>OZ010588.1:82427657-82599860 GCA_963932145.1 Acanthosepion lycidas | reverse complement strand
GTTGGAAAGAACACTTTTTTTGTCTCATGGAAGACAATGTGGGCTGAAGAATGAATCAGCCGAAACGCTGTATTAATAAGATCAATTATACAAAAAGAAGTTCATTTGCATCTTAGTGTGAAAGTCTGCATCATAATAGTAAAAAAAGCATTTATTTTACAAAACAAATATTTAATTTTCAACATTCTCCTTGAATGTCAATGCACCTAATTGATTCGTAAATATTAATCATATAGATCAAATACTATACAGTGTAACCCGGATATAAGAGAGTTGTTGGGACCGGAGAAGAAGTCTCTTATATCCCGGTTTCTCTTATATCCGGGTTTGGTCTATTTTGTTTACATTAACACAGGCTCTAATTTGGGACCAGAGAAAATCTCTCTTATATCCGGATTTCTCTTATATCAGGGTCTCTTATATCCGGGTTACACTGTACAATGAAAATATCAGATCAAAATTCAGTCAATAATTGTGTATCAGACTACAGACTTATTTGTCGACCTTCGTATACTATCTTTTAATAGATATTTATATATTTCAGGTCGGTTCCCTGTACCGCTCCAGCAAGTATCTCACGCCTCCTGCTATTCTATTTTTACAATATCTAGCACAATGAGGAAGACAGTCTTTTTACAGTATGAGGAAAGTCGAAGAATGTATCGGTTGAAACGTAGTGCTAAAATGCGACAAAGATGAAGACTATAGCCCGAAAATATAGAGAATAAGAGTAGATAAGTTCACCTATCGTTCAATTTAGACTTTTCTCCGTTTTTTTGAACAGGAGTAGAGATGTATTTCTTGTTTAGGACTGAGTTTCCGGTTCCTTCTCCAGAAGTCTTCTCATTTTCATTCACCTCAAGTAACCCCCTTGCATTCGAGTGGCATTATCGCCTTGCTTAGGGTGAAATGATTAAAAAAGAAGCTATGTAGGCGGTGATTACATAGCTTCGCTGGGTGGAGAGCTTCCTAGACTGAATTCAACGCCCAGAGCAGAGGATTCCCCTCGATGGAATCAATGGAAAGGCGACGTGTCCGTAACCAAGGCGAGCCTTCATGGTATGGAATATCGGCTGTGGTTTGACTCGGAATAGGATGGGATGGGCTTCACCAGGTCTACTTACTTATTAATAACTCACTGACTGTCAGCTTAGATGAATGAAAGGAACTGATCAGCTGCGCACAACTCTATGGTCGCAGCTAGTCATGGGACTAGTGACGGTAATGGTAATATTAGTCATTTCTTTTTTAATCGCTATCACTCCAAGCAAGGCAATAAAACCACTAAAACGCAAGGGGTTACAGGGTGTGGAAGAATTAAGAACATAAACATTAATAAACAGGGAGGGAAAAGAGTAATCAGGAGGAGAGTAGATAGCGATTGACATTGCATTTAAATTTTTGAAAATCAAAGTTTGTTGGAAAGCATGTTGCCGGAAGGGAGTTCCACAAGTGCGAGAAAAGAAACTGCTAACATAGAACTTACGGATGTATCTAGCTAGCTCAACTGTAGATTGATGAGATCTCATCGCTAGTCAAGTACTGCGCTTAAATTCATAGAGTCACGGTAACATAGCGAAGAGCTCAACCAAACTATCACCATGATTTTTATTAAAAAAAAAAGACACAAAGAGGGGACCTTACGGCGGTGGGTAAAGTGCTTGAAGGCGAGCCGCCAGATCATCACCAGTAATATTGCTGATTATTCTTCGGATCTTATCAAGGAGGTCAAAGTAAACATCAGGTGCACCGAATCATATTGGGCAGCAATATTCTAAGCAGGGACGAATGGTAGACTTATAGATATGTAAAATAGATTTCGGGGAGAGAAATTGTCTCGCACGACAACAGCGAACCGCCCTTCTTAGCAGCTGACCTCGCAATGGATTCAATATAGTCTTTCCACTTCATGTCAACTGAGAACGTTAGTCCGAGAAGGCGCAAAGAGTCCCTTTCCTGGAGGTTAGCATCAGCCATGCTGATGGAAGGCAGTGAGGGGTCTCGCAGATGATTAATGGAGAAAAGTTTAGTTTTGGAGGCGTTAAAATTGACAAGTCATCTTTTGCCCCAGTTAGCGACGGACTTGAAGTCGTTTTGGACATTGGCTGCCATTTTGACCTTGTCTGACTAATCAGCCTCATAATCAAGGTAGGAGTAAATGGTTGTGTCGTCAGCATAGATGTCAAGTTGGGATCTGATGTCACCGGGAAGGTTTTTAATGAAAATTAAAAATAGCGTAGGAGCAGGAATGGATCCCTGGGGGACACCCCCGTTAGTACGAAAGAATGTAGACTAGTGGCCGTTCAGGATAACTTACATTTCACGATTTGATAGCAAAGACTGAATCAGCTCAAAAACGTGTCCGGAGACATAACTTTTCAGCTTGTGAAGAAGACCTGTATGCCAAACCCTGTCAAAGGCTTTCGAGATGTCTTTTGCCACAACCCGGGTTTCACTGTTTTTATCTAGAGCATGATAAACTCGTTCCACAATTAGCCGTTCACCCAGAGAATCGAAAGCCGTATTGCTTGTCTGAGAGAAGGCCGTGCGATGAGAGATACTGAACTAATTCAGCATCGATTACGGCCTCTAGGAGTTCCCTAAAGAGAAGTAGAAGGCTAACAGGCTGATAGTTAGAAGTGTGGGACGGTTCACCAGAAGTCTTAAAAAGTGGAACAACAGACGATGACTTCCAACAGGCAGGGAGGCAGCGAGGCATTTGTTATACTGTTTAGAGAGAACAGGAGCCAGTTCAGGAGCACACTTAATGACTATTACAGGGATATCATCAGGTTCACATGCTTTGTGATCATGGTTAGAAATGATAGCAGAAACCATGGATGGGGTTATAAGCATATCACTCAGAGATTCAGTTCTAAGTGGGAAGTTGGGCAGGGGTACTCCAGATGAGTCAAGAGTAGAGTCGGAGTGAAAGTTACGGGTGAAGCGTTCAGGTTTATCAGTGGAGGATGATAACACCTCAAATTGATTGAAGAGGAGGGGAACAGAGTCCTTGTACTTATTTAATATCCTATTACAGAACCACCGGTAAACGCGAGAACCAAAGTTTTTAGAGGCTATGCGGTATCTCATTCTCTGCGCAAACAGGGACTTAGCTCCTTCTAGGAATCACATTTATTACGGGTAGTTGTGAAGAGAGCTGTCACGATGGTATAGCCGAAAATAGTGGTTCCTGTGTGCTATACCGACCGAGTATTTTGGTGTGAACCGCGGAGGGGATTGAGGTTTCACCTAGTATTTCCGAGAAGAGATGAATGCGTCCATACCGGCTTTGACCCAAGACGAAACCTCAGTGGCGCAATTTTCAATTGGGAGGTTGAAAATGTCAGTCCATGGGGCGTGATAAAGAAAATCAAGGAGTGAGTTTCAATCAGCATGCTAGTAACTGAAAGAGGTCTTATGGATAGGAGTTGCTTGTTTAACGGATGATCGGAACGAAATATCAATAGCTACCACAGAGTGGTCACAGTTACAAAGAGGGCAGTATTGTGAAGCGCGGCAAAAGCGAGGAGAGGAGGTAAAAAATAAATCAAGCAGAGAAGCCTGTTGCCCGGTTTTGCAAGGAAAACGAGTAAGAAAGTCCATGAGTTAAGTCAGGGATTGGGCAATGGTAAAATTTAATGTCTGAATAGCGGCAACATCAGTACCTTTAGAATGATTCAGCCACGTGTCATGGTGAACATTAAAGTCACCGAAGACAAATATGTTAGCAGATAGATGGAAAGAAAGTGTCTTTTCTATAGTGATTTTCCAAGCGTAGCTTAGATGTGGCACAAGGCCGAAAGTATGGGGCACCCAGTGAGGATCGAACTCACTACTCAGTCGTAATTGTTCTAGCGAAACAAGCTTGCTAACCATTACACTACCCCGAGATACCCTCTGTAAAGATTTTCCAAGCGAAGCTTAGATGTGGCACAAGGCCGAAAGCATGGGGCATCCAGTGAGGATCGAACTCACTTTTCAGTAGTAACTGATCTAGCAAGGCAAGCTTGCTAACCATTACACCACGTCGAGGTGCTTCCAAGCGTAGCTTAGATGTGGCACAAGGCCGAAAGTATGGGGCACCCAGTGAGGATCGAACTCACTACTCATTCGTAATTGTACTAGCGAGACAAGCTTGCTAACCGTTGCACCGCCTCGGGGTGCCTAAGTGTCTTTTCTATACTGTCAGCTATTATGTCTAATATACTGAGAAGAGGGGGGAGTAATAAAGGAAAACAGAGATATTTAAGGAAAGACGGAAGCACATGAAACAGTAGTCAGTGACCTCGAGAAACAACTCCCTGGGCATCAGAAGATTATCCCGGATGTAAACAGCAATACATGTGAATGCTGGAATCTTTTTGCCAAAAGGGAAGCTAGTCTGGAACCAAGAATTCATTGGTGTCAATGGAAGAATTCAGGTTGGTTTCACAAAGACTGTTCTAGGAGAAAAGATTGTACGCTACATAAGTTGGAATGGATATCACGACTATTGGAGAAAGAAAGGTTGAGTGGTGTAGATGTTTTTTGTTTGCTGGTTTAGTTGTGTTTCTTTTTGTTGTGACTCCTATGAGATTTGTTTTGAGGAGAGAGAAGGACCACCATAATTGTCACTATCCGTCGCCAATGGCAACACATACCAGCCAGTGCGTGGCTAAGAACAGAGCCTCAGGGTTGACCACCGGAAATATATGCAGGAAAACCTATTCATGCGGGGCATAGCACTACAGATACCCCGATATTATGCGACTGTTGATTAGAGCAGCATCTGTAAGCGTTACCAAAGAATCCGGGTTCCTAACGCCCAATTGAAAGCAGCGGCCAGCAAACTGCCAACATGGTACTCTCACAATTGAAGGTCACAGCCACTGTTTAGTCTGATCACCAAAAAGTTAAGACAGTCAAATCATTGTGGCCCTGATAGAAGAAAGAAACGGTAAACCATATCCTGATCAGGGAACAAGGGATAAACCTCTACTCCTATTCAATAGACATGGAAGAAGGGCGGACCAAACAATAGGTGAGCCTATCTACTCATTATAAGGAAATATTCGGCATTCATTGACCGAGCAGCCAGTGCCACTGTCGGTTGAAAATTATAAAATATTTCTCTTAAAACAATTTTTCAGTCCAGTAGTTATCACCATTTCTAGCATTGATGTGGGTTTCCTTCCTAACTTTCTACTTCAAGTGGTGTGAAATGTCAACGTCTTGATTATGTTATTTCTCTTCGAGTTACATGTGCTATCCACTTTAATTGTTGCTGTTGTTGAAAATCCTCAAGTGATGTGTTTTCTGTTATTTGGTTCAGTTCTTTGTGATTCTGTAGCGCCAGTCCAATTTGAAGAAGGATGGTCTTCGCTAAGACCTACAGGTTTCATTCATTCAGTCTTCTACTCATTTGTGCCAGCCTATGATAAGCTCGGTAAATATCTGTTAACGAATTAAGCTGTTCAAATAGTGTTGCTGTCAAGTTGGGAATACCTTAAATGTGTCTTTAAAGAGAATTTCCGCGTGACAAAATGAAACCAACCTCGTATATGTTCTTTTGGTGAATTCAAATTTAATTAAGGACACAAAACACAAAGAACATTCACGCAAAAAGAAAAGTGCAACAAAAAGCACTGGCGAATTGATTCCTTCAATTCAGTAGACAGGGGTGACAAATTTGATAAAGACAATTGCTGTTTTACATAAATTATTCGGACGACTGGTTTCATCTTTGCTGTTTTTATCATGACGTTAGCGTTTGCCAGATTGGGCCGCAAGTAGCGAATCGAGCGTCTGGCTCAGCGTTCCTCCTAACCAAAATTAGTCCAGCTTAAAAAAAAAAAAAAAAAAAAAAAAAAAAAGTAGCGAATTAGAAAAAAAAAAAAAAAAAAAAACTTCGGGTGTTTAGAAGCAGTCTAGTTTGACAGTCCTGGTTTAAGTTTTGGTCGGCATTCTATTTCTCGTCTTATCAGAATAATTGTAGATTAAATATTTTATTAATTCCCCCTTACTTGAAGTTCTGAGATTTAAAAAAAAAGAAAGAATCAATAAAAAAAAGAAAAAAGAATCAAAGAAAAAGAAAAAAAGAATGAAATAAAAATTAAACAAAAGAAAGGAAGAAAATCTATGTTGAGATTTTCTACTATAGAAACGTCAACAGCTAAGTTTACGCTATTCCAATTTCTTAAATCTTTCGGTCAAATTGAAGCAAGATTTTAGTAGATTAGAAAAATGATTTACTTTATTTCTTGTCATCGTACCCTGATTTTGATAAGCAAATTTTTAAAAGAGAAAAAAGTAACCTTCGTCCTGTATTTGAATGATGCCGAGTAAATTTTCAAGACTTATTTCGAGAAAAAAATAATAACACCCTCGTTGCCGGTAAGTACGATATTTTTAAAGCTACAACAATATTATTATTGCTGTTTACTAAGTTACAAGTATAGACCACCCAGTGAGAATCGAACTCACGATCGTACACATTTTATTTTTTATTTTTCTAACCAATTCTTCACGGTATTTGGTTTATTACAAAGTTACGCTGAGTCTAATGCAATGTGACAAGTTTAAAAAAAAACAGTCAGGATCGAACTCACAACAGTAGCAAACCATTTGCTAACCATCAATCTACAGTCGTCTCCACCGACAGAATTAATAGTCTTTCTAAAATCTGTTTTGGTAAAGTGTTTAATTGAAGAATTTATTTTCGCCTGTCATTTTGGGGTTAACGTTAAAAGATTTATTTTCGCTGGTCATTTTGATGTTGTGCAGATTGCATCCATTGCTTTGAACACCACTTGCATCCATTGCAAATGACATTCAAAGCAATCCCCTCTACAAGTGTTCAAGCACTTTAGCTCATATTTGGTCTTCCGCTTAACTATTCTGCAAATTCAGTCTGATTTTGAGAATCTGCTTGTAGTACAGTGAGGGCCAGTGCGTACTATCCTCAAACCTCGCGACCCGGGATGGCAAGCATGATTGAGGGCTCAAGGGAGTGCTTTGCGACCCTCGCTATCTTATCAATATTTGCCTTTTTCTACCTACATTTATATACGTTACAAATTAAACTAAGCACAACTAATTATTAAAAGATGAAAAATTTTCTCAGATTTTGACGTAAATCTGGAGTTTTTTTCCCGTCCAAATCCGTGAATTTGTTTTGTTCATGGTAAGTCTCGAAGAACATATAAAATTCACTATTTTTTTTATTCATAATGTTGAATGTGTTAGAATTATTCAACTTTTTAACAAGAAAACTCTTATGTTAAAAATTACGGAAAAACATTGATTTAAGATGGAATGATTTTTTATGACATGTCTCTAATTTGTATTTAGATACATTGGATTTATTTTCTATTTTTCTAGTTGATTTGTTCATTATATTGCATATAATCCATTATTGTGCATAATTAGGTTACAAAACAAATTGTATTTTATATGAATACCACCTTACGAAAATTGAGATGTAGCAGAGTAGGGGGCCCAGTGTCATAGATTCTTTGGGTATCATAGATTAGGGATTGCCCCGGGCTTGATAGAGTGGATAGCATGCGTGTTGGAAAACTATTCATAGCGTGTTCTGTTAAGTGGGTGCACCAACAATAATCAGCATTTCTATTTTAATACAAATGCTCTCATTCCGATTTTCCAAAGTTCGCTTTTTTACGAAAGAACAACATTAATACATATTTCCCTTGCTATCCAGAAAGGTGTAAAGCGAATAAGTAATTATCATCAAATATATAGGAACAAATTTTGAGCGTTTCCTGACCCTCCAAACAACTTGTTTCTATATCGACTTGCCATAATGTCGAAGGTCGAAGTTTATCGTCTGCTGTGGAAGGTTTGAAGTATGCTGGCCTGTTTTGCTCCACGCATTTTATACGTCAAATCTACAGGCTCTTTTAAAATTAAAGTCATGCGTTTCTGCACTAATTGTCTATCGTAGCGTTTTGGGGTCTGGGAAATTTTTCATAAGACCGTTATGACTTCAGATAGGAGGAGGAAATATGTATGTTTTAATTTTATGAATGAGATATTTCACTGGGGTGGATATTTGTTTGAAATACAGCTGATTTTATAAGTCTGAAAATGATTGGATCTTTGTTAATTCACCCCCAATTAATGTAAAGTTACTTATCTGAAATATTAATTCACTCCAAGAAACTATAAATTTTAAAACAAAGTTTTTTTTGTTTATTATTAAATTTTTGGCATTCTTTTGAAATTATAAATTAAGATTTGTTTAGCTTGCCTCGCAACAACTCCGAACTTTAGAATGAAAAATTACCAAAAATCAGTAAGTTATTCACATTTCGTAATTGCGGTGATATTCGAGGTACTCAAAAGGAATTTTCTACATAAAAAAAAAGAAAAGGTGTTTTTGGCTTGCTTATTGAGGTGAGCGCGATTGTAGAAAACACTTAGAAATAGCACACCAGAGTCGTTCATATTCGAGGCTATCGCAAAGGTCAATCCGACCAGAATGCAATGGAAAGGCCTCACTCTGGGAGAATTTGGTGTGAATTTTAATAAATATGAATTCGAATCTGGGGCGCGGGTGAATCAACAGAAAAGTTCCTTTGTTCGAAATACAGCTGATTTTATAAGTCTGTAAATGTACCGATTAAAGATGAAAAGACGAAATGAATCTTACTGATCCATTATAAGAAAGCTGAACCTACCTTTGCCAAGTGGGGAGGGTGTGTCTGTCTAATTCGAACATGACCATTCAAATTTCTTGCTTTAGCCTTGACTTGAACACCGACTAAGATGGGAAAATTAGAGAACTTCTTCAGCTTGGAAGTTGACTCTTTCGGAAGGAAACATGTGTTAGGAACGGGTTCTCAGATATTCCTCGTATTAAATTATTCCTGTCGATAGGGCCTAAAATCTACTGACTGTATCATCTGAAGAGTTGTAAGACTCCCTCTAGCTAAAAGGGGGAGGCACCTACTAAATAAATGTTTACGGACTCAAATATACATAGTCAATGTTTAATTCTTCTTCCCGGACCAAGTAAACGCTTACGGTCTCAAATAGAAAAAAAAACATGTTTCTACCACCCATATTAAATTTAAAAAAAGAAGACAATAAATAACCTAACATATATTAATATGTCGTAAAATTCACTAATCCAACCTAAATCAACCCCAACCGGATTAAAATACCAAAAATTATTGGTCTCTGTTTGCTGGCTAATTTTAATTTTGATTTGGTCTGTTCTAATTTGCATACACGGACAGAGAGAGAGAAATGAGAGACTGAATGCGCTGTAGAAAATCGCTTCTTCTTCTACTACTACTACTACTATTACTACTACTACTACTACTACCAAGAAGAAGAAGAAGAAGAAAAATAAGAAAAAGAGGACTGGCAACTTTTGCAAATACCGAATATATTACACATAATTTGTGTATGCAAGACGCAACACTGGAAAACCACCAAAGGACTACAATGCATACCTTTAGACACAACCCTGTCAACATAAACAAGAATTCTTTGATAATGTTTCATGAAAGCCGAAAACGCTTAGAAAACAATTTATGGACAATTTATGTTCAAATTATGTCCACGTCCAAGTTAAGTCTATTGTAGATTTTAATCAATTTTCGTTTTTGACGAGAACTAGTTTCCGTATTATAAAGTTAAAGTTGTGTATAAACTGTCCACAGTTCATATCAGTTCTTGTTAGGTTTCCTTACTTTTGCCTAGTGTTGAAAATGAAATCTCCAAAAGGCACGAGAATCCTTAAATAACATTCTTTTTATATAAGGGTAATTTAAAAAATATATATGAAAGGATGACAGATCTTACACTTTACGATCTGAAATGATCATTGTATAATGTTTGAACTAACTGATTAATAATAAATAAAATAAATACACTATTATTAAAGTTTTTAATGCTTGTAATGTTGCTTGAACGTTTACAAATCCGTTTGACCTATTCCATATTTTATGGTAATATTCTAAGTGTAGCTTAGATATAGCACAAGGTCGAAAGTATGTGTTACTGTTGGATATTTTATGTCAGAATACAAATTTAAAAAAAATCTTATATAGGATACACAACCATAACACTTTCTCATAGATTCACTTGTCATAATTCCGACCAAATTTCTATACGGTAACACGTGATACAGAAATACAAATGTTGTAATAAGTCAACTCATTGTGAATAACATTAATATACAGCAAAACAAACTGTAAAAAATGATTACGAATTTGAGAAGCTATACATATGAAATCAATAATCAACAAAATCAATCATGATTCGGGAATAGATATTCTAAATTGTAATTAAATACACAGAGTGTACATTACATTTCGTTAAGACAAGGCCACAAATTTTAAAACCAAAAAGAACACCACGTTCACATATCATGATAAACACTCAAAATTTAAAATACCAAATCAACACAAAAAAGCAAATAAACGGAATTGGAATTTGTTTTATTTTCTTTTATAATAATGACTGAATCCACTTGAAAGCTCGAGACTTAAAAACAGAACTATCATGAACTGATACGCTACGATTTTAACACCAATATATGTGATGTAATGGAAAACCTGCCATCCCCATGAGTGGCGGCACTATAGGTGGTAACCACCTATAGGTATCCGTTAGGACAGGCAGAGAGGAACCCGGACGAGGCTATGCCGAAGGGCAGAGTTTCGCCCGGGGAGGTAGACAGACCCGATTCCGTTTGTTCGGGTGTCTACGGGGATTTTTTAGCCGAGCCTCCGGGCTCGGGAAGACCACTTTAAATTCGGCCTTGTGCCACACGTGACTGCGTGGGGCAATTGCTAAATAGCATCGAGCTGGGATCTGCGAGACGACTACCGGCTTTCTGATAGCAGCACGCACACAACTGTACTGACTTGCGACGACCGTGCGCATAACTATTACTTCCTTGCTTGTTGTACTGGTTTCTACAATAAACCTCTTATTATTTATCCACCGTGTTTGTCCAGTCCATATTCCTATTAGCACGGAATATAACAATATGGAAATTATTTTATCAAAAATAAAAAAAAAATATTAAAAATACAAAAGTTATGTCTGATATCATTAATAAAATTTGTTAAAGATAGCAAGCAAAAAACTTTGTTATATATATATATATATATATATATATATATATATATATATATATATATATATATATGAAGAAATATAGTCTTAAGACGTGGTATATTTATGGGATAAAGTGCTCAGTATCAGAGAAAGAGCGTGTGTAAATATAAAAGTGAACATAGAAATCAACACTTAGAAGCGACAGTCTGTTTCATGTTAGATGCAATCGTCAAGCCACCGATTGCGTCTAGCATGAAACAGACTGTAGCTTCTAAGTGTTGACTTCTATTTTCACTTTTATATTTATATAAATATATATATATAGAGAGATAGGATATTAAAACAAAAAAGTTAAAAATCGCTATACAATAGCTTTCATATTTCACTGGTTTCTTAAGAAGTCTTTTAATTATCGACAACAATATCTATTGTTACAACTAGCTATACGTCTGGTTATCTTCCTATCTCCACCCTTAGCTTCTAATGGAAAATTGAACAACTCATATTTGTCAGGAATTATGATACAATTGTTACCCCTCCTTTATAGTTTTCATGTCTGTTACTAATGACCTTGTCTAGGATTCTGTTTCAGGATACATTATGCCAAAATCTAAATTTCCTTTTTTTTAGGTTAACTTTGAATTTAGCGTAGGTTTGACACCTAATTGCTTAATCAGGATAAACCCACAAGCCTGATCTTGTTTTCTCGTCTTCTCTTCTCTTTCGAGAA
Source organism: Acanthosepion lycidas (assembly GCA_963932145.1). Lineage (NCBI taxonomy): Eukaryota > Metazoa > Mollusca > Cephalopoda > Sepiida > Sepiidae > Acanthosepion > Acanthosepion lycidas. The sequence goes on along the minus strand of OZ010588.1, from coordinate 82,588,054 downwards.
AAGAGGTTGTATTCTGCTTTTGAAATTAAAAATAATCATTTACTCAACAGTCATTTACCATTGCCTGAAGAAGCACAGCTTCGTTCCGAATCATGAAAGCTATTGTGTAACGATTTTTAACATATTTTTCTTTTAATCTCCTATAATGAATAATATTAAGCTCTATTTTCTGTTGAACCCTTTTTTAAAATTAAATGCTACGGGCAATGGAATTATACTCCATTCCTTCTTATCTTATATATATATATATATATATATATATATATAGAGAGAGAGAGAGAGAGAGAGAGATTATTAATTTATATTTTTGATCCTTTCTAAAACTTTTGAAATTTTGATTAGAAATCATGCTTTCTTGCGCCAAAGGTATAGGAAATTTTAGAGTATTTTTTTCGGTGAAAAGAACATTGGTTTGGAAATTCTTGCAAAAATTAAATAACTGTTGGATTTTAATGGAACTTTCAGGACTTATTCACAAATGAATTAAATTATTTTAGAACTGATTTTTTTAAAAAGAAATCTTGATAAAAACATATTTTTTTTATATTTGTTACCCATCACTTATTTAATTTTATGAAATTTCGAGAAATTAAATGCTATACCGCTTCATGTTTATATTAGACGCAGAACAACGTGGAGAATTTAAATCATAATTTTTTTTTTTTTTTGTAAAACAGGACCCATAGTTACCGAATATCTGCTCTGAATTATAAAATTAAAAAATGAAATAAAACTAAGTCATTATATAATTAGAAAAGCTTTCATGAATAAGATATATTACAGGCACTATCGTCTTTAGAAGAAAAAATTTCGATGAATAATGAATTTTTACAAGAATTGTTTTCATTTTAATAAAAATAGAATAATTTATAAAGTTTTAAATCTTTTAAATTTCTCTATTAATTTGTCCCGATTAGGTGATATCTTTATTAAGTAAAAACTATATTTATTAATCATAAATGGAAAAGCTTATTGCTTACATCTACCCACCCAATATTTTAAAAATAATTTTTAATTTTTTTTTCTGTAGAAACGTGCCAATTTTTGTAAATACGGATGTCCATACACTGTACACAACATTATCAGAAAATAAGAGCGGTAACTATTGTAAATTTAAAGTCAAAGTACCTAAAGTTCGATAAAACATTAGATTACCTTATTTTCCTAAATTTTTAAGATTACACGGTAGTTAAAAATTACATAAAAAATGCGCTCGCATTATATTGCTCAAGTAATTTTTTCAGATATGTTCACCGTAAAAACATTAGATAAACTCCTGCCTGTCAATCAAACAATAAACAACTACCTCCATGTTAAAAATGCATTTCTGCGATATTTCAAACTAAAAGTAATATTTCTTTCAGATCAGATTAATTAAACTATAAATAAGCTAATATTCCTCATATAAAGTTTAAGAAGAGTATATTTTATTTTTGAAAGAGTTTTTGATAAAGAGAATTATATTGTGATGGCAAATAGTTAAAAATGGCGGTAAAATAGTTAAAAATGGCGTTAAAATCAGGAATGTTTATGATTTCAAAACGAAAATTTCCAGTCAATTTAAATTAGTTTTGTGATACAGCAAAGTATTTTGCTTATTAGAAGTATTAAACTTAATCTATTAGCTTGAAATGAAAACTAAAGTAAAAACGATTCTATTTCGCACCAAAATAACATAACTAACATATATATTAGGTTGGTGCAAAAATAATGACGTAATAATATCGTTTTTTGACGTAACGTCCAAAAACGATATTATTACGTCATTATTTTTGCACCAACCTAATAACATAAAAATAACATCTTTTCAGGAAAAAATTCAAACGATTTTGTTACATGATAACGTGTTTTAACGTAAATATGATTGCTGAAAATATATCTATTTTACAATTGGGACTGTAATTAATTCTGCGAAACTCAGTGCAAAAACAAGATAAGTGAACATTTTAAAATACCTTCCGCTATGACGAAAGTGATTGTGTTTAATGTGGAGATTTTTTTTTTCTTTTATATAAAAATAGTTCCACGCATTCTGAGTCTTTTTTACGATTAGTGCTATGTGATATTTCAGTATTATCTATTAGCAATTGCCTATTATTAATGGTTATATTTTGGTTTTCGGAGCCCCAAAGGCGGTTGGCTGTCAACATTGACAACCTTCCAGCAGCTCCTGCAGCAAAGTCGGTACCAAATGTAATACCCTGTATTCCTTTAGAGGTTTTCTAACCAAAGTACTGAATTTTGGCCAAACAAGGTGCTACCGTTATCTCGTGAGATAAACGGGCGCCTACTATTGTGGCCTTGAGTGATATATTAATCGACGTGAGTACGAACTGTGCTAAGTTTTGTGAGCAGACATGTTAACCAACAAGAGATTGTAGTGGTCGTATGAGATTCTAATTTATTTTAATTAGTGTTGAAGATGCAATCTCCCCAACAAAGCACAGGAATTCATACACAATATTGTTTTTATATAGGGGTGATTGAAATATATATATATATATATATATATATATATATATATATATATATATATATATATATATCAAAGGATGACAGATATTACCTTTACGTGATCTGAAAATTTCATTGTATAATGTTTGATACATTTGAATTAAATCACAAAGAAGGAGATTATATTATAAACTTTTTGCGTTTTTTATCATCAGGATTCGGACTGATGAAGATAAACCATAAATATACTGATTTAATGACAGACATATAGACAAAAAAAGATGTTATGATGAAGGAAAGATGTAGTGTGGGTGAGAAAAAAAATGAACTGATGAAAAAAGAACGAGAGTTGAGGAAAAAAGAAGGCCGGTGTAAAATGATGTATCGAAGAGAAAGATATAGTCGTGATGGAAAAAGATGAACAGATGAAAAAAGAAAAAGGATTAGTGAAAAAAGAATGCCGGTGTAAAAAGATGAGTCGAAGAGAATGATATAATGGTGATGGAAAATGATGAAAAAAAAAAAAAGGATTGGTAAACAAAGGAGGCCGGTGTAAAAGGATGTATCGAAGAGAATGATATAGTGGTGATGGATAAAGATGAAAAACGTACAAGGATTGGTAAAAAAAGAAGGTCGGTGTAAAAAGACGCGTCGAAGAGAATGATATAGTGGCGATGGAAAAAGATGAACAGATGAAAAAAGAAAAGGGATTGGTGAAAAATGAAGGCAGGTGTAAATAGATGTATTTAAGAGAATGATATAGTGATGATGGAAAAAAATAAATAGATGGAAAAAGAACGAGGATTGGTCGAAAAATAAGGCCGGTGTAAAAAAATGTATCAAAAAGATTGATATCAGGGTGATGGAAAAAGATGAAAAAAGAACAAGGATTGGTGAAAAAAAGATGTATCGAAGAGAATGATATAGTGATGATGGAAAAAGATGAACAGAGAAAAATGTACAAGGATTGGTGAAAAAAGAAGGCGGATGTTAAAAGATGTATCGAAGATTATGATATAGTGGTAATGGAAAAAGATGAACAGATGAAAAAAGAACAATGATTGGTGAAAAAGGAAGGCCGGTGTGAAAAGATGTGTTGAAGGGAATCATATAGTGGTGATGGAAAAAGATGAAAAAAGAACAAGGGTTGGTGAAAAAGAAGGTCGGTGTAAAATGATGTATTAAAGAGAATGATATAATAATGATGGAAAAAGATGAACAGATGAAAATATATATATTAGGTTGGTGCAAAAATAATTTCGTTTTCTAACATATGTTACTATGTGAGAAAACGAAATTATTTTTGCACCAACCTAATATATATATATATATATATATATATATATATATATATATATATAATGGGTTGAGATCGAATATAGATCAAATAGGGATCGGATTTCGACAGATGATAAGATAAAGAAAAAATAGGAAATATTTATCAATATAATGTTTCACTTAAATCTTCATCAGAAAAACCATTTAAACTATATCTCCTCATACACAGGAACAAAACTTTCTTCATCCATTTAAGAAAAAAAATAAAAAAGATCTTGATTATTGACTCCTCTTTGTGCACTTCCGACCCGACTGAGGAATGTTTGTAAGTCCTATATATGCATGGCTTAAGCTTGTCTCGCTAGATCAATTACGTCAGAATGATCCTCAGTGGGTGTCCCATATTTTGGGCCTTGTTCTACATCTAAGCTACTCTTAGAATATCACCACATGTATGCATGGCTTAAAGCGGAAAACTTTCTGTCTGGTGTTTAATGCTCTTAATGGGTCTTTCGTGTGAGATAGATCTTTATACGGCCATATTTTCATGGGAAAGATAGTGGAGTGGGTTTTCATTGTTTTCTCTACACTGACTAGATTTTTTTGATGTCATGTGCCTTCGGGGCTTAAGCAATCTTGGTTTTCCACAGACTCGCGGTTTTTTTTTTATTATCTGTGAATTTCTATGTCTTACTGGCAAAGATAGTGGAATGGGTTCTCGTTGCATTCTACATACTGACGACGTTTTTTTTTTTTTTTTTTTTTTTTGATGCCATTTGCCATTCAGGACGGAGGAAATTTTGGTTTTCCACATACTCGATTTCTTTATTATCTGTTAATTTCTATGACTGGGAATTTCTGTTTGGGAAAGATATCGGAGTGGTTTCCTACTGCCTTCTCCTCATTTTGCAATTCGCAGTTTTCCTTCTCTGAAACTAGTTGCCACTTTGATATTTAGCTGATAGCTGGGAAGAAACTGATTTATGTCTTTCTTAAGGGCATTTGCGCAAATGTAATTATAACAGACTAGCCCGGAATTTGAACACGGCTCGCCAGTTCTACGTTTTGTGCCCTCTGCCGTTTTCCGTTACACATCCAATTTTTAAATTTTGGAATGAAAATCATTTTGATTATATGAAAAATATATGCCCATCTTTTTTTTTTTTCTCGTTTTTTTTTATTTGTCGTTTTGTTATTGCGTCTTTCTTTCTTCAAATAAAATATTCTGTCATAAGTTGGTCTGTTCGCAACTATCGTATCTTTTTTACTTTCTTTATAGAACTTTTTGCTTTCACATCTCTTCTAATAAAAATTGAAAAATTTGAAGATGTTTACCACTATTCGTTCATTGTTCATTTGTTTGTTTTAAAAGCCAATCACTTTCATTTATTTAGTTGATTATTGCAATACTGAAGCACCAGTTTCCGTTCGATCACCGAAGTGTCACAGGTGCGACAAAGGAAATAATATAAAGAAAAGTGAAGGAAACAACAAAAGTCTCTTGGAATTAAGTTTTTGATCTTCTTCAAAAATACGCGTCTGAGGTCTCCTCCTGGGTGAAAGCCAGCAATGGATGCTTTCATCCCAGTAAGGAAATAATAAGTTAAATAGCGCCAATCCCCTTGGTTCTTACCTGCATACCCGGTCGCTATAGTAGACAGGAATCACTTCTTCCGGTTCTCCCAGTACGACACGTCTGATTGCAACAGACGTCTCTTTGTCTCTGCTCATAATGAGTGCAATCGTCTTTTCAAAGAAGCGAAGTTGCTGTTTGCTGATAGAATGAACCGACATATAGAATCACGCAAGTTTGGTTCTAGAGATTATTGGCGGCTCTGAAAGTATGTGCTGAACAACAGAAAAACCTTAATCCCTTCTCTATTCAATCAATCTGACATCTACAGCTGATAGGGTTGAATGCGTTGCTTGGAAATTCTCTTCCAACTCAACACTCGATTCATTTGGAGTACCCACACTTGATTTCCCCAATAGGACAGAGGTTCTACTAAGTGATATGCTCATAAACCCGTCAGTGGTCTCAGATATCATTTCTAAATTAGACTCCCATAAGACAAGATGAGGTGACAGGATCCCAGCCATCGTCCTAAAGAAATGTGCTCCCGAGCTGATTCCATTTCTCTCCAAATTCTACAACAATTGTCTCGCTGTTTCCTGCTTTACAACTTGTTGGAAGTCCTCTGTAGTTCCTGTTTTTAAGAAGTCTGGAAAGTCTAACTATTGCCCTATTAATCTTCTACCGCTTTTCGGCAAAGTATTTGAGGCTTTAATCAGTGCTGAAGTCGTTAATCCTCTCACGACCTTCTCTCTGACGAACAATATGACTTCCGTTTTGCCAGGTTTACCGCTGATGTGCTCACTGAATATGTATGTCAAGCTCTTGGTAATAATGGTAAAGCACGAGCTGTGGCTCTAGATATCTCGAAAGGTTTGGCACGCTGGTCTTCAATGTAAGCTCCAGGGCTACGGTATTACTGAACGATTGTTTGATTTAATCCAATCGTTCCTATCAAATAGTGACCTGAAGGTCGTTTTGAACAGGCTCACTTCCAGATCGTTTCACACGAACGCTGGTATCTCCCAAGATTCTATCCTTGGTCCTACGTTGTTTCTGATCTTCGTCAATGGTCTTCCTGATGTCATCAGTTCCCAAGTAGGCATTTATGCTGATGACACTACCATTTACTACTGTCTCAATAACAAATCAGAGCTGACAGAGTTAACCTGACCGCTGCTCTTGAAAAAGACATCCAGTCTGTTCTTAACTGTGGCAGGAAATGGCTCATAAGTTTTAATGCCTCCAAAACGAAACTGCTCTCATTTGGCCACCATAGAGAATCTTTCCTTTCCGCCATTAGCATGACTGATGCTAGACCCATAGAGAGCAACAATTTGCCTCACGTTTTCAACTGACTTGAACTGGATCAACTACATCAAATCAATAGCTGCATCTACTGCAATGAAATTTGGGTCACTGTGTCGTGCCAGAAGATTTTTCTTGGCAGAGTCCATCTTACACATTTACAAATCTACCATTCGTCCATGCATTGAATACTGTTGTTATATCTGGCCAGGTGCCCCTGCTACTCATCACGGGGTTCTTGACAAAATCCAAAGGATCTGCAATGTAATCGATCCTGACTTGTCATCTCGACTTCAGTCGCTTTCTCATCGACGTGTCATGGCTTCCCTGTCTTTTCTACGAATATTTTCATGGCAACTTCTCTGATGAGCTTCTTTCCCTGGTGCTCGCATTACGTGAATTTAAGCGTGTTACTAGATTGGCATCCCTTTTACTGTTGAATTAGTTAAATGTAACCGCCACTTCTACTCTAACAGTTTCTTTCCTCGCACTTCCCGCCTCTGGAAGTTTCGTCTCCTTGCTTCCCTGATAACTATACTCTTCAAAGATTTAAATGCAACCTCAATCACTATCTTCTATCTTCTTGAACCCCGTTCAGCTTTTATCCTTTACACGTCCCCCATACTCAATTTGTCTCTCACCTTCACTCTCTGTAACCCCTGCGTACCAGAGCATTCCCGCCTTGCTTGATTAAAATAAAGACCAACTAAGTTTTATAGTAAACAAAAAACGTTTTATTTTAATTTTAGTGATTTGCTCAGTGACTAAAAAGTAAAAGAAAAGCAAGAAGTGAGAAATACCTCAAAATAATTTCAGTCGGGAGTTGCTGGGTTTTTGTGGTATAGTTTACATATCAGGTCAGTGAATGGTAGTAAACGGACTGCTCTGAAGCAAATTTCTGCAATAGTTGACTTTTCCAGTCAAATCGCTTAATTTTGGCGCCAACCAACGAATACGAATAGCCGATTGAAAGACCACCACTTGTAAGGTCATCTGACCATATCAAATAAACCAGAACTCGGAGAAGTGTGATTCGGAAAAATGGATTCTCTTAATAAAAGTAACATCGAACCTGGTCAGTACCTAGATGGGTAACCGCTTGGGAATACCAGGTGCTGTGAGGTTGGATGTGCGGGTGATGTAATGAATAACGGCTTCGGCGATCATGAATCGAAAAGAGACATGATCAACCAAGTGTGTCACATCCGTCTCTACGAACTTGCATTGATTCGGTGCAGTAGAGTAGTGGCCTATTCATCCCCCATGAATCTGGGAAAGGCACACGCCCAACAGAGGATCGTCACAGGCTGGAGAAGAAGCGAAGAAAAAGAAATATTGAAATATAGCAAAAGTTAATTTGATTATTTATCAAATACTATTTCAATGTTGTCACAAATATGTTTTCTTTGTCTTTTGTGTGTCCCATCAGAACGTGGACGAACATAGCTCTCCACACCTTCCTAACCTTCCTAAGTAATATTTGTATATTTACTATCTCCATCCGTTCCTCTTCTGCCAGCCATTTAGACAAGTTCGTTAGGCAGGTTAATCGATGTTCCCCTCCGTGTATCTTGCCTTCAGTATGTCTTGCAAATGTTTTCTTCAAGCCCGCTTTCCTTATTATAAATCCCAGAATTTTCAACTGTTTCTTTTTGGTTCTAAATTCCTTTTTTGTTGTTTCTGTTTCCCTTATCGTTGCTCATAGAATTCTCAGCATCCTTCTGTAGAACTGCCTCTCTATTATCTGTATTCCTCTTCATTTATGAGGAAACGATATGGTGCAATTAACAAAACATGATAATTTCTTCGAAGTCATTTTACATCCGTATTGTTTTCACAAATATTTGATTTTTTGAAATTAAGCATTTTCATTGTTTCTAGTTTGTTTGTTTTTTTTAATCATTTCACCCCAAACAGGATAAGAAAGCCACTAAAACTGAAGGGAGTTACTGGGCGTGGAATAATATTAGGTTGGTGCAAAAATAATGACGTAATAATGTCGTTTTTTGAAGTATTTTTTGACGTCAAAAAACGACATTATTACGTCATTATTTTTGCACCAACCTAATATAAGGAAAGAAAACATTAAGGAGAAAGAACAATAAAAGAACAAGAATTAAAAAGACAGAAGATAACGATTGACATTGCATTTCAATTTTTGATGATCAAAGTTGACTGGAGAGTAAGAAACCTGAAAAGAGTTCTACAAGCGAGAATTGAGCGAGAAAAACTGTTCGTATAAGACTTTAGATTATGTCTAGCCACTTTAGTTGGAACATAATGAGACCTTTTATTGCGATTAAATCCACAGTCTAGGTCCCTTAGAAAAAATGTTATGATAACAACTATCATGAAAATATTTATAGAAAAAACAAGGGAAATTGACTGAAGCCGAGATACCAGGTCAGGGCCGATAACATTGCATATTTAACAAGAATCTATAAATACACTTCAGAAGCACCAGACCAGATATGGCAGTAATATTCAATGCAGAGACGAATGGTAGACTTATAAATGTGTAAAATAGGTTCTGGCGAGAAAAATTGTCTAGGACGACATAGTGATCGAACTTTCCTAGCAGCAGACATGGTAATCGGTTCAATATAATCTCCCCACTTTATGTCAGCGGAGAACGTTAGTCCAAGAAGGCGCAATGAGTCGTTCTCCTGGAGATAAAAGGCAAAAAAGGTTCTCTCGAGCAACTAAAACACAGCAGTTTCGTTTTGGGGGCGTTAAAATTAACAAGCAAATAGATCGTTTATTAGATCAGTTGTCAATTTGACCTTATCGAACCGATTAGACTTACTACTAAAACAGGTGCAAATAATTGTTTCATTAGCATAGATACCAAGTTGAGAACTGATGACGTAAGAAAGGTCGTGGATGAAAATTCTTCGGACTCGCAGTTCTTTTGTTTGGATTTTCACTTTTTGGATGACATGTTTTTGTTTGTAGCGTCTATTCGCAATAAACAGAAGAAGGCTGAGAATACCATGGACGGAATATGTGAGTAATGAGGAAGTTTGAAGAAAAATGGAAAAAAAGATACTTGCACTTGTACTTAAATTCAGCCAAAGACAGTTGAAATTACTGAGGCACATAATGAGGAAAGAAGGTTTGTAGAATATGATACTCACATGATATATTGAAAGTAAGAGGGGCATAGGGAAACATCGTATAACCTACCCAATAAGAATGTGTAAATAAATGGCAGAGCAGAGACAGGGTGGGATAGTAATGAAACAAATATTACTTAGAGTTGCAAAGGATAGGAAGTTATGGAGAACCATGATTAACCTACCCAACAAGCTTGTGTAAATGGGTAGAAGAAAAGGAACTGGTAGGAATAGTAAGGAAACAAATATTACTTAGAACTACAAAGTATAGGAAGTTGTTGAGAGTCATGATCACTTATGTTCTGAAGGGACATCTTTTATGTATTGTGTCCCTTCAGGGCGTGGGAGTTTATGGGTCTCCACAATTTCCTGGTATTTGTAGCCTTTAGTAAATTTTGTCTTTTTGCTATCTCTCCTAAACTCTGTTCTGCCAACCAAGCTCGTTAGGGAGGTTATGTGCTGCTTTCCTTTGTCCTCTTGCATTCAATATATTCTGTCAGTGTCAAATTTTCTAAGCCCTCTTTCCTCATTATGCACCAAAGAAATTTCAATTGTCTCTTAGATGATGTCAGGTATAAGAGTCCTTTTTTCGTATTTTCTTTAAGACTTTGCCATTGCTTACATGTTCAGTCCCTGGTATTCTCAGCATCTTTCTGTAGAACCTCATTTCTGTTACCTCAAGTCTCTTCTTCATCTGTGAGGAGATTATCTCACATTCGCTGCCATATGGGACATATATTACATAACAGTTAAGTACTATTTTCTTTGTTTCGAGAATTCCCTGTTTCTTAATACTTTGCTTAGCTTTTGGAAAACTTCTTTCGCTATACCAATACGCCTTCGGATTGCGGTGTCGTACTTTCCGTCCTCTGTTGTACTTTGCTTGATTTTAACATCTCCAATTTGCAATTCTCAAGCAGAGATCTTCTTTTTGTTGACAACAATACATTGTCTTCTTACAACTGATGCTTAGTCCTTTCTTCTCGCTTTCCTTTACTACCTTATGTAGGAGGTCCTGTGGTTTCTTTTCTGTGTCTGCTATCAACACTGAATCATTTGCATATCTAATGCTAAAATTGTCGTCGCCAATAATGAATCCTGGTAGGACTTCTAATATTCTCAGAATCACTTCATTGTAAAAGCTGAATAAGTCTAACGAGAAAATACATCTTTGTCTTACACTCCTTTCTATCTCTTTATATTTACATAAGGGACACGCAGAGCCGGTGCAAGGGTATCGTAGCGCCACTTTCACTACATCATAATTTTCATATGGTTGTAGTCATATAAAATACAAATTTTATTGTAATCTAATTAAGTACAATAATGGCTCATATGCAATAAAGGTGACCAATTCAACTGGAAAAATTGAAAATAAATACAATGTATCTAAATACAAATTAGAGACACGTCATAACAGATCATTTCATCTTAAATAAATCAACAATGTTGTACGGTAATTTTTAACATCAACTTTTTTTAAGTTGAATTATTTATAACATTTAACATTATGGATAAAAAATAGTGAATTTTATATAGTGAATTTTCGAGACTTCACTTGATCAAAACAAATTCACGGATTTGAACAAACAAACAAAAAAGACCCCAGAATGACGTTAAAACCCACAAAATGTTTTCCTCCTTTAATAATAGTCAGCTGTACTTCGTTTAATTTGTAATGTATATAAATGTAAATAGATAAACAAAAAATTCTGTTAAGGTAGCGAGGGTCACAAAGCAGTCGGAATCCCCAATTAGACTCCACATCTTCTGGTCGGGGAGCTCGAGGGTAGTACGCATCGGCCCTGGAGACACGTTAAAGAATATCTTTCCTTCATTCTCTAAAATAAAACACTCTGTTATTCGACAATAGATAGAATATATGGATATTTACATTTTTTTTAATCCCGTAAACGAAGTCATGGAGAACCATGATCGCTTATATTCTGAAAAGACACAATACAAAAAAAGATCTTGCCTAAAATAAAACACCTTATACTATATATCTACGTTTTTTTTTAATCACTTAAACGAAGAATTGCCAATTATTATTAATTTTTCACGAGCGTTTCTTTTATCTTAATTTTACTTGATTTTTATCGAAACTTTCAGAATGTCGTTCTACGGCCAATATTAAGCACCATGGATTGTAAAGAAAGAATAATTCATAATGTTCCAAAATATCTCGAAAATCGAGACTTTGCTATGGGCGTCATGCATGGCGCCAAACCCATTCAGAATTATCTAAACTGTCAGATGTATACAAACACTTTCTAAGATCAATGGTTAAAAAAAACCCACACGTTTCACTCGCTCAACGCTACTGTTTGACAAAACAGTAGCGTAGCTAGAGGTAGGCGGTTTGCCCCCGGTGACATTTTATCGGCACAGCACAGCACTTTGAGTCTGTTGTATAGGCTGTATTAAAAGTGGTTTTAATGTCGGGACATTACTCACAGTTTAAGGAACTTTTCGGACTTAAACTATGGCATATGTATTTAAGCGATTATTACCTTGACTGAACAATAAACATTATCCAGTGATGTATTCAGGGTTGTTTTTTATCAATGTTGATAATGTGAAATCTGTCAACGAACTCAGGGTGAGTTCTTTTAATGTCGCAATGCCGCTGTGTATCATATAATTTTTAATTATTTTCCTTGAGCGTATGTGTCGCTCTATTTTTTGTCTTTTGTGCCTGTTAATAGTTTATATATATATATATATATATATATATATATATATATATATATATATATATATATATATATATATATATATATATATAATTTTACCTCAACCCAACAGAGTAACTAACACGCAGGAGGGTTACTAAATGATGTGAATGAATATAAGAAAAAAACTTTATTAAACAGCGCGAACAATAAAGGAAGAGACTTTTAAGAGGACAAAAGATAACGATTGACATTACATCTGAATTTTTGAAAATCGAACTTGAATGGAAAGCGAGAAGCTTGAAGACAGTCCCACAAGCAAAAAGTGAAAGAATATATATATATATATATATATATATATATATATATATATATATATATATATATATATATATATATATATGAGGGAGTCTATGTGCAATATATTGTTTTTTTATGGGTACTGGGGAAAGGTGGAGTGTCGGTAAATTCAAGGGCTGCTTCGGGTGGTATAAACTCTGCGCCGGTCGGCACACACTTTAGCTATACCAGGCAGAGGCCATACTTCTTTGAACATTGCAGACTGGGGATACAGAATCACGAAGAACTATACCAAATAACATAAATCACATCACTTGAGGACTACCAACAGTAGCAACGACTAAAATGGATAGCACATGTAACTCGAAAATAATGACATAATCAAAACAAAATGTTGCCGTTCCACACGATTTCAATTAAAACGTTAGGATGAAAACCCCATCAATATTGGAAATAGCAATAACAGCTACAGGAGAAAACCTTTTCATGAAAAAATGTTTTAAGAGAAAGATTTTATAAAATTTCAACCCACAGCTGTACTAGTAGCTCGATCAATGAATGCCAAATGTTTCCTTGTAGGGAAACGGCTACCATTACCATTTTAGCGAGACTCGAACACACAAATCTTTTCCTTGGAGACCTATTTTAACGCGGCCGCTGCCTTTCCTATTTGCGTTCCTTATTAACAATCGTAGAATAATAGTCTAAGAGATTGTGACAAAAAACAACTGAAATTATGATAAAAGAAATAATAGTTGAATTGAATGAAACAGATATTAGGTTGGTGCAAAAATAATTTCGTTTTCTAACATATGTTACTATGTGAGAAAACGAAATTATTTTTGCACCAACCTAATAGTTTATTCATGGAATAAGAAGATTATTTTAGAAATTCAGACAATATTATGAAAGCCGGAGAAGGTACCGGGCAAGATGTACGGAATAAAGACGAATATAAATCCGAATAATTCGTTGAATAAATGCTGTTGACTTACAAATATCTCCTGAATTCTCTCTTTTTTTAGCAATGGACACAGATAAACACCAAATAGCAATCTTATTTACTTTTCGTTTATTGCTGACGATTCTTTCGCGAATCTTTCAGGAAATAACTTTGAAGTTTATACACAACAAATGTTATTAACAAAATTCTGTCCACATTGAGGTCTCTGTTTATAGTTGTACAGAAAATATGGGATTTTGCAATCCGGTCAAAAGTGCGGCAAAAGAAAAAAATAAAACAAATACCGCCCCCCGCTCAATAAAAAAAAAAAAGAAAAAAAATTTCTAACAATATCAAATTATAGTGCCTGTGCATTAAGCATTGTATTTATGAGCACGTTTTACCGACAGGAAACACTTTTTTTTATTTGTTAAAAAAAAAAAGTCTGCACGCTTTTTTTTTACCACTTTCGTTTTATCTTTGTTTCTCTATTTCATTCTCAATTTCACTCCTCAACCTTTTCCTCTTCCTTCCTATCTATCTATCTATCTAGCTAGCTAGCTACCTACTTACCTAGCTACCTACCTACCTAGCTAGCTAGCTAGGTAGCTAGCTAGCTAGCTATAGTATAGCTATCTAACTAATAATCTCAGTTTGTTTATCTCATTCTCTTCTTTCCTATCTATCTGTATATTCCTATTTAATCTCAGTTTGTTTATACATACATCATCCTGCTTCTTTTTCCATATCATCATCAGTCTGTTTATTTTATTCTGTTCTTTCCTCTATCTATCGATCGATCCTATGTAATTCTGTTCTTTTCCATCTAATCTCAGTCCGTTTATCTGTTCTTTTCTATCTGTCTATCTATCTATCTATCTAATTTTTTATTTTATTCATTCTGTTCTTTTCTAATCTCAGTTTGTTTATCTCATTCTGTTCTCTTCTCTCTCTCTCTCTCTCTCTCTCTCTATCTATCTATCTATCTATCTAATTTTTTATTTTATTCATTCTGTTCTTTTCTAATCTCAGTTTGTTTATCTCATTCTGTTCTCTTCTCTCTCTCTCTCTCTCTCTATCTATCTATCTATCTATCTATCTGCTGATCTAATTTATGTCATTCTCTTCTTCACTCTGTTTAATTCTGTTCTTTTCCATCTCTCTCTCTCTCTCTCTCTCTCTCTCTCTATCTATCTATCTATATATATATATATATATATATATATATATATATATATATATATATATATATACATAATCAGTCTGTTCATATTCATATCACACTTTTTACAGTTTTTACTTTTTAGTTTATCTAAACAACCGGTTCTATTCCACTTGGTTTGTGCGCGTGTATGTGTGTGTGTACAGTGATAATAATAAACACCTCAATATTTGAAACAATATACTATATCTGGTACATAAAGTCTGTATTTATTTATGGGTGACTGGTCGGATTTCACAGATTTCTCTTTTTTTCTCTAAGTGTACGAGCGGCTTTGTCAAGTTTGGTACACAAGAAAACTTAAACATCGGCAAACAAAAAAGATACGTACTACACATACATGTTACACACATATAAACATTTATATACTTTTGTTTTTACCCAACGACACATTTGTTTTTGTACATGTTAATTTTAAAATTTTTATATCCATTCAGTCTTTTTTTAGTCTTTACATTAAAAAGAAGAGCCTACAACTCTCTACAATGCATCATGTTTCAAACTTTTAATGCCGAATGTCCGTTCTTTTTTAAACTTTCATTTAGGAACATTTGTAGTGATATATAAACAGGGGTACAATTAGTAAACTGTACTATATTTGAAAAACCTATGCTAAATTTGAAATTGACTTTCTTCTCATTAAGTAAGCCAAGTTAGTTTGGTTTATTTTAAAAAGTAGCACCCTAAAAGTCGCAGATAGCGAAATTCAAAATTTATTAACGATGACTTTCAAAAATAGCTCGATTATGACAACACAAGCCATATCTAAAAAAAAGAAAATTGTTTATGGTTTGTAACAGAAAGAATGAAACTTACATAGAAACAAAGATAGAAAGAAAGAAACATACATAGACAGAGAGAAAAAGAGAGAGGGGAAAGAGGTGTGTGTATGTATGTGTGTATACATGTGTGCGTGCGTTTTGCGTGAAAAAAAGGTTACATGTTTTTCCTTAAGTTCTTCATTATTCTCCTCAATCTCTAACTCCATACAGAGAGGAACGCTTATACCTTCTCCCTCCTCCCCCTTTACACACACACACACACACACACACATGTTTATGAGTCGTTTAGCTCTCTAATTTAACATAGACATGCATGCGGCAATGCACGTAAAACTCATACACACACCCATAAAAAAAAAAAAAATCCACGTACCACTTTTTCCAACACCTTCGGCCCCGACTACGGCTACTTTGGTCTCTCCAAGAGACGACTTCTTCCTCTTGAGATAGGGTCTAAGTGTGGCACCTGGTACGGTTACACCAGGTTCTTGTATGGTAGTCGCAGAATTGTTCATGTTGGTCTGGCGTTAAGAAGCCACACTAGCTTCTCTTTTTTTTTCCAAGACTCTGATCATAGAACTTGGAGAGATTTTAAAGAAAACTATATTCTTTTGTTTTGGCGTCTTCTTCGCAACTTCTTTGGCGAGAAGAAAAAACTGAAAAAGAAAAGCGACGACCAGCCAGCAAACAACCCCTGTGCGCAGGTCTGAGACGACGCTCTTTTCTTGCTTTCTTTCCTTTCGAAAAGAAGCAAAAATTGGTACCGCTATACTCAGTGTGGAACTGTAGTGTAAAGTAACCAAGTATACTCGAAGACTGTCGAATTTTTTTTTATTTTTTTATTTTGCTTACTAGATCCTTCTGCTCAGCGCATTCTCTGGCTTTGCACAGGGATCGTAGCGAGCAAGTTTGAGAAGAGAAGCGTAGCCTTTTTTTTTCTTCTTTTTTACCTGTTCTGTTCTCATACAACAAAAACCAAAAGAAAAAAGAAAAGAAAATACTTATATGTGCGTTACGTTTTTTCTGAGTTATCGGACGGTCGAACGGACGGGCGTACAGACAGGCAAATACTCAGTCTCAGATAGATAGATAGAGATAGATAGATAGATAGATAGATAGATAGATAGATAGATAGATAGATAGATAGATAGATAGTATAGTTGGTAAGAGAGAGGTTTGGGGGGTGATAGAGAGAGATGAGTGACTGACAGACAAGCTGACTTGTGTGTATGTAAGATATCTAACGTGAGGTGGGAGGGAAATGAAAACGAAGAAAAAGAAAAGGAGAAAGATTTTTACGAACACGTGCACTAACATCTGTGCGTGTGTGCTTGTGTACATTCAAGTCAAACGTTTTGTTGTGTCTCTAGGTGCGTATTCGTGCGTGTATGTGTGTCCGCACTGTTACAGTTAGCCTTGATTGAAAACTCTTCTTACGTGTGTACACGTCTATTCACAATTCCCTACATCAGTGTAGGTATTCTATACACACCCCACGCTGCCTCTCTCTATTTCTCTGTGTATTGCTGTGCCCCTTCTTCTCCCTCTATTGGTGTGTAATTTTATTTTTAATTTAAATAAAAGCACGTGTGTCTGTTTGTGTGTCTGCCTCTATGTCTGGCTGTGTGCAGACGCGAGTAAGCTGGGTTGATGTCCAATGTGTAGTGTAGTGTATGTCTGAAATCGTGTAAGCAAGTGAGTTTCTCTAGCATGTATTTTTTGCATGACCGAGAGAGAAATAAAAGACAAAGAAAGATAGATAGATAGATAGATAGATAGATAGATAGATAGATAGATAGATAGATAGATGGATTTTGACTCTGTGCATGTGTGTGTAGTGGGGAGCGCTTCCTTAATTTTTTTTACGTAAATGTTGGAATGTGTACGTACGTGCGGGCTTGTGTGAATGTCTGCAAGTGTGTGGGAAAGAGAAAAAGAAAAAAGAAAACGAGAAAAAAGGAGGAAAAGAGGAAAAAAAGATATTCTTTTCTGTGCATGTGTATATCTGTATGTGCACGTCTGCGTATGTATGTGTACATGCGCAACTACACGTCATAGCGCATTTTTGCGCGTGCATGTGTATACGCTTTTATTTTGCGTGTATGTGTGTATCAGTGTGTATGTGAGTATGCCGTGTTTAGCCCACGGCGAGAAAAACGTGTGAAAGAGAGTTATACATTTTTATGTGTGTGTGTGTGTGTGTGTGTGTGTGTGTGTGTGTGTGTGTGTGTGTGTGTGTGTTAAGAGAGAGACAGAGTACGTGTGTGTGCGCGCACGCGCGTGAAGGTGAAATAATTTAAAACACGGGTAAGTTTAGAATAGATCTGGTATAAGGCCAAAGGAATAACGGACCGTAAAGGATTCGAACACAGTCTAGCTATGACCTGTGTGACAAGCTTACTTTAATCGCGATTGGAGATATTTTCTAAGCTCGGCTGAGTTTGTCACAAGGCCTCATACGCGTGGTCCAGTAAGAATCGAACTCACTGACAATATTGTGTGGAAAACTAATGATAACTCTCACGACACAACAAGATAGACATTCTATGTTTGGTTCAGTCTGGCACAAGGACTCAGTAGTAGTGTGGCATGTTGAAGGACGACAGAAATTGCTTTCGAGAGTAGCTTAATCTTGCTCTAAGGCAGGCGGCTTCTTACTTGTACAAGTCTGCTTACCATGAGCCTCTCTTTAACGATAACAGAGAGAGACTGTTCCCCTGTGTTCGTGAATGTGTGCACGAGAGAGAGAGAGAGAGAGAGAGAGAGAGAGAGAGAGAGTTAAAGAAAGAGAATTAGTGTTCATTAGTGTACACTGTATGTAATAGAAAAGGAGGGGTTAATTTGTGAGAGTGAAACGGACAAATTATTTGCGTGTGAAAGAGAGAGAGAGAGAGAGAGAGAGAGAGAGAGAGAAAAGGAGAATTTGTGTATTTGTATGTAATGTCGGGTGTATTACCCCTCGCCTCTCTTTCTCCGCCCCCGCCTTCTCTCTTTCTCTCTCTCTCTCTCTCTCTGTCTTCCGTATATATAGGTTGGGTAGGTCTGCTTTTTCAAGCTTGTTTCTATTTCGGTGAAAAGATGGCATACTTACGCCAAGTGAACTATTCAAGGAGGATCAGTTGAGCATGAAGCTTTACCATTTACTTTTCTCACTGCCTCACCAAACAAACTTCCCCCCGACCTTGCCCATACTCCTTAGCAGTGTCAGCGTCAGCTTCTTCTTGGCAGGTTATATCTTTTCTTTATGTTTTCTTATATTTTCGCTTTTTTTTTTCCTCCTCTTTTCCTTTTCCAACAAAAGACCAACCAAATGAACTCCACTTTTCTTTATTTATCTTTTGCTTTCTTTCGAGAAGTCAAAACTTATTGGCACCAACTCTCATTTTTTTTCATTTTTTTTTTTCCGAATCGGAGTCTAACACAATTCTTAACAAACTAAACTCCTTTATTGAGTTTTGTTTATTCTCCTAAAAAATAAAAAAATATATATTTTTTCTTTTTGTTCAAATCTTGCAAATATTGAATTGAATCACTATTAAAAACATATTTCGAATCATTACTCACTTCTAATTTTGAAAACACTTTTTCTCAAAGTTGTGAGAACGACGAACGTACAAACTTTTGAGAATATCCATGTCTTAAGATCAAAAGGGGGCTTTTTTTAAAAATCTTCTATTACGAATCTGCTTAAATCTGAAATTAAAGACTAAAAACAATTCGTATCCTAATCGCATTATTTTTTCCCATATAAAACAGATTTATTTATTTTTATTAGCAAAAAGCGATTAAAAAGCCGTTTTAAAAACTGAAATGATCACTTCATAATCAGGTTGAGTTATCCCAAAGAGAGAAAATGATGCGTGTGCTTTTTCAGCTAGTCCAGTTGAAATAGAGATTCATCATAGCATGTATTAAGATGATTTACTAGACTTTGATTAGTATGGTACAGTGTTATAATAGTCGAGCGCTCAGTTTAAAAATTAACTTAAATACCCAATGACGAACGAGCCAAACATGTTTTTCGACCCAATTTTTAGAGGTGGTTAGTTCGAACCCGTTTCCTCATTGTTTTGATAACAATTAAAGAAAATGATAAAATTAAGACGAGAAAATTAGTCTGAATGAATCAGTAGCGTGTAGAGCAGAGAAGGTAGATATTTAGCGAGTTCCCTGTTGGGTGTCCGGGAGCAGAGTTTGACATATGTTTATTTTAAAGTAGGTGCCAACAGAGCATACGTGTGGGCAAGGACAAAAATTGCCCCGCCTCCGCGGCTTATGACAAGCAACTGTCAGTCTTATCCTTTGTGTGCAAAAAGGAGAGGCGCTGCCATGTTTTTAAATTACTTCAGCCCAAGCAAGGTAATATTAGGTTGGTGCAAAAATAATGACGTAATAATGTCGTTTTTTGACGTTAAAAAATACGTCAAAAAACGACATTATTACGTCATTATTTTTTGCACCAACCTAATAATATCATCAAGATGCAAGGGGAGTGAAATAGAATGACAAAAAACTTAAGAAGGAACCGGAAACCCAATCCAAAACATGAAACAAGACTGGGGAAGAATATGAACCAGACGACAGGCTAACCTATCCCCACCTAGTCGCAGGTTTCAGATTTCCGGGAACCGACTTATGTATAAAGAAGCAGAGTGAAGACAGTTGAAGTTTAAATATCCGGAAAGACTTTTACAAGAGGATGGAAAATGCGATACCGAGATCCGAACACACATTGGAATAGAGAAAAAAGCAGGATAAGGAAAAGACAGGCAAAGTTTAAATATCTGGGAAGGCTTTTACCAGGGAATGAAAATGCTATACCGAGATCCGAACGCGCATTGAACTAGCCAAAGAAGCGGGATGAGAAAAAGGCAAATGAAGTTTAAGTATTCGGGAAGCCTTTTAACAGAAGATGGAAAATGCGATACCTAAATCCGAACATGCATTGGACTAGCAAAAGAAGCAGGATGAGGAAAGGACAGTTGAAGTTTAAATATCTGGGAAGCATTTTAACAGAGGATGGAAAAGGCGATACCGAGATCCGAAAGCGCATTGGACTAGCGAGAGAAGGAGGATGAAGAAAAGACATTTTAAATTTAAATATCTGGTAAGCCTTTTACCAAAGGATGGAAAATGCGATGCCGAGACCCGAAAACTCATTGAACTAGGGAGAGAAGCAGGATGAGGAAAAGACAGTTGAAGTTTAAATATCTGGGAAGCCGTTTAACAGAGGATGAAAAATGCGATACCGAGATCCGAACATGCATTAGAATAGAGAAAGAAGGAGGATGAGGAAAAGACAGTTGAGGTTTAAATATCAGGGAAGTCTTTTACCAGAGGATGTAAAATGCGATACCGAGATGTGAACACACATTAGAATAGAGAAAAAAAAAACAGAATGAGGAAAAGACAATTCAGGTTTAAATAGCCTTTTAGCTTATGATGGAAAATGCGATACCGAGATCCAAACATGCATTGGACCAGCGAAAGAAGCAGGATAAGGAAAAGACAGTCGAAATTGAAATATCCGGGAAGCCTTTTACCAAAGGAGGGAAAATGCGATACCGAGATCCGATTATGCATTGGACTAGGGAAATAAGCAGGATGAGGAAAAGACAGCTGAATTTTAAATATCGGGGGAGTCTTTAACCAGTTGATGGAAATGCGACACCGAGATCCGAACAAACATTGGATTAACGAAAAAAGCATGATGAGGAAAAGAGAGCTGAAGTTTAAATATCTGGTAAGCCCTTTTACCAGAGGATGGAAAAATCGATACCGAGATCGGAACACACTTTGGACAACCGAAAGAAGCATGATGAGGAAAAGTGTGTTCAAGTTTAAATATCCGGGAAGCCATTTAACATATGATGGAAAATGCGATACCGAAATCCGAACACGCATTACAATAGAGAAAGGAGGAGGGAAAGACATTTGAAGTTTAAATATCTGGGAAGCCTTTTACCAGAGGATGGATAACTTATGATGGAAAATGCAATACCGAGATTCGAACACGCATTAGACTAGGAAAAGAAGCAGGACGGGGAAAATACAGCTGAAGTTTAAATATCTGTGAAGTTTTTTAACAGATAACGAAAAATGCGATACCGAGATCCGAACACGCATTGGATAAGCGAAAGAAATAGGAAGAGGAAAAGACAGCCAAAGTTTAAATATCTGGGAAGCCCTTAGACAGATGATGGAAAATGCGATACCGAGATCCGAAAACGCATCGGACCAGCGAAAGAAGCAGAATGAGGAAAAAACAGTTGAATTGTAAATATCCTGAAAGCCTTTTACCAGAGGATGGAAAATGCGATACCGAAATTCGATCGTGCATTGGACTGGCGAAAGAACCAGGATGAGGAAAAGAATGTTGAATTTTAAATATCTGGGAAGCCTTTTAACTTATGATGGGAAATGCAATACCAGGATCCGAACACTCATTGGACTAGCAAAAGAAGCAGCATGAGGAAAAGACAGTTGTAGTTTAAATATCTGTGCAGTTTTTTAACAGATGACGAAAAATGCGATACCGAGATCCGAACACGCATTGGATTAGCGAAAGGAATAGAAAGTGGAAAAGACAGCCAAAGTTTAAATATTTGGGAAGCTGTTAGACAGATGATGGAAAATGCGATACCGAGATCCGAACACGTATTAGACTAGCGAAAGTAGCAGGATGAGGAAAAGACAGTTGTAGTTTAAATATCTGGGACGTATTTTAACAGAGGATGGAAAATGCGACACCGAGATCCGAACACGCACTGGTCTACCGAAAGAAGCATTTCAAATATAAGCCAGTTAATGAGAATCGGAAAAATTTCGTTAGAAACAAAGAGAAGGATGCTAGATTTATATCCTCTTATATGTTGGTAAATGCTGGACAATATCTCTGCTGACGAAGAGAAAACTTGAGGCAGCAGAAATGTGGTTATATAAAAGGATACTGAAAATTTCATGGACGGATGGAATAATCAACGAGAAAGTTTTATGGAAAATGGCGACAGAAGGGACACTTTATGCTGCATAAGGAAAAGACAGCTGCAATTCTTTGAACACATGATAATGAAAGAGGGCTTGGAAAACTTAACTCACAAGGCGCATACTGAAGGAAAGAGAGACAAGGGAATGCAGCGAGTGACGAGATTGTGTGAATGGATGGCAGAACAAGGAGCGAAGGCCTTGGTAAAGGAAGAAAAACTTTTCAGGGCCACAAAGGATAGAATGTTGTGGAGAGCCATGATTAAAAAATATATTTTGGTATGACAGCCCACAACGTTAAAGAAGGCTAAACATGAAATCAATAGTCCTAGACTATTCCAGACTGAGTGGTAGTCATACATAGAATATTCTGGCCCAAATCATTGAAAATAAACTAAAAAGGAGTACTGTATCCACAACATGCAGATGTAGTGACGGACAATGCCAGCGACATTGTGAAGGTTTTCAAGAAATCTACTTCCACTGGCAGTTTTTGAGGAAGAAGGCCTTGATGAAGAAGACAATGGTTCAATCACTATAAAAAGCAAAGGGGAGATGTTTAGACGAGGGATTTGAGTTTACCAGCTTCATCTTCACTAACGCTGTGTGGCATACACAAAAATGCAGAGAAAGCTTTGGGAAATGCCGTGTATAAAAGACTCTATCGGTCCACATTGCCCAAATATCAATCTGTGCGGAATGTGCTGCAAAAATACAGGACATTGTTCTTTAAGGTCCTAGTTATAAGCCAAGTGGAATATCATTTATGAGGCGCTTTTGGTTTCATAAGTTTTT
The DNA here is from genome assembly GCA_963932145.1 of Acanthosepion lycidas. Lineage (NCBI taxonomy): Eukaryota > Metazoa > Mollusca > Cephalopoda > Sepiida > Sepiidae > Acanthosepion > Acanthosepion lycidas. The sequence goes on along the minus strand of OZ010588.1, from coordinate 82,564,624 downwards.
GGAAGTAAGTGAAGACAACCTGAACTCTAATGGACATATTTGAACTTGAGATTTTTAAACAAGTTCTCTTTATATCCGAATACTCGGAAGTTATGAAGCCATTTGCCCATGCGCTTACCATCCTCCAGGGTGACAAATATTGTTATACTGTATTGTTTAACCCGACTATCGAACGATTAAGAAAAAAGTTAAAACCAAAATAGGATAAGCTGAAATTCTGTAAGACATTGGTGGTAGACCTGTACAGTGGAATTGGTGTAAGATTTGCCTCCCATATACAAGATATACGATGTTTATTGGCAACATTTTTAGATCCCATGTTCAAAATGTTAAATTGGTTAGATGAGGATGAGAGAAAATTCTTATCTGGAATAAGAATTTCACAACTTCAGACATTGTAATCTATTATTCCACAGCCAGAATTTTTAAGAAACGGAAGTTGGAGCGGAAGCTGGAGCGGAAGCTGGAGCGGAAGCTGGAGCGGAAGCTGGAGGTGGAGTGGCTCCGTTTCTTTTTATTTTTCGAAAGGAGCGAGTATGTGAACGCTCTCCATTTTGGGAGCTAGAAGCAGGAGCTGGAGTCGTTCCAGAACTTGAGGAGCGAATAAGGCTCTGTCTATCAGTATGTATGATATCATCCCTGAGAATAATGACTGCATGGCTTTCTATGACTGATTGGAGTTAATATTTATACCATTTATGAGCATGTGGTACCTTGTAATACAGACAGATCATCCAATGAATATGCCGCCCAATCTTTTCATGTCGATATTTGTATCTCTTCGGTGTTAAGATTGAACAATCAGACAGTAAGTGATCAATAGTCTCAAAATATTCTTCACATAATCTGCATATTGAGTCTGCATTTTTACCTGATAATTCTTGGTGAATAGGCTTTGCTCCTGTGTAATCATTAAATGCCCCCGTTTCTGCTTTTATCAGCCACTGTTGAGTTTTGTATTTGGCATCGCTATTCTGAGTGAATAATGGTAATGCAGAGGTTTTATTTGCAGGATTTGTTTAAAAAATGTTTAACCCTTGGTGTATTAGCATCTTTTTATGATTTTAGCAGATTTTGTTGAGTATTTTTATCTGTTTACTTTATAGTGATGTTGAGATCCATTAGGATTTTTTTTAATATAAATTGAGAAAATTTGTTTTTTCTTCTTTTTTTCTTTTTTTTTTCATGACTGTTATCAAGTTTTTGCATCCAGTCAGATGTAGTCTCTGAATAAACCAATAGTTGCTGTTTTGTGGGTCAACGGAAGTTGAATTAAGCATTTACCACCATCACTTTTGCATTCATTTTATTTACTTGAAATCTATTTTCTTTATTTCAACTATAGTCTAGTAAATATATATATATAAAAATGAATGTAATATTAGAAATTCGTAATTTGGAGATCTTAATCGACAGTAATATAAGAAAAAAGAACCTCGGGTTACGAATTTCGTTCTCTTTTACTTTTTTATTTTTATTTTATTTATTTATTTATTTTTTAGATTTTAAGAAATCGCATGCTTTGAGTATATTTTGTTTTGGTTTCCGCAGAGGGTCATCTTAGAATGAATTTACATAGGAAATTAGTCCCCCTATCAACTTTTATAAAATTTAATTTTTTTTTTTATATCCGTGACCTGGAGTGCTTTTATAGCAATATAAAAAAATGATTATTTCTAGTTGCAGTGCCTATTATACAATCCCACCGTGCTCTAAACTCATGGCCTTGTAGCAAACTTAAGACGTGCTTAGTAAAGAAATAACTATTCTTGTGGTGAATTTGGTGGCGTTCTTCTGATTTTGTTTATTTTTTTACGAATTGTTGTTGCTAGTAGTAGTAGTAGTAATGTTAATTTGACTTTTTCTCTTTTTTTTTCTCTGCATCCTCCCTACTCATCTTTACTCCTCTTTCGTCTCCCCTAAAATAATCCCAACCCTTCATGAAGAACTACGGCTCTGGCAGAGTGAGGAACAGTGAGTGAAGAGAACTTTCCCCAGGCGAACGGAATTAACTTTGTCAGATCGACTTGGCGAACTAAAAAGATCAGGATGTGTGTGTGTTTCTCTCTACACCCGCCTCTCTCTCTCTCTTTCTCTCTCTCTCTCTCTCTCACGCACACACACACACACACACACACACACACACACACACACACACACACACACACACACACGCTCTCTTTCTCTCTCCCTCTCTCTGTATGATTATGTATGTGCATATGCAAATACAATAGTTAAACCAGATTTTATTTACCGAAGTAGGTTCTGTAGAAAAGAGGCATGTGTGAATCATTCGAACTGCATAAGTCATTTACGGATTGAGAGCTGAAAAGTTCTCAGCCTGACCAAGAAGCCCTTCAAAATCGAAAAGAAACAAAAGAGAAAAAGAAAAAAAACACTCTGATGTTTGGTTATTCAAATTTCGAGAAGTGAGTAAAGCCTAGAATCTTTCAGACCCCCTCCCCTCGTAATTTGTTTTAACATAGGTAGAAGGTTACTAAATTGGGTTATTTCAAGGGGATACAGTAGAGAAGCAAGAGGTGCATATCTATGAGTATATCTGGGATAGATAGCGGTTATCCTAGACTTGACGAGGTTAAGATTGTAGTTGTCCGGGAAGCATCCTCTCAGGAGACTTTATCACAATGCAGCAGTTCTGAAGAAGAAGATATGGAACTTCTTCCTCACTAATGGAATACAATTGGAATGTGGATGAGTTAGCTCAGTGTATTTGTCATGGCTGGTCTTGGTCTTGAATCAAGGAATCTAACTCCCCTGAAAATCTCCCATGATTGTAAGCGTTTAACATGAAGATCAGTGATTTGACGCATAATCATTCGATGGGAAGCAATTGTTTGTAAATTAATCTAGCAGAAAATTTGCTACTCAATTTTCTTTGGTGATCCATTTTTGCTTTCTTATGCCAATAGCAATAATTCTTTCAGATTCATGTATACCTTTTGCTCGCAGTTCCCGTTTCCTTTATCCCCCTAACGCTAATATAATGAAAACAATTTTCTTGCTGAAGTTTATTCTCATAGTCTTCACTCATATTTGAGTATGAACCCGTTATTTATATATTAGGTTGGTGCAAAAATAACGTCGTTTTCTCACATAGTAACACATGTGAGAAAACGACATTATTTTTGCACCAACCTAATATATATAGTACATGGACTCGTATATATTGGTAACATGGCGTCCAACATAGGAATGAACTGAAAAGTTCTAAGTCTGACCCACTTTCCAAAATCTGGTCGAATGAACAAACATCAGAATTTATTTTTCTTTTGGAGGGGCGTGGATTCCAGTAGCAACAGTATGTGTCCCTTCAAGTGATCCAAATCTCCAGCTTCATATAAGCTGCGTCCGGCATGAATGGGGTGACCAGGGTCTGGTTTCGGTTGTCTTCCACCCTTAGTATTAACCGTTTCCTAAAATTCTATATTCTCAAAATATGTTTACTGGGGTGGTTTTCTAAATTTGGGTGTTGTCCAGCCTCCTTTTGAGAGTGAGCAGAGCAATCAAACCGACCCTTAACTTCCTTCATGTCTCATCTCGCACCAACGCTCCATATAGGTGGTGTTAATCTCTCGCTCTCTTCCTTCTCTCACTTTCTCAGCATTTAACCTTAGCCTACTTCAAGGGCCGATACATCGTCCTTTGACGAATCCAAACTTTCAGAATGCATAAGCGAAAAGGGATTTTCAGTCATTCATCTTTCTTCATTAGCTTGTCTCACGCTGAGATTTCCAAAAGCCAGATGGTCCCACTGCCAGCCAATCTCAAGAATTGTCATGAGTAGGAAAGAAAAATATCCCCAATCTCTTTAGTGATGAAAACAAAAGCTTATCTCTTCTCTCTTTATGCGTTTTCTCGGTCAACAAAACCACACAGACTTTTTTTGCCAATGGTCAATCCAAAATAGTAATTAATTTTTCTTTATCACTTGTATCCAAAGGAATCCGAATTAATGTCGAATATAAAATTTTTCTTGACGAATGTCACATAAATTAAAATGAACGAACCCGTCAGACTAATATCTATATTTGTAGAGACACTTTTCTTTTGGGTAGCCGATTCAAGCTAGGTGGAATTTCCTGACTTTTTGTCTAAATCTTTAAATGTTATTTCGGTGACCACCCGGGTTTCTTTATCGACAACATAAGTTTCTTTCTATTTGGCATCTTGGAGGATACATTAATGGTCTCTTTCTCGTCGGCGGAAAGTGGGGAAGGCCGGATAGTTTTACTCAATCTTAATGAATTCCGTTTAGTTAAATTTGGGTTCGATTCTCTTTGGAACCGCTCGGAAGTTTTGAAACATGATTTTTCAACGCATTTCGACTTTTTTAATTTTCTTTTCAACTTTTCAAGCCATCTTCCTGTGAATTTCAACAATTATCATCCAGTTAGTAAACTCTTCCCTCTTCCATCTTTCTTTTCCTTTTTGTTTGATCAATCCCCTGACATCTCAGTGTCATAACATTGTCTTCGGGACGGAGAGATTTCATAGTTTCTGATACAATGACATTTCTAATAACGGTAATAACACCAAAATGATTTTTCCTCAAGTTTATTATCACCGTCTTCACTCACATTTGATTATGAATCCATATATATATATATATATATATATATATATATATATATATATATATATATATATATATATATATATATGGATGCGTGTGGTTAGAACGTTCGCTTGAGCGCCCGGTTCGAATCTCACGACCGTCGATTTGTCAAGGAGGTGACCTTTTTTACATAATTTGGGGTCGTTCCGTGGAAACGACCCCAGCGTGCTGCACCTTTAGAAATTGCCTGAAAACCATACCACAGGTTGATCCGAGAGTAAAATTAGGTAAACGTACCTTTTCGGGCACCGGTGTGAGCGTACTGGCTTTGTACAAACTACTGATCATACCAAATTATGAGCTCTATCCCAGAAAGCTGTAACTAAGGTCCGTTTGGCAAAATTGCAGTATAAACCACAGGTGACCTCTGTGAGTGTTGAAAAAACAGAAATATGCTTGAGAAGGCGTCTGCAGCGGAGTTTGGCTAACCACCCTAGTATTCCAATGTACTTGAAAACGAGTAGCTGGTCATTTTATATATATATATATATATATAATTTCACCTCCGTGATAATTCCATTAAGACGCATAAAACTAGTGTATGTTTTTTCCGTGGTAACCTCAAGGTCAAGAATCCTTGTCCACGTCACCAGATGTAGCAGTATGGCAGGTTTCGTTGTTATCCCAGTCTCTAGTTTACTGACATCATGAACAGGGGACTTGTTTACCTATGCTGTGTTTAGATAAGACCTGATGAAGTCCTCTGGTCAGTCTTGAAACAATCGCAAAGGTGACCTAGCCACGTGTCACTCAAAACTAAAAGTTGACTGATTCCCGAGACTGATGGAAGTCTTGGAATAATGACGGTGAAAACTGAAATATCTTAAGAAGATTTTAACAAGACGTAGTTTATTTTAGAAGTTGTTTACATAGGTGTTTCAGATTAGCAACTTCCTTTCCCCCCCATTTCTAGTTCTTGACAGCGATACGCAGTTGTCTGAACTCTGAACTGCTTGTTTAAAGCTATGATGAGAGAACAACAGACGTGTGTGTCTGTTTGTTCGTTCTCTCTCTCTCTCTCTCTCTCTCTCTCTCTCTCTCTCTCTCTCTCTCTCTCTCTCTCTCTCTCTCTTTGTAAAGGTTGGGATGGTAATCTGTTCATTCATGGCTATTACGATTTGATCTTCCCGTTTCTCTGCGGAACCGCTACCTGTTCCGTTCGCATCCTGTACTCCTTCGCCCCACCAACGGCGTTCGCCTGTGTCTCGCCTGTGCCAGTCTCTGCGGAACAGCTTCTAGTGCGCCACTTACACGTTTGTATGGGACTCAGCCTTTGGTCTGTCATCAATAATGTATTGTGAATATTTGACCATTATTTTAAGCCCTCAAAAAATTATCTTTGTTCGGAAAGTGGCCAGATTGCTACTTGCCCAAGTTTAAATAATCTAATGACTGAAAATGATTTTTCTTAAACTATCATTTATGTTACTTAGTAGTTCCGCTGGATATGAAGAGAAACAAGGTTTTTCAATCAAAATTTAGAATGTTCTAAAAAATGGGAATTTTTTTAAAAGATAATTAAAAAAATACTTTGTTCTTTCCTCTTAATAATAACATAAACATTTAGATACTAAAATTTTGTTTTCGTCAAGTTTGGCGTCTTTTTCATCATGCTATGCTCTTTTTTAGCGATCTCATGAAGGATCCTAAATGAATATGTCTTAATGTAAACAAACCACACGCCCTGTTGTTCGTTTTGATCAAGTTTTCTTTGTTGTTTTTTTTTCTCCAAAAGCCATTTCTCCTAAATGCCTATGAACACACAAAAATCCGATGGATAGTTATTTAGGAAAACAACTTGAGGATTTTTAGATGTAATTACTTGTCATCATTTTCGCCTCATCTGTCGATGAGTGTGGATACAAGGCCATGCCCAGTTACACTGTTACTAAATTATCTGCAAGTTAATATCCAGGTTCGATTTCTGAAGAGCACTTCAACATATCTAATTTCTCGAAACTAATTGACTTACTTAATTCTTTCTTTCCCATTTAATTCTAGTATTCATTAAAAGCAGTAAAGCCTTGTTTCAAGTTTCCTTCGGTTCTACACCATTAAATTGAGCTTTTCTACATTTAACTCTGTCGACCGCAGTAATCTTCCCGGGGTTCTACTCGCCCGCACTCACGCCGTTGCAATATATCGACTTGTATATAGTAGTCGAAAATTCAATATAAAATCAATTTTTAGCTATCTCGTGTATGCAAATGTTCAAAAAGCACACAGATTCTGAGAGTAGAACTAAGTATAAGATATATAGTAACAATTATTTTTCAGACATTTTCCAGAAGTTTCTAGAACTTTCTATTGATATATAGCTCCATTCGAAGTCATTGTAAAAATTATCATTTGCTGTAGAGTATACGTAACGCATACTTCGTTTATTTTTCATGTTTTGAAAATGACATGAGAAACAAGCGATGAAGATAACAACAGTGTCAGGATTAATTGCACAACAACTGAACAAATCTAAAACGCGATTAATAAATTGTTTATTTTTAAAGAATTTGTAAGCTCATGAGAAGCGATAATAATAGCCACGCAAATTAACCGCTTCCAAAATGTTGTCACCTTCGTTTAAAAGCATCAAAGCGGGAATTGTACCCTTGGGACCTCCGAAATAAACTTGATCTTAATACAACAGCAAGAAGAATCCGACAAGTTTTCAAGGAATCAAGCAGCCCTGAGTTTTAGCTCAGAAAAGAAAGTTTTTTGATTTCACTGATATTCACTAGAAAAAGGGTGTCGTGTGGACGAAGTTAAAATTAAGTTAGAATCTAGATTAAGGTGTGGACGAAGGCTATTCATTGACAAAAAGAAGTTCAATTTATGGTCTCGTCTCGAATTATACAATGTTATTGACACGATTCTAACCTTTATCGATTAATAATTGTAATTTACACGCCATATTTATGTCGCCTTCTTATAAGTGTTTTCATCATTTTTGTTAAGTAAAGAATGCTGTTAAAAGAATATAATAATTTTTCCAGTATGTTTTTTGGCGTTATTTTATTAAAAAAAAAATACCATAGAAGCAGTATATTTGGATATTTTAAACAGTTTGTTGGCGATACAAAACGTAAATGGAGCATGAAGAAGCGGAAACGTCTTGACTCCTTCATGCTGTTAATACTTAAGTTTTGTACAACCAATGATTTGTTTAAATATCCGCGGAAAATGCACATTGTAATTGTGACCGAAAATCTCAATAAACCGTTAAAAAATTGAGAATCTGTCCGTGTTTAGATTTGTGGGGTTCAGCGTACCCGGATTAAAGGAGAATTTAATACGGGATACCCTGCCCACAAAATACAACGCGAATTTCAAGAAGAAACAACACGATAAGGAACGTTTGTTGAAAATAGAACATTGTATATTTATTATCTTGTGAATAGGGTAAAAAGCATTAATGTTTTAGTTAGTTTAAGCAAAATGTGATTTTGATAAAAATGTCTGTGTTCGCTGTCTTTTAACAGAGTAGCAGAGTAATGTCTGTTTCTTTTGTTTTTTTTATAGTTGTAAAGGAAAAAGGGTCGATCAATTTCAGATGAAAAAGAGTGTGTGGACGAGAAATAAAAGATAAAAGGAAAATATACTTATGAATTGTTTTGGAGTCAGTTGTAAATTTGTTGTTGTTGTCCTTTCCTAATCCACTTTCGGCTCTTAGTGTCGAGTTGAGTCAGTGATGAAATTTACTGTCAGTCTTCTGTGATCTCTGCCCACTTCTGACTGGCGACTGACTTGAAACTCTGTATTTATTGTTGACTTTTTTTTCACACTGACTCGTTATCTTTTTTTTGGTTTAGCAAATCGCCTCCTTTCATTGGTCAGAAAAATAATTTCACACCTTGTTGCGAAATCTGTTTTTAATCGTTTTGATCAGATTTTGCGGGTGTGCAAATCTACTTTGTGTTTTTTTAGTCATTTGTTGTAATGATATAGGATTTGTATCCTATAGTTTTCATCGGAATTTTCAAAGTCTCCTCTGCGTCATGCTTAGAGCCGGATCATCTTTTAGGCTAGTATAGGCTGCAGCTTAGGTCTCCTCAAGCTTTTATAAAACAATGATTTTAATTTTCTAGATGTTATAACTTCTAGTTTCATAAACTGAAATGATATTGTTCATGTTGCTATAGTTTATGCGTTGAGGTTATCGAATGTAATTGCGTGTTCTAAGAGCATTCATCTATTATACATTTAACGATTCAAGATGAAAAAAGAACGAGACTCCAATTGTGCATCAACAATAAAATATATAATGAAACAATAACATACAAATCAATCATCAATGGTGTGTCGTAATTAAGAAAGAAAAAGTTGTTTCCCTTCCACTGTATTCCGAATAAGACTTAATGTTCAAAAGAGTTTCTCTTGAGTAATAATGTTCAAGATTCTATGTTGAATAGTCTGGTGTTAGAATAGAATACAGATAATTAAGAAAGAGTTCTGGTTCATGAACTTGGCTTAGTCACAGAGAGGAAGAACGTGTAATGTAATACAAAACTCTGTGTCTGTGTGTGCGTTGTGTGTAAAGTCGTGGATCTGTGTAGACAGGCGTAATAGCTGGACTCTACTGAAGACTTGCGAGAAAGTCGGTAAGAGTTGTTGTCAATGATCTTTAACGTCTGACCGCGTGGTTAAGACGGGAGCTCTTGAAGATTACATCTTGGCAGCAAGGAGATCGATGAATGAAGAGAACGATATTTATTTATACGATTTGTATAAAATGTGGCACAAGGCCAAAAAGGGGGTTGGGGAAGGACGGTCTTCTTCTGTCTTAATGCTAAACTTAGCTAGTCGCAGACACTGACCCAAACATACCAACAATATTCCAATCACCAAAACAACACATTCACTCCTACCTTTCTTACTGCGTCCACCATAATACCTCAAATTCTCTATGAAATCCTAACTAGTCCCCTTATGTACAGAATATTGTTCGTGGGAGGAGGGTCATAAAATAACAAATTTTAAAATGATCCCCAAATGATTATATACAATGACTTTAAATATTTACAATAAAACTAAACAAAACTGTGATGAATGAAGAGAACACGAGGGAGCTTATTCGTGTTTTGTTTATATAAGGCTGTGTATCATGTGGTAGGCTCAGAAGCTTGTGCGCGGGAAAATTATTCCTCGCGTGCGGGCAATTTGATTGGTCGGAATTGACCAATCAGCAAGCTAGTTTTGAATGCTTGTCGTATGATCTGTATGTATGTGTGTGTGTGTAATGGCGATAATAATCGCTACAATATAACTATGGCAAACTCATATTTGACTTTTCAGGAAGCAAAGCAAGGAAAAGAATGTTTTAGTTTGTGTCATTGTATTTCAAATAAATGTTTGCTTTTAGAAATTTTTATAAAGGAAAGCAGTGATTTTAATTTTCTAGATGTTATAAGTTCTTAATAGTTTCATAAACTGAAATTATATCAGTTTGATAAACTCATATTTATTTTGCTTTATTGTTATAATGCCAGTTATAAAAATTCTGTTTTTTTTATTTTTTATTAACTACGGTTGTTGAAATATGTGCTAATTTGTTTTGCAACAAATAGTAAAATAGCAGTATTTCTTAAAAATATTTTTATTGACAAACAAAAGATAGCTATTCTAGTTTATTTAAAGAATTTGCAATGAGTGTACTTCAAACTATGCAAATGTCGCTAAAATATATCACGAATAAAAAATATTCAAGAAAGATGCGGACAGATTACATGGTGGCTCAGTATGAAGTGGGAGCGACACAGTTTCATTAGCTTAGGGGTCCCGAAAGGTCATAATCCTGTTCTGGTCACGCTATATTTGATAATTTATATTTTTACTAGACTTCGAAAATCAGAATTGGGCAAACTTGAAGCGCAGTAAACATAATGGAAAAGGTATGGTTGTCGAATCTGTAAAACCATCTCAAAATAAATTTTGTTACGAACTACAATAGAAAGCGTGCTTCTCTACAGTGTTGAAAGATCAACTTTAACAAAGATGAATGATGGGTTTGACGGAGGATATACGAAGATGCTTAGGGCTATAGTTGGTGTGTCACGAAAAGACAACAAACAAGGAAAATTCTTTGAAAAACTGCAAATTGTGACGGAATTCGTACGGATTGGAAGACTGCGATTCATTGGGCAGATTTAAAGAAAGAAAGAAGAATTGTTAAGTATTCTTGTGGGAACACAGAGATCAACTAAAACATATGAGGATCAACTAAAAAATTGAAAAGTGAAAAAACTAATGGTCATGGAAGACAGAGAAAAATGGAAGAAACTAGTTGTGTTCAAGTCCACTCGGAATTAAAGACCAAACTTAGCTAGTTTGGTACAAGACTATTGTACCAAATTCACTACAGAAGTAACGAAACACCTAGGATATCGGACCCTAAACTATCACCAGTCACAATGAATGGGTGTTCCTTTAGGGAAACTCAATCCAGACTTCCAGTGGAGCTTGTACATAAAATCCACCACTCTAAGTACCTGACTCCTTGTACTATCCTCTACCTTTAGGTTTCAGGCCAAAAATGGAGAACTACAGCCATATATGGGCACTGGGCAGGAACTGCTTAATATTCACTTTCCAGTCTGACAGACAAAACCTCGCAAGCATCTCATTGCTCACACGAACTACATTCCTTAGTTGCACCAGTCCTAACCTTTATGGCTATATATAATTATATTTCTTTATTCCATATTTAAAATTTGCTAAAGTTATCTTAGTAACATCTAATAAGAATACCAGACTAAATCTTTCATACATAAAAATATTGTTTATTCACTTCTGGACTGTTAAATTAATATCAGTCTTGAGGTTGTTTCGTTTCAGTGACTTACCTCGAACATTGATCGTTTTGCTAGGATGAATGTGCTTAGGGGTATCAATATAATTTCCTGCCATCCGGTTTTTCTTGTGTGTGTATATCCTAAATTCATCCGTGTTGACTTCCTTTTTATATGTCAGGGCAACAACAAACATCTTTTGAGGTCCGATTTTACACCTGGTAGCTATAAGGGTACCTTCTAAGGCAACCCTTGATACACCTGGCTCTTGATGTTCTGGTATTCTAAGATGTTAAAAAAAAACATTTTACTTATAAATTATATGATATAGATTTTCTGCATTTTGAAAATAAACAGTAGTTTCTGACACCAAATTTAAATTTTGAGATTTGTAGATTTGATGAGAGTAAGTCTTGTACTTCACCAATATCAGTTTATTTTCTGCTCTGTGTATTCTAGGGATATGACCATAGTGAATTGAAATGATGAATCATAGAAAGGTTCTTAGCAAATGTCTCGCTCCTCCATATTGGATAAATTTTATTTTGGCAAGAGCTTAAGGATTTTAGTCAACTGAATAAGTCACATGTAAGGAAAGGAAATTTGATCAATTCTTTTTACAAAATAATCTGAGCACATGACCAATTTTGTTAAATATTTTTAATCCTTCCTAGCATATTTGAAATTTTGTTTAAAAATCTTGTTTTTCTTGCATTAGCAGGTGGGCCAAAGATTAGTATTGAAGTCTAGACTTTTTTTTTTTTTTTAGGCATTAAAAAAGACAGTTTTGGAAATTCCTGCCAGATTTCAAGACTTATTCACAAATGAATTAAATTATTTTTTAAATTGTCTTTTTTTAGAAAATCTTGGTAAAAAACATTTTTTTAAATCTATTACCCCCACTTAATTTTGAGAAATTTAAATTTCAGCCTCTTTATATTTATATTAAAAGCAGGACTACTTGGAAAATTTAAACCAATTTGTTTTTGTCAAACAAACACCATTTACTGAAAATCTGCTCTGAATTGTAAAATAAAAAATGCAATAAAACTATGACATTATTTAATTAGAAAAGCTTTTAATTGCTTTTATAAATAGGATATATTAAGGACACTACTGTCTTAAAATTTATTTTTTTTAGTAAATAATGAATTTTTACAATTGGTTTCATTTTTTTTTTTTAATTTATTAGAAAATTTTATTCAATTTTAAATCTCTTAAAATTCTGTATTAATTTCAGCTCTTTAGATGGTATTATTATTAAGTGAAAATTCTATTTACTGATCATAAATGGAAAAGCTTAACAGAAATCATCAGACACTAATATTTTTAAAAGGATTTTGAATTTTTATTGTATGTGTATAAATGTGCTGATTTTTGTCAGTATGGATGACCATACACAACATTATCAGAAAATAAGAGTGATAACTATAGTAAATTTAAAACTGTTTCTAAAATTCAATAAAATATCAGATTATGGAGAATATTTTCCTAAATTCTTAAGATTACTGAGTACCTAAAAATTATATAAAAAAAGTGCTCATGTTATTATCTTCAATTATGTTTTACAGTCTCTGTAGAACAACATTAAGTCTGTCATTAGGTTGTCAACATGTCAAAACAGCTACTGTCAAGTTAAAAAATAGATTTCTGCAAAGTTTTAAACTTAAAGTAAATAATATTTGTTTAAAATCAGATTAATTATACTTTAGATAAGCTAATATTCTTCAAATAAAGTTCCAGAAAAGCATATTTTATTTTTGGAAGATTTTTTAATGTAGAGAATTACATTGTGATGAAAGACAACTAAAAAAAGGATGCTAATCAGCTATTTTAGAAAAAAAAAAAACAAAAATCACACCCTTCCAGTCAATTTAGTTTTTGAAATACAGCAAAGTATTTTGCTTATTGGAAATATTAAATTTAGTCAATTAGCTTGAAATTAAATCTAAAATAGAAGCTTCAAGAAAGATTTTTCATTTTTAAAATATCATTTTAAACCTTAGGTATCGAATTTGTTGTGGAGGTCCCTACTATTAAATTTGTAAAACCCTTCTACAAAAATAACCCATGCACTAATATTAATATGGAAAAGATTGAAATTTTTCCATAATATATGCATATTATTTATCATTCGCTCTAACTTGGCCTTGTGCCATACTAGGCTAATAAGTAAAAGATAAGGCTTATAGCAAATAAATTCACAATGAAATAGTAGACATATTACGCTGGAATCAAAAAAGGCCTGTTTTCTAACTCAGTCTGCAAGTAACAGCCTGGAAAGTGGCTACTTTTGTTGGGAGAGGTGGGAATCCTACTCTTCTGAGTAGAATGCAGTAGATGTATTTTAAGCGCCATCAACAGGGAAAATTAAATTTGAGGAAGGTGAAAGCATACATGTTTCCCATTGATGAAGTGCAATCAATACATATTCTTTAAATACTGATTGACTGTTTTGTCAGAAGAACTTGTATATGTACATGCCCATCTTTTTTCTCGAGTAGAACCCTGTAATTTTCTGAGAAAAAAATGTAAAAGCCCTTACTTCCAACAATGTTTGGGGTTTGACAAAAACCTCCTGGAAGTGTCTATGTACATTCAATATACATGCTTGAATGAAAGTGGTTTTGAATCCATTATATCACTTAAGCATTGTAGATTTTGGCCGTACAAGACTGACCATAAAGGGTATGCTATATATATATGATTTTTATATTTAATATATCTTCCTATATTTGTAGATAAAAACTTGAATATATGAGGCTTGGTCAAAAAGTATCAGGACTGTTGCTATAGTAACAGAACTACAGTATGCAGATTGAAGCTGCTTGGCAAAGATTGACCTTGAACTCTGTTGCACATGCACATGAAGTTATAACCTTCTTGTTCACTTCTCTTGTTTATAACAGTGCTTGGAAGGAAAGTGTGTAGAGTGTGGTTGTCTCACCACACCAGAGGTCACATCAGTGGCCATGAAGAAGTTTTTAATCAAGTACACATGCCTCAGGTCCGACAACCACCACATTCCTTAGATCTCACCCCTTGCAACTTTTTTCACTTTCCAAAAATCAAATCCCACTTGAAAGAAACAAAATTAAAAAATGAGGAAATCCAAGAGAATGTGACGAGGCAGCTGCTCACTATCCCCAAAAAGGAGTTCCAGGAATGCAGCCATCAATGGAAATGACATTGGATAAAGTGTGTGGCTTCAGAAGGGGAACTATTTCAAAGGAGATTGAATGCTGAATTGACATTTGTATTGTAGTTTCTTTTTATAGCACCAGTACCAATACTTTTTGATCAGACACTGTATTAAATTTTCATGCATGATCTTAATTTAAAATCAAAACAAGTGAGAAAAATTTATTAAAAAAATATATACAATTTTTTTCCATTGTAATGGTTCCATTTTCTTATTGTCCCTCTTTTATGGGAATGATTTTAGAAGTTAATCAAATTTGGAATTGAATATCTCATTACTTAAAACAACAATGGCACTTTCTACCTTATAACTGGTTGTAGTTACAGCAGGAGTGGACAGTAGTTAGAAGAAACTGAACATGCTTAACTGAAACTGGGCAAAAAAAGTCATACACAATCGGTCCAGGGTAAAAACCTCAAATTTAACAGCTCCACTCAATTGATTCAGAAATCTAGTGAGAGCAATTTTGGATCTAATTTTGTTGCATTCTTCCTTTTTTACTCAGCTTGAGATATTTTCCCCATATTTTGTAAAGAAAATGTACTTTTATTGAAAGTTCTCGACAGCACTTATTTTTCAGTTACACAAAGGAATTTAAAATGTGAAAGAAAAGAAAGTTCTTGATGCTGAAGAACTAAGCAACAACAAAAGGGAAAATATAATCAAAATTCCTAAATACAATGTCTGATCAGAATGTTTTCAGTCATTTTGAGTACCTTGAAAACCATTTGCATGGCCTTGATTTAACTTGCCAACAAGAGACCTTACTACATATGTGAACAGATCATCCCATGGGGTTACTCAATCTGCATTGAGATGGCTGCTGAGTAAGATTGTGTACTGTGTGACTATCATATTCATAATGAACAAACAAGTCGATTTTTTGATGTCTCATGCAGAGTTTTTGGCAAGCACTTCTCCCATGGCTCAAACATGTCTTCCTCTGACTGGCTTTTCCTTAAACTAAAATAGCCATTGAAACATCATAGACAAAATTAAGGAAGATAAAGTGACAAGGTAGAAGATGGCAATCCTGAAAGAAGAGATTTAAGAGAGGCTGTTTTGAAAAATAAAAAGGATGTGTGAAGTCTCAAGGGAAATGCTTTGAAGGGGCTCAGGTGTTACCACCCGAAGTAGGTTATATTTTTTGTTATTATTAAGCAACTGTACACTTTCTGGACTGAACATACATTCAGTTTTTTGGGGATTTTTTTTTCATTTTTTTTTAATTTTTTTTTTTTTTATTAAAAAAGACAAAAAGAAGTCAGCATGGACAAGGTCAAATTTCAGTGATGGGCCTCTCTTCAATATCATCCAGAAAGAGACAACTAAGGACATCATTGGCAAACCTCGGATGGTATTGACATGCACGGTCACAATCAGGACAGAAATTGATCTCACATAAAACTGGCTGCATTGAGCGACTTCCTGAAAAAGAGAAAATTAATTTTTTATTCAACAATAATTCATGACAAATGAGAACAACACATCATAAATTCTTAGACTGAAATTTGGTGGAAATTATAAGAAAAACGTGAATGAAAACATTTCATGAACCAAAGAATGAATCAATAAAAGACATTGAAGAGTTATCATTACATTTGATGATATGACAATTGGGAAATCAATCCTTGGTCCAGGTAGTACAGACATAGATTCAGTGGAAACAGGATGAGCAATAACTGAGCAGTGATCAATAAGACAAGATATCCAGACATGGACATCAAAACGGGAACAATCTACCCCCATAGATGAAATAAAGGGTTCAGTTTGAAATTCCCTGAAAGTTTACCAAATTGACAGATACCTGAAGAAGGCTGGAGAGTGCAACAGCTGAAATGTGATAATACTAACAAAGACAAGGACATCAGTCTGAATTGTCAATTCTCAAAAACAAAAAAAATGTATAAATTCTCTTTCATATGTTTAGGTTTTATAACAGTTCTAATCATTGCTTTTTTTTTTTTTTTTAAACAATAGACATTGCCAAGAAGTGAAAGTAGTTTAAATAATAGTGTTGTCAATGGAAAAAACAACCTTTTGACACTCCATTTTTTTGTGGGCATGAACGTCAAAGTTTGCCAAAAAATCTTTTTTTTTTGTGGGAGCAAGTAAGTTATTCAGCAATTTTGATTTTGCTGAATAACAATGCCTGTCCTCATATTACAAATGTGATGCAGCAAACAAAGAGAAGTGCTTCAGTATGCCGTGTATTCTACAGACATATCACCTTTAAATGGTCACTCATTTCACTCTATGCAAAGTCCTTGCCTTTTTCCAAGATCAAAATATCAAAAGAATTTCTTAAAAAATTCATCAAATCAAAACTTGCAAAGAGATGTAAGATCATAGGATGATGGAGAAATACATTGATGACTGAATAATGATGCTATGAAGGTAAAAGAATGAAAGAGTCTGCAAAAAAAATGCCAGAAACTTTTTGTATCAATATAATAACTGTCCTAAAAAAGGCAATTTCAAACTCAATTATTGACTCGATATTCATACAATGTTAAAAATCTTTAACTTAACCCTCTCTCAGCAAAGTAATTTATCTGATAAGAGCTGTTCTAATTACATATCTTTATCCAAGTCTATCAGAACCATAAAAAAAACAACAAATAAAACTTGGTATTAACCCAAGCCCAGGATTGAACCAAGGATGTTTAGATCTTCATTCTAATGCTACCTCAAATGAGCTTTTGTCTGATATTCTATATTATTCTTAATTCTGAAAAAAAAAAAAAAAAAAAGACCAAATATGAGAATTTTTTTTTTTTTTTTTGCAAAGGCCTCTTGGTCAGACCAAGGACTTTTCAGTACCCTCTTGTATTCCATATTGCCTACAGCACAGTGAGTTTGACCAACTGTGGGTATGAGCTTCTCTGCACATTGCATTTTCAAAATTATCCAGTTGAACATTTAAAATACAGGGTAGAGCAGGTAAATGAGAAACAATTATTAAAAAAAAAAAAAAATCCATTGATTTAAAAAAAAAAAAAATTAACAAAAACATCAAGAGATTATTATTCAATTAAATCTTCTTCAGTCTAAAGGATGGTCCCAATGTGGCTTCAGATTGATTAATTGGCTATTTGTTTTACTAGCATATCAACCCATGTCGGACATTTAATGCTGAAACTGGATTTTTATTCAGGAATGTTTCAAAACATTTCAAGTGTTTGTGAGGTTTTAAAATTACTTTCAAAATATCAAAAGTTGTATAATTTGGGAGTATTTCAAAACATAAGTTGTATGGTTTCAAAATCCAAATTCTATTTTTTTTATAGAAGTTGGAAGTATTTTATTTTCTTCAGATATCCTATTATTTGGGCAGTAGTTACATTTTTGAAGAGCATGTTAAGATTTTTTGCTTGGTAATAGTTACTAGGTAGTTTTTTTTGTGCTTCTTACATTCTATCAAGATATGTTTGAGTGTGAGAAATTGATTGCAGTGGGTACACTGAGGTGTAGTTTCTGCTTTGAGCATATGTGCGTGTGTGTGTGTGTGTGTCAAGTGTGTGCATCCAATTCTTATTCTGTTGAGCACTATGTCTTGTCTGCAATCAGCTAATGGTTCTATATTCTCCTTTCTTATTGTCAGCTGATGTTCATATAGCAAATTGTTTGAGAATATGTCTCAAATTGCTTGCCATTTTCTTAATGTTTTGTATAATTTTGTTTTTACCATCTGTATATGGGAGTTTGGTGTTGGTTATTGTCATTTCCGTTGCCTCTTTTGCTGGCTTCAGGATTTCCCTTGATTCCTATATAGCTATATATTGTTTTGTGCTTTATTAAATGACAAGTTTTTAGGATTTCTTGAATATAGGGATGATTTGTGTTGTTTTCTTTAATTGCTGTTAAACTAGATAGGGAATCTGAGAATATTATAAATTTCCTATCTTTTGAATTATCTATCATTTTAAATGCCATTTTTATGGCTTGTACTTCCATTGTATAGATAGACTGGTTTGCTTGTGAATTTGTTTGTGGCTACTGCACGTATTCTATCTAGGATTTTTAATCCATATGTGTAGAATGGTTTATGGTCACAATATTTGTCTCTTAATTCTCTGTATATGCTTTTGTTGATTGCATCTTTTTTTATGTGTCAATGTTAGGTCTATGTGAGGTTTGGAGATTGTCCATAGAGCTACCTTATTTATTGTGACTGGTATTATATTATCAAGATCTTTGTTCTAGTGCTTCTTTGGTTTGAAGACCAAACGAAGGGATGGTTGTTGGTTTATTTCTATAGAACTGGATATGTTGAGAATCATGTCTTTTGGTATGCTGGGTTATTTGGGTGGGATTATAGTTTTAGTGCATATTGGAGGTATAATTGTTTCCCTCAACAGAGATATAGGTGGTTCATTGGCTTCTATATAAAGACTTTGTATGGGTGAAATCCAGAAGGCTCTGAGACTTAATCACAGACTTTGACTTTGTATGGTTTGTAGTTTTTTAAGAAAGGATTTACATGTGGCAATGTAAATAATGCATCCACTGTCTAGTTTTGATCTGATGTGTGACCTATATATTCTGAGCATTACTGTTTCGTCAAGTTTTGATATTACTTTTAGAAGCTTCAAAAGGCTTTTAGCATTTTTGTTTATGGTAATCACTGTGTGCTTTGTAGTTAAGTTTGCTATCTAGTATGATTCCCAGATATTTTATTTGTTAGATTATGGGAATTATGTGTCCATTTAATTTTAATTCAAGGTGATAGGCTCGTTTTTTGCAGAAATGCATACAAACAATTTTTGTTTTGGAGAAATGGAATCCATTTTCATTTGTCTGTTTTTCTATCTTGTTTAAACAAGTTTGTATATATCTTTCATGGGTAGGCATGTTTGGTGATGAGTACGATATTGAGAGATCATCGACTTATAGGCATTTTTCAATTCCTGTATTAATGGTTTTAATAATACTATTTATTTTGAGAATAAATAATGTAACTGATAAAATGCTACTTTGAGGTACTCCTGCCTCCTGCTTGTGTGTGTCTGATGTTGTGTTTCTATTTCATACTTTGAATATTCAGTTTGATAGGAAGATTTGGATGAACATAGCCATTCTTCCTTTTATTCCAATCTTGTGCATATGTCTTTTTGGATACTATGCTTCCATGTGGTGTCATAGGCTTTTTCAAGATTGAAGAATATTGATACCACATGATAACCTCGAACAAAGCCATCATGAATGAAAGATTCTAGCTGCACAAGTTGATCATTGGTTCCTTGGTTTTTCTGGAATCCACTTTGATAACTAGGTAAGAGATTGTTTCTCTCCAAGAACTACATTAGTTGAGCATTTACCATTCTCTCCATCATCTTACAAATGTAACTTGTTAGTGTAATGGGTTGGTAGTTTGTTGGGTTGGAATGGTTTTAGCTGGGTTTAGGAATTGGAGTGATGATAGACTCAAGCCATAATTTTGGAAATTTATCCAAAACCACATATCATTGAAGATCTGGAGAAGTATTAAAAGAGACTTTTTCTGGCAGATATTTTAAAAATTGCTAATGGATTTTATCTGAACCAGTTGAAAATTTTTCTTTTGTTTATGGAATCTTTTAGTTCCATCATAGTAAAGAGAATATTATATTCTTTTTTATTGTTTGAAGTGAATGTAAGTTTTTTTTTTTTTGTTCCATAATGCTTTTATATTTTTGAAATTTGGAAGTATAGTGATTTGTTGAGTTTTTTTTTTTTTTTTAAATTCTGTTGCTTTTAGATTAGCTATTTCTTTTTTTTCCAGTGCATTTATCTTCATTTGTTTTCATTAAGTGGAATGTTTCAGTTTGTGATGTTTTTCCATTAATTTTCCTTAGTATGTCCCATGTTTTTATTCATTGGGGTTTTGTTGTTTAATTTGGAGATATAACTTTTCTAAGTTTTTCTTTGGGATTTTTTAATTATACGGCATGCTTTTGCTCAAGTTTGCTTCTAGTTTTGTAGGTTGATTGTGGTTGGGTTGTGTAAAAATATTTTTAGCATTTTTTTCCTGGTTTTAACTTTTTCTCAGTATTCTGCTGTGAACCGGGGTTTTGATTTTTGTATGTGGTTCAAAGGTAGAATTGGGTCTTGTTTGTCTTGCTATTTGTGTTAGTAGGTTTGTAAAGGAGACTATCGGTTCATTGAGAATTTCCATGCTGAATTGGAATGAGCAGAGTTCATTGAATTTTGGCCAGTTAGCTTTGTGTAGTTGCTATTTTGGATTCTTTCTGGCATAGGCTTGCTTATACTTAGGATATTAGGTGAGTGGTTACTACTGCATCAGTCATTATGAAAGTCATTGAAAGTCCATAAAAATTGATGGGAACATATGGTTACGTTGATCTGGTACCTGGATGTAGTTATTTGCAGATTTGGTTATTAAGGATACAAACATCAGATGATTCTAGTAGAGATTCTATAATTTTACCAGTTTGATTGGGGTTTCTACAGTCCCCCATTTTGCTGTGTGCATTAAAATCTCTCATTAGTAGAAATATAGTGTGAAGTTGGCCAATTAGCCTTCTTATTTCATTCTTATTCAGTCTGTGTTTGGGAGGAATATAAATTGAACAGATAGTTATTGTTTGATGAATTGGAGTTTTTACTGTCATGATCTGTAGATTTGTATTTAATTGTAGTTTTTCATGGGGTATTGATTCCTTCACCAATATTGAAGTAACCCCCACCCCATATTGGGTCTATTGTCTATTGTTGATACATTTATTTTGTGGTAAGTTTCATATCCATTAAAGAAGATGTTATCCCCTTTATCCATTCCTTCAAGAAAGGTCTCCTGTAAGCAAATTATATTTGGATTGTAATCTGTAAGGAGTTGTTTGATTTCCTCATAGTTTGGGTTAACACATCTATAGTATGATGCTTGTGTCCTGTTTGTCCATTTTAGTGGTAACTAGCAGCATGGCCTGGCATTGCCTGTGCTTGATTCAAAAATCGTACGACTCATACAGCAATCGCTATCACTTGACTTAAAATATCTTTGCCCTTCCTTTACTTTAAAGGAGTGCCCTTTGCCGTACTGATGTTACTACATGCCTTACTTCTTGCCTATCTCACACTGCAAATTTTTTCTAAGCTCTATACTAAACATTAAATCTGTTACGAAAAAAGAACTAAACAAAATGAACACAAACGATCAGCTTTAAAAAAGGACTCATAACTGCAAAAATCGAATGAAAAAAGAATGTTAAAAACAAATACTTTTTCACACCCAACCCAGTTCTGCAGAATCAGAATCAACATTGAGTTTAAGCAAGCGAATGGGCCAATTGGAGTAAAGTGCCATGCAGATTAAAATTTTTTCCACTTGTGATGAATGCAGGTATCGATTTTTTTGCATGCTAGCATGCTAGTTAACATTCGTGTCAGTCAGCTGTTGGCTCTCACGCTGGCCAATAGAATCTTCCTGCCTATTTGTGGCAGCCAGCTATAGGCTCTCACTCTGGCCAGTAGAAAATGGCCGCAAGCTACATGAAAACTGCCATAGAAGCATGAAAAAATCGATTATTTCCACTATCGATGGGAATTGGTAAATGCAAAGTTGGTCTTGGCCTTCCCACTAACTTGGAGCATGTGCATGTAAATTTTGGTGCAAATCCGTCGAAAATTGCGGCTGTTCATTCGTTACACACCCACACACATCCTGCCTTTTATAGATAGAGATTATTTTTATTTTTGAGTGGATCTTAAGGATGACTATGTTTTTGTATTAAGTATCCATATTTCCTTGCTATTGTAAGATTTTTGTTTTGTTAAGTTATGCCATCTTGTTTATGATGTGTTGAGAGTGTAGAAACCATTTGTTCAAATTTTTCAAACTTCTTTGTCCTTGTTTCGCTATTTTGGGTTGGTTTTTGAGATAGGTCTATGTCTTTCCTTACTGATTTGTGTTTTGTTCTTTTCATTTTCTTCAGTTATTGGCTTATGGTTTAATTTGGTCATGAGAAATATTTCCATATTTGTTATTCTGGTTTTTAAGGCATAATGAGATTTTGCAATTCATTTATTAATGATGATAATTGTTTCTGTTTTGTTTTTTGTCAGGTTACTTCCTAGATTTTCATTTTGTGGTGTCTTGGTGATTTTTGCATAATTTTGTATAGAGAAAGAGGTTTCTATAAGTTTTCTTGCCTTTGGAAATGTAATGTTTTGAGTTATTTTCATTATTTCTTTTTCTCAGTTCTTGCGTACTTTACAGCTCTGTAATCACCATTGCAGTTAAAACATTCTGGTTGATTTTTGCATATTGTATCATCATAGTTTGGTTCTATTGCCCCACATCTTGCACATGTTTGATTTCTTGTACGGTACTCCTTTAGATGGCGATATCTTTGACATTTATGGCATCTTCTCAGATTTAGAGTAATGTAACACTATTTGGGTTGCTGGTAATTAATAATAATAATAATGATAATTTGGAATATCAACAAATATGAGATAATGATGAATAACTTAGCATAAAAAGGGTTAAAAATATAAAGACAAACTGATAATAAAATCATTCCCAGAGCATTGAAATATGTACAATAGACCAGATGACTGTCTAAAAGCAATTCTCAGTTTGTGCGAACAAGTGTTGACAGCCTTTAGCAAACAATCCATTGATTGGATATGAGAAGAATTGGGTTAACCTGAATGAATTCATTTTGCAGGATGTCGGAATGAAAAACAATAACTTGAACACCTGCGGGATGCTGACCTTTGGCTGAACGGATTATCACCATAGTGGGAGTTGCAAAAATTTCTCTGGGAAAGTGTCTCTTGGGTCAAAGGTGAGAAAACCAATTGCTGTGTCAATTCACTTATTAGATAATAGCATTTGAAACCACAATTTTTTTTTAATTAATCTCTGACCAAATGATAGAGGTGGCAGGCACAGAAGAGCAATCAAGGAAGGATGAGGGGCTGCTTGCATCCACTGAAGTGTAGCAGGCACAGAAGAAACATTAAGGAGGTTGAAGCTGCTCACACCCACTGGAAAGCAATGGTGGGAGACGGTAATAAGAGAGAGTAAAAGCAGCAAGACAGAACAATGCCTGCACCCATTTCCCATGGAAGAAGGAGAATTCCCCAAAATTATAAAAATAATGTAACTTCTCAGGACCAAAAACAAAAGAATTTTGTTGGAAATCAGAGGATTCACTGAAACCCAGCCTACGTCTTGCCCCGCACCAGTTTCTAGTTGAAGGCCATAAAAATGAATGCATGAAAGCCATTCAGACAGTTCAGAGTTGCAGTTAAGACTTGAGAGTTGACAGTTGAGAGCTGAGAAGAAGAGTGGCAGAGGTCACAGAGAGATTCCACAAATTCTGCCAAACTCAAGAACCTATGAATTCAGCATTGAGCCAAACTTACCAAATCAGTAAACAAATTTTGCTAACACCACAAGCCAAAACGTACCAGCTTACCCAAGTGTCGCATCTGATTTAGTTTATAAATTGTCTACATGGACATTACATGTGTTTTTATTTCCTGTATCAGCTGCCATATTAATGCTTTTGATGTCTTAAAGAGAAATGAGAATGAAAAAACTTAGTGTATACTGCATAATAGATGTGATTGTCTTCCATTTATGGCTGACTGAAAAGTCTGTTCTCAAATACCTGGTACAGCCTGTAAATTTCTTTTCCTTAGTATCACAAGCAGTGAATTTAGAGAAATGAAAGAACAGTCACCCTAAACTTTTGCAGGGTGAGATGAAAGAATGCAAAGGTTAAATGCTGATGTTGTTTCTTACCAGAATCATCTTTGGTCCATTTTAGCATGAGGTCAGCTGCATACATTGCTCTCGAATTAGGGGAGGGAGCAATGCACTTGGGGTAAGGCTTTGATGTGGCAGCCAGAAAAAGAGATCGAAACATGGCAAAAATCTTTTTCTGAAATTTGAAAAAAAAACAAAAAAACAGTAAATTATTAATTGGAATTCTTATTAAAATTAGTTACTTATTAGAAATAGTAGTACAAATTATTTAGTGGTAAAAGAAAAATTTTAATGCAATCTAAAAGTGAAAAAGATTGACTGATTGATTCATTTTCTACAGCTTATCAACGCTTTGCAGGTTATTTAAAGCCAAAAAGTATTTTTACATTGTAAGAATTTTTTTTTGAGATAATGATTGAAATATGTACAATAGACCAGATGACTGTCTAAAAGCAATTCTCAGTTTGTGCGAACAAGTGTTGACAGCCTTTGGCAAACAATCCCTGGATTGGATATGAGAAGAATTGGGTTAACCTGAATGAATAAGTCTTACTTATTGACCTATAGCTGCTGGGAGAAAAGGTGGATTCATGCCTTTCCCAAGGGTATTTGCATATAAGTGAATATAAAAAACTCAACAGGACCCAATGGAACTCAGCTCTCCGATTAACAATTCAGATTCATTATCCATTACACCGCCTGCACATCCAAGCTTACAGCACCAGGTATTTCCAAGCAGTCACCCATCTAGGTATTGACCAGGCTCAATGTTGATTAACTTCTATTAATGTATGAGAACTGGTGTTTCAATGTAATGTTGTAAGGTCAAAGAGAAAAGGAAAAACAGGAATGGTAAGTTGGTTATTTAGTGAACAAAATAACTACCAATTTGCATTGGTCATGGAGATTTTTTTAATGGCTAGGGAAAGGAAAAAAGATGAAGGAACCATTTTGATTGAACTAGTAAAAGTCTATAGAGATAACTTGCCAAGAGCAATCCAAACAGATTCATCTAAATGAATTTCATGTGGGTAAAAGTAGAGTTTTTTTAGGGATGATTGATCAAGACAATAACACACTTGAAATTTATAGAGATTTCTTAACTTATTTAGACAAAAAAATAAAACATTTGACACAAAATCACTTACCTCAGTTTCTTCCCAGCCAAACTCTGGATACTGATTGTTAAAAATTGGAATGAAATCGTCATAATGAACCTAAAAAAAAATACCAAATATTTATTACTACCTACTTCTAGGTAATGTTATAAAAAGTATGTGAGGAGGAGTGGAGAAATGGGCTGGTGTCAAGATACTTTAGGATTGTTTCAGCCTGTGAGTGAGTATGTAGACTTAGATATCCCTTTTTTTTTCACTTCTATTAGAGCCACAGATAAATATATGCAACAAAATCTATCTGTGTGGCAGTGCATAAACACAACAGTTTAAGAACCATACTTAACTCCAATGTCATTGTTGGATGAAGACTTTATTGTCTGAATTTATTAAAGTGTGTACGTGTAGCAGTAATTTGTAAAATACTATCACAAAATAAATAAATACAAACATTTTAAGAGAAGGGGAGGAGACAAAGAGAATGACATGAGAGGGAAGAGAAACTGAGAGAGGGAAGAGGAAGAAAAAAGAAATGAGGGAAAAGGAAGTAAAGGATATGAAAGGGAAGAGAAAAGTATTCAGCTTGAACCACTTCCCCATGTCTGACCAAATAACCAAACATCATAATCATTTTTGCATCCCTTCTTGGTTGAGCTGAAAACTTTTCAGTAATGTTCCTCATAAAAGGAGGAGAAGGAAGCTTTAAAAGAGAATGGGGAAATTCGTAGGAGAAAGTTTTAAAAAGGAAGAGGATGTTTACCTGTCGAAGTGGAAAATCATCTTCATAGTTCATGACAGTAAAATGTTTTTCATAGTCATCTAAGCTATCCAGAGAGTAAGGCCTAAAAACATTAAAAAACATTTTTTTAGACAAAAAAAAAAGAAAAAAATTATATATATATATCATCACAAAAATTAAAATTAAAAAAAATTCATTTTGTTAATGATAAAAAAAAAAAAAAATCATTTTTTTTTTTTTTTTAAAAAGACATTTTTCATGTTGATCTTCCACGGAAGGAAAATTAATCAGGTATTAAAAATAATTGTTTTTATGAATAGATATTCACAAGGTTTAGCATATTTTGACACAGGGCTACAGTAAAGGAGGAATCACCAAGGAATTACTTTATTTTCAATGCTCTATGGCAGATACACTAATCTTGGTTAAAAGACTATTAAGTAACCAATATAATGTCTACCCCGGCTGCTCTGTATTGATACCCCTTTGGCTGATTATAGAGCTGATTGCTTTGGCCCAAGTCTTTTCTCGCCCCACATTGTGTCAATTGATCACAAGATTGGTTTTGTATGGTCAGAGTAAAGTCATACAAAAGAAGGAAAAAAATTAATTGGATAAAAGAAATATTTATATCCAATTCCTTGATACAAAGTTGATGATATAGTTATTGATGGCTTAAATAGGCCTATGCTCTCCATGCAATAGCTATCGACCATTCCTGTTTATCGTGACACATTGTTGTTATGGTTTTGAACGAGACTTTTGGAACAAGGCTTTAAGTTGGAGGCATTTTCTTCAGGGTGGTAAATTATGTGATGGTAGTGCTCGCCTCTTGGTTCAGTATCACTTCTGCAGCCTCTCTTTGCCATAGCCTCTTGGCATTCTGTTTTTATTCATGTTTTTTTTTTTTTTACAAGGGCTGGAGTCAGGTATGATGTGCTCTGGGAATGCCAGCATTCCCTAAACAACCAATCAGGATTCTCCTTGCAAATTTCCAAATATGGGGGAGTCCCTCCTCCCTTCTTGGAATTCCACCTGGGCCCTCTCCTTCTTTTGGTTACCTGATCAAATCCATCTCCTTCCTGCTTTGTGTTGAGTGCCTCTCTCCATCATTGCCTGAAGGGTGCGGAAAGTCCTCTGCCTTCCATGAAATTCCACCTGGGCCCTCTCCTTCTTGGTCACCTGATCATCTCCCAAGGGCTATTCATGGTCTAACCCAGATGGCTAAATTCTAATTATCATTCAAAATTCTTTCTTATCGTGCTTTTGTGTGTGGTCATTTTCACGTCTGAGATTTATCATTTTTCTTATCCCCTTGTCAACCCTTTGACCAACAAGTGACAAAAAGGGAACAATCCCTTGATTTGGGAAGTTTTATTGCATTTTGGCATACAAAAAATTTAATTATCATTCTTTACATATGTTCTTTTGGGAAGTGGTCTGCTTTTAAAAGTTAATCCTTTTCAGTCGACCAAACTTGCGACCAGAGGTCTGTTTTCCTCTCCGTCACTCAATGGTCATAAAAATATTATCTATTTCTTTCCAGGAGGTCCTTGGATATATCCTTTTCTTTCATTTTCCCACGTCTGGACATCAGTATATCTTCAGTATATTGGAAATTAGTGTTTTTCTGCCTTCTAGTTTTTTTCAATTTACTAGCACCTTTCCAATAGTGTCACAACAATTATCTATTATTAGTCATAGAAAGCAAAGATGTAAAATGAATTGGAGAAAATAAAATAAGAGAAATTTGATGCTGTCTTCTAAGAATCACTGAGAGATCATTGAATAAAAATCGAGTGAAAGTTGGCTACCTGGAACCAAGTTGAAAATTTTCTTTCTTACTCACTTGTTTGCAAATCTTAGCCAAAAAATGCGATAGGCATACAACTTGAGGGGGCTCACACTGGACAGCAATAAAATGTATCGAATGTCAAACTTTACATCACCAACATCATCAAAGTGTATAAGTACAGGGTTTTCAATATATTTGCAAGCAATCTAAAAAAAAAAGAAAAGAAAAAAGAAAAAAGTTGGCAATCAAACAGAAATAAGGTGTGCAGTGGTTGGTGGGGGGTTGCATGCGAAAGAGGAGCAACATACTTTTCTATAAACAAAACAGATATTTGCATATTTACAGACAGGCTGAAACTAAGATTTTCACTAGATTCTATCATGATCTCCATCAGTAGATCACATTATCTTCTAGATATAACTTATAGCAATCTTTAGCCTTCATAACTGTCAAAAAAAAAAAAAAAATGTTGTGTCCAAAGGATGTTTTTTTTCCTTGACACCACTATTATTTTAACTACTTTCACTTTTCAACAATGCATATTGTTTTAAAAAGCGATCATTAGAATTGTAATAAAGCCTAAACGTATAATGAAAGTGAATTTATACATTTTCTGTTCATGAGAATTTACAAAAATAATAAACACTTTTTATCAGATTGTTTATTTACAAGAATAATTTTATATTTACAACATTCTAAAAACTAATTTTATTAAAACTAATGCAACACAATATTTATCATTTGCCAATTTATAAAGAAATAAAAATGAAAGCAATTTTTTATTCATAAATTTATAAACATTTACTAAATTATAAAAATATGTGAACCAATTAAAAGGAAATACTTATTATTTATTATTTTATAAAGTTTGAACTGATTGGTAATTATCCAATGTTTTTTTCAATAAATAAATAGTGTAAATAAACAATCTAATAAATAGTGTTTATTATTTTTGTTGTCAATCCTCAAGAACAAAGAAAATGTATAAATTCACTTTCATCATATGTTTAGGTAGTTAAAATAATAGGGGTGTCAAGGTAAAAAAACATTCTTTTGACATAGCATTTTTTTTTTATTTATTTTTTTTTTTGCAGGCATGAAGGTTAAAAATTGTCTAACTTACTTTAGGTTATACCATCCTGAATAGGAAGTGAACACAGCCAGAAAAAATAGTTAATATTTCGTTCTTGCAGCATTAACCTTTAAGCTTAAAAATTTAGGAAAATAAATTGCATATTATACAGAAATAATTATGTTATGTATTGTATACACCATAATATGTTTTACATTATAATGAGTATTCATATAACAAAAATTTTCAAGTATTAACAAAATAAAATGAAATGAGCATATAAAAAGACTGTAAATTCAGTCTCACATCTGCTCAAAAGAAGTTAGATTGCTTATTATTATTAAAACACTGATGAGAAAGATTGGGTTCCTTCCCAAAGCCACCTACCTTGGGTCCAGATTCTCGGAGACGGATAATATATGATAACTGATCTGTTATGTGGGTGTCTAGAGCCCGAGCCAAGTTCCAGGGTTTGCAGATCCATGTGTTATTAAGATTCCTAAAAGGCAACAACAAAAAGTGATAAAAACAGAAAGCATTGAATAACCCTTTGAATATTTTTACTTGAGTCAAAGTTAATACATGATTTTTTAATCACATCAATATATTATTTGACTGACCCATTTTTACCTGATCATGCCTGAAGCTGTATGCTACTCTTAAGTTTTCTAGTGATTACCTGTTAAGAGGAAAAGGCTTTCTCCCTCAGAATTCAGCAGTTTTTTTAATAATTATTTATTGGATCATTTTTTTTAAGGAAGAGGATGTATCTTCATATCCTAACACTTATTTTGTTTTGCGTATTTTTACTATTCATTTTTTATTGCTTAATATTTAAACAATTTTAACAGCAACATTAATTTAAAAAAATTGGTTTTATATATATTTGGCAATTATAGTATTTATTATATATATTATTTTCTATTATTTATCATTTAAATATATTTTTTTATAATATTAGGTTGGTGCAAAAATAATGACGTAATAATGTCGTTTTTTGACGTATTTTTTAACGTCAAAAAACGACATCATTACGTCATTATTTTTGCACCAACCTAATAGTAGTAATGATGATCATCATTTATAAGAATTTATAAGGGATAGTAAAGGGAGTTAACCCTTTTACCAAAGATCAACCTTGAACTTGAAACCCTTACTAATCCGGGACTCTGTTTAGCTAAATACTGTCCAGTCAGGATCCCTTCTTGGGGTCACATGGTAAATTTGATCCTGAAATCCTTTTTTTGCAAGTAACAACTGTAGTGACCCCACATCTATTGAAGCTGTCCTTTTCCAATGTTAATGGGATATATATGCCAAAAGAGCACAAATCTCACTTGTTCCTTGGACACTCTCCTAACAGTTAGGTCTGCAAATATAAATTATATTTACAACCCTTTTTTTTTTCTATTGTGCATACATCCCTCTGTACATTAAGCCTGTTGAATTTAATACTGTCATTGAGTTACTTCTTCTCTAAGTGTTTTCAGCTTTGTCTTTGACTTTGTGGAATTAACTGCACCATAGAAAAATCTTTACATAATTTGCTCTAACATTCCACATAAAAAATGTTGTGTGTATCAGGGAGGGATAGCACCTCTGACACAGAAACAATCGTATTACTTTGAGAGTAGTTCATCTGCATTGGTTGCCACCTAGTGTCCAACTCACACCTGTGGCTCCAAATAGCTGTTTGCATGCAACAGTGGTCACATCCTATTAAACTGCTTCGACCAGCAGGCAAACCAGGTGAGGGTTGTCAACATTTCTCAATAATTTCAGGTCTGTCATCCCTATTGTATATGAAGACTGATTACCAGCAGAGTAGGCAAACAAGATCTCCTACAGATCCAATGGCCATAAAGGTGGTGTCAGCAAGTGCCGTGGTATGCATCAGAGCATGGACATGACATCTGCTGCAGCCCAGAAGTTTCTGGTTGTAAATATTCCTCATGCCACCAGATATAGACTCCTCAGGCCAAGAGAGTGGAATAACTCCAGTGCAATGATTTTCTCACTATAAATTCTTACTGCACAGGTCTGTTTTGAAAAATTATCCAGATCCATTGATGAATTGTAATACAAAGGTCTTCTTTGGACCCAAAGGACAACCATGATTATAATTGTTTACAAATGTTAATAAACATCAAGTTTATTATTATCATTAAAGTATTAGCACTGGTCTACCACTATAGCAGTTAAGTGTAGATTAAGTTCAATAAACCGTCAAGTCAGTTCAGCAAGTTCTTTGATCTCAGAATGTTAAACCGATCAGCATTTTCCTAGTTCAGCAAATAATGGACCCTAATTCTAACTCCATCAACAACAATGATTTCTCCAGAACAAATTGGACTAACAATTTTCTCTGCCAGCTGATATAATGACTGGTGAATTCTGTAAAAAATTCTTTTCTGCTCAATACCAATATGTATTTTAGTATTTTTATAATGTATTTTTTTGCATATGCCCATGTCTTTGGTTGCAAAATACTATTCTTCTTGGTAAGGATTATAAGTATATTAAGGATAGTAAAGATTATTGATTTGCATGAACACAACTTCTGCAAACTTGGTACATGGACAGTACACATTTATGTGTATTCACATTTTTTTCCCTGTGCTAAGGTAAGTTTCATTATTATGCTAGTTTTATTATCATGCAACCAGCTTAATATTTCTTATGTAGTATTGCCTCCTATTTCCATTACAAATAAAGATTTTTTCCTATTGATTCCTTTTCTTTTCTTCTTAAGAAAACAGCAAACAATTCCACAATTAGCAATTATTAGCCTAGAGTTATCTCCATTAGACAAACATGTTTTTGTTTATACTTGAAAATTACTAAGTAACTGGTGGATTCATTGGAACGGAAATTGCTTAATTCTCTAAGTTAGAACAATTTAATTTTATTGCACTGACACAAATTGCACTAAGTTTTGCCATTTTTACTATGTTACAGCAACAACCATCCAACCAAACAGACAAAAGTCAGATCATTACAAAATAAATTCACTAACTTGAACTAATATTCTTATTTCGTTGCTTTAATTGTTACATTTTGTCTAATTCACTCTCTTGCATTTTTCAGTGCTGTCTAAAATTTTCAGATGAGGTAGTCTTAATTATATGATAAGTTATTTGAACCATTATCATAATCTTTGTTGTTTTTACTACCCAAAATGTTAGGGCAAAACCAATCTAGAATACTAGATCAAGTCCACAATAAATTTCATATGTTTTTTTACAGATATTATTTGTTGCTTTTCTTGGGCAATTCCACTCTCCCACAAAACATATATTATATTTTTTTTTGTTTTAAAGGATTTTGAATATTGTCCTCATGGATAAAAAGTGAAAATTTATTTTTGTAAGGAAAGAGAATATATTGTGTTCTACGGAAAAATGTTTTAAAACAAGCAAGCCTTTTATTAAATGACTAGTGTACCTGTGTCATCAAATGGCAGAAACTGTTAGAAAGTTTTAATAGTGAGATACAATGAAACGAAAATTAACAATTAAAATACAGGCCAATTAACCATTTCATTAATCTGCTCCCTTTAGTTTTTTTTAGATGTTCAGTGGTAACTAAGATTCATTGATTACTTCTGGTATGATATAAATTGCTTTTTACTCAATATCTATTCATCTTAAAATGTTGTCTGTTTAATATAACAGTAATATGGAAATATCTGTTGGAAGAAACATTATAACAAAGATGGTGACGACAGAGCCTATTTCAAGACCAAGTTGAAGCAAGATGATCACTTAATAGACAAAGGTATCTAAATACCTCGCATGAAAGGCTTGAACAAATAAGACTGCAATATGTTATGAAACATAAAAGTAAAGGAACTGATTAAATGGTTCATTTTACCCAGGAACTAATTTTGTCTAAATGCTGATAAATATCTTATTTGTATAGATTATTAAAATGACTAAGGGAAGTAATGATTCATAAATTTACTCACTCAAGTTGATTTACTGCCCTTCCTATTATAGATGGGACAGGAAATATAAAAATACACAGGAAATATATAAGTAAATACACATTGAAAATTATTATATGGTTTGATTGCCCTTGTATTCTTTAATCTTTTTATTTTCATTTTTTTTGTAACTGTTTATTTAAAAACTAACTGAATGACAAAGTTTATGTATATAAATAGATAGAAACTTGTTAATGTTTTTTGTTAAGAGTTTAGCATTTACATATTTACGTAAAATGCATAAATAATTTATCAGGTTAGAATAAAAGTTCTATTCAACTTTTGAGGTGAAATTGCTGAACAAAATTTATTAAAGTATTGCCTTTTATAATGTTTAGTAATGCTACTAGGGGTAATTTATATCATTTATTTCAGGTTATAAGAATATTATTCATAATATATTTCGGAACTTGTTTGTCGCAACTGAAGAACACATTAGAAATGTTTTAATTTATGAGTTTCATAAAGGCGCCAATGCAAATGCAACAGCAAAATGCATCCAGCATGCTTATGGGGGTTGGTCCATTCATTGAACGAAAGACTTTGTTGGAGGTGGTTTTCTTGTTTCAAAATTAGAAATTTTAGTCTGGAGGATTAGCCAAAAAGAACAAAAGAAATCTATTCAGAGCATTTGGAAGCTGCAAATCATTCCACCATGGCTAGGTAACTTGGTGAGAAATTTAATGTTAAGTCACGTAACAGTTCTATGGGAATTGACTGGAAATGTTTTCAATATTGGAAAATGGATCCTACATGACCTGCCTCCGGAGAATTGCCAACAATTGACACAATGTTGTGAATCATTGCTTACACAACAACTTCAAGTGCACCTTTTTGGAAATTTCCCAATGTTCATAGGATATGATATTTAACCAATAGAAATGGAGGGTACACTGGTATGATAGGAAAAATAACTACAAAAGCGTCAATAATACCTTTTTTCTCTCTGCTGGAAATAGGATATAAATTTTGGCAGTTCCGTGTTGATGTTGTATGTGACAGGTAACCATGCTGGACCATGTTCAAAGTTTTCCTCATCTACACGATCGGGGTCAGACCAATGGCCAACAATGGCAATTAAATCTTTGAATGTGATGACACATTCATTTGGAAACTGGTTGATCAGCTTTTCAAGGCCACTAGAATGAGAAATGCAATGGATTTTACAAAATGAAATACAGGTTAATGAACAAAAGGAAAGATAGCAAATTTTTTTTGACAGTGCCATTAAAATTCAAAAGTAGAAAATGTGAAATACACAGATACATTTTCCAGGAAAACAAATGCACTACAAATTATTTCATTTGTTTTTTTTTTTTTAATTTTCATTATTGTGATCACCCCTCCTACTTCATTTCATGATAAATAATTTTTATATATTTGTGAAAAAGAAAAAAAGAGAAAAAATAAATAAATAAATAATAATAAAAAAATAAAATAAAAAAAATAAAATAAAAAAAATAAAAAAAATAAAATGGTATTTTAGTAGGTTCCCCTGTGAAGATGTGGTATTTTGGTAAATGTAGGATTTGGTGAAGACGGATGGGTGCTTGTCGTGAATGAGTAAATTGTAATGAATGAATGGGTTGCAAATAGGTAGGTTTAGGATAGTCAGTGACATCCAACCTCACCCCACTTCCCCTTCGTCCTTGTGCCAAAATTGTATGTAAAAGTACAATAAATATATACGAGAAAGCAAATGAAAGCGATATCAACTCAGATATTCTTTCTATTAGAAACAATGCTTCTTGTCTTTTGTATAATACAAGTTAAATACACTCTCATTTCATATGCAGCCAGCTCTTTTTTTGACAAAATTTGTTGTTCATTTTTTTTCCTATCATTCAACTTGGGTTATTTTTACTTGAATTAACACTTTGTGGCCATTAATTTCTTTTTTTTTTTTTTTAATTTTACCTAAGTTCACTTCATCATCATCATCTTACTTATTATAAAACGCAGATTGTGTGTGTGTCTGTACGTTTATATATTGGATCGGATTTCCTACATTTTTCAACCGATTTCAACAAAACTTCACAGGACTACGTAAAATTACTTTGCGGTGGTTCTAACAGCGCCAAAAATAGGAAAAAACAAAATTGTTTTTGCATGAAATCAATTTGAAAACACGATTAAGAGGCATCACGAGAATGAAAGGGGGACAACTCATATCGAGTTATACGTTTGTGTGTATGTGTGTGTTCGTTTATATATGGGATTGGATTTCCTACATTTTTCAACAGATTTCAACAAAACTTCACTTTTTTTTTGGCAAATAGTGTTTCTTATTGTCTTGTACACTTTTTTCTTTATTTTTACATTCAGAATGCTTTAAAAATTCCATTTACAAGACAATTGTTTATAATAAAATTCTATTCAATCTGAAGACTCATAACGATTGAAAACAATGTTTTTGTTTGAGTTTGGGTTTGACCAATGAGTAAAAAAAAAAAAAACTAATTAAGACATGCGTGTCCATCAACCTTAAACAATAATCTTTGTCAATTTTATTTTTCAGTCTTTATGATGGTTGATTCTTGATCTATCTTTTACTGTTACATCCCTGGGCAACGCCGGGCTCTACTGCTAGTAAGTAATAAACTGGACATACACTTTGCAGTCATTTCTATGCTGTCAGGATCTAGGTACCAATAAAGAGATATAAATAAACTGACACTGATATAAGATAGATGTCAATAGTCTGATATCATTAGAAACAGAGTGAAATAGTTATCAAAAAGATACTAAAGCTCTGTTACTGTAAGAGAAAGAAAAGCTGATTATTTTTTTTTATTTCACATCCATATGCAAATGTAAGCAAAGAGACATTTTGATAGAAATTAAGCTGTAGATTTTTTTCTATCTTTCTTGTTTTTAACTTCATGATTTTATTGCTCAGTTTAGTAAAGCGTTTGTCCAGACTGAGTGGGAGCAGAATGCATTATTCCAATGTCTTATTTCAAACTCAATCAAATTGTGTGTGTGTGCGTATATGTTTTTGTGCACATTAATTGGTACAACCACATGTAAATCACTCATGCACAACACAGCCATATGTATATGCATTTACACACGCAAAGTTTTTTTTGACTGACCGATTTATTTTTTACAGCTTAACCCTTTGCAGGTTATTTAAAGCCAGGAAATATTTTTTGATTGCAAGAATTTTTTTTTTTTAAATAATAATTATTTAGTGATACAAATCTTACTAATTAACCGATAGCTGGTGTGGGGAGAGGGAGAAAAGCTGGATTTATACCTTTCCCGAGGATATTTACATGTAAGTGAATATAACGAATCCAACTGGAATTGGAACTCAGTTCTCCAATTAACAATACCAAGCCATTATTCATTACACCACTTGCACATTCAAGCTTACATCACCTGGTATTCCCAAGTGGTCACCCATCAAGGTACTGACCAGGCTCAGTTGCTTAACTTCAGTGATCATACAGAAACCAGTGTTTCAACATGTGGTTATAAGCCTGCATTCAAAGTGATATTCAGGCAAAGCATGGCAGTCAGAGAATTAGGTTTTCTTTTATAATATAGATTTTTTATTTTTATTAATGTGTAATTGAAAGACACAATGGAAAAAATCCTATGCAACACATTTCATCCTTTGAAAGGACTTCTTCAGACCCTTTGATGAAATCATATATCCAGGGTGAGGTAACAAGATACAACAAGCCTTGGTTATAATTATTTTGTTTCCTCTCCATACATATGTATGGTTTCATCAAGAAAAACATTTAGTCTGAAGAAGTCCTTTTGAAAGACGAAAAGCATAACAAAGGGATGTTTAATCTGATATATAGAGTTTACAATTCATATTCTTTTATCAGTTTAAACATTATTTTTAGTTGATATCCATGAGGAGATGCTCCATTTATTTTAAACAGTATATTTTTTTTGTCTACCTGCTTTAATATTTGAGAAATCTTACCAAAGAAAAATCTGCATCCTCCAATGTTTAAATAATATTTAGAGTGATAAAAAATCTGTCAGATTAATAAATAAAATCCATTACTTCTTTAGAAAATTGCTTTGTTATATCATATACTCCAATATTTTTATTAAAAATTATTAATGGTTAATCAGTTTTTTTATGAAAATTAATTGCCAATAATTTACAATAAATGTAAGCAATTGTTGAGATATATTTATTGAAAAATATCTACATTATGTTCCACAGTATAATATGCAGGTTTCATTTTGGGGTGGTTTCTTGGGTGTGTGTGGGTAACATTTTTTACCTATTAGTTTTTGATATATAATGTGCATGATGGCAACTCTGACAAATGGGTGTATGGGTACTAGTCAATTCAACCTGTAGGCATTCCTAAAAGCATGAGCTTTAAGAAAGCAAATTCCATGGGGGGGGGGGGAATCTTGTCTGATTTAAACCTTTTGTCAAATACAAACTTACGCAAATTGTTTCCAACTCTGTTTCACAAACAAGGCGTCAGCATCTTCTGGGTTATCAACAACTGCAAAGCGTGGATCAGTTACATGTTCTTGGATAGAATTGTAATCAATAAAAACTTTTACAATTTGGTCAGGCCCAAAACTTATTGGCACTACATCTTCATCTGGAAGACTTTCTTCCATTTGAAATTCCTGAAAGAGAAAAAAAATATTAGGTTTAAAAAAAAAAAAAAAAAAAAAAAATTTTTTCTCAAGAGAAATTTTTAAAAAATGCTAAAATATATAATGTGCTCATTCTATGACAACACAACATTATGGCTGTTGTGTCCACTGACCTTCTTCAGTTGACATTTGAGGCAGATAACCATCGTGGAATTTCAAACTAAACTTATTTATTTAATCTATGGGTGTAGATTGTTCTCATTTTGCTATGCATGCCTAGATTTGGACTGCAATAACTGAAAAATACTAAAAAGAAGAACAATATGAGATATGCCCAGACATGATCAACAGCAGAATGAGAATAATCTACCCTTGTAGATTAAATAAAGGGTTCAGTTTGAAATTCCCTGATGGTTAGATTGGCAGACACCTAAGGAAGGGCAGAGGGGTGAAACATTATGAAAACAAATATAAGGCCATTAGTCTGATGTTAAATAATGTAAGTAATAATAATAATAATAATAATAATAATTCCTCATTCCAGAAATTCAGGCAGACATTTTGTTTACTAATCAACTGCAACAATGTTTTCTGAATTCCATCCTTTGTCAGAAAATTGACAGAAAAAGCTTTTGAAAAAAGCCATAACTCCTATCGTTTTTAACTGGATTTCTGTTTACAGACAACATTTTTGTATAAAGCTGAACTGATTAATATCCACATTTATTTTACATGAAGTCATATTCAGATTTTGGAAAGTTTTATGCAGTGGTTAACATAAGATGATTCTTTCTGAAGTGAAGAATAAATTCAAGAAAATGTACCTGTCAAGGTACAAAAGATTTAGAAAAAAAGAAAATGGGTTAACACATTTGAGGGAAAACAAAGATATTGAATGTTATTTTAAATGGACAAATCCCCCTTTAACATTTGAAAAAAACATTCCTGCGATGAAGCCGTGTGCAGATCTAAACATCAAACACATATACATATATACACAGACACACACATTCACATATATATAGACAAAACACACACACACATTCACATATATATAGACAAAACACACACACACATTCACATATATATATATATATATATATATATATATATAGACAAAACACACACACACATTCACATATATATATAGACAAAACACACACACATTCACATAGACAAAACACACACACATTCGCACACACACATATATATATATATATATATAGACAAAACACACACACACATTCACATATATATATAGACAAAACACACACACACACATTCACATGTATATATATACAAAACACACACACATTTACACATATATATATATATACAAAACACACACATTCACATATATATATACAAAACACACACATTCACATATATATATACAAAACACACACACACTCACATTCACATGTATATATATACAAAACACACACACATTCACATATATATATATACAAAACACACACATTCACACATATATATACAAAACACACACACACACAGACAAAACACACACACACATATATATAGACAAAACACACACACACATATATATAGACAACACACACACACAGACAAAACACACACACACACACATATAGACAAAACACACACATGGACAAAACATTCACACATACATATATATATATATATATATATATATATATATATATATACACACACACACACACATAGCTGGCCACTCATATTCGATGATACTCATCTATCAGGGCAGCTAGCCAATCCCTATTGCAGACACTTGCTCAGGCACAGTTGTGTCTATTCAACATCCACAGAGCCCACTTGTGGTTTATACTGCAACTATGCTGAGCAGTCTTTAGTTACAGTTTCTGGAAAAGAGCAAGTTATTTAGCATGATCAACAATTTGAATAAGGCCAGCACACTCAAGCCCTCGGTGATGATGACTTGTGACTTCATGCTAGTACAGCTATCGACGACTTCCTAGGGTTCTGTCTACCCAATTTCACTTTCATTTATATATATATATATATATATATATATATATATATATATATATATATATATATTGTTGTTTTTAATTATGCCAAGTAATATTCAGCTAAATGTCTTTTAAGTAATAAAATAGTAAAAGAAGATTTCTGATGTATGCTTCTTATAATACGTAGATATAGTAGAGGCTGATGAAAGAAATTTCAAAGATAAAAAAACAACAATAATATTGATAATAAGCAGATAATAATATTTATTGTATATTAGTAGGCCTTTTGATCAAATAGAAGCATGATGAAAAAAGTTAAAAATAAAATTGGACATTTTGGGGGGAATTTTTTTGCCCTGTATTTGTTATATTACTGATGAAATCTAGTAGTCGTGGGCAAGTTGTAGAGAGTTTATTGATGGCTTTTTCTGTAAACACAAACATGTGTGTGTGTGTGTGTATATATATATATATATATATATATATATATATATATATATATGAGTAGGCACTGAGGTCAACTCTGAGTTGCAACAATCCGTTTCATGCTTGAACAAAATTTTCAGGTCTAGTGCCCACTATTATATATACATATGCGTGTGTGTGTGTGTGTATATATATATATATATACATACATACATACATACACAGTGTAATTCATTAACTGTTCTTTCTTTTCTAAATTCTTATATGCCTTTCTATTTAAACTAAAATACTATACAAAGGCAATACTTAAGAATAATCATTAAAACAAACTCATTAACCCTTGCTCTCCTTAGTCCCTTCTTAAATGTGTATAAAAGTCAATAACGAAGAATAAATAAGATTCAACCAGGCATTAGTCTATTTTGTAACAATTCTAATGAGCTTAAATCAAAATGGAACAATCAAAATATTATCTGGCTCACCTCCCAACTGTGTAGAAGAATTTACTTATCTAGATAGTAAGATCTCTCGCCATGTAAATAACATATGCATTGGTAAAGCCTGGGGTGTCATCAACAAGTTATCTCTAGTGTGGTGTTCTGGATTTCCAGACAATGTGAAAAGGAGCCCCAAGCGACTGTTACTCTGTTCTATTGTATGGCTGGTCGGCATAGACCCTTACCTCAAAACTGGAAAGAAGATTGGATGGAACCTACACTTGCATGCTAAGAGTGGCTTTAAATATCACTCGGAGAGAGCCTCTCACCAATGTGCAGTTGTATGGGAACCTATGTCCAGTATAAGACATCAAAGAGCATAGAGTCAGATTTGCAGGGCATTTCTGGAGAGCTAAAGACAAAATTGTTTGTGGGAGCCTGCACAAGGAAGAGCTAGCAGAGGATGACAAGCCAAAACTTATATCAAGCAGATTTCTGATGGCATGAACTGCAATCTTTCTGATCTGTCAAATATGATGAACAATAGAATTGGATGGTGACAGAATGTCATGTTAATCTGGGCAAACAGTGTGAACTGATGTAGCTGTAATGATTCTATCCAAAATTTAAAAAAACTGGTCCAATACTTATCACGACAGTTATCATTAGCAGCATAGTGGTAAGTATACTTGCAAGAACAAATGGAGGAAATTTCATTTCAGGTTTCTGTAAAGGAAGCCTAATCAGTCTTAGACATTTCACTTCATGCGTAGATATGAATAATATATAGATAAATGCATGATGCTACAATAAAGTTATTTGCCAAGACAAAATGGTGAATTTTAGAAATCTGATAAAATTGCATATACATTGACAAAAGATAAAATAACACCCTGAAAGATGACATGGGTACAATATGTGTATGATAGGGTGGAAGTAGATATTCTAATCAAAGTTTCAAAGTCTTTGGTCACTTTGTGCCAGTATACCACTTGTATCTTATGGGTAGATGGTGATACA
Organism: Acanthosepion lycidas; assembly: GCA_963932145.1. NCBI lineage: Eukaryota > Metazoa > Mollusca > Cephalopoda > Sepiida > Sepiidae > Acanthosepion > Acanthosepion lycidas. Next base: position 82,523,131 of record OZ010588.1, on the reverse strand, counting down.
TGCTGCAGTAAAGTTCAGTATAATGAAAAAGTTAGAGTAGCAAGCAGATATTATCCCATAAAGATGCACATGTTTTGTTCAATTAGAGCCATCTGAAAGGGGTCCTATTTTTTGCCTTTAAAAGCTGGATGGTCATTTTAGAGTATTGATGTATATGTTGGATTTGACACATCAAGGGTGTTTTACAATTTGTAACAGCAGTGATTAAATAAATATTCTTATACCTACAGTCCAGGTTCTGGACAGTCATATAGTACACATGCTTACCATAACTCATATGAATCTACTAATAGAAGACAATGATCCTGCTTTCCCTCCTGAGGCCAATGTATTGATGATGAGAAAGGCTATGTTGATGACATGAGTGTTCATAGTTAGGTGAAGAATGATCTTGAACAAAAAAATCAACATCCTGTATTTTAAGAGCAGCAGTGACAGACTGAACTGAGCATGGATTAGAGTAAATAAACTTCCAGTTATGTAAAGAAGAACCATTAGAAATTGTTTACTTGTAGTAAAACTTCTATTTATTCCCCCGCACAATAATGCATGTCTGCAGTGGTATTGGGGGGTAATCTGAGTGACATTCTGTTATGGTCAGTGATAGAATAGGTTCATTTATGGAAGTCAACTCCTTCTAAACTACTGTATTTGAAGGCATATAAGATGCACTTCTTTTTACTAAAAATATCTTTTAAAATTCCCGTGTCTTATATGCCATATGTAGGTTTAAAATTTGCGATAGTTGGCTGAAATTAGCTACCTGGCAACTCCTATTAGCTTAGACTTTAGAGTAACTTTCATATATCTATTGTCATTATTTAAAAAGCTATTATGCAGATTAAAAGTGTTATCATTGATAATATACATTATATTAATTTCAACATGTTTAATATTAGTACTTTGTTTCATTAAGATTATATGCAATAAATTCAAATTATATATTTGTAAAATATATTTGTTTCATTAATATTTTTCTTGTGATAACTTTCAGTTGCATTGGTATAAATACAATCAGAATTTTTATATCCTAATTATTCAACTAAGATATTTACAATTTGCAGGTTGTACAGATCATATAAAGGAAAATTTTTGACTGAATTTTAATGGTAACTGTACTGTTTTGCTTAATTGTAATAATTGCTTGATTTTTATTTTTTCTTACCTTTGGATATAATAAAAATTTTATAGGCTTGTGTTCTTATTTTCCTATTATTTTTTGCTTAATTGTAATTATGTCTTGTTTAACCAAAATAATACCCCATAAATATAGCCTAGGCTGTACCATTTACTAATAATTTTACTAATTATTAATTTTTTCTTGATATGCCCTGCTGAAATTGGGGTGCGTCTTATATGCTGTCAAATATGGTTTTCATTCTGTTAAGAAATGTAATGATGCCATATATGTCATCAAACAACTCCAGGAAATTGTATACCACCCCAATAAAAAATTGTATGCCTGCTATGTTGTCCTCACAGTAGCATATGATCACATCAATGGAGGCCTCCTCCTCTTATCCATTAGAAACTGCCTTCCAAGCTCTGAATTCACTGAATGCATCAATCTAATAGAGGAACCTTATTGGTTCACAAAATCTTGCATCTGGCAAGCACCCCAATATAGAAGAATTTCAACCCTCATCAAAAGTATGACAAGGAGAAAATGAGAGACCCAGTTTATTTAATATTTTCTTAGACTAAGCTCTGCGTATTTACAAGCATAGATGTGAAGAGATGGGTACATTTAAGCATTTCATACCATATCTCATACGAATCTACTAATAGAAGATAATGATTCTGCATTCCTCCCAAGGCCAATGTACTGATGATGAGAGAGGCTATGCTGATAACATAGATGTACATAGTTAAGTGAAGTGTTCCATGAAACAGAACTCAAAATAAACATTTTCAAAACAGAAACTATGCTTTGGAATTGGAATGAAAGCAGTGATATCACCTACCCTAAATCCATAAAAATACAGGATGTGGAATTAGTAAATACTAAACACTTCAAATACCTTGGTGTATGGATCAGTTACAGTAAATTAAGCATAGAAGATAATGAGATTGAACATAGAATAGTCTGTGCTACGGGTAGTTTTGCCCAACACAGCAAATTACTACAAAAACCAAAGCATTAACCTGATAACTTGATTCATGTTTTTAAATAGCCTCATCAGATTGAGACTTTCATATGGATATTTTGCATGGTGCCAAACCGCTTTCTAAGATGTAATTGGTTAGTAATGGTTTTGACTGAGTGTGTGTATTGGTGAAGACCATCCTTCCTCGAACTTCATGGACTGGTGCTATAGAATCACAAAGAGCTGTACCAGATAATAGAAACCACATCACTTGAGGACTTTCAACAACAGCTACAACTAAAATGGATATTCAATGTAACTTGAAGAGAAAATAATGAAATAATCAACAAGTTGACTTTCCACACTACTTCAGATAAAAGGTTAGGAAGGAAACCCCATCGGTACTAGAAAGAGTGATAACAGCTATTGGACTAGAGAAACCTCTATTTTCATGAAAAATTATTTTTAAATGAAAGATTTTTATAAATTTCAATCTTGCTATTTACCCATAGTTGGGGGGAGAAGAAGAAGATTCATACCTTTCCCAAGTGTATTAGCACGTAAAAGTACTGTTGATACATCACTTATTTTTTAACTTGTGCATATATTACTTTCTATATGTGATGACCAGTATCAGGAAAAGAAGAGCAATCCAAAAAATTAGTGTTACTAATGGCTGTAAAGCTGCAACAGAACGGCTTGCAATGTGAACCATGGTCTTCACAATTTGAACCAATATCTTATGCAACAGAAACTACCGACTGTCTAAAATCAAACTACTCTCTGATCTTGGTCTTTTTTCTTCGCTGCAATTACAGTAGCAGCCAAAAATACAATAAAGATGGTTGAAGATGAAGATGGGGAGTTCATGAGAGGGAAGAGCAATCCTACCTCAAAATTACAGAAGCAGCTGTAAAATGGGGAAAGATGGTAGTGGATAAAGTGTGGGAGTTCGTGGACATGAAAATAATATTCCTGCATCAAAATTATTCCATTTTATTTTTTTTTATTCTTTTGGTTACTGATAACAGAAAATAAAAATTAGATAATTCCCCCAGACAAAATGCAATTTACCAGGCCCTTCATCAGATTATTCTGCAAAAAAATGGTACCAAATCAAAGTGACATCTTAAGTAGAGTGCAGGTGATCACTGTCTAATGGCCACAGGTTACTGGTAACATCATTAACATATAAAATTTCAGAACCACCAATCAAGTTACTAAAGTTGAAAGCATGAAGTGGTGTTCAGTTATGGGGAGGTGGATCAGAATTCAATCAGAACTGATTGGATCAATTAGGGAAGGAGTTTGATGTTGAAAGACCGGAAACTAAAATGATCCTGGTTAGAAAATGTTATATTCTGTGCTAATAGGAATATCACTGGAACAACATAGTGGATAAATAAGTAAAGGGTTATTGTGATAACCAGTAGTGAGTGCTGCTATTGGAAGGTCAAATAGTTCTTGAGTAAGTCAGAGTTGTAATCAACTGATTCCAGCAAGTCTCACGTAGTCCATTGCCTTATGTATACTTATAGCTAGTTGCTACCTATAGTGTAGTCACTCATGACATTGACAGGTTATTCCATTACATCAGAAAACATCACTGACACTCCCCAACCTCTAAGCATTGGAAATGTGTATTTTCTGAACTGCATATTTAATTTTGAGTAAATTGAAATAAATATTCAATATGTTGCAATTTTATTTACTGTAGGGCAGGTTTGAAACTTCTTATCTGGGATGGCACTAATTAATGTTACTTCAAATTAAGATCAAACTGTCAATACTTTTGAATTTGCAACAGACAAACAAAAAAACAGACCATCTAAAACATTTAAGGGAGAAGTTATAAAAAGAAGTGAAAATAAAGTTATGAGTTTTTTTTGATGATTGAAAAAGGCATTTAGGTAAACCTTGAAGTAGTCATCCTCGGGTTCAGTATGGAAGAAATCAATAGATGTCATGTCTGCAGGTTGCCAAGGGATGAGACAACATCTCCGTTCCAAGGAAGGTAATTCCCTTTGTATGTAGTCACGAGTCACCTCATCTGAAATAGATGCACATAAAAGAAAAGTGTGTGTGGGTATGTGTGCATATATCCTTAAGATAATATCCCTATTCTGTAAGGAACCTGACTTAATTCCTGATTATTTTGATAACCAGATTTCAAATGCGCAGTATAGAGGAAATCCAAAATTCAGTGTCTCAACCATTGTTTTTCACTTCCACCAATTATTTACTTTGTTGATGCAGAAACTGCATGAGTAGCGGTTGTCATCAAATAAATATGAGGCAATAAGCCAAAATTTTGTTTTTCTATGTTGGTGTGTTATGTTCCGTGTGAGTTTGTTTTATCTCATCTTTGTTGCCACTGTTATATTCCGTGCTAAGGGAATAAACACATAACACCAAGTGGATACTAGAAGAAAGATTTATTGTACACAACAAGTACAATATGAAATATGGTACAGTTATACACACAGATCAATCTAGTAGTGAGTGCCACTAATTGGAAGGTCGGACGTGCTTGCGCCATCTCATTCTCAGTTCCTCCTCTGAGTCTCTCGTAGGCAGTTGTTGACTTTATAGGTACTTGCTACCTATAGTGTAATCATTCATGGGGGTGACTGGTTATTCCATTACATCAGTTGGATACAAATGCCCTCTATGATAAATACAACCAAGATTGTTGTTTCATAATATATGTAATCATTATAATTAAAAATTCTTTTAAATGTATTTAACTAATAAATCCTGTGATATAACATTGCATAAACACCTGCTGTACTTATCATCAAAAGAATCATATCAGGTAGCAGAAAAGCATTATCCACTCTACAAAATTTTATGCATAGGTTATTCCATCTCAAATCAACCAACAGATGCCTATGTGTATTGGTGAAGACCATCCTTCCTTGAACTTCATGGACTGGTGCTATAGAATCACAAAGAGTTGTACTAGATAATAGAAACCACATCACTTGAGGACTTTCAACAACAGCTACAACTAAAATGGATATCCAATGTAACTTGAAGAGAAAATAATGAAATAATCAACAAGTTGACATTCCACACTACTTCAACCAACAGATACCTAAAAGTTGTTTATAATAGCTAGTCATTGAAAGTCCATAAAGTTGATAATCCTCATGGTTCTCTCTTCACTCCTATCCTCTTTCTATTCTATATTAATGATCTGCCTAAGAGCATACTCTGATCCTTAGCGAGTATCTATGCAGATGACACAGCAGTTTATAGGCCTACCTACAAAGATTTGTAAGACCAGAAACTAGCAGCCCATCTTGCCTCTGACCTAACCCAGATGGCTCAAGGTGGGAAGGACTGACTTGTAAAATTCAATATGGCCAAAATCAAACTAGTAATGTTTCACCACCACTGAGCAGACACCAACTTTCAACTATCATGATGGATTGGTCTTCTCTCAAGAAGGCTCTTGGCCTTGAATGTCTACTGGAACTCAAGCTCTCCCCGGACCTCAAGTGGAACTCATATATCTGATCTATTGCAAAAGATGCTGAAAAAATGGTTGAAATACCAAAATACAAAAAGACACTGTCCAATTTTAGAGCTTCTTATTTACAAAATATGTCAAATACAGCATCCAAATCATTTTTTGTCATCTATGACCAAATAGATTATTTCTATACAGTAACCATATTCATTCCTGCAATTTTCAAACTAATACTGACATTCCTTTAACAGGAATGAATATAGTTACAAACCCTTATAAAAAAAATGGAAGTATCTAAAACACACCTAAGCTTTTTATATTTTTGTAATCTACAGTAAATATTAACTATTGTCATCAAATAACAAATCTGTAGATGTAATATCCTTGGAGCTATGAATGTCAGAATTTCACTGAAAGCCTTATTTAGCAAAATGCAGCAAAATTTTAAGATGCTCTGGCTTTAAAACTATTAAAGGCATAAATTTAATTATGGAATTTATTAAGAAATTTAATCAAGGAACACCTGTAGATTTTCCCAGATATTTTATGAAAGGGTTATATGTGTCTGTTGGTTGATTTGAGATGGAATGAAGCATATATATTTTGTCTGAATTTCTGGGATGAAGAGACTATTATTATTTACATCTGGACTAATTGTTGTTACTATCAAATACAGCATAGCAATAAATACCATATGAGAAACATTAATAAAGAAAGTGAATCAATGGTGAAGAGAGTAAGGCTTTAGCAGCAATAAGGTAAAAGAAATGCTGCAAAGGAAGTTAAGTTTAACAGCAGTGGCAGGTAATAAAAACAATGCTTTTAATCCTCCAAGCTCTAGGCTCAGGATTGTCTCATGGAATATTAACCTAGTAGGTTAAATTTTAACTGTGAATTCAATCTCTGGGTAGGTATTATAGAATCAGACTCAGTGGAAACGGGGTTTATGGCCATATCATGTTGAAACACTAGTTCTCGTACGATCACCCAAATTAAGCAATGACAAGTATTGTTCAGTACCTAGAGGGGTGACCAGTTAGGAATACCAGCTGGTGCAATGGATAATGACATGGAATTAGAGAACCAAGTTACAACTTCACTAGAATTTGTTAGATTCACTTATAAGCAAATACCTTTAGTAAAGATATGAATCCACCTTTTCTCCCCCACAACTATTAGAAGTTGTATCAGTAAATCATTATTATCTCCAAAATTTCTTACACTCTAAAAATATTTTCTGGCTTCAAATACACTACAAAAGGTTGATAAGCCATAAAAAACAAAATCAATCAATCAAGCAATAACTGAGTAATACTAAAAAGAAAAAGATGAGATATCCCCAGACATGGACAGGAGAACGACAATCTACTCTCATGGATTAAAATAAAGGGTTCAATCCAAAATTATCTGAAGGCTGCCTGGATCAACTGAAGAAGGCCAAAGTGTACAACAGCCAAAACATTTCAATAACAAAAATTATGACACTAGTCCAAATGTAAATAATATACATATATACTATACACACATGCACAAAGTTAAGAGGAAGAAAATTCGGCAATGTTTAACTTTCATCTTTGCAAAAACAATGGTGTGTCAAAAGGGTGTTTTTCCCTTGACACTGCTATTATTCTAATTATGTTCACTCTTCAGCAATGTTTATTGTTTTAAGTGAATTTATACATTTTCTTTGTTCTTGAGAACAAAAATATTAAACACTATTCATTTATTAGATCGCTTATTTACAGGAATAATCTTATATTCATAAGGTTCTAAAAAAAACTAATACAACTAATAATGCAATGCAATATTTATCATTTACTAATTTATAAGTAAATAAATGTGAAAACAATTTTTCATTCATAGATTTATAAATATTTATTAAATTATAAAAATATGTGAATCAACTATAATGAAATCCTTGGGGGAATTAAAACTAACATTGTTTTCTGAGAGTTGTGTAACAAAATATTTTAATTAATTCATGAGTTTTAAATTAACTTTATTTTGTTATTTTTAACATGCTTCACATTAAAATAAATTCTCTGGCCTTCCCCAGGTCTATGTTGCATCTGATAGTCTTTAAAACTAGTTTTTAACTTTCTTCTTTACTTCAGTTACTCAACCAAAACCCTACAATCCAAGTGAATTACAAAATTGAACATTAAAGGGTCAGAGGCCAACACAAGGCTGTTTGAAAAACTGACTCTGGTTATGTAGACTTGGTAATGTATAAGTTAGCAGAGCTCTTATAGTTTTGTGTGTTCTAACATTAAAATATTTATTTCTGTGATTCTCTTAGACTAGTGTTCCAGTTGTAGAAAGGAAAGAGAAAAAAAATATTCATCATATTCCAAGGATGCAACATAAAATTTGAAGAAGGATAAAAAACATAACAGTAATATGTAAAAAGTAACAAAATTAAAAAAAAAAAAAAAAAAAAAAAATGAAATAAGAAAATTTGCTTTCCTACTGACAACTGATTTTGAAAAGGGCTTTACCTCCAACATCCAAATCTTTTAATGGCCAAAGAACAGTATAGCACAACTGCTCAGTTACATGGTAAAATGGAGCGATTTTGAATGAGGGGTCATCAGAATGTTGGATTTTAGAGCCAAATTCATCCATTATATACCAAACGGGCATAGCATCATCTGATCCCTGAAGGAGGAATGGAAAAGTGAAAAAAATGAATAATCTTATAACTGTAAATCATTAAAAAGAAAAAACATGTAAGGATAAAGAACAAGAAGACAATGTACTGAATGATTAGAAGGAGTGTGAATTGGAATGTTTCATTATTTACATTATTTAGTCTGATGTCCTAATCTTTATTGTTGTTATCCACATCATTTCAGCTGTCGTGTCCTCTGATCTTTTTCTGGAAAGTCACATCTCTAATAGAAATGAACATTTTTGTTAACTTATTTGAATTGCATTAAACAGTAAAAGGAGAAAAAGGCATCATGTGTAGTGGATTCTACTTAACTTTTTGGTAGCTTCTTTGACCAATATATTGATTTTTTTATTATGATTTATTTACAGGTTATTTAAAGCTCCAAAATATTTTTAGATTGTAAGAATTTTTTTTTTTTTGAAGATAATGATTTACTGATACAAGTCCTACTAATTAACCCATAACTGGAGGGGTGAGAAACAGTAGATTCATGCTTTTCTCAAGGGTATTTGCATGAAAGTGAATGTAACAAACCCAACCAGAAATGGAACTCAGCTCCTTGATTTACAATTCCAATCAATTATCCATTAAACCACCTGCACATACAAGCTTACAGCACATAGTATACCCAAATGGTCACCCACCTAGGTACTGAATGGGCTCAACATTACTTAATTTCGGTGGTCAACATGATATGGCCATAAGTGATAATATATAAAAAATTAAATGTGTTCAGAATGAGATAAAAGTTTAAATATATTTGCAGCCTATTTTGTGTTCAACTTGATATCAAGGATCACAAGTCTTACAACCGATTTGGGTCATAGCAGCAGTGAGGGTGTCTAGACCAAGATGGAGTCCATGTTTGGCTGGTTTTGAATTGAATTGTCGTCCTTCTAGATTGATTACCTTACCAGAGCTAAAGAGCCCAGTCTGCACTACTATTTAACTCACAGCTTGAAGAAAAATGATTCATGCCTTTTCCAAGGGCTAAATGAACAAAATAGATTCAGTCAGAAATTGAACTCAGTATGTGGATTTCACTTTCTGTGTTGTTAAACATTACATTGTCACACATTATTCAACTTGATATAAATTAATTTAAATATCCAAAGAATGTATCAGATATAAAATATTGTGATCTAAACAGAAAAAAATAAGATAAAATTGAAAATTGAAATTGAAAAATTACTGAAAATTCTTTATTTTATAAAAACTCTGAGGAGAAAGGAAAAAGATTTTATTATGAAATAAAAACTCACCATCTGTAAGTGACCAAAACTGTAGACTTGGTTGTACCTACAAAAGTAAATATACAAGTGTGTGTGTCTGTGTGTATATTATACACACACACACACATTTCATGGCACCTCCTGCTAATTATATTTAATATTACAGTATTATGTAGTTAGGCTAGACAATTTTTTTTGCCAGAATCTATCTTACATATTTATAAGTCTCCATGCTTTGAATATTGCTGCCATATCTGGTGTGGTACTCCTGCTATATATTTAAAGATTATTGATAAGAATCTGCAGTGTTATTGGCCCTTACCTGGCATTTTGGCTTCTGTTCCTTTCCCACCATCATAACATAAATTCCCTGTAAATGTTAACCTACCAAATATATTTCAAGTTTGCATAAATGTCCTGGAAGATATTTTTTGAGGGGAAAAAGTATGGGGTTTCTCATTTGCTATCAAATATGATAAGTATTTACTAGATTTAGCTTAGTTTTGCACAAGGCCACAAGTTTGGAGCACCCAGTCAGGATCATGCTTACTTTGGTAGTAATGGTCTATGCAACTAGCTTCCTGACCATTGTGTATGCATGCCTGTATATATCATGGCAGAGGTCATATCTTATATGATTCAGGTACTAATGTCATTTCTTCTGCTAATCTCCAGGTCTTAATGATTATCATTTTAGTAGAAATACTTTTTCCTAAATTCCTCTGGTCTTCCACCCACATTATGTAATATTATCCTCAAGTTCAAGCCAGTGTCTGGCTGGGCAATGACGGCCAGGTGATCTCTTAATTGATCTTCTTGCAATTTTCAGTCTTGTACCATTTTTCAGGTAATGAAATAGAAACCTTTGCTGCTGCTGCTGCCATTCTCTTTAGCATAATCTATCAATTGTAGTTTGCAATGAATAGTGGAGCCTAATCACTTACCATCTGCAGCCATATTATTGAGGGCAAAATTCTGTAAAGCCAAGCAGCATCATAAGTATAATATCTACCAATAACAAGCAGTTTTGCTGAATGCACTCATCGCATATAAACACTTCACTAGTTATTCTTCTTTGGTTGTTTCATAAGGCCATATTTCTCTGTGGCCTTAATGTTATGTTTCCCAGGTTAGTGTTTTACCATTACTGGTATTTACTTTCAGTTATGTCCCTTTTTTCTGTAGTTCCCAATTGGTTAGTGAAAGAAATACTTAAAAACCTCACCAGCACTTTGTTACAATAATCCCTATACAATAGTACTGGCAATAATAAAGTACATTGTGTAAATAACATTATTATGGAATCAAGATGTTTTTTTTTTTGTTTTTTTACTTGACCACACAATTATTTTAACTATGTTCACTTCTTGGCAATGTTTATTATTTTAAAAAGCAATGATTAGAATTTTAATAAAACCTAAACATATGAAAGTGAATTTATGCATTTTCTTTGTTCCTGAGAATTTAAAACAAAAATATTAAAGGCTATTTATTTATTAGATTGTTTGGAACGGTTGGCAAAACATTGGCTAATTGCTAATCGATTCAAACTTTATAAAATGGTAAATAATAAACATTTCATTACAGTTGGTTCACATATTTTTATAATTTAGTAAATGTTTATAAAATTATAAATAAAAAATCGTTTTCATATTTATTTCTTTATAAATTGGTAAATGATAAACATTGCATTGTATTAGTTGGCTTGTATTTTTAAACTGTTGTAAATATAAAATTATTCTTGTAAATAAACAATCTAATAAATAGTGTTTAATATTTTTGTTGTAAATTCTCAAAACCAAAGAAAATGTATAAATTCACTTTCAGCATATGTTTATTGTTTTATTACAGTTCCAATCATTGCTTTTTATAACAATAAACATTTCTGAAGAGTGAAGGTAGTTAAAATAATAGCAGTGTCAAAGGAAAAACAGTCCTTTTGACAAGACATTTTTTTTCAGATATGAAGGTCCAAGACTGCCAAAATATCTTACTTACAACCACATCTTATTGAGGACTTGCTCAGTGAGACCCTCCTTAGTTAGGTCATCTGCATTGATGTCCATCAAATTAGACATTCGTTCCAGAAGACCAGGAATCTGTTGAAGGTGGGCACGAGCATCTTTAGGCCAGTAGGTCCATGAGTGGTCAATCAGGTAGATGCTAGAAACAAAAGAGAAACACTTTGTTTAATGATACACAAGAAGTTAAAGGCTTGAAAATTACTTTTGTATGACAACAGAAAGTTCATATCTATTCACTGCAATGAAAAAAGAAAGAAAAAATCAATACATAAAGTGCTTTCGATATTTAGCTTAATTGATCCAAAATTGTATTTAAATATCCAGTAGAATAACCTTTTCAACTAAAACCAAGTCACATTTCTGCTGCTTCAACCCTAAATACAGACCAGAAACAATATCAAATGAACTACAAAAAGTTGATTCTGTATCATTTTCACTGATAGTGGTGGTGATAATATAGGAGAGTAACTTTTCACTGTTAATGAAGCATTTATATATTCTTACAGTCCAGAGACCAAAGAACTTATGCAGTAGTGGGTGCTTGAAAACCAAACAAATTCAAGACCAAAAAATCAGCAGGAAGAATCATGGTCATGGTAGTTTAGGGATAAGGAAGGCATTTTGATGATTATTTTCAGAAGCCCTAAAGAGTTAATGCAAAATATTTACTTGCTCTGCTGATTAAAGGAGGTGTCGAAAGAAAAACAAGAGAAGATGCAGAACTGTATGCTCTTTTTGAGGGACAATGGAACTGCTTATAAATCTGACAGGGCATTTTTTGAAGAATTTGGGTTTTGAGTGCACAGGCTACCCAATGTGCCAGACCTTGCTCTATCTATTTCCTATTCCCAAACTTTAAAAAGGGTTTCAAAAAACAGACATTTTTAAATGGTCAGTTGGGTATGGAGAATCTGTTAGCCAAGTGGATGTCAAAATGTTGACCAGAAACAACATCCAGTGAACATCTTGAAGTTGATTTTGCAACATTTTCAGTAATTTGGTGATAAATGTTTTGAATCACTTGTCACTGCTGATGAAACATAGTTCTATCAATATGATTTCAATTCATTGTGGAAAATAAGTCAATACAGAGTTCTTTTGATATTGAGCTTGATTGATATGAATTTATATTCAGATATTCCTTAGCATACCAAGTCATATCGCTGATGCTTTTAAATGCCGACCATAAACAATGTCAAGCTGACCCCTCTAAATTGATTTTGCAACATTTTCAGGTGATCTGGTGATAATTTTTTTTAGGATGGCTTGTTACTGTTGATAAAACATAGTGTTAGGTCTTCATTCTATTGAACGAAGATAACACAAACAAGAAATATAATGTTGCTTGAAGTCAATGTAATCTTGCTGAAATCTGTAGTAAGCAGATAAGCTATATCTCTCTATCTCTTCTCTCTTTTTATGAACAATTCTCGGCATTAGTATGTATGTATTTGGACAAGTCCAAGTCCTGTTCTGGAGAGGTGTGTTCATCTCCACAACACCCTCCTGCCTTTTTAGATATGCACTTTTTTTAGTTGATACTTTTCCCCGACATGGGTCCACTTCCAAGGTTTCAGTCAGATCATGTTTTTGATTACCCTGGCGTTGTATTGTAATTTCAGTTTTCAAAAGTATCGTAAAGTACGTCCATTGGTAAATTAAATTGTACTGGTTACTAATTCTGTGTGTATGTAGACCTCAATTGATTTATATGTCTCTTACAACAAAATCATCCAACTTCAAGAATGTACATCATACTACCAAAGCATTGAATAATTTTCCTTCTTGCCTTAAAGCTTTTAAAGAAAACTTTATCGCCAATCTTAAAACATCTGGTAGTTTGATATTGTCAAACTTTCTTCTTATTCCCTGGCAGTAATTTGTCAAAAATGGATCCAAATTTCTGAGCAAAAATGAGTTCTGCAGGTGACATTTTTGCAGTGACATTTGCATTTGATACATGCTCAAAAACTCCTGTAGTGCTGTTTCTTCAGTTTCCAAGACTTCAGCTTTTCTTAATGCCCTTTTGATGGTGTCTACAATCCATTCCGCTTGACCATTCAACTTCAGATGATAAATTGGCATTGTTAAAGGTTCAACCATGTAGTTTTTGCAGAAATTTTAAAACTCAATAGAAGTAAATAGAGTTCCATTATTGGATACCACACTATCAGGTACTCCAAAACTTGCATAAAGTTTACATAAGAATTGAATTGCTATTGCAGTAGTAGGTTGTTTCCACTTTAATATCTCGGGCCATTTTGTGAAACTGTCAACCACAATTAAATAGTATAAACCATTTAGTGGTCCAGCAAAGTCCATATGCAGCCTTGCCCATGGTTTATCAGTGTTCGGCCATGTCTGATAATTTATAAGTGGTGATTTTGCTGCTGAATTACAACCATTATATTTTCTAGCTGTATTTTAGATAACTTTGTTCAACTTAGGCCAATACACATAGCTTGTCTATCACTTCATCCTTTCTATTTCCAGATATCCTATGTGGAATTGTTTCAAAATCCTTTTTTGTAGTGAAGACGGAATTACTACTCTTTCCACATACAAAAGTACACCATCACAAATAGAAAATGCTGTTATTGTTCTCAGGTTTAATTTTAGTTTTATTCCATTTGGATTATCTGTTGGTGTGGGTCATAATGTGTCAGTAATAACTCCGAAGTTTAATTTTTTTTTTTTAATTCCTTCAAAAGCTTTTTGACATTCCATCGACCAATTCCATTTCATACACTTCTTAAGTAACTTATTTACAGGTGGTTGCAATCTGTACATATCTGGCACATAATTATTATAATAATTTGCTAATCTGAGAAATGATTGTTGAGTCACCAAATTTGTCAGGCATGTCTCTAGCAGGATCTGGTCTTCTTCCTTTTTTGCTGATTATTTGACCTAAATATTTAATCCATAAAGAATTGACATTTCTGTCCACTGATTTTGAAACTAATCATGTAGTCTCTGAAATACTTCCTGAATCAGTTTTACATACTGCGTTTTTGCAGCACTCTTAATAAGTATATCATTTATGTAAGCGACAACAATATCTAGTCCAGCCAACATCACATCCATTATTTGCTGGAAGATACCTGGGGCTACTTTTACACCAAAGGGTAATCATTCAAACTTGTATGGTCCTTTTTGTGTATTAATAGTCAAAAACTTCTTGTATTCTTCATCCACTTCGATTTGAAGATATGCCTTAGACAGGTCAATTTTTGAAAAATATTTAACACCATTTAATTTAGCAAATATATCCTCTGGAGTTGGTAGGGGATATACATGTGGTAGGAGGCAGTCATTCAATGCAGTTGAAAAAATTGCACATAAACGAATCTTATTTTTCTTTCTAATATAAACCACTGGCGTGGCCCATTCTGAATAATCTATTTTTTTCTGCGGTTTTCTAACCTAATCTGTTCGATGTTAACAGACTCCAACATAGCAAAGGGTATATTTCTTTTAGACTTAAACACTGGTATTACATTTTCTTTTAATTTAAAAAAAGCCTTTGACTTTGTACATTTTCCCTAACTATATTAAATATATTCATGAATTTATTTTTTTAGTTTACTCAGTGTTTAGTTTCTTTAGCGTTAATCTTTTTCTCTGATGAACAATTAATTTTTCCAGAGTAAATTAATCGGTCAATTCCATAGTTCAAATAATTCTAGCCAACTGATGCGTAGTAAATTCAACTTTTAATATGTAAACATCTGCTCTTTTAGTTTCATCTGCAAAAGCAATGTTACACATGATTTTCACAAGAAAAATTAATTTCTTGACCAATATTCCTCTTGCAACTTTGTCGGTTTTTCTCAAATTAGGCTTGCCAATTCTGTTCCTGGTTTGTTCATCAATAATTGTCCAATTGAAATCTCACAGTAATGTTATTCATTTGTACTGTCAAGAATTTTCTATTATTTGAACTTTCCAGTTTTTTAGCTGGTAGTATTATTTTTAAGCAAGTTAATTTATGTATTTTTTTTGCTTTTCAACTTGCACTAGTTTCATTTGTGACCTGTTTTTCCACAATTAAAACATTTGTTTTGTATTAAATGGACAGTCCTTTCTAAAATTAAGCATACCACAACCATAGCATAGGTTAACTTTTGCAGTATATTTATTCTAGATTTATTCTTTTGGTACTACTGCTTTTTTCAAACTACTTGTAATTCTGACATGCCATTTTGCTCAATTTTCACTGCATCATGCCTTAAATTGATCATTTTTTTGCACTCTTCTGCAACAATCTGTATCATTAACTTTGAATCATGTTCAAGTTTTGTAAGGATTTAAGAACATATTTCTGCATTGTTACTTGATGTTAAACCTTTAACAAAGATTAGACATTTCAATCTGTCTGGGGATAATTCATCCAGTTTAAATTTCTCACACTCACAGTTGACTTTACCAGCATATGTGACAAAATGTTCATTTTCCTCCTTAGTAAGGTTCATGCACTGCCAACGTGTATAAATTCTTTTCACCAAAGATTTTTGGTAATGTTTTCCAACACCGTGTCATTAAATAGCACTTTCTGGAGTATTTGAGAAAACAAAATTCAGATATTTTCATGGTCAGCGGGCACAATTTTTGTAACAGAAGATGTACTTTTTTTTCATCCAACCATCCCTGACATTCTTCTCTGAAAATAACATTATACCTCTTGCAGTATAAGAATGTAATGTTTTCTTCTGGAATGTAATTAAGTTCATTAATTGAGTTAGTGATTGAGTCTGGCGAAAATGAAATTGACACATTGTTTGTTCCTTGCTTTTCCAGGATTGCTTTTATCTGTTCTTGATATTCAGTCCACTCCCATTGCATTTGTTGTACTAGTTGCTGAATAACTATCTTCAATTCTTCCATAGTGTGTTAGTTCGTACAAGTAGTCCTTAAATTGGAAGCATTATAGCAGTATGATATGCTGCCTTGAAGTTTATTGACTATTGCGCTGCACTATGAATATACACAAACTCTACAAAATTCTTTTCCGTGAATTTTGAATTTTCTTCAACAGCTATTTATGCTAAGCAAGAGGAAAATTTTTTTTCTGTATGAATTTGAATCCTCATCACTAGTGCTATGTCTTCATTCCATTGAATGAAGATAACACAATCAACAAATATAATGTTGCTTAGAGTTGACATAGTTTTGCTGAAATCTGTAATAAGCAAATAAGCTAGATCTCTACTAGATCTCTCTCTGCTCTCTTTCTATTGATGATTCTCGGTGTCAGTATATATCTATTTGCACAAGTCCAAGTCCTATTTTCGAAAGGTGTGTTCATCTTCAAAACACATAGTTACACCACTAGCATCCAATGACCAAACAATACCCAGTAACAGTGATACTCCAACGCCCCACCCCACCCTCGCCAGTCAATGAAATTTAAGACATGAAATTTAGCAGGAAAAGTGACTTCTTTTTAATAATATCGGCCTGAAGACAAAATCTCAGCATGTGACATCATTTGGAAGTGTCTGAAAACCACACCACAAATTGACCCAAGCTCTGTGAATGAAATTAGGTAGACAGAACTGTCTAGAAGCCATTTATAGTCTTACAAGGTTACAAGACAGCATGGCCAAAGGCTTCAGCATACTGGCTTTGTTCAACTACTGATCACACCAGCTTATGTGATCTCTCCCAAAAACAATAACTATGGTCTATTCAGTATAGTTGCAGTATAAACTTCTGTTGGCTCTGTGAGTATTGAAGAAACACAAGGTATCTGCAACAAGGATTAGTGAGACACCCTAGCCAACAGTCATACTTAGAAAACAAGCAACCAATCATTATTAGAAATTAATTATTGATAATAATGGAACCTATATGGCACTATGTGGCACTGGTGGAATTGAAGGGGTTAATGTAAAAATGTGAGTTAGGAATATGAAAAGCGAGGAAGAAAGAATATTGAGAGATTGGCATGCAAGAGGAAATCACTAAAGTATTTTCTGGGTTATTCATTAACTGTGGGAATTAAAAAAATAACTAATGACTAATTTTTAATTAAACATGAATATTTTGATAGTTTTTTTTTTATCCCACATTTAGACATTATTGATGGAATAACCTGATATATGAGGGGGGTACTGAAAAATTCTTGGCCCAAGCAAGAGATTATTAAAAAAAATTGTTCAGCTATTTGGACAGATTTTGAGAAGTGGGTTGGGGCCATGGCCAGTAGTATGGGCCATACTACAGGCCTACTACTGGTGTAACTGGGGGGCCTATTTCAAAATGTTTGAATTTCCAAAATTTGTGTAGGAAATTTAAATGCTAAGTTCTTTTGAAAATACTTGTCATGACATTTTGAGCCATACTTGTGGATAGTTACATGCATAGAAATTTAAATAAATAAAAATATGTATTTTTGGTGTTGGCACTGGCAAATATTAAACAAGACAGAGGAAGCCAAAATCTAGTATGGAACACCATTGTTGGGTTGAAAACGTCAGCATTTGTTTATGTTTCAAAATTGTATTCTAACTGATTATTTTAAACAAGACATTATTACGCAAAACTTCTTTTGGACTTACATTCTATCTTGGTTGATTTTATCACATTTCAACCAGTGCATCCTTGAGCCTTCCTCTATTAGATTCTTTAACTTTTAGAGAATGTTGAACAAAAGCCCTTTATTTTATCCACTAGGAAGGAAGGGTGAATGTTGTTATTATCTTTCTTATTGGTGATGTAGAGTAATTGGCCATGGTGAAGGGTAATTGGCAAAAATGCCCAACAAACAGAATTGACAAAGTTTCCAATAAACAATAAGAAAGAAAAGCAAAAAACAGGGCAAAGATGATAATAAGCAAATAATATATATGCAAGACAAAACTAAGCAAGGCAACAGTGATATGGCAAATGTTCATAAAGTAATAATAGTGCTCATATGCAAAAGAGATATAGTCAAGTGATTCTAGTGTTCTGACTTTAAAACAAAAAAGAACAAAAATATCACAGATGAGAGCAAGAAGTGGTCCATTTTATAGGTTAGGAATAAATTTCAGTATGCATCTGTATGATTTGTCTATAAATTTGGGGATGACAAGGCTTAAACTGATCATTCCTAACAGAACTGGTACCAACAGATGCTTTCTTTAATCATGTCGAGCATTCTTTTAAGGATTTTTGTACTTGTTACAACTTTTCTAAGTGTTGGTGTTCTTTCTTTTCTACTGAATTGATGTAATCCTCTAGTGGCTCCAAAGTTGACTTCATGACTTCCAGGAACCAAGACTAAAAATCTTTTTTAATTTTTATGTATTCAACCATGATCAAATTCTCTAACGATATGAGAGAAACCTGAGGAAAGCTGTAGAGTCCACCAGTCGAAACATTGTGATAAATATGCAACTAAGATGAAAATGCAAGTCCAAAAGACTCACCTGTTTATGAGTAAGGGTTCTCCAAGTGTGCTGTTGTACTTACTGCTCAGGTTGAGCCACTTTGAGTGGCTTGGCTGAATCCAAGACTACTTTCCAGCTAAAGGTCGGCTCAGCAGACATTCTGTCAATTCTTTCTTCACTCTTTTCTTCTTCATTGTCATCGGAGTCATTTTCAGAAACAATCTTCAGAATCTTGAAGACATTACCTGCATCAAAGACCTAAAAGAATAATAATAATAACCAGCAAATCTCATGATTTTCCCATTTTAATTTTCTGATTAATTTTTATTCTTAAGTTAATAAAATGAATAAGCTCCTAGCAAGTTTCAAAGCTATAAAATACTGATGAAAATTTTCCTATTGCTTCATTAAATATTTGAGCTTAATAACTTTAACAATATATTACAATAACAATCATAAGTATGAATGTAGGTCATTATTTAAAGAAGTAAGGGGGTACAAATGAAGAGATTGAAAATTGACAAGGTTTTCCATTTCATAGATTAATTGATTTGTTTGTTTTTTTTTTTTTTACAGCCTATCAACACTTTTGCAGGTTATTTAAAGCCAGAAAATATTATCAAATAAGATTTTTTTAGCAGAGGGGGATAATAATGATTTAGTGATACAAGTCTTACTAATTAACCCATAGGTGAAGGGAAAAGAGGTGAATTCATACCTTTGCTAAGGCTATTTTGCACATAAGTGAATATAACGAATCCAACGGGAATTGGAACTCAGCTCTCTGATTAAAGATTTTGAGCCATTATCCATTACACCACCTGCACATCCAAGCTTACAGTACCTGGTATTTCCAAGCAGTCACCCATCTAGGTACTGACCAGGTGCAACATTGCTTAACTTTGTGTTTCAACATGATGTGGCCGTAAGCCCCATTTCACAAATGCAGATGTTAAATACATGAGAGTGTTATTGCTTCCTCTATCTTTCATTCTTTCTTTTTCCTGCCTTTCCCTAAAACAAACCAAAACAGTGCCTTTGATATATCTTTTGTGTATCCCCAAACAGGAATGGCCTGTTGTTTAGGCCGGACATAATGTGCATACTAATGAAAGAACAAGCAGAATGATGACAATGATGATATTTTTTTTATAAAATGCATTTTAGAAACTGGGAATTTTGTGGATTCATGTTCGGGAATACTAATGAAATGTTTCACTACTCATTCATATTTGGTTATCGAACTTTTTACTCTCAAAAAAAAAACCTCGAAAATTTTTGAAGGCATTTAAATCAATCAAGATTGTTCAAATAAGAAATTAAATTTATTTCATTTCAGAGATGAGTAAGTGTATTCTTGTATTATTTCAAACTATATATGTTATTATAGAGACATTTTGACTTCATGGGATAAGTTGGTTGGTATAGCATTGATTCTTGTAATACTTTATCCCTGTGATATCAGTTTGTTTCTACTAAACTGGTGCATCACTACCAGATCCAAGGATTGAACTCATGATCACTAGATGAGAGTAACACATGTGTAACCACCTCCTAGATCCACTATGCCCCACCATCCCAAAGGACATTAGTGGTGTGTTTTGGGAGCCTTTGATATTCAATGTCAGATGGTTTTTGACATATGGCGAGTTCATTTTCATAATTTAGTCTGAGATGAGTAAGTGTCAATATTCTTGCATTATTTCAAACTATTGTTCTCATCTTGGTTGATATCAATGTTAGCCTCTAGTCAACATCAGGTGTCCATTGATTAGCTGATATTGGATATCTATTGATTACTGTGATATTTTGTCACTGTGATATCAGTTATTGTTCATTCCTGCTGAATTAGTGCATCATTACCAGATCCAGGATGAGAAGATTAGTTCAAAATAATACAAGTTGAGACATGCAAATATTTATTAACAAATTTAAATTTAAAACTCATTACATTTTTGAAAGAAAAATTAGCATCCATTTCCAGTTAAATATATTTTTAAAATAAAATATTTACAAAAAAAAAATTTAAGAAATCTCTTTATTGCCTGAATTTAGAGAAATGTTAGGAATTCATCTCTGCCTTCTACCCTTTAGTAGTTTGGTGATTTCTGGTAGAAGCATATGAAGAAAATTCAACTATAGAATTGTAATAGACAGTTTTTTTTTAGTAACTTTTACAGGTAATTGTGGATATTAATTATTTCCCCTAATACCAATTAGAAAGATCTCAAAGGTGAGACAAGTTGCAATTCTTCAAAGGCAAGATATAACCTTCTTTGATAAAGATATTTTTTTTATGTCAGCATTAAAATTTCATTTCTTTATGAATTTCTGGGATGAGGAGTCATCATTATTTACATTCAGGCTAATCATTGTTGTTATTATCACAATATTTCAGTCATTGTATCCTCTAACCTTCTTCAGTCTGTTTATTCAGGTAACCTTCAGGAAATTTCAAAATAGACCCTTTATTTAATAAAGGAGTGAATTGTTCTCAAGCAAATGTCCATGTCTAGGGATATCTTGTCTTGTCTTGTGGATTAAACCATTGGTTTGTGAATTTGGTGATGTAGTAATTGTGAGTTCAAACCCTGGGTAATACAGATTTAAATGCAGCAAAGATAGATTGAGAAATTGTTTTTAACTACTGAGTTGGGTGTGTGTGTGTGGGGGGGTAGACTGTCCTTGTTCCACTGTTATGTCTAGTTCTTATTTTTAGTACTGTTCAGTTATTATTTGCCCTGTTTCCACTGAGTCCAGTTACACACTGCTTGACCCAAGGATTGAACTCACAATGACTGTCACCAAATCCATGAACCAACTTGGAGCCTTAAACCTGACCTGCATGCTGATTAATGCTGCTGCTGCTTGACTGAACTCACTGAAGTTAAGGCTGCTATGGCCATTGAAGACTTGCTGTCATTTGTCTAGGCTATTGTACCATGGATTAAAGTATTGGTCTATGCATTTAGTTGTATAGTAATTTCAAGTTCAATCTCTGAGCCCAATAGTGAAGACTTAGACCTGGTGGAAACAGAGTGAACAATAATTGAGCAGTTCCAAATAAGAACAAGACATCCCTAGACATGGACAAGAAAAAGCAAACAATCCACTCCCAGAGGTTAAATAAAGAGCTCAGTTCAATATTCCTGAAGGTTACCCAAATCAACAGATACCTGAAGAAAGCCAGAGAATGTGATGGCTAAAATGTTGTAATACTAAAGATGAGGACATTAGTCTGAATATAAATAATGTAAATAAAAACTCTTCATTTTGTTATTTTAATCAATTCACTCCAAGCAAGGAAATAATGCCACTAAGATGCAAGGAGTGAAAGAGAATGAGACTTTAGATCCTAGCAATTCAAAAGAAATCACTTGGTTAATACTAATAAAATCTGACAATGCATATTTTTTATTGACTATGCTAGAAATACTGTGAACTGAACATGTGAACAACAACAAAGATTTAAAGAAAATGAAAACAAAAAGGACACTCATATTTAATATCAGGAAGAGAAAGTTGAAATTTCTAGGATGTATAATGAGGAAAGGGCTTGGAAAATCTGATACTCACAAGACAGATTGAAGTCAAGAGGCACAAAGAAAAACAATGCATAACCTACCTAGTGAGCTTGAGTAAATGAATGGCAGAACAGTGTATAGGAGAAATAACAAAAAGAAAAAAATTTATTAAGAGTTACAAAGAACAAGAAATTGTGGAGAGCCATGATCGCCAACATCCTGAAGAGACACAGCACATAGAAGATAAAGTATTATGCTATTTTCTTGACTAACAAGATGCATTTTCTAAAACAAAATTACAACTTTAAATGAAGAAGATATTTAAATTACAATATTTTTAAAAATTTTAATTATACAGCTTGTGATCATATAAAGAAGCTTAATTCTTAAATCATTACTAATGTTTGTTTAGTGACATATCACCTCATCATTTAATGCTGAAATTTAATTTTCTTGGGAACATTATTAATTTCTTTTACAAAAATGTATTGCTGGTAATTTTACTATAAAAATGTTTACACTTTCATAACATTTTGACCCCAGTTTGGGAGCTAACTATTTGCCCATAGCTGAGACCCTAGAAGGTGCTACCACCTTGGGTCAGGGTGGACCTAGGAACAACAGCCTTTTAAGAGGTGGCTCCATGCTCCTCAAAACTTCACAATCTTGCTTTGCTGCTGGATGTAGTTTATCATCATACACAGGAAAACATTACTAATGCATTGGGTCCTTATTGAGTATCCCTTAATGGTGGTCTTGTGCCAAAATAAAGCTATGTTTAGTCAATTTTTTTTTTAGTGTATCACCCTGTACAAGGCCCGGGTGCCACTCAAGTTAGAGGGTTACAAAGAGGCAGTTTATGTGGATAGGAGGGAAGATATCACATATAAATCTAGGCTTGAATTGGCCAAGATTATAGTAATCAGGGAAAGATCCTCTTGGGAGTCAATTCCACAAAGCCGTAGTTCTTGGAAAGAAGCTGTTCATGTGGAACTTACTTCTCACCAATGGAATACAAAAGGAATGAGGGTAGTTTCTTACAATAAATGTCATGGTGTGTTCTAGTCATCAAGGTTAGAACTGGCAGAACCAAAGAATGCAGTTCATTTGAGCACTTTCCATGGAAGTAGCAATAGAACAGCAAGATGCTTGCCACATCCCGTCAGAGAGAGTGGGGTTGGAAGGCGAAAAATAATTTGTCACACATAAGGACTTGAAGATGCTTTCTTTTGAATTTTATCAAGGCTGAATGGTGAGGACTGGACAGCTCCTACCCAAATATGACAACGCTACTCTATTTCAGGCATGATTTGGCTCTTGTTAAAGATAGAGGATAGCACAAGGAGTCAGGTACTTTCTGGAGCGGTATAGGGAACTGACCATTTTTCCTGCATCTTTAGCGATGAATCTGTGTGTTTCACTTGATGTCAAGAATGAGTTAAGGCCCAGTGGTTTAGTTTTCATGACAATCAACAAAAAGAGGCAATAATTTCTGCAGTCAAGAGCTTACACTGACTGTGACACTATGCATTCTACTGTGATAAAAGATTTAAAATGAGACAGTCTCTACATAAAAAAAAACATAGCTAGAGAGACAAACAGACTGAGAGAGACGGGCACTTCGACATACTGATTAGCAAGAATATCTCGTTAGAGATCAATTATGCCTGAGTAGCTAGTTCGATCATCACTGGTGCTCCATACTTACTGCCTTGTGCCACACCTAAGCTATGCTTAGTAAATCGTTATGTGAGTCAGAGAAAAGAAAACGATCAAACAAAAATAAAGTTTTCGATTCTGCAATTCATTCACCGAGCAATTTTGTTACTTTTATCGACGCATTGTGGTAAAGAAATTTCATTGAATCACCCCTTTAAGTCCCTTAAACAAAACATCAAGTTAACTTAACATTAAAAAAATAATGTCTTAAATTTTTATGTAAAAGTTTAGTTTTTTTCTTATTGCCTTTTTGTTAATTGTTTTTTATAAAAACTTTTTATTTCAGTCATAAAAAATGCTGGAGTGCCTCGATGTTTATTATTATTTTTTTATCTTTTTTTTTGCATAATAGAAAAATTTCATTTCATGCCTTTGAAAACTTAAAAAGAACCATTAATTGACCTCAAGTAAGCCAACATTTTAAAGTTTTATGAATGTATCTACGACCCAGAGCAAAAAAAAAAAAATGATAATAAATAATAATAATAATTTAACTTTTCATTTCAAATAACTTTTTTAATTTTTATGACAAGGTCTGCTACTTAAGAAAAAAATTGTGGTTAACATCCAAAAAGGTAGGTTTCTTCAATATCTAATTGTTGATTTGAGTTAAGCATTATACATTTGCACGGAAATAAGACTATTTTGGAAAAATTTGAAAGGTTATTACTATTAGCGCTCGGGTGTTAAAATGAAAATTTACCAATAAACTAATAAATACTAAGAATCTCTCTTATATCCGGTTTACACTGTACTTTTTTGCGAAAGGATTTTTTCTGTGAAAATTAAATTGTGTAGATTGAAAAACGCCAAGAAGTTAAACTTTAACTGTTAAAAATAAAATAAAAGATTTATTTATATTTCAATTCCTAGAGAAAATCAAATTAGAATTTTTATCTAACAATTCAAAGAATACTTTTAAATCGCTTTAACCACATTTTCCATTCGAAATGAGTTGTAAACAAAGGAAAAAATTAGATTGAAGAAAAAAAAAGCGTAATCTTTCAAAGCACTATTTTCAATTTGTCACCAGTGTTTTATGAATTCTTTATTAATTTAAAAAAAAAAATGGACAGTAATTGAGCAAATATAAAGCGTTTCGTTTTTTAAATTAACTTTGGGAAAATTTTAAAGTTGAAGTCGCTTGAAAATCTCTTTTTTTAAAGGGACATGTGTTAAAGTTCAAAGACTAGAAATTCCCCCTCCAAAAAAAAAAAAAAAGAAACTGTAAAAAGAAAAACTTCTGACTGGAAAGTGACAAAAATCTGAATATTTTTTAATTTTATTTTCGTTATTTATCTGACAAAGATTGCTTCGAAATAAATCTGTACTAAACTTAAACGTAAAAACTTTTTTTTTTTTTTAAGAAGACTATAAGACTTTAAGTCTTCTATAAGTGAACTAAATGAAATTAATTTGGTTGTGGTTTACGGTTACCTGTTCGGTAAGTTTGTAATAAAGGGATGCCCAATATTTTTCTGGGATTCCAGCCAACTGAGGACCGTGTTTCTGAATAAAAACACCCAGTTCGTTAATATGATCCTCCGGCACAAATCCATTTTTCAAATTATGATGTGAAGTCGACATCGTCTCTCATTTACACGTGGGAAGAAAAGAAAATGAAACATACGAAAAGACGGATTGGGGAAAAAAACAAACATTCTTTTCAAATTTATTTAAAACTTGAAAGAAAAATTCGATTTTTTTTTTATTTTTATTCTAAGCTTTGTAATAATGTGTAATTAAAAAAAAATATCCAGAAATCAAAATTTAATTATGACCATGAGTAATCTCCCATGGTATTTATTATTTTTCAATTTAAAAAAAAAAAAAAAAAAAAATTTAAGTATTCGCTTTTACTCCATGCCATGGAATTATTTAAATGTTTAAACGGCAAAAAATTTAAAATATTGGTACTGGTGATTAAAAAGATAAAAGTACTGACATAGGCTAGACTATTTTTGAAAAATATGTTTCTTAGGAAATATAACTGTTTTTTTAACAAGTGTCACAGCACAGGCAACTTGTCTCTGTATCAGAGTCAATAATCGAAAGTTAATAACTTAGTCGGTTCAAGATTCAATATGTTTTCCTAGTTAATGTGAATAAGTGTTGTTCCCGGCATTCTCTTTTGCTTTTAGACTCATGTCGAGATTCCTAACCTCCCTTAGTTTGTTTTTGTCCCCCATTTTTCATCCCGACTAGGTCTGCCTTTGGTTTTCTCATTTCCGTCATTTATTTTTTTTACCCTCCACATTTAGTGAGCGTGCTTCTTTATTTTGTCTATCGACAGAATACAGCAGCCACTCTTATTATTTTGAGGGATGGACGGGTCCTACTAACATTGTTTTGTTTTAGTTTTATCCTTGTGCTTCATTTTTAGTTTGTTTTACTTTTCTGGTTTCACCCCTCCCTCAAAAAAAAATAGATCATGAAATTTTCATATAAACGAACTTTATGGACAATGTAATGAAATTTTTACATCATAGTATTTTCTGTAAGTCCCCTGCGAATATGCGGTATTATGGTATATACAGGATTGATGGATGAATTCTTGTGGTGAACGTGCAGATTGTAATGAAATGAATGAATGGGTCATGATTCTGATTGACTATGATAGCTAATGAAGACCAGCCTCACTCAATTTCCCCTTCGGCCTTGTGCTACAATTTTGTATTTTTACGAAATAAATAGTCTTAAATTATAGTCAGTTACCAAAATGATTATACCTGTTGGTGTGATTAATCTCAACTTTACAAAAAATTTTAAAATAAAATTCTGAAATCATTCATTTTTTTCAATTGGCATTTTTTTTTTTTTACCAGCTTCTCTTTAAGTTGAATTTAGTAATCCAGTCTTTAAGACTCTTAGTCTTAAAGGATGTCTTAAACGTGTGGGTGTTAAACAATTGAAGGATATGCACTCTTTTTTTTAGTCAATAGCTTGGTGGCGCAAAATATAAATAAATCAATTCGGATATTTTGGTAGATTTTGCTTATGCCCTGTTTCAACTGAGCATAAAAACAATTTTTTATTACACTACACTACACTACAGTGATGTTAGCCTCGGAACCACTCGCAGTTAGAGGGTTAGAGTAAACAGCAGTTTATGGGGGATATGTGGGGAAGATAACGGTTGACTCTCTAGATTCGAACAGAATAATTCGAATTGTAATGGAGCGTGTTGATGCCGACGACGTCTGCTACCACTTTTTTTCGACGTGAATTTTTGCACAAACTAAACACCAAAATGGATCACAGAGCCTTGATATTTAATCTCTCTGACTCCTGATTGGTCAATTAAATACCAATATCATGCTTTCGACTATGTCCGCACGGTTAAAATTAATTTACCGCCAAAATAAAATCTGTCTATGTGTTTCGCATCTATCACGTAACATACAACATTATAAATACTTGGACACATTTTCAACTCTTTGTCTCCTCTGTTTTCTCAGAAGCACAACAATTTAAGTTTCTGTCCCTTATGGGAAGACGCTATGAGTATGACAAACGCACACACACTTGCGTGCACACACACACACGCACGCACGCACGCACGCACGTACGAACATTGCACATCTCTTAACTTATCTTATCCACTCTTTCAACTACAGTTACTACAAGCAACAGAAACTTATCAACTTCTAACAGTGAGCCTTGCAGCATCAAACAATTCACCAAACGAATTCGCGCTGTTCAAATCTTGGAAGTTTCTAAGTTAGATTTCCTAATCCCAAACTTTGAATTGACTCACTCACCAACAAACTACACTTCAATTTTATACAGTTTTTATCAGGACAAGAATTCTACTCAAAAACATACAGTTTGCCAAACAAACATTTTGTTCAAAAAGCAACTTTGAACATAACCGTTAAATTATTTAACGGTTATGTTTAACTTAAATACAAACTTACTTCGAGTCAACTATCTTACAGCCAAAAGATTCGTAATGTTTAATGCACAATTTACTCAAAAGTTATAAGCTTAAAAGTTTATCTTTTAAACACAAAATTCAACTTTTGATATCAACTAACATTTCATTTAACAATTTCGAGTGGAACTTTATTCATGTAATATTTAAACTTCTTTTTCTGTTTCATTAACAAAAAACATATAGTCAATATTCAACAGGTAAAGAGAGACAACTCTTACCTAATCTCCAACATCAAACTATGATAGAAATTTCCAATGTAAAATATTATTTAATCTGAATTGATTAATTCTCTGAAAATCCTTTTTACTGACAGAAACACTGAGAAACTCTCTATCTGTCCTAAAGAACATTCTCATTCTCATGTTGTATATATTTCTTATATAAATGCTTTATTCTTATTTTTCTAAAAAGGAATATTGCTTGTTTTATATTTTGTTGTTGATGACCTTGTGCCATACCCAAACTTAAATGTTTGTAGAGAAGTTTATTTTCATGCAGCCAACACAAATAATACCTTCTGATATATACATATTTTTCCTAATAATCTACTCCTCCGCAACAGTTTGCTCCACCAAATGAGAAGAATAAAAATTGAAGAAATTGATTAATGCACCAGGTGATCATAATCATAAGATTGTAGTGATTGGAGAAGCATCCTCTTGGGAGTTGGTTCCAGAAAGCAGCAGTTCATGGGAAGAAGCTATTTGAGTGGAACTTACATCTCACTAATGAAATATGAAAGGAATGAGGGTGGTTTGTAACAATGCGTGTGGCATAGTGGGTCTTAGATGTGAGGGTTAGGACTGATGAAATTAAGGAGTGTAGTTCATCTGAACACTTTTCATGGAAATAGCAATAGAGCAGCGAGAAGCTTGCAACATTTCGTCTGTGAGGAAGGGGTTGTAGGGTGGAAAATAATTCATCACCTACAAGGACGTGGAGACACTTTTGGACCCTATTGAAACTAGAAAATGAAGACTGGGCAACTTCTGTTCGTTAGTACTCCATTTTTAGCCTGATCTGGTTGTTGTAAAGATAGAAGATAGCAGGGGGAGTGAAGTACTGTTATACTCCATTGCGATTAAATCTATTTCTGATTCATTCTGCATGCCGACTGGATGTGAATGTCATGAAGGCAGAGAACAAAATAAAAAAGTTGTTCTCTGCACATAGTCACCATCCACAGCTACAATGCCTTCGTTGTCACCGGTGCTGTCACCTTGGTAAACCTGACTCACTACAACTTCCGACTATCCAACTTTGACACCACTCAGCTACAAAGCCTTCCTTGTTGCCAATGCCATTGCATCAGCAAACACAACTCACTACAGCTGCTAACTACCCAACCTTGACACCACCAGCCCTAAGACACCAACTGTCATGATTGATAACATCTCGTCAACACTACCTAGCTATATCCCTCCCTGTCGTCAACAGTCTCCTCAGCAAACACAACTTACTATAGTGACTCTGAAAGCAAGCAACTCCAACTCAGCAAGCAGGCAACTCCACAAACAAATGACACCAACTCCGCAAACAAGTGATTCCAGCTCTGTAACCAAGTTACTCCAACACAAGTGATTCCAGCTCTGTAACCAAGCTACTCCAACACAAAGTGACTCTGACTCCTAAAGCAAGCGACTTCAACTCTGCAATCAAGTGACTGAATTCACAAGCAGCAACTCTGCAAGCTTGCACCTCATTTAGGCTATCACCATTTCATAGAACACTGGCCAACCAGCTATACCAACCTTGCCACCTCGGCAATCCACTGCCATCACCTTGGCATACCTGACTCACTACAGGTATTCCCTTTTCAGTCGTCACTGCAGCCCCGTTTCATAGAACAGGCCTACCAGTCATGCCAATCCAATATTACCTCAACTATCAATGAATCAACCCACCACCTTGACCTTGATCAACCCACATGTGTAAATGACTATATCCTGTTATCTCAGTCAAATGAACACAAGAAATAGGTCAACTCCCAGCACTACCCTTACATCTGATCACCATCCTGACAATCAGTAACAGAAATTGACATTTCATCGATTTTCCGGCAATTCTGTAAGACACTCTACACACTATCAAATACACATTCAAAAACCTAATCCTCGTTATTTCTTTCCTTTCACAGCTAAACGTTTATTATAACAGTATTTACTGGAGTGGTACATGGATCCAGACATTTTTTCAGTATCTTTAGTGACAGATCATATGTACCAGTTCCATTTGAGGTTTGGGTTGAGTTTAAGTGCACGTGTTCATTGCGATTGCTGAAAGTTCTGTGTCTTTTCAGTGATCACTAGTTTGGTTTTAGAGGCATCAAATGTGACCATCCAGTTTTCCCCACTGTCCTGTTAGTGCTAGTACAGAGAAGAGATCAGCTGCCAAGCCTTTGTCATCTAGAGTTATGTATCAATTTCAAAAGAAATTGATTGATTGATTTATTTTTCACAGCTTATCTACCTTTTGAAGGTTATTTAAAGCCAGGCAATATTTTTAGATTGTAAGAATTTTTTTGGAAATAATAATGATTTACTGATACAAGTCCTAGTAATTAACCCATAACTGGGGGGGGGGTGAAAGATGGATCCATACATTTCCCAAGAGTATTTACACTTAAATGAATATAATGAGCCTGACTGGAATTGGAACTTGTGTCTCTGATTTCTAATCCATTACATCATCTGCACACACCCAAGTATTCCCAAGTGGTCCCCTATCTAGGTATTGACCAGGCTCAGTGTTGCTTAACTTCAATAATCATATAAGAATCGGTTTTTCAACATGATATGGACATAAACCTCAAAAGAGATTGAATAATATAATATTTGGATGTTGCCAATATCTAGAGGTCACTCAATTTGTACACTTCCAAAATTATACAAATTCAGATTAAGTATAAGGAGTTGCTGAAAATTGAGATTATCTCAAGAATCAGCCATGTGGTTTTGATGAAACTTAACAACCTTATAAAGAAAAACTTGCTGCAAATGCAGGAATAGGCACTCTCCGATGGTGTTATCCAGTTGTCCATAAAACACCATTAGTACTTTTTGTACCGCTTGTAGAATATTAACTATCAAATTGAAATTAGATATTTTTTTTACATTATTCAGTTCAACTGGAGTATAGCTGAACTCTTGATGTAGTGAGATTAAGAAACTTGAGTCATGTTTTTTTTTTTTTGCTGCCAACTATTACGATGTCAGTTGTCATGTTGTATGGTCCTAGACATCCTTGATGACTTGGCTCATTATTTGCTGAAACTTTTCTGATGCTATGTTCACAAGAGACTTTTGTCTCTGATGAGTCCTTCTGGTGTGGCAAATGTGGTAATTTCTCTAGAATCAGGGTGTAGCTTTATTTGATGGTAGGCCATGTTAAAGTTGATCTTTGAGAAGTACTTTTCTCCAGTTATTTCCAGGATTGTTTCACCAATTGTTGGGCATTGGACAACCAGCTTCATTTGCTCTTCTCATCTCAACACATACCTTGACATCTTGTTTTCTTTCTTTATTACATTTTTTCTATTACTGGAGGATTAACCCATTTTATTTTGGTTATAACAGTTTCAGGTAGGTGGAACGTGACAGCTCAGGAAGGCAGTGCATCTAGCGGAAGGAAAATCCTGATTTTAAAACTCTTGTGGTTATATCCAAAACAAGGAAAAAGCTATGGAAGTAAATCCAGATAGAAAACCTAGAGTGGAGCCCCAAAGGCGGTTAGCTGTCAACACTGATAACTTTCCAACATCTTCTGCAGCCAAACTGTTGTTAAATGTAGTGTCCTGTATTCCTTTGCATCTTGTCAGTACAGCTGAGAGGTGGGGGGTGCATGTAGTCTGGGCCACTCATGGTCTCCCCATGCCATTGCCCACAACTACTATAACCCATTGAGCAGATTCTATAACACTCAATTACATCTAGGTTCACTAATTTTTGAAGTTTGTCAAGAGCAAACTACTGTCTGTTAAATGGAATCTTTTGTATTGGCTGAACAACTGGGGTGACATTTGGATCAATCATTCTTAAGTTTCACCTAGTTGTCTTCTGAGTTTACCCAGTTCTGTAAATACTTTCAGGAATTTTCTGCAGAATTGCATCCATAGATCTGTTTCAGAAAATATAAAATGCCAGAATTAATTCTAACTTTTAAGAGTTTGCGTTCTTTGCTGGTTCTAGGAGGAATGCTTGCACTTGCAGTATAACAAAAGATGAAGCAGTGCCAGATTACTTAGTGTTAGGTACCTGTACATTTCCCTAAAAGCTGAAGAGGATCCTTACCAGAATATTGTTTCAGCTTTGTGGCACCAGGCTGGAGTTTGATTTCAGGTTTAGCATTTTTTTAGTTGCTGAAAATCTTCAACTGACAGCGTGTTATGATGGGATCCTGAGTCTAAAACTAAGGATACACTTGTGTTGTTGATGAGCACTTCTGTTACATCTGCTCCAGATAACTTACATAAGTAGATAGTAACCTTTGAGTCACTGTTTTTACTTTTCTCTACACTATATTGGACTCCTTCTTGTTGGATTGCTGATGCCCCCAACCCCTGGACAATAATCCCAAGTGGCGCAATCTCTGAAAAGGCTTTCTGTTCTTCCTTTGACTTTTGGAGCATCAAGATATCGTTTTCTTTTGCTCTGATAGACACAAGGCATGTAAATACTTTAGATACAGACTAAGGATTGTATTAAACTGTTCATAATTTCAACTTCATGTCATTCTTTATCCATCTGTAACATCTTTTGTTAATATATTTATTAATTGTTTGTTTGAATTCCATATTTTGTGTCCTTTTTTATCTGAACACATATGAGTCCGCTAAATATTGTTTGCAGGACAAATGTACCAGGAGGCATAAAATGATAATACCTTCATGTGATCTTCTGGATATACATATGAAATGATCTTTTGGAAAAGGATGTTACACCTGTTCCAGATATTTTTTTGTTGCTTTTACGTCTCACAGCCACGTGTGTAGAGTTCTTACAGATTGCTCCAACTACTATTCCCCATGCAATTTATGGCTACTTCATAGCTCTTTTTTGTACTGATGGTTATAATGAGCCACTGCCTCACCTATAGGAAGACAGACTAAAGATTGTATTGAACTGTTCATAATTTCAACTTCATGTCTTTCTTTATCCTTCTGTAACATCTTTTGTTAATATATTTATTAATTGTTGTTTGTTTGAATTCCAAATTCATGTTCTTTTTTATCTGAACACATATGAGTCTGTTAAATATTGTTTGCAGGACAAATGTACCAGGTGGTATAAAATGATAATTCCTCCTGTTCCCATTCTCTGTGACTTTTATAAGATCCATAGCAACTTTGACTGTGTTCTTGATATCTGTCGTGACTGTTATTGTATACTTTTGCAATTTGTTTTTCCTTATAGAAACAAAACTTGTCAAAGAAACCCTTCTTCCTACAATGGCCATATCTGTGATGTTTACTTTCGATACATTCACAACCAAAGTGTCCTTGACTTCCATATTTATAACAAGTGGATAGTGTTGTTGAGTTTGATTTGAATTTTTGGTTACTACACAATTGGTTGAAATTGTGAGAAAAAATGCCAAAAAAAACTTTTTTTACCTTTAATTTTTTCAATTCTGTCTTCCCTTTCAGCTTCTTGAGGTTCTGAGACTTCATTTCCTTCTCTTCATGAATGATGTGTTCATCCATGAAAGTCAACCCAACATTTGTTTCTGACAAATACTAATCGTGTCTCTTAGCTTCCTTCAAAAGTACTCTCCTTGGAATCTTTATCAGAGGAGCAGTTTAAAAATGAAATCATACCCAAATTATTTTGTGGTGCCAAGTGACTCACAATTGCATCATTCCAAACATGGACATACATGATAATAATATAAGTATTTTTTTAAAAAATTTCTTTTATTTTTTCATCAGACAACTAACTACATTCATTGATTAAATATTAGGTTGGTGCAAAAATAATGTCGGTTTTTGACGTATTTTTTTTAACGTTAAAAACCGACATTATTTTTTGCACCAACCTAATATAAAAATTCTGAACACATCTACCTCATTTGATGAAGTGCCCCTGAAGACCTGAACATGAATTTGCTTTCAGACCATTCACCAAGAAAACAGAAGCATAGTTACAGCTATTTTTTGTATTCTTCCCATGGATGTCTTGGATTTTTCAAAACTTCTTTGAGATAGTCAACATATTTAAGATATTGATTTCCTAAAATCACTTAAGTTCTTCTTCATCCATATATGTTTTCTTACACGCTGTATTCCAACGTTTTTGGAATTTTTCAAACATCTTAATATTTGGAGGGCCATCTGAATGTACACGCAAATACATATCTTGCTGGCCTTGGCGGTTCTTACTTAATGAAGATGCCTAATTTGTATTTTCAGCCTTAAAAATCAAATTAAAAAATGACTTTGCTATTTATGTCCATTCTAGACCTCAATTTCTCTCATTGTTCATGGTCTGGCCATATCACTGATGCAGTGTATGACCAAGTCAGCTATCAAGTAATACCTTAATTCACTTCTCTTTTCCATATTTTCCCTATGTATTCAATTCAATACATGAACAAACTATTGCCTAATTCAAGTTCTGTAAATATGAAGGTAAAGTGTTTTCTATCAAATGCCATACACATGTCCTTGTTTGTTTTTTATTCATTCATGTACATAACTTTTATTATATTCTAAATTTGATAAAATATATAAATATGGTATATAAATATTTATGTAAAAAACAAAAAAATACAGTCCTTGGCTCATTGCCACTAATTATGAGCAAAGACATTATCAACCAATGAGGCGTTCAGATGCAACTTTTTTGCTAAGCCTTGATTTTGAGCCTTATTATGGCGATGCTATGTCTGGCTCAGGGTAATAAAAAAGGAATATTTTAGGAAAAAAATGACTGAGAAGAGACTCCTTTTCAAGATTATTTTTAACCAATCAGAAGAAAGAATTTGAAACCCATGATAAATTGAAACTTTGCAGATTAATAATTTGATAAATGTTTTAAAGCCTGTATAATTTTTTTTTTATCTTTCTCTGTAAATTATAAGTTGATTAAATTTTATTTTAAGTTAGTATTAACTCCAAAGAGATATATTTTATTAATAATTTTCAATGAAATGACATTTTTATTTTGTTTTAACTGATCATTTAATCGAATATGTTTTCATATGATTTCTGCTATAATTTCTGTTTGTTTGTTTGTTTTTCTTTGCAAATACAACAAAATAATTTATCTCTACCAGCCACTCCAATAGTATTTATATTTAAATTGTTTATTTAAATAAAACCATCTTCTGTCTTGAAAATGGTAAGCACCTTAGCATTTAGATCACAATCTGAGATTGAAGGGAACTAAGCAGGCTATGTATGAGTGGGTAGAGTAATGAATATCAGCATGGAAAATGGAATCAGTAATTCAAATCCCTGCCTAGTCTGTTGCGTTTACTTGTGCAAAAATGCCCTTGCAGAGAGCATAAGTTTATTTCTTCTACCTACTTCCAACTATGGGTTGAATTTTTAAATAGCATGGTAGATTGGGATCTCTAGCTTTGGTTGTGTAACCAGTTTAAGAGAAGGAAAATTGAATTCCAAACCATGGAGGAAGCAAGAGGAAACAAATCTGCTAACTTTTCCAAGAAGGCATGATTATTCACAGGTAATAAAGACTAAAGAGAGAATCATATTGTAGTGCCACGCCTACATTTCTTCAATTTTGACTGGTCGATAAATACATACTAAAAATAATAGGACAATTTATCGATCGCATTTCACCATACTAAATTTTTTCCTGCACTTTGCTCACAAACAAGTTTTACTATAAAATCACTGATTGGTCCATTTTTCGTCCAATCGAGTATTTTTCATGTACATTCAAAAATATATTCCGCGTTTGTGCTGGGAGCCACCCTAAGTAATATAAATATTGGATGCATTCCAAAAAACCAGTAGTAGTAGTTCCAGCACCACAGTCGAGTACATCCGGAGACAATAGATCTCAACTACTCACTCGTGTTAGTCATCCTACTCACCCCGCACGTACATACACACAGATACAGAACTTTATTTGATACACCACCAGTTCTCTGTGGACATACTAAGTTGAATCAACTCTGTAAGTTGCAACACAACTGAACAATTTCCTAAAAGAAATATTCTAATTCAACACTGAACTCTGAACTTTATACTCAAAAACATTTCCTTACAGTTAAAGGGAAGCTACTTTTTTCTCCCTATTTCACTCATATTACAACTACTTTGTATTATTGTTGAGTTTTAATATACATATATTTATTCGTTAAAACAAAATTGGTTTTCATTGTTTTTCTTTGATATTTTAAATATTATGTATGAATGTTAAATGCTTTTTCAACATGCAGCCACATTTATCTATTTAACCACTTCAACATTGGTGCCTACCTTCAATGTTCAGATTAACATTCTACAATATCACTTATGTCCTGAAGGAACATGTCATTAAAAAAAAAAAGAAAAGAAAAAATTGGTGTATAAAAATTTTGACATTTTTAATAGTATATTTGGAAAATTTAACAAATATAAATTATAATAAACTAATACCAAAATATCTTTAAAAAAGTAAACGAACTTACAGGCATTTTTTTTTTATTTTTTACAAACCTTTCAAACAAAGACCCATCCCAGGTATGACAATAAGTTTATTGTCATACCTGGGATGGCAGCAGCAAGGATTCTGATCAGGAGGTTTTAATGAGCGTAGGACCACCTTTTAATATTTGCCGTTGTTCCCAAGTTCACCCTGACCTGAGGTGGTAGCACCTGTTAGGGTCCCAGCTATGGACAAATAGTTAACCCCCAAACAGGGGTCAAAATACTGAAAGTATAAAAAATTTTATAATAAAATTTCCGGCAATACATTTTTATAGTAAAAAATACCAGCAATACATTTTTGTAAAAGAAGAAAAAAAAGAAGTATTACCAGCAATACATTTTTGTAAAAGAACTTACTAATGCTTCCAAGAAAATTCAATTTTGGCATTAAATGACCCATAAATAATTGATATGCCGCTAAAAACGAACAAAGACGATTGTGTAATATAGCGAAGAAAAGAAAAGCAACACCGAGTATCATTGTTGTTAGTAAAAGAAAGTGGAAAACGTATTTTGCTGCAATTCTGTTAATTTGTGCAATCTCGTGGACGCTACCCCTGCAAATTATTCTGACATATAAATCTAATTTCACACTTAAAAAGATCGAACTATATATGCGTTTCTTATAATAGCCACTTTTAATGAAAGAAGATGATAAAATTGAAGACATTGAGAAACAAATAAGATTTTCATGAGGCGTAACTGAGTTACCTCCCATAGATCGTAAATGGAATTAGGCATCACCAGCAAAACCCTTGCAAATTCTAACGTTTATTGACAAATACAATTTATATATTTGTGTAATTGCTGTAATAACTTCGTTGATGTGGTGATTGAACATGTCCATGGACAATTTTGTCTCAGTAACGGAGTTTAATATAAAAGATGATGATAAAATTAATACTTGAATCTTATTTAATGCAGTACTGTTTAAACAGATTTTTTTTTTACAATTATTTAATTTAAATATCTTTTTACAAATACTTCAATTTTTAAAAAATTTGTTCTAATAATTTAATTCATTGTTAAAATTTATTGATTGATTGACTTGTTTTTATTTATTTATTTATCTTTTTTTTATAGCTTATCAAACATTTGTGGGTTATTTTAAAGCCCAAATATATTTGGGATCTTTTTTAAAAGTGAATCTTATATGCCTTTCTTTTCAAACTTGTGGAAAGCTTTTTTGATCAATCAATTGATTGATTGTACAATTTTTACTACATATCAACCCTGTTGGTTACATAATGCTGAAGAGACTTAAAAAAAAATATGGCTTGTAAACAATCTTATGGGTCATTGGTTCCATCATTCTCCAGTTATGTCTCTAGAACAGAGTTATTTGGTGTTAAAACTTGTGGTATAGATCAACCTGCTTCAAGTAAGCTAGAATAGTCTCTACTTTTATCTTCTTGAAAAGGCCCTCTATATTAGTCAAGTTATAAAATCGCTGGGGCGAGATCACTACAGATTATATTTTATGTTATGTGCCTCCTTATATGCTCTGCATTTAGGAGGATGTACATTTTTTAGGAGAAATGCCTGACTGTTTATTTTTCAGTCCTTGTCAGGTGCATATTCTATAAGTAAATGAATGTTCACCTGACAAGGATTAGAGAATGGATCAGTAAAAACATTGTGTTAATGCAATTAAATATACAAAAAGTTTAGTTGTGTGAACAGCCTTTAGAAAGCACAATGTTGTTTTCATTACAATCTATTTTCTAAACAAGTTAACTTTGGCAACAAAAGCATTAGAAAACTGAAATGAACAAACCATTAGAAATTTGGCACACTGTTATTTTTTGAGACAATTCTACATTTGTTGTATTTTTGAAACTCAGACAAGTATAAATTTGGAGGCTACCTAGCCAATAATTTTTAAATGAACTGCATATAGACTATCATCAAAGTGTAGATTTTCAGTTATTGTGGAAGAGGAACTTTGGAGCATTTTCTGTTCCAAATTTTTGGAGGATAGGGAAATATTTTTTTAATCAATTCACCCCCGTCAAGGTGATAGTGCCACTAAGATGCAAGGGGTTACTAGGAGTGAAAGAGAATGGGAAGACTTTAGAAGGAAACCCAATCCTGAACAAGAAACAAGGGATAAAACCTTTACTCTTAGAGTGTTAAGTGTGTGAACTGGGACATAGGCGAACCTCACTTCTCCTTTTGATTGGAAATGATTAAGAAAATATTAAATTGGAAGAAGAACAATATTAAACGGTAGTACTGAAAAGTTCTCAGTCCAAACATGACAGAATTCTGA
This sequence comes from Acanthosepion lycidas, assembly GCA_963932145.1. NCBI lineage: Eukaryota > Metazoa > Mollusca > Cephalopoda > Sepiida > Sepiidae > Acanthosepion > Acanthosepion lycidas. The sequence continues at coordinate 82,484,155 of OZ010588.1, read as the reverse complement.
TGTTTGGCCATTAGAATAGATTTTGGTGAAATGGATCAAGCAGAGAATTTTCAGTGTCCTTGTGGTGGGATTGCTGGTATGATTAGGTAAATATTTAGTCACCATGATGTTAGGCATGGTGGAGTAATGGATAGTGGCTCGGATTGATGAATCAGAGAGCCAAGTTCGAATTCCAGTCAAATCCATTACATTCACTTACATGCAAATACCCTTGGGAAAAGTATGAATCCTCTTCTTCTCCGCCCAGCTATAGGTAAATAGCAGGACAGAACAGGTTCTATAGCTTTGGATGGCAACTGGTCTACCACAGAAAGAAATGGTAACCTACTGCATATATAGAAAGATACATGATCGCCTAAGCGTGTATCATGCATGACAAATAACTGACTGACTGATGTTACATGAATGAACACCCTGGAGAATAAACATTTATGGGCTCCTGGAAAATTTATTCCACAACAATATTGGATATAATGTGAGTCCAAGTAAAAAATGAGTAACACAATATAAAACAAACAACAACTAATTTTATGTATTGAGAAAAGGAATTACAATTACAATATAAAAGAAGAAAACATTTAAAGACTATTTACATGGAAGACATTTAAACTAGAGGATGAGCATTTTTGTGTGTGAAATTTGTGTAGGCATATATGATAGACACATCTGTGAAAGAGTACAAAAGTAACCAAATTGAAATATATAGTAAGCCTATATATATATATATATATATATATATGTATATATGTATATATATACAAGTTTCATTTAAAATGACTGAAAAGGTACTGCCGTTTACTTTCCGTGTTGGCTACTGGGATTGCTGCCTAAATAAACAATTATTAAATTACATGACCTGGCAGCCAACAAGAAAAGTAAACCACAGTAGCGTATCAGTCATTTTTAATGAAACTTGTAGAAAAGAGATCTTGCTTCCTAAATACACTATTATATATATATATATTGAGAATATAGCCTGCGCCAAGTCGTACAAAAAAGAGTGGTTTAAAATTATTCATACAGCCAATTCCAACAATCATTTGAAGATTTTGGAATAGGTCTGTATAGGATTAAGGAAACCTTCTCTCTGCCGGCAGAAGGAATTTGTAAAGTCTCTTAATCTGTTGGGGGATACTTTATTTTAACTGTCCCTGTCGTACAAAAAAGAGTGGTTTAAAATTATTCATACAGCCAATTCCAACAATCATTTGAAGATTTTGGAATAGGTCTGTATAGGATTAAGGAAACCTTCTCTCTGCCGGCAGAAGGAATTTGTAAAGTCTCTTAATCTGTTGGGGGATACTTTATTTTAACTGTCCCTCGCTTATTTATTTAACACGTTATTTCCCCTTCCCTCGTTACAAGTATATACACTTGTTTGTTATTTTAGCGTGTCCCCCTTTTTGCTCTTTATTGTCGTTACTATTTAGCGTGTCCCCCTTTTTGCTCTTTATTGTCGTTACTATTCTTTTCGTTAATTTATTATCCAACGATTGCCTCCTGATGAGATGTTGGTTGAAAGGGCCTTAGAGACTTTTAAAATTAAAATCAATACATTCCTTGTTTTTAAAATTATATATAAATTTTGTACCTCTCAAACATTTGTTTATATATATATATATATATATATCCAGGTACAGTGCAACTTTGGTTCTCAAATCTATTACGTGTCGAACAAATCAGTTTTCAAACAGAAAATTCGAGATGAAAATGCCTTGGTTATTGAACAAAATTTCGGTTCTTGAACAACATTGCCGAACCAAGTTAACCCGAATGGAATAATTTCTGAGTTGACTGCCATGTTGTATACTTTTTCGTGCTGTAGCATACTTTTCTTTTCCAATTTTATTCGACTGTGACTTTTTTCTCTACATTGATTCCTATTGGAAAAATAGTTTCTGTTTACGAACATTTCAGGTCATGAACAGCCTTCAGGAACAAATTAAATTCATGAACTGAGGTTCCACTGTATAAGATAAGAATGAATGGAGTATAATTCCACTGTCCATAGCATTTAATTTTATAAAAGGGCTCAATACAAAGCAGAGATTAATATTATTTATTATAGAAGATTAAAACAAAAATATGTTAAAAATCACTACACAATAGCTTTCATGTTTTGGAACTAATTTATGCCTCTTCAGGCGATGATAAATGACTGGTGAATAAATGATTATTTTTAATTTCAAAAGCAAGGTACCCCCTCTTTTTTCAAAAGAAAAGACGAGAAAACAAGATCAGAATTAAAATGAAGCTTGAGGGTTTACCCGGATTGACCAATTAGATGTCAGACCTACGCTAAATTCAAAATTAACCCACCAGTCATTTATCATTACTTGAAGAGGCACAGCTTAGTGCTGAAACATGAAAGCTATTGTGTAGTGATTTTTAACATGTTTTTGTTTTAATTTCCTATAATAAATAGCTAGAGGCAATCAGATGTTTAGCCACACTGATGAGCGAAACAGTCTGTCTGTGGATGACAATATATGCTCCTGAAAAATTATTTCAGTTGAGCTCTCTGGGGAGAAAGAGTGAGTTTGTAAACAGTGACTATTACTGTTACTAATGCAATACTCTTTGGTAAAACGAATCGAGTTCTCTCAGTCACTGGTGTGTTTATCTAAAAATAAATACACTTAAATTCACCTTCATCCCTGCTGTGCACCAACGACTTAGGGGCAGATTCTCAGATTGAGACCAATTCAGCTGGGTTTTGATCCTAGCTAGAGACAACCGGACATCTAGCCACACTGATGAGCTGTGATACAATGAAACCGTCTGTCTGTGGATGATTATATATATATATATATATATATATATATATATATATGTATTTAAATAAATTTCTTGATGTACAGAACTTTATAATAGCAAGGAACAAGGATAATTTCTTTAAATTTAAATTACAAGACATCTTGGTATAAATCTAAAAACTAAAAACAACCAGTTTCATCCCAGCTTATCAAGTTTTATTCTGGGAATTAAAAGACAAATGTGTAAATTAATTTATAGGATGAACAATGTGGGGGAGAAAAAAAAATTTAGGAAAACTAGAGACCAATAATATTCAGACCCAGCAAGCAATCCCTCTGCTTACAGAGAGAAGGCTTGTGGGATCTGATATATAGGTACTCCAGGACCTTGAGAAAGTATAAAGAATGTGATCGAGACAAAATAGAGAAATGGTCCACACTAAAGTCTGCTACACAGCTTCTGCTATTAATCATGATTAGTAATATTCTATTAAATTAGTATCTTTGAAACATTTTTTGCAAAGTGGCCAATAATCAGCTTTTCAAAATGTGAAGGAACATTGTCTTGTATAAAGATACCCTTCAGCCTCAAGCTTCTTGGTTGTAACCTATACCACTTGAAAACACTTTGACAAGAACTTAAATAATTCTCTGTATTTATCTTGATATCAACACTTTGAAGGGACCTATCATTTTATTTTCTACAATATCCAAGCTGTTATCTTCTAAGTTATGTTGTTAACGATTGTATCACTAAGATTACTGTTGAGAAATAAGTTTTCATGTACTTACCTGTTTCTCATTATGAAGTTTACTTAAAAGGTGATAATTTGGTTGTTTTCATGACTTTATCCAATGTTCTTAATATTCTGTATCTTCTCTTTCTGTTTACATTGGCAATATTCTACAAATTCTTTTCTTTTTTACTGAATTCACTTTTCTTGTTTTAATTTTCTCCAATCTCTCTTTATAGTATTCTTAAAGCAAGTTATTTTCTTTTTCTTATCTTGCTAATGTTTTTTAATATTTTTTTTTTTTTGTTTTTTTCATGAACTTTTTTAGCTTTTTCACAATTTTCAATATTGTATTCCCATCCAGTGGTGTAGTCTGGGGACCGATTACCCCAGGCGCTAAATTTTTAGGGGTGTAAAAAAATTAATTAGGTTGAGAAAATACTGTGGGAAAATGAAATAAAACCAATAAAAAAATAATAATGAATAATGAAAAAAGAAATACATTTTCCCATGATGCTAAAGAAATCGGAAATTTTATTATCTCACTTGGATTCCCCAAATGCCGTTAAGCAGCACTGTTTAGATCTACAAAAAAACACATAGAAAAAAGTTGTCCCTCCTAGGGCATGTTCATTTAATTGGTCCACTGGTGACTGAACTCTCTTTCCACTTTCTGACACATAGTGTTGCATATGTCATTTAAAACTTTCACCTATGAAGTAAATCAACCTTTTCTTTGGTCATTCCAATTCAGCCCGAGGCTGATTTGAGCTTGATCATTATAAGCATGTTTAGACCTCCAACAATGAAGTAAATATAAACTTTTCTTTGGTCATTCCAACTCTGCACAAGGCTGACTTGAGCTCAACCATTATAATGATGCTTATCCTTACTTACCCTAACTTCTGGACCAAAATAAAAATGGACATACCCAACAGACATTGAGAACTTTGTTTCCTTACAGTCACCATAAAAAGGACAATAAACAGTCCATAGAAACCCAAGTTTATGTATGCTTCTTTTTTTTTAATTGTTGACATGTGAACACACACCCACCTATAATAAACCATCACATAAACTTTTTAAAATCCATAATACTTATGAAACTAGAATTTATAACAGCTCATAGTTAAGGGGGAGGTGCAATAGTTTAAGTTGTCCTGGGCACTTAAAAAACCCACTTTACACCACTGTTCCCATCACCCAATAACTTTACAATATGTTATTTCTCTCTGAGGTTGTATCATTCTTGACACCTATAATCTTTTTATATCTGAAATTTAAAAAATAAGTATCAATAATTATACTATTATATATATTTATTTAGAATATGATGAACAACCTTTTGTGTTGCATAAAATTTCTCACCATCAAGTAAATTCTTGCAAATATTTATAGTCAAAACAGATATAAACTGACAGTGATATCCTATATCTATATGAATAAATGTAAAATTGAAGTTCATTTCTCCCACAAATTATGAGATTAAAAAGCCCCAACTCTACTTTATAGTAATTTGATATTTACTCATCCCCCCTCACAGAGTCGTGTTGTGACACAAGGTTGGTTTAATGTCAAAGTTTTTTTATTATTTCTTTTTACGGTATACTTTAAGCTAGTTTTTTTTTCTTGTTAATGATTTTAATTATTTTTTTTGTTTTGTTCCATGATCTTTTTCAGCATTTTCACAATTTCCAACATTGTATTCCCATTACTCAATAACTTTACAATGTTATTTCTCTCTGAGGTTGTATCATTCTTGACACCTATAATCTTTTTATATCTGAAATTTAAAAAATAAGTATCAATAACTATACCATTATATATACTTATTTAGAATATGATGAACAACCTTTTGTGTTGCATGATAAAATTTCTTATCATCAAATAAATTCTTGCAAATATTGTATTCCCATTACTCAATAACTTTATAATATATTATGTTCTTGAATAATGTTTTCACATCCAAAATTTTAAAAACAAATATCAATAATTATGTTTCAAGTTTAACATTAATTGCAGCAATTTTAATTGCATCCCAGAGATTTAAAAAAAAAAAAATTTTTCCATTCTCATATAAATATCTTAATGATGAACAATGTATTTTCTACTGGTTTAATATCTGTACAGGCTAGTGACCATTCCATTAACTTTGTATCTTTGGGGACATTTTTTTGACAAGGTAGGTAATAGTCAACTTTGCAGAATGTGAAAGAACATTGTCTTGCATGAATATACAGTGCTCTTTGATAAAAGTGACTCACCTTATCCTTTGAATTTAGCTCAACTTTCGTTTCATTGGAGAAGAGAACATTCTTCCAGTCTTCTACGGTGAAATGTTTGTAATAGTGAGCTCATTCAAGTCTCTTGGCTTTGTTGGCTTTGCTTATTAGCAGCTTAAACCTTCATGTACAAGATTTGTAGTCTTTTTCTAACAGCCACCAATGGACTGTTGAAGAGGCAAGACTAACACCTTGCTCTTCACTTAGACTGGCTGCAATTTCTTGGCTAGTTATAGTCCTATTCTTCACAACTTCTCTCTTGGTTACCCTGCCCGTTCTACCATCAATCTTTTTCTTTTGTCCCCTTGTTTCCTTCTTTCGAGCAGGAGTAGCATCATTATGTGCCCTAAGCACTCGAGAGACAGTTGATTGCGAGGTTATAGCAATTTCTACAATTTCTCTCATAGACTTGCCTGCTTTTGAGAGGGCAATAATAGATGCCTTAAGTGGTTCTGATGTGTGTTTGTACCCTTTCATCTGGTTAGTGACCTGAGTGGCTATTTCAAACTGTTTTTATACTGTATGAGGCTTTCTGGAATATTCTGGAATACTCTAGAATTTAATTTAAGCTGTTCTAGAATTCTCTAGAATATTGTTCTGAGTGTATTGTAAAATAGTTTTCAATATTTTGTCAAAAGCTCTTTAAATTTACCAGTTTAATCATTAGAATGCGATATCTGAGTCACTTTTTTTGCACAGTTTTTTCCTGAATCTCATTTATATCCAAATTTATAATTATCAATAGAATACTTTAGGGTGAATAAACTTTTTTCCTAGGTGGTTGGGAAGGGGTCTTTATATTAGTAAGATTAAAAATTATTTTAACCTCAAAAACAATAGACAAAAAATATTTTTAGTAAAAAAAATTGAGTCACTTTTATTGAACAGCACTATAATCTTTAGATTATAGTTTCTTGGTTGTGACCTGTAACAATAAAAAAAAATACAATTTCTGGATTTATCTAGTTGACAAAGTAAATGAGTATCTGACATGGAAAACTGCAAGGAAGCAATCACAAATCTTGAATATGAAGAAGGTTTACTTCATCGTTCATTTGATACAGACAGCTGACCTTATAGTACACTAAATTACCATATATGAACAGCCATGACCAAAATTCAAGGACTGAATTCTACTGGTGAGTCTCAGTTCTATGTGAAGAACTTTGTGAAGACCATGTGAGATGCACCCCCTTGATACCAACTGGATGGCAACCTTGGATGTTGTAAGTGCATTCACCAAGGTTCCAACAGATGAAGCCCTGTTGGTGGTTTGAGACAAATTAGTATTGAACCCCCTTTCTAGGAGAGCATACGAGGGTCTTGAGAGATAACCTAATGGAGATGTTAACATTCTGTAGGTACACAGCATATTTCCATCTGGGATCCAACATATACTAATAGGAAGTAGGATTAGCTATGGGATCACCATTATGACCGGTAATGGCATATACATAGAATATTTAAAAGAAATTGCTAAAGGAATGTTATCATTAAAGTTAACCATGGGGCTTAAATATGTAGATGATGCACCAAGATGTTATAAGTACTGCTGTGCCTTGTAGACTGAATAAGAACCTTCTATAGAGATCACAATGGAAAAAGTGACACTTTACATCACAATGGAAAAAGTAACAGTTTAAAAATATCTCTCATGAAACAAGCTCTCTCAAAAGGGAACATGACCAAAAGCTCTGTGTATTCTATCCCATTCAGCTCTGACAAAAAAAAAAAAATACAAGGAAAAGACTAGCCATTCACTAAAAGTAAGGATGACAGAACATCAAAGCAGAGACATTGAAATCAGATCATATATGGAGGTAAAAGAGTTGGTCATCAAATCTGTGGAATGCAGTCAATGTAATAGAGAACTACACTATAGGATAAAATTGAAAGAATCAGTTACATGTTAAGCTCTGTAGAGCTAGCTATGAACACCATCTGAAGGTCTCTTAGTAAGAAAGAAAGAACAAAGATTCTACCTCTTGAGTACATACATTAGGTTTAAGGTCAAAATTACACCACTGGATTGTCTAAGAGGATCTCATATCCCTTATGTCACTAAGTACAGATTGAGAACAGTCTATCCCCTTTGATTGAATAAAGTGTTCGGTTCAAAATTCTGAGAAGGTTACTCAGTACAATACCTGGAAAAGGGTGGATGGTACAGCAACTGAAATGTGAGTTTATTGATTGATTGGTTTTGTTTTTTTACAGTTTATCAACCTTTTTGAAGTTATCTAAAGCCAAAACATATTTTTGCATTGTACACATTTTTGGTGACATTAATGCATTTTTGATAAAAGTTTTACTATTTAAACCATAACTGGGAGAGGAAGAGTTGGATTCTTGCCTTTCCCAAAGCTATTTGAATATAAGTGAATATAATGAACCTGATTGGAATTGAACCTCAGCTCTCTGATTTCCAATTCTGAACCATTATCCATTACACCACTCACACATGTGAACTTACAACATCAGGTATTCCCAAGCAGCCACTCATCTAAATAGTAAGCAGGCTCAATGTTGCTTAACTTTAGTGATCATACAAGAATGGGTGTTTCATAGTGATATGGCCAAAATCTTGTTGTGAGTGTAACAACCAAGATGATGTTATCGCTTCAGATAGAAATGTATATAATAATAATAATTTCTCATTCAAAAAATCCGATATAAACTGATATTGATTTTTGGTTTATGGCTATATCATGTTGAAACACCAGTTCTTCTCCAATCACCAAAGTTAAACAATGTTGAGCCTGGTTGGTACCTAGATGGGTGACTGCTTGGGAATACCAGGTACTGTAAGCTTGGATGCATGGATGGTTTAATGAATAAAAGCTTGGAATGAGAAATTGGAGAGCTGAGTTTGAATTCCAGTCAGGTTTGTTATATTCACTTATGTGCAAATACCCTTGGAAAAGGTATGAATTCACCTCTTCTTCTCCCAGCTATGGGATAAATAGTAAAACTTGTCTCAGAAAATCATTATTGTTTCCAAAAATTCTTACAATCCAAAAATATGTTTTGGCTTTAAATAACCACAAAAAGGTTGATAAGTCATAAAAATCAAATCAATTAATCAATCATTGATATTTATATTTAATCTTCCATTAGTACTGTGGTGTGTTTCAATACCCAACAAAATGTTTTTCCTTAATTTTTAGCAAGTGGCAGGCAAAATTTTCATAATTAGTCAAGCAGTTTTCTGAATATCTCCGTTAAGTAACTACAAGGAGTTTCTGATTTTAGCCAAAATATTTGTGTAAATTTCAAGCAGTTTAATTTGCTTACGGAAAATAAAATGAAACCTATTTTCAAATATTTGAATTTTTGTAATTTTAATTTAATCTTTTTTAAAATAAAACATTTTTTTAACTTTTATTTATATTTAAAAAAAAATAAAGGCCACTTGGCTCTCCAATAAACAATTCTTAGCCATTATCCATTACATCCCCTCCACATCCAAGCTTACAGCACCTGGTATTCCCAAGCGGTCACCCATCTAGGCAATGACCAAACTCAACGTTGCTTCATTTCGGTGATCGTAACTTGACAGTTGAGAAAATGAAGAATTAAATGATATATGTCTAATTCTAACAAAATAGACATGATTTTTAATAATTACTGAATTCAGTAGAATGCTTGAAATACTAAATACATATGAACTATGAATAGTCCTTTCATACTTTTAATTCTAATATACAGATATCAATCCATGAATTAAAAAAAAAATAGGAAAATTAGAAAAGGGAGGTGATCAACCCCTGTGGAAAGAAGTAAAAATATTAGAGGGAGAACATAGGACAATCAAATGTCAGAAATAAACAACACATATACTAGGCTATGATGACCTCTTCAGTAGACCTAGCATAGAGATGAATATCATATGCAATCTGTTAATAAATAAATAAAGAGATATGACAGCAAGGTTTCAACAACATGAGCAGAATCAGCAGTGGTAAGAAAAGAGAAGCAGTGGTGGATGCAGTCATATGGGACAACAGCAGTTAGCAGCATCAGTAGCCGGCAGAAAAGTTGAATATTATATATATGTATTTACTATTATTGTTATTCAAATATTTCTCTCATGGTCAGCTCTATGTAGCTATGTCCAGATTAAGAAATTCAAGTGGATTTAGCATAATGACAAAAGGAAATTTATAAAATAGATAACTTGCTGAAAATGTTGTTTCTATAGAAATTTTAGCAATGTAAGAGAATTTCTATGACTATTTTTCTCCGTGTATTTAGCTAGTATTTTAAATGGGTTGCTTGTAAACATTATGGTACTAGTAATAATAAACATTATGATACTAATAATGCAACAATGTCCTCCAGTACTAATGGAGGGTTAGAATATTGTCAAGTTAACTGAAAATTTTACAAGATATGGTCATGATAAATGACAACAACACAAAAAAACATGATTGGAAAGGTAGAAATTTACTCATCTTGTATTAGTTCAGTTGTATAGTATGGCACTTAGTGAGTTTCAAACTCTATGGGATGAGTTTTCTAATGATTGCTTTATGGTGAACACCTTATGAATAGAGTTGTAATCTGAGATAAACATCCACCAGCTATATAAACAATGTTATAGTATCTTTATTTCAGTACAAACATTGGTTCTCATACAATCAACCAAGTTAAGTGATCTCAAATTTGGTCAGTACCTAGATGGAGACTGCTTGGAAATACCAGGTGCTGTAAGCTTGGATGTGCGGATGGTGTAATGGATAACAGCTTGGAATTGGAAAGCAGAGAGCTGTGTTCCAATTCCAATTGGGTTTGTTATATTTACTTACATACAAATATCCTTGGGAAAGGTATGAATCCATCTCTTCTCCATTCCAACCTCAGCTATAAGTTAATTAGTAGAACTTGTATCAGTAAATTATTATTAACTTCAAAAAAATCTTATGATCTAAAAATATTTTCTGGCTTTAAATAATTTGCAAAAGGTTGATAAACTGTAAAAAACAAATTTATAATCTATATTTCAGTATAGCTTATACATTAAAAATACTAGCATATGACTATATTCATGAAACAACCACTAATGTAGGAACCTATAAGTGCAATGCTGCAAGTGCTTAAAGTGCTTGAAGGTATAATATTAAAAAACTTGTTTGGTACTACATGTTCACTATATAGCAATTGATGTGCCATAGGACCATGTTCAGAATCATAATTCAAAATTAAATTCAGAATTAATTATATAGGAATCAATTAGGCAACAACAATAATAGTAGCAATAGTAGTAGCTACAATAGTCTAGTAGATTAATGTGTTGGGTTGTAAATTTTGTGACATAGTAATTTTGAGTTCAATCCCTGGGCTGGGTGGAAACCAAAAATAAATGAAAACGAGGCAAGATATCTCTAGATATGGGCAGTGGAATGAAAACAGTCTATCCCTATAGATTAAATTATGGGTTCAGTTTGCAATTCACTGTAGGTTACCCAGATCAATATGATGAAGGCCAGAGGGCACAACAGCTGAAACATGATAACAATAACATCGATGAGGATATTAGTCCACATGCAAATAGTGTAAATAATAATAATGAAGTTTTGAATTCCGGAATAATGACATAGAATTTAACAAAAAATAAACAAAAATTTTGGCACCCTATAACTTTTATATCACAATCATGATCATGAGTCCTGCAAGCATTATAGATGCACTACATGTACTGTGGCTGTAATAGCAGTGGGTGTGTCTAAGGCAAGATAGTACATCCCTCTTCAGGATGCTTTTGAATTCAGAATTTTCCTTCTCCTACACTGGTTGCCACTCAAGACTAGAGAAAACCAGTTTTCCAGCCTATAATAGATTCATGCCTTTCCCAAGGGCATTAGTATAAAAGTAAACACAACAAACTGGCTTGGCTCACCTATTTCACTTTCCATGCTGATATCCATTACACTGTCTTCACATTCATGACCATTATATAGCAATCAATGAACCATAAAACTTTATTGATAACCACTGTTACAAGTTTGAATTCAGGGATTTATAGAAAAAGTTTTAATTTTTTAATATTAGGTTGGTGCAAAAATAATGTCGATATTATTTTTGCACCAACCTAATACCAAATAACCATTTTATACTGTTTTTTTATAAAACTATATTTGTCATTTGAGATGTTCTTTTCATCTCTCTCATAGTTGATTAATATTTGTTTAGGATAAGGCAAAGTTTACAGACATATAAATGTATTGAATAAGAGGTCAGTATTTGAATTCTAAGGTTCTTTTATAGTGTACTGCCTTTTATTTACTCAACCTCTCACTAGTTTATCTGCTTAACCTTCCACCCCCACTTTTTCCACCAACCTTGGTATCACCTAGCTACCTGGGTGTTTTCAATATTTGCCATAAATACAAATCTACAAATCTGCTTGACTTCTTTATTTTTCTTATCAGTTGGGGGATTAAAAAAAAAAGTTACTACAAGTTGCAAAATGGCTGGTAAGTGAAATTGGCTTTGATTTTTCTTTTTTTTTTAATTGGAAAAGAAAAAAAATGTATTTTAACAAGCATCATCCTCTAAAAAGTTGTATATTATTTATTCAGTATTTTAAACATCATGCTTTTGCTGTTTCATTTAATTAAAAAATAAAATAAAGATTATCAAAAAGGTGAAATAAACTGACAAAAATTCAAAATTGCTTCTAACAAAGGCCCATAAGGATCATTTGAAAATTGGGGGTGCAATAAATTTAAACAGTAAAATTAATATCGACCAGCCTTGAGATTGAGAAGTCCTTACTGAAGAAAAATGTACCTCCTGATAGGAATTGAACATGTATTCTTTTATTTCATCAGGAGAACCACTTCTTTAGCCAAAGTGGGCCACATTGGTAGATTACCCTTTAAAATATAGTTCCCCTGATGAAAAAATGGAATAGGTTCAATTTTTATTGGGAGGCACATTTTTCTTTAGTAAAGACTCCTCAGTCTCTAGTTGGGTGATATTAATTTCACTATTTAAGAAAATAACAAGGATATTGGCTCAAACATATGTACATAAAAATAATAATGATTATAGTTATAAGAAATAATGTCACATTAAAAAAAAAATCCATTTAAAAAAAAAAGGTTAAAAAATATTGTTATTTTTTTTATTTTAGATAATAAATTGGCAGCCATTATTATTATTATTGACTAATATTTTTGTTTCATTTAATAAATTGGGATAAAAAGCAACTAAAATCAACATACCAGTTAAAATTAATAAAATTAGATTCAAATTTTATCAGTGTTGTTACTTTTAGTTTTATTATTCTACAATAAAAAAAATAACAAACATTTTGTTAATCTGTGAACTATTCAGCTGTAGTTAATTCAGTCATATGGAAATATCATTGCTTGAATTTATAATCCTAAAGTTATAACTAAATATTGTTAAGTTCCTTAATCATAGAAATAAATTAAACTACTGGGTTCTGTTCAAATCCTACCTGGAAACTATCCATTGTATTTTTTGTGAAGAAAAAATTTAAAAATCTATATAAAGATTTAGTAAAACAAAAAAAATTAGACAGATTTAGATGATAGTGGACACATTAGTAGAACATATTCTATTAACTGATACATCTCAGACAAAATAAAAAACCTCTTTTGTTGAAAATTATTAAGATAAAATATCCCCACTGAGTGGCTACCAAGTTAAAATAAAATTTAATTAACTTATTATTTACGGGGAAAGGTAAAAATTACATAGCATTTAAAACTTATCAAATTATTCATTTGCAAAGTTTCAGCTTTTAGGCATTTATAGTTATTAGAAATTTTATAATCTTCAATTAACATACTTTCAAACTGAACATATTTTTGTTAAATATTCACACAGATTCTTGTCTTCTACTCAATCTATATTTTTAGTATAAATGGAAGACAATGTATCAAGTAGTCAGTCTGAGTGAAGACTGGATTCATAAAAATTCATTCTATTCTCCAGTCTATTTCTGGTCACATGAAAAATTTGTCTTCAAAAGAAGAAACTTGACTCAAAATATTATTTGTAAAACATGTAAAAATTTCTGGAATATAAACTTTTGTATTTTCATTTTATCTATTTTTCTTTTTTCTCTGTGGATGAATTGAATATTTTGACAAGGCCAAATCTATAGCCCCTCAGCATTCCACAAATTCAAAGTTTTGTTGAAATTAACTGACAATTTTATTTATTTTGTTTATTACATGTTCTTTTTTTCCAGTTTGCATCTTAGCTGATGCATATCTGAATCAAATTTATGAAGAAATTGTCCAAAGTGAATAATATTAATCTACAAAGTGTCAGCTTTTAGGCATTTCTAGTTATTAGAAATTTTATATTCTTTCAAATAGTTTATATTTCCATTAAATATTTTCACTAAGCTATGTGTCTACTACTCAGTCCATACTTTTAGTATAACATATCAAGTAGTTAGTCTGAGTCAGGACTCTAGTCATGGAAAAATGTCTTATTCTCTAGTCTGTTTCTGGTCATATGAAAAATTTGTCTTCAAAAGAAGAAACTTGACTCAAAATATTATTTGTAAAACATGTAAAAATTTCTGGAATATAAACTTTTGTATTTTCATTTTATCTATTTTTCTTTTTTCTTTGTGAATGAATTGAATATTGGGTATTTGATTTTCATTCATCCCAACCTTACACATTGCCTTTTAAAACAAATAATCAGATGTTAAACTGAGAAAATGTATTTAAAAATACCTCTTTTAATTCATATAATAAATATGAAATTAAAAGTAAAAATGCACTTATAGGGAAGTTGTTACCATATCTGTCTCGTAATGTATTAGTAAAGAGTTTCTTTTATCACTGCAAGGAATTTGACCTTGTGACAAACTGGGTTTCAATCAACAAATACATTGTGGTGAAGAGTAAAAAAAGACATTTTTCAAAATCTCACCAAATAAACACCCATCAATTTTTTTATCTCTTCTTACTTGGGCAATGATCTTTTCAGTACCTCCTCCTACATAGTTTCATGTGATAAATAATTGATATGAAATATCCAAAAATGGAAATGTGAAAACCAGTCGGATGAAATAAATATATAATTTTTTTTCAGCATCCAACTGGTGTTCACATATAGTTATATACTAACCTTAAATGCCGCCCTTCAGGTGGACTTTAAGCTAGCTCCTGCAGGAGCGGGGGGGAGGTTTTTGGGTCTTGGGCCTTTTACCTTCAGTGTCCTATGTGTGTAAAAGTTATAAGAATTAAGAAATAATAAAATCATTTTATCTTTATTCAACATAATTTTTCTTCATATATACAAGCAATTTCTGTAGTTTGTTTGCATTTATTTTGCATGCAATTTTTATTTTCTTTTAAAATCATCATTCTTTATGATCCCTTCACATAAAGACACACTTAAAAGCACCCGAACTATGTAATATGTCACAAGAAACCATATGAGCAACATACCATGCCCCACTTAAGTTTTAATTATGATTTAATTAGACTATATAAATTGCAGTTGCAACAAAAAGTGAACCTTTAATAAAGAGTTTTTTTAAAAACCTTTCACTCTAATTGATACTTAAATTTAACTTTAAATGAGTTATTTTATTTTATTTTTAATTGCATGTAACTACAGTATTTATGACCTGTTCAGGTTGTTTATGATTAGCCAAGATTGAAAAATGGATGGATGGACACACATACATGCACTTTATTTATATAGATATAAATTTGAAGGTAATAGTTGTACTAATTCTAGTAATTGCTTGGGTTTCATTAAAATTTTAAAATTTAGATGTACATAAAAAAAAAAGTTTTTCTTTTTAATGTCATCAAAAAAAGTCCTTTAATCAAACTTTGATGCTAAATATGAAATAGCAAATTATTGACAAAAAACTGAATAAAAGACTTTTTTATTTTGGTATATTGATTCCTAATTTATAAATTTGCATGAAACAGCCTGCTTTGTAAGATAAATAGTTGTACATTTTCTACACAAGGCCAATGTTCAAGCCCAGGTAAAACCTAGGATTTCAAGTGTTGATTTTCAAGTCAAGTAGGCCCTCTTCCTTCTGGAAAAGGCATGACCCTAAGAAACCTTATCTTTGGCGCAATACAATCTTCCTACACCAATTTACCTTATTTAGTCTTGTGTTAAACTCATTGAAGGCTGATAAATATTAATAATATGGTGATTTTTTAAGTCAAAATTGAAATATTGTATAAGCTTGTGTAAAATTCAATTTTTCTTTTTTTTTTTAACTGTGAGAAAATTAATCCATATTGCTTATTAGATTCACTCTGTGACACACAGTGTTAACAGACTACTTCTTCAGTAAATAAGGTTTTTCCTCTTCTTCTTTCCCACCTTTTTTTCTCTTTCCCCTTCTTCTTTTTCCTTTTTCTCTTTTCCCCTTCTTCTTTTTCCTTTTTCTATTTTCCCCTTCTTCTTTTTCCTTTTTCTCTTTTCCCCTTCTTCTTTTTCCTTTTTCTCTTTTCCCCTTCTTCTTTTTCCTTTTTCTCTTTTCCCCTTCTTCTTTTTCCTTTTTCTCTTTTCCCCTTCTTCTTTTTCCTTTTTCTCTTTTCCCCTTCTTCTTTTTCCTTTATCTCTTTTCCCCTTCTTTTTTTTCCTCTTTTCCACTTCCTCTCCCCAATCCCACAGGGAAGCTTATATAACATGGTGCTAAAATATGATTGGCTAATTAACATAAATACTTCACTTATACAAATTACAAGGTACTAGTGTATCTACTGGGTACCCTTCTACCTTTAAGTGGGAGAATGCAATAATTCAAATCTGAGGACCAAGCAACCACTCTCTCAATATTATCTTCTCAAAATAATCAATTATTTCTTGATGTCTGCAGTTAAAAATGAAGGACTCAATTAATTTTTGACAAAAACTCTTTAAAAATACCTTGTTTCAGCTCTTTTCTTTTCTATAGGTATGCTTAATATACAGGTGAATATTCTACTTTACTCCTGATATATAATGAGATATATATCTGAATGCTGAAAAGTTTTTGGCCTGACCAAGAAAGGTTTTGAATAAAAACTCAAATTTTGGTTAGTTGGTAAAATTTTAGGAAGTGTTCAGGCCATTAACTTTTCAGCACCTATCTGTATTATAATGATAATTATATATTCATGTAAACATTGACTTTTTCCAGTCTTTAATCTTAAATTATGTTCTCTCTTTCTCTCAAACACACACACACACACACACACACAGCCAGCCAGCCTACTGAGTCAGTCTGCCAATAGGTTTCATGTTATTTATTCATTAATTTACTATATAAAATTTTGTAAAAGCATTGTTGAAATGGCTCTATAATTTTTACATTAAGTGACAAATTCAAACACCATGTCTTCATCAAATTTTGCATGACGCTCAACAAATCTGCCTCTGAGATCTTCAAAATGTCTTACCAGTGACCATTTTTAGGTTGAACAATGAACATAGGCTTTTGAGTGACCCACATATTTCAAGGCTGGTCAAGTGTTAAGTGGTTCATCTTGTAGTGTCCAAGGTGACCAAGTGCCAGCAAAATACAAAAAAAAAAATGTGGAAAAAGAATTATGAATTCCTCCATCAAGACCCTTGTTGAACAATCAATCAGCTTGGAATCTGTTATGGTGTCTGCCAAATCATCTACATGAAATATGAATGGTCTGTCCTTGCACTCACAAACTTTTGACAGTTGGTGAGCTATGGAAAAGATGCTTGGATCACTGTATCAGCAAAACCCTTTTGAAGGGGACGGTGACCAAATTTTAATAATATATGATATATATTATTTACAAGTAAAAATTTATTTATTCTTTAAGTCTTTCTGAAAAAGTACAAATTTCTGAAAAATGTAAAAATTTGACTAATATATATATATATATATATATGTTTGTGTGTGTGTGTAAAAAATTCAGACAGAGTATATCTGTAAAAGAAGAATATGAAAAAAAGATAAAAGGAAAACTTATCTTAGCCAATGTGTTTTGTCTTCTGAGTACTTTCTCAAGGCAAAAAAACACATTTGCCTTGATAAAGACCCTCAGAGGATGAAACACATCAGCTAAGTTAAGTTTTCCTTTTGTCATATGTATATACACACACACACACTATTATTTACTGGAGCAACAGTTTTATTTTTGAATTTTAAGGCCATTCTGGAAAATTCAAATTTTAATAATATATGATGTATGTTATTTACTAGTGCAGAAAATTATTTTTCATTTATTTTTTTAAGGCCTTTCTCAAAATGCCCGCCTACCTCTCACCACACACACACACCACGTATAAAAACACTTTCATTTTTAGGCTTAAAATTAGGGGATTCATGATTACAAGGATACTACTCTTGAACAGTCTATTATTTGAAATTCATGCCCAAATCAAAATTACTGTTGCATTAATACAGATGGGGAGACTCAAGGCTGATGGTTTTACTCTGACCCAGGAAATAAGAGACTAGGCTGCAAGTATTGCTCTGATTTATCACAACAAAAGATGGAAATTGTACTCGGATTAAGTGATTGACTCTGACCTACCTCCCCCCTTCAAAAAAAAAAAACAATCAGAGAGCACTTATACTGACAAGGTAGAGTTTGTTTCTGCTTTTTTTTTTTTTTTTTTTTTTTTGCTGTGCTCCCACAAAAATACAGGGGAAATTGCATTTACTTACCCATGAGTTTTATTCTGATTTCGCAAACAAAGGAAACTTACTAATCAAGTTGAGTTTCCTGTTTTGTCTGCATATATGAAAGCGAGAAATCATTTTTGCTATTTTGTTTTTACAGTGATGTTCACCCAGTACATGGCCTGGGGGTGACTCAAGCTGAAGGGTTTCAATAAAAGGCAGTTTATGCAGATAGGAGGGGAAGATAACAGGTAACCCTAGATTTGGACAGATTAACATTGAAGTGATCTGGGAAAAACATCCACTTGGAAGTTGGTTCCACAGAGCAGGGGTTCTTGTGTAGAAGCTGTTCGAATAGAACTTACTTCTCACCAATGGAATACAGAGGGAATGTGGGTGGCATGGTGGGTCCTAGCCATGAATGTTACAACTGGCTGAACCTAGGAATATTGTTCATCTGATCACTTTCCATGGAAGTAGCAAAGGAGCAGTGAGAGACTTGCCACATGCAGCCTGTGAGAAAGAAAAAATAATTTGTCACACACAAGAACTTGGAGACGCTTTTGGACTCTATCAAGACTGCAAAGTGAAGACAGGGCAGTGCCTGCTTAAATATGACAACAGTAATCTATTTTAGGTCTAATTTGGCTTTGGTAAAATTAGATGACGGAACAAATAGTGAGCTACTTACTGGAGCAGTACAGGGAACCAACCATTTTTCCCGTGTCTTTTGTGATGGATTGTATAAAATCTCAAGGCACAGAACCATCCCAAGAGGACATCTGTTCATCATGACTGGTAGTAGTTCAGGGTCCAGTAAATAATGATAGAATGTAACTCATTCAATTTTCAAGGCATTGAATGTAAGCAGTTAGTTTTTCCCCCACTGAGAAGTTAGAACTAGATCAGATGAGAGTATTTTTTATCAAACTTTTTTTTTACTCTGACTCCTTCCTGAGGTTTTTACTCTGACTCCCTCCTGAGGCGTTTACGTTGACTCCCTTCGGAGGTGTTTAATCTGACTCCCTTCTGATTCCCTCAAATAACACACAAAAAAAATGGGAATATATGAAAATGATCCCCCATCAAAGAAATAAATTGCTATTATTTTTATTTCATTTTATTTGCATATGCATACTTATATTTTCTTTCAAAACAAATTCAAATTTGCAAAAAAACAAATCTTTTAAAGTATTTTATTATTAATTATTTTAAGTTTTAATTATTTTTTAAAATCATTTCACCCCCAAGCAGGGTAATAAAGCCACTAAGATGTAAAGGGTTACTGAGTGTCAGCGAATAGGAGAAAAAAAAACACTAATAAGGAATTAAGAAGACAGAAGAAAACAATTGATATTGCATGAAGAAAGTTCCACAAGCAAGAAGTGTGACAAAAGAAAGTCTGAAGTTATTTTCTGATTTTAACAAATCAGAAAAAGATTTTTTCTGTCTGGAATTTTGTGGTTAGGAGTTATCTTTATATACATTTGGGCTATTGTCCTCTCATCTTTGTTGATATTATCATAACATTTCAGCCATCATGCTCCCCAGTCTTCTTGAGATGTCTGTTGATCTGGATAACCTTCAGAGAATTTTAAACTGAAACTCCTTTTTTTAATTGATGGGGCTAGATTGTTCTTGTTCTGGTATGTCTTGAGATATTGCATCTTGTTCTTATTTAGTATTGCTCAATTATTGCTTGCTTTGTTTCCATTGAGTGTAAGTCTGCATTAACTGGCACAGGGATTGAACTGACAATTACAATAACTGAGCAGTACTAAATTAGAATGAAACAAGATAAAAAAACAAAGATGATGAGATATCATGTGACAGTGAAATGAAAATAATCTTCTTCTGTAGATTAAATCAAGCGTTCAGTTCAAAATTTCTTGAAGATTACCCAGATTGAAAGACATTTGAAGAAGACCAGAGGGTACAATGGTTGAAACATTGTGATAATAACAACAAAGATAGGGATAATAGTCCAAATATAAATAATGTGAATTAATTTTTTTCTTTTAGTTATCTATCAAAATATTGATAATTTAAAAAAGTTAAAAAAAAGTTAAACATGTTGATGATAACACCCCTATATCTGACTATATTTCTGAGATGAGGTATCGTAATTATTTACATTATTTACATTGTTCGGCCTGTATTGCCATATTCACAATATTTCAGCTGTTGTATGCTCCAGCCTTCTTCAGGTGATTGGAATTTCGAACTGGACCCTTTATTTCGTCCATTGAGATAGATTATTCTAGTTCCACATGCCATGCCTCTTCTGGATGGCTCAGTTATCTCCTTTTAACTCAGTTCTCCAAGTTTTTGTTCACCACTGCAGTAGCAAGCTATTAAGCTCACAACTCTTTGGGTCAAGTGACTGGATCCAACCAATGCTTTTATCCACTGGGCCATGTGTCCTTAATGAAATAAATGGCTCAATTCAAAATTCCAATCACCTGATGAAGGCCGGACTGTACAACAACTGAAACATATTGAATATGGCAATAAAGATGCAGACAACAGTCCAAACAATGAAAATAATGACAATACTCCTGATTAGGAAAAAAAAAAAAAATTTTTTCTGAGCCAAAGTAAACTCGACCTATGAATTCTCTACTTTAACTAATACCATTTTTAACATTTAAAAGAAAATAATAATCTTTTTGTATGAATCATAAATTGCAGTGTACAAGTCAAGTTTTCAAGCCTAAAAATATTTTGGGGTTGAGTTTTCAAGCTTAAAAATATTTTGGGGTTGAGTTTTCAAGCTTAAAAATATTTTGGGGTTGAGTTTTCAAGCTTAAAAATATTTTGGGGTTGAGTTTTCAAGCTTAAAAATATTTTGGGGTTGAGTTTTCAAGCTTAAAAATATTTTGGGGTTGAGTTTTCAAGCTTAAAAATATTTTGGGGTTGAGTTTTCAAGCCTAAAAAAATATTTTTTGGTTATGGTTCTAGGTCACTAGTAACCTACCGTATGCTTA
Organism: Acanthosepion lycidas; assembly: GCA_963932145.1. Classification (NCBI taxonomy): domain Eukaryota; kingdom Metazoa; phylum Mollusca; class Cephalopoda; order Sepiida; family Sepiidae; genus Acanthosepion; species Acanthosepion lycidas. The sequence goes on along the minus strand of OZ010588.1, from coordinate 82,462,780 downwards.
GGGGTCAATCTATATGGTAGGTATAGGCCTAACAATCCAAGCCCCTATCCATTACTCCACCATGCCTCCTAATAAGGAGGCATGGTATTCAAACAGCAGTAAAAAAAAAAAAAAACCTTATTAGATTTTGCAAGGCATGAAATAGGACTTGAGAGTGAAATTTGTATCAAAACTGAATTCCCACTTATATAAGCATTGAAAAGAGAGAGAGAAAAAAGATAAAACATACTTTAAAAAAGATGTTTTGCTTCAACAACAATTATTACTCCACTTCGATTTTAGTTTATATTTTGTATTTATTTATTAAGCAAATAAAATGTCATCTTCTGACTGAACGACATCTCCTCCCAAGAGGGTCATCAAACCATGGAAACAACTAGCAAGTTTTTTTTTTTCATTTTTTTTTCTTCCTGAAGGCCCTAATCAATCACTCTCTCTCTCTCTCTTGTTCCACCTCCCTCTCCTCTTATTTGACCATCCCATCCCATCCCATCCCAGCATTTTCCTGACCAGGGCATGTTTCCTTTCCATCGACCCAAAATGGACAAGATGTCTGCAATAAATAAAAGCATAACTTAACAATCCTTGCATGAGTCAGATATTTAAATTATTACAGCAATTGACCAGTGGTAAAAGATTTGGTCAAGACTGGCTATTCATTCTTAATTTGAGTGAGAGACGTCCTTGGGGTCCAAAGTGAGAAAACATTTTCATTTTTATTTGCAGTTTTATAAAAGAGGAGTCTTGTTTTGTTTTAATCATTTTACCCCAAACAAGGCAATAAAGCCACTAAGATACAAGAGGTTATTGAATGTTAGAGAATATGCGAAAAAACTGCTATTAAGGAGAGAGGACAATAAAAGAATAAGAATTAAGAAGACACAAGATAACGATTGACATTGCATTTAAATTTTTAAGATCAAAGTCGACTGGGAAGCAAGAAGCCAGAAAAGAGTTCCACAAGTGAGAATTGTGATAGAAGAAACTGTTAGCATAGAAATTAGTTACATCTCTGGCCATTCCAAATGATGAGACCTTGCCACTAATCTAGTACCTCTTTGTAAGAAATCCACCAAACAAAATGAAACATGCAAAACAAGTCACTATGGTGTGTAACTAACTTAATGGCGAGTGATACTAGTTGATTAGCTTCTTTATTTTACAAATATTTGTTGGAAAAGGCATGACGCTTAAAAAAAACATATCTTCTTCTCAATTATCCTTAACTATTAGAAAAGTTTTCCATTAAAAAAAAAAGATGAAGTGATGCTTAAGGACTCAATGAGATGTCGGTGTGCCACTGCAAATTTAGTTATAAGATTAACAAGAATGTTGAGATATCTTTAACTTTTTCCCTAACACCAGCCACTAAAAAATAAAATTATTTTATTTACAATGTTTGTCAGGTTTGTTTATACAGGAAAGAAATTCATATCTAAAAACTTGGCATATGTTTCTTAATTTAGAATATTTTAGAATTTTTATATATGGTGCAACTATGATCCTAATTGGTTACAGGATTTGGGAGTTTGTGAATACACTGTATATTCAAAACTTCCCAAACCAGTAACCCATTAGAATCATAGCTGCACCACATGTGCTGTAGCGGCAGTGGGCGTTTACAGCAAGATAGCCTGAGGGAGCACATCTCTCTTTAGGATGGTTTGAAATATAGAGTTGTCCTTTTCATCTATTGGTTGCCACTCAAGGCTAGAGAGCTCAGTTTGACCTGCTATTTAACTCATAGTTAGATGCAGAAGAGATTGATTCATGCCTTTCTCAAAAGCATTTGTGTGAAAGTAAAGGCAACAGTCTAGCCTGGAATTTGAACTCAGCTTGCTTATTGCACTTTCAATGTCAGTATTCATAGCACTACTCCTGCACCTGTATTCTCAAACTAGATACCAAGTGCTGTATAAATACAATATCATATTTATGAATAATATCAAATACATTAATATTGCTGATGTAAACATTGTGAATATTCACACTGAGTAGGATAAATAAAAATGCTAGATAATATATATTTATAAATCTACTATTCATCCATCTATTGGATATTGCAGTCACATCTGGTCTGGTGCTTGTGCTATGCATTTAGAGATTCTAGATACAATACAAAGAATCTGCAATGTTATTGGTTCTAACCTGGCATCTTGACTTCAGCCAATTTCCCACTGCTGTGATACAGCTTCCCTATGCCTTTTCTATAAATACAAGGGTCAGCTAAAAAGTTCATAGACTGACCAAGATATAAATTTATAACGTTGTATATAAGTACAACAGCTGGTCTTCCAGCTGTTGTATTTTGGTATACTTGCATGTGTTTTGGTCTATAAATTGGTGTGTCTACTTACATCTTAGTCAGCCTATGAACTTTCTAACCGACCATCATACTTTCATGGTAATTGTTCTGATGAACTTTCCTCTTTGGTATCTAGACTTTATGAATTTAAGCACAGTATTAAATTTGTGGCAATGTCTCATTTTATAGAAATGGCTACATGCAACCATAAGTTCTATACTAACAGTTTCTTCTCTCACACTTCTTGCTTGTGGAACTCTCTTCTGGCTATTTGCTTCCTATTCAACTTTGATCTTCAAAAATTTAAATGCAATGTCAGTCATTATCTACTGTTTTCTTAATTGTTCTTTTATTGTTCTCTCTCCTTAATAATGATTTTTTTCTCATATTCTCTCAAACTCGGTAGCCTCTTGTGTCTTAGTGGTTTTATTGCCTTGCCTGGGGTAAAATAATAAATAAATTAAAATTGCTGTTTATTTGTTCCATGGACTGAACATGTGAGCAATAACAAAGTTTTAGAGAAAATAGAATTTTGTGAAGGCCTTCATAAAAATAAATATTCAATTTTTACAAATTTTTGCTCTTGAGAATTTTGAATAAAAGGATCTGAACCTGAAGTATGTTTTAATAGTAGGTAATGAAAAAATGGAAAAAATTTGAAAGTAACACATTTTTTTAAACATTTCAACCCAAGCAAGGACATGGCCAATAAAAGAACACAATTTAAGAGGACAGAAGATTGACATTATATTTAAAATTTTGAAGATCAAATTTGACTGGGAAGCAAGACACCTGAAGAGAGTTCCACAAGGGATAAGTGCAAGAGAAGAAACTGTTATCATAGAACTTGCAATTACATCCAGACATTTTAACTGTAAAATGATAAGATCTTGCTGCCAATCTAGTAATGGACTTAAATTCATAGTCTAAGTATCATAGCAATGAGTTCATCAAAACATTTACCATGAAAGTATTTACAGAAAAGGCATAGGGGAACTATGCTATGGAGGTGGAGAAAGTAACTGAAGTCAAGATGTCAGGCCAGGACCAATATATTTGGATTTTATCTATGATTTCTAAATATGTAGCATTGCTAGGTCAGCTGTTAAGAAAATCGGTTCACTGTGTCAGGTGAGACAATTTTTCTCTCTGGAATATATCTTGTATATCTATAAGTCTACCATTCATCCAGTCTTAGAATATTGCTGCCATATATGGTCTGGTGCCCCTGTTATTTACCTGGAGCTCCTTAATAAGATCCAAAGAAGAATCAGCAATATTATTGGTCCTGATCTGGCAGCTTGGCTTCAGTCACTTGCCCACCACCATAAGGTTGCCTCTCTATGCCTTTTTTATGAATTCTTTCATGGTAATTGTTTAGATGAACTCTTTGCTTAGACTGTATGAATTTAAGCACAATATTAGACTGGTGGCAAGATTTCATCAATTTACACTTGAATTAGCTGGATGTTGCCTTAAGTTCTATGTTAAGTTTTTTTTTTCACACTTCTGGCTTGTGGAACTCCTTTTGGCTCCATGCTTTCCAGCCAACTTTAATCTGAAAAATTTAAATGCAATGTCAATTGCTATCTACTGTCTCGATTACTCTTCTGTCTTTCTACTCTTTACTAATGTTTCTGTCCCTAATTCCTCCACACCCCGTAAAAAAAAAAAAAAAAAAAAAAGGAGCACCAGACCATATATGGTAGCAATATTCTAAGCATGGACAAATGGTAGGCTTATAGATATGTAAGATAGATTCTGGAGAGAAAAACTGTCTAGCATGGCACAGTGAACCAATCTTCCAAGCAGCAGACCTAGAGATTGATTTGATATAATATTTCCACTTCATGCCAGTGTAAAACATTAGCCTGAGAAGGTGCAACGAGTTACTCTTCTGGAGGTCAGCACCAGCTATACTAATAGAAGGCAGGAAGGGTTCTCTCAGCTGATTAATAGACAGGTGTTAAAATTAACATGCTATTCTATTTCATTTGCAGAAGCAATTTCATCAGACCGATAACGATTTTATCAATGGAGTTAGTTTTATATAAATATAGGATAGAGGGAAGGAATATAACAAATGAGAGTAATGGTTTTCCATTGAAAATCTTAGATACAGAGACACTTAGCTTTAAATTTAAGAATCTTTTGACATCAAGTGTACATTAATTTCTATATTTCAAGCCATCTTAAATAGAGATGTGCTCTCTCAGGCTATCTTGCTGTAAACGCCCACTGCAACTACAGCACATGTGGTGCACCTGTGATTCTAATGGGTTACTGGATTTGGGTAGTTTTGAATATACAGTGTATTCACAAACTCCCAAATGTTGGTTGGGTAGTTTATAATGGTTAAGAATGAGAAATCAGAGAGCCAAGTTTGAATTCCAGCCTGGTTTGTTACATTCACTTATGTGAAATACCTTTGGGAAAAGTTCAAATCCATTTCCCTCCTAGATATGGGTTAAATAGTAGGACTTGTATCTGGAAAAATCATAATTATTCTAAAAAGAAATGTTAATATAATATTCACTCATGAGAAAAGAATTATTCTTAAAATCGAAAATATGTTTTAGCTTTAAATAACCCTCAAAGGGTTGATAAACCATAAAAAAACAAAGCAATCAGTATTAGTCTGAAGAAGATACAAAACTTACAAAACCATGGCTATTTGATAAAAATTGATAAATTTCTTTTTCTCTAGGGTGTATCAATAAGTCTATAACTGAATTCTGATCTGAAATTATTGTTGTATAATGTCTGCTCTGTATGGTTAGTGGAGAAGCATTGGGTTTAATTGCATTAAAAAGAAAGGAGATTAACATGAAAAAAATTTGTGTAAATTGAATGCTTTTTTATCATTAGGCAACAGATTTATTGATATGCCTGCATAATGGTCATGTAGTGCTAGCCAAAATATTAAGTAAATTGTCATGGTATTGATTTCAAGATTCTGATTATTATAAATGTGGTTTATAGCACATCTACTCCTGCATAATGGTCATGTAGTGCTAAAACTATATAGATATATATATATATACATATCCACAGCTTAATAATAATAAAAAAAAGAAACATTTATTTACAGCCAGTCTAATGTCATCTTTGTTGTTGTTATCACAATGTTTTGGCTGTTGCAGCCTCCATAAGTGCCAATGTTTTTTCATTTTATTTGTATATGTATACTTATATTTTCTCTCTCAAAAAAATACAAATTTGCAAAAAAAAAACAAAAAACAAATCTTTTAAATTATTTTAAAATTTTTTTATTGAAGCCAATTTCTGATTTTGACAAATCAGAAAACTTTTTGATTCCATCTGAATTTTTGGGATTAAGAGATATCATTTACATTTAGGTTATTCTTATCTTTGTTGCTATTATCACAACATTTCAGCCATCATGCTCTCCAGTCTTCTCCAGGTGTCTGTCAATCTGGTAACCATCAGGGAATTTTAAACTGAACCTTTTCTTTAATCTATAGGGGTAGATTGTTCTTGCTCTGCTCTCCATGTCTACATTTATCTTATTTTGATTTTTTTTAGTACTGCTTGGTTATTGCTATTACTGTTGCCCCTGAGAGTGGATCTATGCTACTCAGTCCAGGGATTGAACTCACAATTGCTATGCCACCAAATTCACAAACCAATGCTTTAATCTTCTTGACTATTGACTCATGGGGCTATCCTGATTAAAGAGTTGTTTTATGAATTTGATAACATGACAATTGTGAGTTCAATACTTGGGCTGGGTAGTAGAGACTTATCTTCAGTCTAAATTTGAAGCTGGGCATTTCTTAAAGAATGCCAGAATGTAGACAAAGGAATTTTAATTGCTAAAGAGATAATGCATTGGTCTTGATAATGACTGAAATAGTCCAAAGTACTTGAACAAAAATATTAAAATATAAATTTTGAACTCATTATCCATGACTTTGAGCAAAAATATTCAACACCTTATCTGAAAATTGGAAATATATAAAAAATGAATTAAGCAGACAGACCTTGTCAGTTCTTATATATATATATATATGTATGTATGTATATATACACACACACACACACACACATATATATATATATATATATATATCTTTATTATTAGTGGATACTTATATTTGAGTAGACATTCGATTTATTTATTAAGCAGTATATTTATTTATTTTTGTGCATCGGCCTGATTATTCAAAAAATCTTATTACAGTAAAATATGCACTTTCCAGCAGGATTCAAACATGCATCCCCCTGGGCAGAGAGAACCATCATTAGATCTGACGTGCTTTAACTGACTTGGCCACAAAGGACCTTTTCCAATCAAGCAAGGCAAAATAATGCCTTTAAGCAAAATCATTGTTGTCATACTCTAAAAATTTTATATTAGTACTAAAATTTCATAAATGGTTGCTTAAACTTTTGATGCTTGGGACTAATAAATAGAAAAAGACATTTAAGTATAATTAAACAAGCAGAAATCTTTAGTAGAATATAAAAGGACATTTAGTAACAATTTTTTTAAATTTTACTTTTTTAGTTGCTTAAACTGCACTGGTGTTAGTAGTAATTTTTAAAAGTTATTATTGCTCACCCAACACAAGGCCCAAGAGCTACTCAAGGTAGATAGTTACTGAATGAGATTGTTGTAAGGGTATAAATGAAATGGTACATATTATGAGGATATGCGAACTAGACTTGAAGAAGCTAAGATTGTAATAGTCAGGGAAGCATCATCTTGGAGTCTGTTCCACAAAACCACAATTCTGGAGATGAAGTTGTTTGAGTGAAACTTCTTCCTTACCAAATGAATACATGGAGTGAAGATGATTTGACACTGAGTACATGGCATGTCACACATGAGAAGTGTGAAAGAAGAAACTCTTAGTATAGAACTTATGGTTACATGTAGCCATACATTCTTACATTGTTGAGATAGAACTAGGATTAATCTCACACAAAGCAAAGTGGGTCCTTCCTGACAGAGGATTTCAGTTTACCTCTCCACATACTAGATGTGCATTGTGCCATAATGAATAATGGCCCAGAATCAGGGAGCTGAGTTTGAACTCCAGCTGAGTTTGTTACATTGACTTATGTGCAAATGCCCTTGGGAAAGTTATGAATCTATCTCTTTTCACTCCAGCTATGGGTCAAATAGTGGTATAGACTTGGTTCTATAGCCTTGGTTAGCAACCAGTCTACTGCAGAAAGAATTGGCAACCTACCGCAGGAAAATCTTCAAGCACTCTCTTCCAACATGTCTTGAGCCAGCATGGAAGAGTAGCCTCATAAAATTAACATGAGAATAATATCTCATGTTGATGTGCAGTCTGCAGCCAGTGGAATAAGTGTTTTTAAAAGAAATACTGTCAACATGCTGAGACTTATAATAATTTGAAGCAGTTTTATAAGGCCAGATTCTCTTTTTGATGCCCAACTCAGACACTCATGTTAGTCCAACTACACCGAGTATTTTTATTGAGATACCATTTCTAAGATTGTTGCCATTCAAGGTTTGAGACCCTATCCTAATCTTATCTATCTATCTATATATATATATATATATATATATATATATATATATATATTGGACATTGGCTCCTATAAGAAGCTCATCCATCCATTAAGAGGTTATTCATCCTGTTGGGTGACATGGCACTCTCCTCACCAGCAAAAAGCTAGTGGAGGAGCTGGTTTACACACCAACCACCAGTCCATGTGGCAGGTTGTACTGAGTTACATGTTACCAGTAGCTGGCCTAAGCCTGACCTCAACACATTTGCATTAATTGATTTATGCATTATTTTTCAGTTTCTCAAAAAAATCGTTGTTGCCCAATTAACAAATCTTCATACCTGTGTTGTTAGTGAAGCCCTGTCAAGTCAAGCCCAGTCAGAATTATATCTGTTTGCAGACTTAAAAATATAATAATGAAAAAAAAAAAAAATAAATAAAACTATAACTGTTGCTGACCAACTTCTGCTAGAAAAGACAGAGAGTTAGTGGCAAAAAGTAGCAGCAACAGTAGCTGCAGCAGCAAGATGAGCAGCAGTAATAATAAAAGCTCAGTGGAGGAGGAGCATGTGAGTGGGGAGCACTGGAAGGAATGGGAAGAAGAGTGACAGTGAGAGGAGGAAAAATGATGAGGAGGGAAGAAACATGGTAACAACTTGGCCTTATCTGTTGGCCCAGATCATGTGCAGAGAAGCAGGGGTTCCATCTATTAATGGAAGATGGACGCACAAATGGGAACAGAGACAGACAGATGCACACTTGTGAAATGGCAGACAAACCATGTTTATTCTTGCATATCTGTGTAAATAATCATATATTCGTAAATATAGTGCATTCTTTTACTGTATACTGATAAATGGATGTATATGCACACAAGTGTGCATGCATGTATATTTGAATATTTATATGCATGTATTTTTTTTTTTTATTTTTTTATTTTTTTTTTTTTTTAATCATTTCACCCCAAGCAAGGTAGTAATGCCACTATGATGTAGAGTGAAAGAGAAATAGAAGACTGAGAATAGGGAAGATTGAGGAAAGGACAAAAAAAAAGTATGCAGGGTTCAAGAAGACAGAAGATGTTGATATATATTTTATTTTATTGTAAATGTATATATGGTTACAAATATATGAATTGCATATATATATTTAGTAGGCATCTATCAATTTCTATTAGGGTGGCTAGCTAATTCCTGTTGCACAGGGACATTTTTGTTTCTTCAACACTCAGTGTCAAACTGGTTTATACTGCAACTATGCTATGATGTTAATACAGAGTAAAGAAACTTGCAACTAACCATGTGGTCTTCAAACTTGTCGTTAAGAGTTGCATGTTGAAAAAACTAAGTGTCAAGAAAATAAGCAAAAGAGTCAAATAAAGCAAGATAAAAGATCAGTTTCTCAAGCTGTTGGTCACAATGACTAGAGAATTGACAACAAAAGAATTAAACGCTATTTTATTAGATGATTTATTTGCAAAAAATAATTTTATATTTAGTAGTTTATAAAAATATATGAGCCAAAAATAGTGCAATATTTATTATTTACCATATTATAAAAACTTAACTAGGAAAGCAATTTTTTTATTGGTAAATTTATAAAAGGGTCTGAACTATTATACAAGAAAATTTAAACAAATTGAATTGCTCATTTTGTACAAGATAAAACTAAACTTGGTATATGACCATTAATGAAGATTTGTATCTGCACACAGATACACACACTAATAAATATATATATATATATATATATATATATATATATATATATACACACACACACACACACCCACACTAGAGTTCAAAAGTTTAAGGCCACCCCTGGTAATTTTCTAAATTTGCCCCAAAAGTAGTTATTTTGTATTTTAAATAAGAGAAAACTATTATACGTGGTTAAAAATATTGAGACATGATTTTTTATTATAAATTTTATTATGACAAAAAGAAAAAAAGCATTTAATGATTAAATCTTGCTCTCATCAAAATATCCTCCTTCAGCCTTGATTACTGCAGCACAAATTTTTGGCATTCATTGCAAAAGTTTCTCGAAGTATAAGTTTGATAATTGATTCCATTCTTTTTTTCAATAACTCTAAGAGGGTCTTTTTCATTTTTTTTCACTCTTCTGTCAAGTTCATCCCATGTTAATTTTGGGAGTGACTTTAAACTTTTGTAAATTTATGTTGAACCCATTATCCTAGTATTCCAAGCTATGTCTGTCTTCTTCATAAGTCTTGTAAACAATCAAACCATATAATAATTATCATGATATATTAATTTATTTATTTCCTGTCTCATCTGTAATGGAAAGGGAAGTAATTCAATGTAAGCTAGTAAATTTATAAGTGATTACTTCCCTTACTCATTTTAATAATCTATACAAGTAAAATATTTATCTGCATTTAGACAAAATTAGTTCCTGAGCAAAATGAACAGTTTAATTAATCAGTTCCATTATGCCTATGTTTCTTAGATTGCAGTCTTATTTGTTGAAGCCTCTCATGTGAGGCACTCAGATGCCTTTGTCTATTAAGTGATTGTCTTAGTTGAGAATTCTTTATCTTTACTTTATTGTATCTCAATACATTGTTACAAGATTTTTGTTTCATTGCCTCTCATGAGTAAAACTTTCTAACAATTGCCATCATTTTTGGCGACACGGCTACACTATACCATAGTTATCTAATTGCGCAAGCATAAAGAGTTGAACAGATTTTAAAAAAACTCATTTAAGATTTCCTTAATATTATACAAAACATAGCAGTTCAAATATCTTCATCTTACAATAAAAGAAGTTGCCACATGAAAGCAAAGTCTGGATTATTTATAAGCACAAGGGATAAAAGTCAGACCCTAAAAAATAATATTTAACAGATTCACACAAGTATTAATGTTTATGACATCATCCTCGGTATAATGTAGAATAAAAATGTTGATATATGATGAAAAATATTTTGGGCAGTTATTTTCATTAATTTTATACATATGGATCTACAATTCTTAAGACATCACACCAATATTATGAAAATATATCCACATATATATTATGTGGTGGTGAAAAGTTATCAAACTGCCCAAGAAAAATATTCTGAAGTTTGATTATCTGATCAGATTTTGGGAAGTGAGTCAAATGAAGAACTTTACGGTACTTCCTCATTTCTTATTATGATAAATGTTATTTTAGTGTTTTACATAATGTTTGTGTTGCTGTCCCTGTTATTTATTTTCTTAAACAAGGATAGCAACTCAAACATTTGTAGTGACTAAAATAACATTTATATTAATAAGAATTAATATTGGCTAAAATTTCCTTACAAAAATTACTGTTGTTTATGTTTCAGGTAGAAAACTGAAGCTAGCAGATATAGATTTGTAGAAGTCCGAAAGAAATGTGCTTTCATTTAATAGGTAATTCAGTCCTTACCCTGTCAGGTTGGCCAAACTGGTAGCAGCACACTTTGGTTAAAAAAGTGCTTTTTGTGATGGGAAAAGGTTTGATTCCTGTTGGAGGAACACTTTTCTTTAAGTAGGATCTGTTGTTATTAATTTTGAGTTTAAGAAAATAATTAAAAGAAAAACAGAAGATAGCAACTCAAACATGTGTACCCACTAAAAATGTTTAGAAAAATAAGAAATACTGTTGGATAAAAAATAATTTCTAAAAGTACTCGTTTATATACAGTGTGGAGCAGATAAATCTGGAAAAAAATAATGGATAATAAAAGCAGCATTTTTTATATAACAAATAAATATATTTAAATGAAACTTTATATAATAGATACAAAAATATATATAAAGTACAAAAATCACTCAGTGGGGTCACCATCTGTAGCTACCACTTTCTCCAAATAGTACCGAAACCTAGAGCAGGCCTTGACGACAGCATTACTTTCCATGTTGACCATGGTGTCCTTGATGGCTGACTTAAGAGCCTCCTTGGTGTTGTAGGACATGCTGTTCCCCCTCCCTCTCCAAGATGCTCCACATAAAATAGTCAAGAGGGTTGCTGTCTGGTTAATGGTGGGTGCATAAGTTGGGTGACCAGTGATGTGGTGAGCAAGTAGCACCTCTTGAACACATGATTTATAATTCAAATCCTCATTGACAATATGTCCAATTGTTCATCTGCTGGTGCCTATTTCCTTGGTGATTTTGCAGAGCTTCTCAACAATGTCTGTGACAAACTTAGATATCCTGGTGGCACCAGAGCACTTCTTATGAGTCTTGTGTTCTGGCCTGAAACTGTCCTTATCATCTGAGGCTGATATGCTTTTTCAAGATTATAGATCATGTTTTTAGGATATTTAAACCATTCAATGATTTCCTTGGCTTTGTGGCTGTTGTCAAGACTTGCCACAACAGCAACTCAATGATTGTATTCTGAAGACATGTTGATTACTAAGCATATGTATCAATGGCCAGACAACTACTGAGGTTTAGTACTTTTTAATGGTGTTCTCAAAAAACCTTACTACACTGTGACATCATGGCACAGTTGCCACATAAAAATTCTGAATTTATCTGTACCACATTCTATGATTGAAATTATTTGTGCATTTCATATATAAACATACAATGTGACTCTCACCTGTGCATGCTTTCCACTAACTGGCCAGTGATTACCCCATGTTGTATTCTGATTCTCAATCTTATTGGTGTGAACCAAAATCTGGAGCAGAGCATGATGCATGTTCACAAGATAACACTATGAAAAAACACCACTGTGCAAAATATGAATGCAAACTATGTTTCCTATGTATGTAAGTGTTTATTCAAGGCTTTGCCTGCTTGTTTTTGTGGGTAGCTAGGTGATACTTGGGACACCTTTTGCTATGTCAGCTTTTCTCCCTACTAAATCCTCACCAAAATACTCATCCTGACATGGTGACTGGTAATATGAAATGGAGGCTTCAGAGCCACTCAATGAACATGTCCATCTCCCTTCAAAGGCAAACCAAAATTCTTTCTGATCTGAAGCATGACTATTAATCTGTTTACTTCTCATTCCCCTTTGGTTAGAGTAAATGTCACTTAGAAAACCAAACTTCAAAAGGAACCATCCACTGGTCTATCAAACAAACACTTGAATGTGATAAAACCACCTCTTGATTTTCTATGTAGGTGTCCATAGTATATATAATCTCACAACAAAAAGAAAAAGATTGTATTTCACTAAAAATTCATTGACCAGGGTAATTCTAGAAGTTAACAGTTTTAAAGTAGGTAATCATTGTAATTATAAAGTTTGATATGAGGTCAAGAGCATTAATAATAATAATGATAATAATAATAATAATGAAAAAATAATTATTATTAAAATAATTTTGTTGAAGTGATTAAATTTATTTTACTTATAATGATACTCTCAATTTATCAGTCTATACACACACACATACACATAAAAAAATTAAGATATAAATATATCTGTAAAGAGAATTCCTGATAAACGTCCTCAAGGAACAAAACACATTGGCACAAAAGCTTTTTCCTCTTATCTTTTCACATACATATATATGAAGGTCATTCAAAATGTTTTAAGCCTCACCTAAGTGCCAGTCTAGTACTATGCTTAAACTCAAATGGAAAGTTAATCAGAACAATTGTCATGAAAATATTTATAGAAAAAGAGACAGGAAATTTACATTACAGCAGTGAGAAAATAACGAGGTCATTCAAAAAATTCTAAGCCTCACTCAGAAGGAGTTGGAGAAACAAGACAGTTTTTCAGTATAGTTCCCTTGACATAAATGCATTTTGTCCAATGATGCTAAAGTATTGCAACCCCATCATAGCATAAGGTGGTGTCCTGGTCTTCCAAAAACTCCTCCACAGTACATATGATCACATTGTTTCCAAAATGACGACCACAGAGGTGGGATTTGATTTTAGAAAACAGGAAGAAGTCAGATGTTGCTAAGCCTGGTGAGTAAGGAGGATGGAGTGGCAATTCAAAGCAACAGTTGGCTGCTTCAGCTACTGCAACCTGAGCAGTATGAACAGGCACATTATCCTGGAGCAAGAGCACACTTGCTCTCAGCTTCCCTTTGCATTTCAACTTGATTGCTTCTTTCAGTTGTCTCAATTCTGATGCATAGTACTGTCTATTAATAGTTTTTCCCTTTCCCATGGAGTCTATCATGATTACACCTTCAGAATCCTAAAAAAACAGAAACCATCACTTTGCCAACAGATGCTGCATGCTTGAACTTCTTTGGGAGTGGAGAACCAGAGTGTTTTCATTGTTTGCTTTGAATCTTTGATTCATGTTCAAAGGGGTGAACCCAGGTTTTATCTTGTTATTAATCTGTGGTGGAAATTATCAGGGTCAGCCTGGAAGCAAGTCACAAGTGTCCTGGAAATGTTAACCCTTTTCAGCTTCTGCTCTGGTGTCAGCATTCTTGGGAGCAATCTTGCAGGCAGCTCATCCCCAAGATCTCAGTTAAAACATTATGAACTAATACCTATGAACTTAGCTATCTGCTAAATAGTAAGACATCTGTCATTCAAAACCATGTGGTTAATAGCATCAATTTATTCATCAGTGGTTCAGCTTTTTGGATAACCTGACTGAGGGTCATCTGTGCTGTCCCTGCCTCACTTGAATTCTTCAGCTTACTTCTTCACAGTTGCATAGGAAGGGGATTCCTCAGCAAGTGTCTATACCATGTCCTTGTGTATTGCCTTGAGTGTCATACCTTTCTTTTACAGATACTTTATGAGTGCTCAGGCCTCAGTTTTGTCCATTTTTAGATTTGTCACACACCTCTCACATTTGTATGAGCCTCACCTGCATAGAAATTAAGACAGAAATCTGAATTAGTTTTTCTTTTTTATAAGAAGTGGTAGATTGTTGCCACAACAAAAATGTTCAGCTATGGCTCTTCTTTCTTGGTGAGGCTTAGAACTCTTTGAATGACCCTCACATATATAATAAATGCGAATGTCAGTGTGTCACTGTGTCACACTTTTACCAACTTTACTCCTTAGAGGCAATAGCCCAACATATCAGACCATTCTGGAATCAGGCCAACTCTGTGAGCAAATTAAAAACACTCCAGGTTGGATCAGGACCAGCAATCCTGAAATTTTGGATTCCCAAGTCTTCATTATTGTGATTGTTTTTGAATTCCACCATCTTGGCTTCTACTGATAAAAACAATTAAAGGGACACAATTCTCTAGCTTTCAATAGCTCATGTTCAAATAAAAAAGTACTGTTTGCAAATTAGTGTTTCAAAATAAAATTGTCTGGATTTTCAACTTGAGGCAATAGTCCAACATACCATTTATGAATCAGGCCAACTCCATGAGCAAATTCCAGGCCAGATCTGGGCCTGCAATCCTGAAATTTTTGGATTTCATTACTGTGATTACTTTGGCAATTTTTTTATGTGATTTGTTGCAATAAACTTTTTTCATGATAACAATTTTTATAACTTGGAAATAAATTTTGAGATTAATCAAAATTAATTGTGAAATCTAGTGAAAGTCATCCATGAAATAAAAATAATTGTTTGTACAGAAAGTAAGGACTACATACATCTCATTGTCTTTAAATTAAGTGGCAGCAGAAAAATTACCATTAAACTTTTAAAAGGCTAGCTTAAATATTAACACAATACTTAAATACAGGGATCAATTTTGAGTTCTGTAGTTTATTGTTGCCTATTGCAGCTACTTTTCACTACCTATTGTGATGAAGGCCCAATCAAGAGCCCCCCCTCCACAGGAGCTAGCTTAAATGGTGGCTTTTAAGCTAGTAGATACATATATACACACACATCTTATTTTAGGATATTACATCAAAAAACATGTCAAAATTGTTACACAATTACAGTTGTATTTCAATGCGTATGAACGCATCTCATCAGACAATTGTAAATTACTGGCAAGTGAACGATTTATTCAGATTTAAAAGCAAAATATAGCCTCTTTTATGAAAAAAAGAAAAAGTGGGGGTGCTTATAAGGTTTGTGGGCTTTATTCAGTTCAACCAATCAAATATGATAATTTGCAATTTTTCATGTAAACACAGAAAACAGGGTTCATATAAGGATCTCCATACCCTTGGCATCTTTAAAAATTTTCCATTTCACCATAGGAGTTTTGTTATTGTTGTTCAAATTCCAAAAATATTTAGAAAGTGATGTATTATTTCTATAAGTATTATTAGTAAAGGACAATATATGTTGATACCACCTAGTTTTGAAAAAGTTCTTAGTAATACCAATATAGAACTTTTCAACTGTCAGATTTTCTATTGTCAAGATAGAACAAAGATAAACAAGAGATTTAGTTAAACCTTTGTTTGGCATTGGTCAGGATTCCTACAATTACATTGGCCAGTATCCTTAACAATATTCTCCTTGGAACTTGTATTATGACTCAAATTATTAAATTGGTTTAAAGTTTTATTGTTGTGTAACTTTAGGATCTTCTCAAGATTATTAGTGCAGCTATAACTTAGTTTTAATGTTTAAACCTTTAAGTTATAGCTGCACTAATAATTTTGAGAAAGGGAAATAATTTCAAATATAACACAAGAAAATAAATTTTTGTTCTTCATAGTAAATTCAATATCTCACTCCATTTTGCTAAAAACTCCATACGGATAGAAATTGAATTTGATGACCTTTGAGTCCAATCTTACATCGTGTATGTCACAACTTGTGAATCTTCATGCCAAAAGTTAGGCTAATAGGATTTGTTGTATACATGTAGTTGTGACACAGACATAAACTGGAGGTTTCAGTATATTCTAAAAGTAATTCCTGCAGTTCAGCAACGTTAGGAACAAAATGGAAAAATTTTCTATTAAGGTTGATAGGTTGGTAATCATTAACCATCGTGCCTGAAAAAAAACAAAAAACAGGACAGTTGACACTGCTATTATTTTAACCACCTTCACTCCTCGGTAATGTTTATTGATTTAAAATTGATGATTAAAATTCTACATTGTTTATTTACAAGAATAATTTTATATTTATAACATTCTAAAAGCTAATAAAAATGTATTAAAACTAATTACCATTTATCAATTTGTAAAGAAATAAATATGAAAAAAATTTTTATTTGTAAATTTATAAACATTTACTAAATTATTAAAATATGTGAACCAACTATAAGGAAATCTTTATTACTTAATATTTTATAAAGTTTGAATCGATTAGCAATTAGCCAATGTTTTGCCAACCATTCCAATAAAGAATATAATAAATAAATAGTGTAAATAAACAATCTAATAAATAGTGTTTATTATTTTTGTTGTCAATTCTCAAGAACAAAGAGAATGTATAAATTCACTTTTATATGTTTAGGTTTTATTAAAATTGTAATCATCACTTTTTAAAATAATAAATATTGCCAAGTGGTTAAGGTAGTTAAAATAATAGTGGTGTCAAAGGAAAAACCATCCTTTTAACACACCATTTTTTGTGGGTACAAAGATTAAAGATTGCCAATAGGTTTATAGGGTTTGCAGCATTTGGCTGGATTGATTTGCTAGGCAATATGATTAATTAGTTTTTGTTGTTTTTTTACAGCTTATCACCCCTTTCTAGTATATTTATAGCTGAAACATATTTTGGAATATAGGAAGTTGCTTACAATACCCAGTATTCCCAAATGGTTCCCCATCCAAGTACTGACCAGGCTTGACACTGCTTAACTGGTGATTGAACAAGATCTGGTGTTTTCAGAATGATTTTACTGTAAGCTTACTAGTGCAGAGAGTTTAACACTCATTAGGTGCCCTATTAATTTAGCCTTGTGCTAGAATAAAAGTAAACTTAGTACTTTTTTTTTTTAAATCTTTTTTTCATACCATCTCTTTTCAGGACATAGACAATAATGGCACTTCACAGATTTATTATCTGTGAATTACCATTTCTTGGGAAAGATATTGCAGTAGTTTTCATTGCCTGCTTCCCAATTTTGAATTCAAAGTTTTTCTTCTCCTAGACTATCTGTCACTCAAGACTAAAGAACTTGGTTTACCCTCCTGTTTAGCCTATAGCAGGGAGGTATGGAGAATAGATGAATTCAGTCTTTCCAAGGGGCATTTTTGAAAAAGTGAATGGAACAGATTAGACAAGGGCTTGAACTCTGCTCACTGATTCCATATTCCACATAAATGTTATTCTACATACACATCCACATTTATTGTCTATTGTAAATTATGCATAAATAATAGACATATCTGCAGATTTTAAATTCTCACTAAATAGTTTTTTTTTGTTTTTTTTAGTAGTTTGATAATGGCAGATTGGCAGCTGATCTCAAAAATGATTTACATTTTGCTGTTAATTGGGACAAGGAATGGCGTGTTAATTTTAATGCCTCCAAAATGGGACTGCTCTCTTTTAATTGTCTGAGAGAACTCTTTATAACTACCACCAGAATGGTTGATGTTAACCTCCAGGAGAGTGATTCGTTGCACCCTCTTGGACTAATGTCTTCTGCAGACACGAAGTGGAAAGATTATAATAAATCACTTGCTACGTCTGCTACTAGGAAAGTTTGTTCTCTGTGTCATGCTAGACAATTTTTCTTACCAGAATATATCTTACATAATTATAAGTCAACCATTCATCCTTGCTTTGAATATTGCTGCCACATATGGTCTAGTGCTCCTGCAATATATTTAAAGATTATTGATAAAATCCAAAGAAGAATCTGCAACATTTTTGGTCATGACTCGGAATCTCTGCTTCAGTTACTTTTCCACCACCATAACATAGCTTTCCTTTGCATTTTCTATAAATATTTTCATGGTATTTGTTCTGATAAACTTTTCTCTATGCTACTCAGACTTTATGAATTTAAGGGCAGTATTAGACTGGCAGAAAGATCTACACTGGAATGGCCAGAGATGTAACTGTAAGTTCTATGCTAACAGTTTCTTCTATTGCACTTCTTGTTTGTGGAACTCTCTTCCAGCATCTTGTTTTCCAGTCAACTTTGATCTTCAAAAATTTGAATGCAATGTCACTCATTATCTACTGTTTTCTTAATTCTTGTTCTTGTTTCTCTCCTTAAGTGCTTTTTTTTCTCATATTCTCTAACGCTCAGTAAACCTTTCTATCTTAGTGGCTTTATTCCCTTGCTTAGGGTGAACTGATTAAAACAAAAACGAAACTTGGTGTTTTTAAAAACATTTAGTTATTGCCTCAAAATGTTTAAAATTGTAAATCAAACTTCTTATTTTAATCATTTCATCCCAAGCAGGGCAATAAAGCCACTAAGACACAAAAGGGTTACTGAGAGGGAAAGAGAATAAGACTTTAGAAGAAGGAACAGGAAACAAGGGATAAACGTCTACTTCTGTTCAAAAGATGGGGAAGGTGTGTGAACCGGATGATAGCCAAACCTGTCTACTCCTATTGATTATTTTATCACAAGTATGCAAGGTCTTAATAGATTTTATTTGATTTTATTGTTTTGAACCGAATGTAATTTCACAAAAATGTAAATTTAATGAACTAAAAAAGAAAAGAAAAATACATTACAGAGAGGACCTTATTTTGCTGGATGTGAATTTAGCTGTTGAATTGCCAAATTGAGGTCAATCTGTACCTACCCTTCCAGTCTTCTAAAAATCCAATTTCAAGCCCACTTGTAAATCATAATTATTTGATAAGTGATAAAGTCTGCAATTGATATGTTTTATTTTAGTTCAACAATTCAGCAATACCAATCATATACCTCTCAATAATTACCTAAATACCGCACAGCATAAATAATAAATCCCTCTTAGCAACACCAGCCACATACCTCTCAATAATTACCTAAATACTTCCCAACATAAATAAATAAATACCTCTCATCAATACCAATCAAAAAAATATAAAAAAGAAATTTCCACCTACACTACAAATCTTGACCATTTTTTTTTACTTCAACCTATTAGAAGATTATTTAACTGACAAAAATTAAGTTTACTACTTGCGTAATTAGGAATCCTAAAATTATTGGTATTATTGATCCTCTGTTTCACATTTAATATGAGAGGATCACTGTACATCCTGATGTCTCCAGCAGTTATTATCGGGGAGAAATTGCTTTCTTTTTTTTTTTCTTTTTTTTTTTTTTTTAATACATTCATCCCCATCAAGGTGATAAACTAAAGCCACTAAGATGCAAGGGTTATGGAGTGTGAGAGAATATGAAAAAAAGAAAACATTATTAAGAGAGAAAACAATAAAAGAAAAGGAATTAAGAAGACGGAAGATGATGATTGACATTGCATTAAAATTTTTGAAGGTCAAAGTCGTTATCCCAAATTCAGCTGGATTCACTTTCTGTTTATGTCAGTGCTTCCATTGACATCCTTTGGGGCTCATTCTGCATTTAGTAGTCACTGTTTAGGTCAACCCTCAGAGGCACCTAGCTCCTTTAATGTTCTGACATGATACCAAGTACAAAATTTACCTTGGTTTTGCTTAGGATGAACCCAGTACATATTGGGGTCAACACAGCTTAACTCCTTCTAGATCAATGGTACCTGATGGACATTAGATTTATTTCAGACCTTTGATACTTCCTGGCATGAATCAACTACTGCACTATAACTTATAAGATCATCAGGGTGCCATGTTAAGAAATTCTTCTTCATGCTATTTTTCAGGGAAGTGAGGGTTATTTGATACCAGCAGTAATCTCTTACCTGCACTCTTCAGTGAGGATCCATAAACAAATTACTTTTGTGTAAGAGTCTGGATATTTGAATATATCATTAGTGTTGAAGACAGTTGTTAAATTCTTGAAAGATACCAAATATAGAAAGTATTTAAAATTTGTAGAATTTGGGAGAAATGTCTTTTAACATTATAAATATTTAAAGTTTAGCTAACTTGTCATGAAGCAATGTTCAAGTTCATCTTGAAAACTCAAACTACTGTAAAGAGTTTAATGTGACATATCATTCTTCTTCTTCAATATGATATGTTCCTTCAGGATATTGGTGATCATGGCACTCTACAACGTCTTACACTTCATAGCTCTTAGGCGTATTTATCTTTTTTACTATCCCTGCTACTTCCTGTTTTACCATCCATTTACACAAGCTTGTTAGGTAGGTTACTCGCTGATTTCCTCATTCTATCAATATATCCTGTGAATATCAAATTTTCCCAGCCTCATTTTCTCATTGTGTGACAGAAATTTCAACTACCTCTTTTTGATTCTAAGTATAAGCATTCTTTTTTGTTTCCATTTTCCTTAAGTCTTCCTTATTGCTTGCATGCTCCGTCCATGGTATTCTCTGCATCCTTCTATCCTTCAACCACATCAAGTCTCAAGTCTCTTTTTCATCTATAGAAGGACTGATATTACCCAGCAGTTCAGCACTGTTTTCTTTGTTTCTAATGAAAGCTCCCTGTTTCTTAATACTTTGTTTAGTATTTGAAAGGCACCTTTTACTATAGAAATGTATCTTCAGATTTCAGTGTAACATTTTCCGTTCTCTGTTAAAAGACTTTTCAGATAGTTAAACTTCTGTGCTAGTTTTATTTTTGAAATCTCCAATTTTATTCTTAATGACAATCATTCTATGGAAAAATACAAAGAATCTGCAGTGTTATTGGTCCTGGCCTGGCATCTTGCCTTCAGTCACTTTCCCACCACTATGATGTAGCTTCTCTATGACTTTTATATATTAGGTTTGTGCAAAAATAATGTCGTTTTTTGACGTATTTTTTAACGTCAAAAAACGACATTATTTTTGCACCAACCTAATAAATACTTTCATGGTAATTATTCTGATGAACTTTCCTCTATAGTACCTAGACTTTATAAATTGAAACACAATACTAGATTGGCAGCAAGATCTCATTTTACAGTTCAAATGGCTACATGTATCTGTAAGTTCTATGTCAACAGTTTCTTATCTTGCAATTCTCCCTTGTGGAATTCTCTTCTGGCTTATTGCTTTTCCAAAAATGTAAATGCAATGTCAATTGTTATCTTCTGTCTTCTTAATTCCTGTTTTTTATTGTTCTATCTTGTTAATAATATTTTCTTTTTCTAATATTATTTCACACTCAGTACCTTCCCCCCACCCCATTGCATCTTAGTGCCTTTATTGCCATGCTTGGGGTAAAATGATTAAAAAAATATCAATAACTTTTGATATTCTATAACATTCATCAGTCTTTTATCCATTGATTTTGTTGACTAAGTTCTATGCTAACAGTTTCTTCTCACATACTTCTCCCTGGTAGAACTCTCTTCTAGTCAAGTTTGACCTTGAAGAATTTAAATGCAATGTCAAGTGTTATCTTCTGTCTTGTTAATTTCTGTTCTTCTATTGTTTTCACTCCTTAATAATGTTTTCCTTATATTCTTTCACACTCAGTAACCCCCTGTATATTAGTGGATTTGTTGCCTTGCTTGGGGTTAAATGATTAAAAAAAAATAACTTTATTAGGAGAAAGACTGAAATTTGTTTTTAATCATACCATATATTTATTTTTAGTCTTTATAAATATCTCTTTCTGGTTACTTTATCTTAAGAATACAGATTGTCAGGATATAGTGCAAAGAAAAAATCACAAATACTTTGAATTGCAAATCATTTGACACTAGAAGCATTTCTTCTGGTTAGAGTTAATGGAAAAATCAATATTAAAAGTTTCTAAATGTCTTAGCGAGCAATGCTTACCTGCTTAACCACATTTACAATGATGACAATAAACGACTTGTGAACTGCTAATAGATGTCAGTCTAATGGCAAAGAACTCTAATTTATTTTGTTAAGTTCCTAAATATTACAGCTGTTCAAATATACATTAGAATTAATTGGCATGTGTCAACTGGTTTTGTGAAGAAACTATTGTTTATTGCCCATGTTCTGAAGAAACATGGCAATTGCAGACTTCTACAACTTTATTTACTTATTTATTTTTTTTAATACCTGTGAATTGCCATGGTTGTTCCTTGAGAAATATAGGGGGAATGGTTTACAATTGATTTTTGCACATTTTTTTTAATTCAGGGTTATAACAATTTTTCTACTATTGTAGAAAATAAAACAATATATTTTTTAATATAATTTCTATGATATAAATTATAATACAGGAAGAATCCCTTGATTAGTGCAGCTAATGTCTACATTGCTAACTATAAGAAAAACAATTTTCAATTACTATGGTTAAACTGAAGAATGTTTTACCGAACTAATCGAGTGTTATGTATGTACTAATTGAATTTTGGTATATAAAAAATTTAGTGCATTAATAGAAAACACATTAATCGAGTGATGCCTGTAAATTAATCTTATTGGTTGGCTTGTTTTTTAAATGGTCAAATTAAAATACATGAAATGTTATTGATCCTGTTCTGGCAACTCTGCTTCTGTCACTTTCCCACTACTTTATTGTATCTTCCCTGTGCCTTTTCTATAAATAATTTCATGGTAATTATTTTGATAAACTTTACTCTATGGTACCTAGACATTATGAATTTAAACACAGTACTATATTGGCTAGATGTAACTGTAAATTCTATGCTAACACTTTATTCTCACACACTTCTCACTTGTGGAACTCTGTTCTGGCTTCTTGCTTTCCAGCCAACTTTGATCTTCAAAAATTTAAATGCAATGTCAATTGTTATTTACTCTCTTCTTCATTCCTATTTTTTTATTGTTCTTGGTCCTTAATAATGTTTTTCTTATTATTATTCTTTCACACTCAGTAACCCCTTGTGTCTTAGTGGCTTTACTGCCTTGCTTGGGGTGAAATGATTAAAAAGAAATTTAATGCTAGAATAAACATTGAAATTGATTGAATTTAGACTTCTTAAATTCAGTTTGAAACCATGTTTAAGTTTTTACACATTGAATTTAATGAGTTTGGTTACAGACCACTAAATTATTGTCCAAACCTAGGTTTGAAAACGAACCAAAGAACTCTAGTGGTAAATTCATAAATTAATGTCGGCAAATTCAAAACATGCCACACCAAAACCACAGAGCGTCATATTAGAGATACAACCTGTATGAGATTAGAAAAAGAAAGTATTATTAATGTGGCTTTTATTAATATACAGTTGTTTTTCTGAATTTTAAAAAATTTCATCCAAAACAAGGCTTGGGAGCCATTGAAAGTAGAGGGTTAAACAAAATGGTAATGCCGAACAAGGTATGTAATGTAATTAGAACATAAGGTGATAAGTAATGAAGATTATATGAATTAGGAGGAAAGAAGACAATTGATACTTGATTGAAGAGGTCAAGTTTGAGTGTTTATGGATGTAACTGCACTGTCTGTTCTACAAAATGGCAATTCTTAAAGAAAGACCGTAACTGCTACCACTTTCTTGCAAATGCTATTAATAAAAGGCATGAATCTAGTTTTCTCCAATGTTATTATCATTTGTGTACAGAAGCAACCATTTTTTTTTCTTCCTGAAAAGTTTGCAATAACAAGCAGTAATTGACCATTCAGACTTGAGGGGGCCCCCCAATTTCTTTTTTCAGATGTAATGATCTAGGATCACAAGGCTGTAGTTAGGCTGAATTTTCCCTCTCCATCATCCTTGTTTTTTCTGATACTTTGCTAGTGAATTTGAATACTAAAATTTTTAAGTGTGATACAGGCCCTTCATTCTAGATACATTTCCATAGGATGCAAAGTTTGGATAAAAAATATGAATTTGCTAATAAAATAAACTAGATAAGTTCTAAAATCATAAAAAAATTTAGTTCAAGTGTTTCATGTTTTACACCAAAAAAAGCATCATCTAAAAATATATCATTTTTTTTTAATAAACATGGGGGTGGGGATGAACATACATAATGAAGGGGTTCCCAAATTCTATTAGTCTAGGGATCTCTAAATCCTTGCCCACAAGACAGTATAAATGATTTTAATATTGTTATAGACCTATCCCAGCTTAGAGGAGAGGTGATTTGTGATTATATGGTCAGTAGAAACCTGTGGCTGCTCTGTCCTTTGTTAGCTATGAGAAATGGATACCACTGCAAAAAGGATAAATTGTAGAATTTAATACACTTAATGTAATTATGCTGATAGCTTGTTGCTGTCTCTAGGGTGCTGTTGCTATAGTAACAGCATCAGGTTGTCTCATGGTTATTTGATCAATATTTTTGTTGAATATGAAATTTGGGGAAAATGTCCCTCTTGAAAGTTGGCTGAAGTAGCAGCACTAAAAACAAAAAAAAAAAACAAAAAAAAAAACAAATAGTTCTAAGAACTTCTAACTTCAAAAAGGACATTTCTCTCCAGGTATTAAGCCATCCCAATGCTTGAATTGGCATAAAGGACAGAAGCAATTCTGTTAAGTAATAGTACAGAGAATCGGTATTTTAATTTAATGTTTATTTATATCATACTCAGAATATTATGTATAGAAGCAATATTTACTGTATATTCATAAAAGCGACATAGATGGAAATTTAGAGGTTTGTTATGGTGGCTGAGATAGTTATTTTAAATTTCTGTCTGAATTTCTGGGATGAGGACTTATCTTTATTTACATGCAAACTATTGTCCTCATCATTGTTGTTGTTATCACAAAGTTTCGGCAATTGTGCCCTCCAGCCTTCATCAGGTGCTTGTCGGTCTGGGTAACCTTCAAAGTATTTGAAACTGCATATTTCATTTAATCTACAAGACTGGATTGTTCTCATTCCATTTCTGACCTATTGAGATATCTTGTCTAGGTCTTATTTATTACTTTTCATTTATTTCTCACTCCATTTCCACTTAGTCCAAGTATGCACTACCCAGCCCAGGGATTGAACTCACAATTAGTATATCACCAAATTCATAAGCTAACCCTTTATTTAACCTAAGTGGATAGAGTGTTCTCATTCCACTGCCCGTTTCTAGGGATATCTTGTCTTGTTCTTATTTAGTACTATTAAATTATTGTTTACCTTGTTTCTATTGAGTTCAAGTATGCATTACCCAGTACAGGGTTTGAACTCACAATTACTATGTCATTAAATTAACAAGCTAAGGCTTTAATCCACTTGGCTATTGTCTTGTGGATTTTAAACCCTGATTTTTCAAAACAAGCTGGCAGGCAGGTCTTTCTTGCTTAGAAGAATGACACAGCACTATTTTCCTATTCTCGTTCTCTGTATTATTTAATCTTGTGTTGGACTAATCTAAGCTTTCAAATATCCGTACAAAGAAATTCAGAAATAAACAATGGATATCGAATCAAATAAAACGTACAGTAAGTTACCTATGAGTTTCAAATAGACAAATTGGGATAATTTTTTTCCATATTCCAAGCACCCCTTTTAATAGAAATTAATTTAATTTCCTCCCACCAAGCATTCTAGGACAAAGCATTTTGTTACTGAAAATTGTAAGAAATTATTAAAAAAAAAAAAAATCCAGCCAAACTTTTATTTTTACCACTCTGTCTATTTGAAATTTAAGCGTAATTGATATTGTAGGGGAGTTATAAATAATTATAAACTCTTTTACATTTATATATACAAAATATACTCATAAAAATGAAACAGTAAAATGTGGAAATAAAAAAATGAGTATTATTTATTATCTGATTGTTATGTGGTGTTGAACACATGAGTCTGGGGTCAAATGTAGATCAAATATAGATCAGGATATGACAGAATGATAAGATAAAGAATAAGTAAAGTGTCTACAGTCTTTTACATATGATTTTTTTTTTATAGATGTGTGTAATGTGTGTTCAGATAATTCAGAAAGAAAATACAAGAAGTGTCTGTGGTTTTCTTACTTCAAATTTTTGTTGAATATTGAGATAAATGTTACTACTATGGCCTGAAAAAGGAAAAGGAGCTGACATTTTTGTTGATACTTGTGTTAATGGCTTGTCTGTGTTGACTGCCTGTCCAATAATGTCAGATGTTTGTGTATAGAGGAGAAAAGTGGAATCAATTATCATTGGTTTAAAAAGAGTGAATTAATGATAATTATAATTGTTATAATTATTTTATTATAATTATTTTTGGCACTATAATGAATTTTTATTTATTTACTTTTTATGGACATGACAAAATGACAGTATAATTAAATTTGTTATTTATGCATTTTTTTATGGACATAATATATTTACAAAACATGGTCATTGTAAAGTGGGAAGAGATAAGTGAAAGCAGAAGGAATTGCCTCATCAGCCAACTTGACCATCTGATCTAATGTTTTATCATCTAGAATTTTGAGGTTTTTTTTTAATTACTGACATTGATTTACAAAAAACAAGGAATTTTCTTTTTTTTTATGCTTATCAACTTTGAGATTTCTGGGAGATAAACATAAAAATATTAAAAAAATAAATCCTGAATTTTTAGTCATATCTAATTTTTTTTTCTTCTTTTATTGTAGTTGGGTTCATTTGTTTTAAAAGTGATGGATAAGATTTGACCAACATTTTCATGCTTTTTTAATTTTTTATATACTTTTCAGTAGCTACTCTTGGGGAAAGGTATGAATTCATCTCTTCTCCTCTCCCATCTATGGGTTAAATAGTAGAACTTGTATCTGGAAAAAAACATTTTAATCTCCCAAAAATTTTTTAATGGAATAGCAGTTGCATAAAAAAAGGAATTATTATTACAACCCAAAATATGTTTCAGCATTAAATAACTCACAAAGGGTTGATAAACTTTAAAAAAAAATCAATCCATCAAATTTTCAGTATCAAATTCTTTAAGTATTATTCATTGGTCAATATATTTTCCTAACTAATATCTTTAACAACAATTCAATTCATACATTTTTAGCCTCCTTGTGTTGTCTGAAATTTAAAGATATCTGTATCTTTATTATTCTGCATGTTTTGAACTAAACTTTTTATTCTTTTTTTTTTCCTAAGTAGTACACATAATGAAAACCAAAGAATATATTTGCCAAAATTTTGTGTTAAAAGCAACAGATGAAGATAATCATCTGAAAAATATTCAAAAGGGTGAGAATCATTAATTTCAGAACTTCATGCAATACAGAGAATTTAAAGAAAATATTAGATTAAAAAAGATAAAGACAATAGTTTCTGCCACAAAAAAATATTTAATCAGTTCACCTCAAGCAAGGCAATAATGCCACTAAGATGCAAAGGGCTACTGGGAGTGAAAGAGAATGAGAAGATTTTAGAAGGAACTGGAAACCAAATCCTAAACAGGAAAACAATAGATAAACCTCTATTCCTGTTCAAAAGAGCTGGGAGGAGAGTAAAGCTGACAATAGGTGAAACTATCTACTCCCATTTAGAATAAATAAATAAATATTAAGAAAAATTTCAGAGTTTAAGTGGAGATGTTAGAAGTATAAAGTTAAAGTAGATTTTAAAAGGAACCAGAAACCCAATCCTAAATAGGACATAAGGGATAAACCTTTACTCCTGTTCAAAAGACCTGGGAGGAGTATGAACCAGATGATATGAGAACCCTTGAAGAGAAATAGCAGTAGGAATAATTTTTTTGTTTTTTTTCAGGGGTAATTAGGATTTCATTAAAAATGCTAAAAAATAATTAGTACTTTAAAAAATAACTTGAAATAATGAAAAGATAAAGGAAAAATTTAAAAATGCCTTAAAATAATGAAAATTAAAAAAAAAATTAAAATAAGACACCAAACAAAATAAAGAAAATAAAATAAGTGAAAAAAAAAGAAAATGACTTTCCTCAAAATCTGTAACAAAGTTGAGAAAATAAAACATGCAAAAAGAATAACATTTCTAGATGCGTCAGTTAGAAGGGAAAATGACCTTTTTAAATTTATTTTTTTATTTTGATTCACAAAATATTTTTTTTCTTTCAGGATAATGATTTGTTTTTTTAAAAACTTTTTTTTGCATTGATACACACCAATAAATAAGCAACCAAAAACTGAATAAAAAAACATTGAATTTTAATTTGTGTTTGCTTTAACTGCCAAGTGTTCCCCAACATTTTGCAGGTGAATATTACATCTTTGCTTATCTTTGAATTAGGTCCAGTATTTTCTTTTTCTCCAAAGATGACATACATATAAATAATTCCTGGAAGAATGATTCCTATTCCTTCAGAGAGCAAACATTTCATATTCATTAAGAATTTAGAACTCCAAAATTTATGCCCACCATGGTAAGTGTGACACTGAGATCCGTAGATATATTGGAATGGCCAAGGACACATTCCAAAAGCTGGGCAGAGTATTGTGAGACAGGAGGATTTCTTTGGAAAACAAAGAAAAGAATACTGAGATGTTATGTGACATCTGTTCTTCTTTACAGCAGCAAATGATGGGCAATTTCCTCAAAGATGAAGAAGAGACTCAAGGTGACAAAGATGTGGTTCTACAGAAGGATGCTAAGGATATTATGGACTGAGCATGTGAGCAACAATGAGATCTTAGCGAGATTGCAAACAAAGAGAAGGCTTATACTTAACATCAGAAAGAGGCAGCTGAAGTTTCTGGAACACATAATGAGGAAAGAGGGCCTGCAGAATCTGATACTCATCGGTCGAATAGAGGGAAAGAGAGACAAGGCAAAGTAGCGCATGACATACCTGGTGAGCTTGAGCAGGTGGATGACAGAATGTGGTTTGGGGGAGGAAGCAGAGGGAAGAAACTTGCTGAGAGCTGCAAAGGATAGGAGGTGGAGAGCTATGATCACCTATGTCCTGAAATGACATGGCACATAAAAAGAAAAGACTGTATTAAACACATATTCAGTTGGACTACATTTGAAAGTCTACTGTTACTAAATTTTTAATTAAATTTCTTCTCATTAGTAGCTCAAGTAAGCCTGACTTTTAAAATTATCCCTCAAAATGACAGTTGGATAAATTCACAATTTAGTAGATTGGTGTCTTCAAAATGATGCAGTATGGCAAACCTACTTCAACCTTCCATGAAAATAAATGTCTCATTCCAAAGAACTTTGGATTTTAATGGTAGAATTTGTTTTTTTTCTTGAAAGTATTTAAGTGTGAACTATTTTTCATTCCATATCCATTCAGGATGTAGGTAATCATGGCTCTCTACAAAATCTTCTTTCTTTCCATCCAATTGCCCATATATCCACTTTCCTTGGACACAATGCCAGTTGCTGTCAACAACAATCTGAATAATTGCTCTCCAGTGGAATCATCCATAGTTGTTGAAATCTATTGTTTTTGCTTTACAGATATAGTATCTGCACCCTATGCCTAACCATTTTTTCTACAGCTTCAGGTGGCTGGGTTTTGAATTCTGACTTGTCCTTCTCTTAGACTGGTTGCCAACTGCAGCTAGAGAGACTAGTTTGCTCTGCTATTTAACCCATAGCTAGGGTGAAAAGTGATAAATTCATACCTTTTCCAAGGTTATTTGTGCTAAAGTAAGTGCAACAAAATTGGCTTTACAAATTCTGATTCAATTATCTGCATATAGGTTTCTTTATTATCTGTGAATTGCCATGGCATCTTGGGAAAGATAGAGTAGTGGTTTCTCATTGCCTTCTCCACAGTTTGGAATTCAGAATTGTCTTTCTCTTAGACTGGCTGTCATCAAATGCTAGAGAGCCAACTCTGCTATTTAACCTGTAATTGGAGGGGAGAGAGATGGATTCATACTTTTTCCAAGGTTATTACTACAAAAGTGAATGGAACAGACTTGGCTGCAATTTGAACTCAGCTCCCTGATTCCATTTACAGTGCCAATTCTATTGTAAGAATTATTGTATCTTTGGAGAAGTTTTGGAGTTATGAGTTCATCTTTATTAAAAAAGATTTTGTTTCAGTCAGTATAATGTCTTTTTAGGGAAAACTTAGTTCCATTGTGGAGCCATTCATGGATAATTAGAAATTCTTAATGCACAATGGAGAATTTAAACTGCTTTTTAAAACTGCTTAACAAAAAAGAAATTTGTGTTATGTTTTTTCTTCAAATCCCATTAGTGACATACAAAATTACAACTTTATTATATTGAATACCATTCATTAATGTTTTCAATACTCTTTGTTAAGTATCAGACATTCCCTTTTTGGAATTTGCATCTTGTGTTTGTTTTTTTGTTTTCTACTTACTTCTCTAATACTTACCAGTGGTGATATTCTCAGGAGAAACAACATTGTTCTATTCATGTCAATGAAAAAAAAATGAAGATGTTAAAATTTTCAGAGCAGAATGATTGTCCTGGGTATGACAATAAACTACATCTGGCAGCAAGGCTTCTGATTGTGGGTTTTTGAAGAGTGTGGAACCACCTCTTAATTGCTATTCTTACAAGATCAACCTTGAACATGATGGTAGCAACTGTTAGGGTCCCAGCTATGAGCAAATAGTTAATCCCCAAACTGGGAACAAAACTTATGTTTTGTAGTAAGAAAATAGATTTTTTAACAGCAAAAAATAATTTCCAGAAATAGATTTTAATATGTTGTATCCTTAAAGAGGTTACAAACAGACAAGGGCGGTACTTGAGTGAAGGAACAGCAACACATGTGCAGATGAAAGAAGAGAGGTTTATTGTAAAAGAGAATACACTACTGAAAGACAGGGAATCAGGTGGCAAGATAGTAATCCCTGAAGCAAGCCCCCAGGTATATCCTGTGCTCACTATATATATATATATATATATATATATATATATATATAGCTACTGATATAGTCTGTCCACATAGGCGATAGGGTAGTGTAGGACATTCCATTGCAACACCTCCCCCAAGTTAATTTTCCTATGAAATTTTGCTAATTACCTCTTTTTGGGGTCAGGATATAATTGTTTGACATTTTTCCTCTTCCTAGTACTTCTCGGTCTCACCAGCTGTTGTGGAGTTATTTCACAGTGGAGGCTTGTTTTTGTACTAAGTCGGTCCTAAAATAGGTTTGACGTACAAAACGTTAGGAACTTGATATAATAGGTATAACGCAGAGTAATCTAGTTGTGGTTGCTGATACTTTGGTATTTAACTAACTGTCGTCTGACATCGACCGACTCACCTACTGACTGACGATATTTAGTCATCCCCCCACACGAGGGCATCATGTGGCACAAGGCCAGTTTAACGTGGGATCTCCGAGCCCGTGGGATCTCCGAGCCTCTGGGCTCGGCCAAAAATATGCCCATTGAACCCGAATAAATGGGTTCAGGGTCGGTTTACCTCCACGAAAGAGAATCCACCCTTCGGCATAGCCTCCTTCGGGTTCCTCCCCGCCCGAAGGCAGAGAGTTCAACTGATCAGCCAGTCGACTGATGATATTCAGTCATCCCCCCCCCACGAGGGCGTCATGTGGCACAAGGCCGGTTTAATGTGGGATCTCCGAGCCCGTGGGCCTCGCCAAAAATATGCACATTGAACCCGAATAAACGGGTTCAGGGTCGGTTTACCTCCCCGAAAGAGAATCCGCCCTTTGGCGTAGCCTCCTTCGGGTTCCTCCCCGCCCGAAGGCAGAGAGTTCAACCGATCAGCCAGTCGACTGACTGACCGCCTTGTTACTCTTACTACTCCTACTTTTTATAGGTGGAAGAGTCTATTAACTATAGAATAGGTGTGTCCCACTATAACACCAGCACAAAATAATAGTAAAAACAAATCATCAAAGCTTCCAAGCATTAAATGACTCGTAAGGAGTTGATATGAAATGAAACAAAGCAAACCAAATCAGAGCAGAATGAAGGAAGTTGGAGTTTCATGTTTTGCATGCATTTTAGTCAAAACAACACAAATCATCAGCCTTCGTTTATATGTCATGTTCTTTCAGGACTTGAGCGATAATGGTTCTCTACAATTTTCTATCCTTTGTAGCTCTCAACAATATTTGTCCCTTTAATATTCCTCCCACTCCCAGTTCAGACATCCATTTATGCAAACACATTAGGTAAGTTACTCACTGTTTTCCTCTGCCCCATTTGACTTCAGTCTGTCCAGTGAGTGTCAGATTTCCAAGCCCACTTTCCACATATATCCTAGAAATTTCAACTACAAGGGTCAGTTGAAAAGTTCATGAGCTGACGAAGATCCTCGCATCGAATGTGACCAAATGAGGTTTATTTTTCAACATAGTACAACTTGCAATCCACACACTTCTTCAGTGCTTGGAACTAATTGGTGAAGAAACTTTCATCCTGTTGGTTAAAAAGCCATTAACAGCAGATATGTCATCGTCACTGCAATACTGGTTCCCAGTCAAGTGCTTTTTTTCATGTTGGGGAACAGATAATCAGATGGGAGTCAAATCAGGAGAATAGGGAGAGTGATCAACCAGTTCAAAGCCACAGTCACACACAGCAGCCACTGAAATCAAGAACTTGTATGCTAGAGCATTGTCTTGATGAAACAGGTCACCTTTCATCAGTTTTCTTGGATATTTGGTCTTGATAGCCTTTCATAATTTCCTCAGCAACTGAATGTTCTTAACCATCTTTCTTCAGAATTAAAACTTTATCAGATGAAGCTAAACATAACACAAAAGTTTTCTATTGCATCCACAACTATATCTAGTTACAGGAGATTCATTCTCCCAGGCTGGGTTAGGACTGTTCCCTGATACCTGTGGTGTATTAAAAGATAAGGCCGAGGGAACTAGACAATTTTGACCCTCCACCCCATGTACACATTGCATTCCTCTCACAAAAAAGGCCTTGTGCAGTATTTTGCCTTAGGTGTATAAATTTTTATTTATATTAATAAATGTGCATATAATTGTGTAAAACTTACACACGCACTTTATTTCCTCTGTATTCCAAGTATAAGGAGAAAGTTCCACCCTGACAGAATTTCCTCCAAGAACTGTTTGTGGGACAGGCTCATGAATTTAAGTGTAATACTTGGCAGCTAGGTCCCATCATGTTATATATAAACTGGGTGATGAAATAATAGAAAATAAACTATAAAGAAAACCAAAGATATTCAATAGAATTCCATAGTAAATGCTCAGATGAGCTCCATTCTTTAGTACCTGTTCAGACCTTTACAGCTCGGACACGCTGTGTTACTTCCCCAGAGTCGAATCATCTGCATTTCCTCCATATTCTAAATGTAAAGAGAAAGTTCCACTCTGGCAGCTTTTCCCCTCAAGAACTGCCACTTTGTAGAACAGACTCCAACGTGGATACTTCTTTGAACACTACAATCTTAACAATCTACAATCTTCAAGTCAAGAGTCAATCGTTATCTATCCTCTGAATCCTCATAATTTTCACTTTTTCATTCATTCACCAGAACAGTAACCCTATACCTTGAGTGGCTCGTGAGCCTTATATTATGTGAACTTTAATATAAAAAAAAACATGCATATTGTCACTCACTAAATTTTTCACTGATTTCAAAAGATATTACGTGTGGCTCAAGACCAACTGCAATGGAGCATTGTGGGAATTAGCTTGCTAGGCCTTTAATTATAAGTTTGTGGGTGGTATAAAAATCTAGATTGTAATGGTTGCATTGAACTTTGCACAAGGGAATTATTTGGTAGCGCCCACCTCCTCTTCCTGCAAGAATTAAGTTAGAGGAAATATTTGGTTATATGGTACTAGTAGGAGTGTAGAATCCCTGATTTGACTATACTCTGGCAACTATTGTGACATGTTAGAGTGCAGGGGTAAGTGGGTGCAAGCCTTTCGTGGCAATAAATAGCTTAACTGAATTGGTGGTTCCATTTTCGTATTGAGGAAGGAAAAATGAGGGTTTTTTTTTCTTTCGTGTAATGTGGAAGAGAGAGAGAGACAAGTGACCCAAAGGACGTTTTTTGCTTGTTGTGCAAACACTTAAATTGTGATGGCAAGAAAGCAAGCGTAGTGTGAAATGAGTAATAATAGATGAAGCAGGGATGTTCAGAAAGGCGGTAACGACGACGACGACAACGACGACAGAAAAGCAGTTGCGTTTAATTGAAGTGTCATTCTCTCTCTATCATTTCTATGCCCGGATCCCGTTTTCACTTGCTTCTGTCAGCTACGGACTCGTCGAAGCGATGTGGCCGCAGCTGAAAGCCGGGAATCATAAGTTTCCCGCATTCTATCGTCCGTAATGTCGACGAATAAGAACTATCTAAAGTCCTCATCATTGGCATCATCTTCGCGTGTGTAAACAGAAACCACCTCACTTCCCACCCGCATCTGATAGCATTGTTTTTCTTTTTTGTTTTTGTTTCTTTTTTTTACTTTTTTTTTTTTTTTTTCACTCACTTTTTATTTTTTACTTCTTGTGAAATGTCAGCCATGCCCGAACGTTATACAGGTAAAGAGATATATACACAATCATTTGTAATGAACGCTTATTGATGCTTCGCTTACTTTTACAGCTTTTGTTATCGTAAAAAGAAGTGTGGAGGCGTTAAAAAAAAAAAAAAAAAAAAAAAGGAAAGAAAGAAAAAGAAATAAGTC
>OZ010588.1:82250028-82407528 GCA_963932145.1 Acanthosepion lycidas | reverse complement strand
CACACACACACAAAAAGTTATTTAAATGTACTCTAAATGCCTTTTTTAAAGCAACAGAACATACTGTATAATTTTAGGCTATCTTTTTTCTTTCTTTTTTTCTTTCTTTTTCTTTTTTCTTTCCTTTTCATTTTTTCTTCCTTTTCATTTTCTTTCCTTTTCTTCCCTTCTTTTATTTCTTTCCTTTCTTTTTTATTTCTGTCCTCCCTTTTTTCTTTCACTCATTTTCTTTTTTTAAAGTACTCCGTCTGTGTGATGTGTATTATTGTTGTGTTCTTAATTAATTGCTGACTTCATTCTGTATGCACACGTGCATTTCTTCCCTCCCCACAAACATACTTTTAATTTTAATTTATTAAAATTCATACACTTTGCATGTCTGACATGCAGATAGAAAGTAAATAAAAAAAATTAAAAAATACGGAGGCATCTATCATGAAGAATTAGCAATTAAGAAAAAAAAAAAATAAAATAAATCATATTGTCGACACAACACTAAAAGTACAGAAAACACACTACATACAACAAAGCGTCCACATATGCGTGTGTTTGTGTACACTTACACATCTACACACATGTGTGAATATGTAACGCTTACAACAAGTTGATCTCGAATGACTACTGACATTGGTGAAACACGCACGCGTTCGAACACACAGACACAGGTGCACGTGATTTGACTTGGGTTTTTTTTTACTACTCTTTGTCTTGCAGGAAAATTCATAGGCATATGTAGATATAAAAATAATCAAATATTTATTATTTAATTTATAAAGCATGGATATAATAAAATAAAAATTTTTTAGTGTTTTTTTTATCATACAAGTAAATGCATAACACACGTACACAAATATATCATATGTTAGTTACATACATACATCTGTTTTTTAGCAGATGTTCAATCGTCAGTCAAACTAACCGCTAACGTAAATAATTTTATGCCGAATATATATATATATGTGTGTGTGTGTGTGTGTGTGTGTGTGTCGCTGTTGTAAATAAACTATTTCTCCCACAAAGAATTACATAATGTGTGTGTCCATAACTGCAGAATCAGACTCACTTATTTACAAAGTTGGATTTAATCAACTTATGATGAAATAAAAAAAATGATGGTAATGCAGACTTCTTCTTTGACGTGCTGTATCCTCTCAGGGCGATCGTGGCTCTTCACAACTTCCTATCATTTGTAGCTCTTAGCAGTGGTTAGCTTTTACTGTCCCTTCCTGTTCTGCCATCTATTTACAAAATCTTTAGGGTACTCGTTGTTTCCTTCCATCACTCTTGTCTTCAGTATATCCTGTGAGTGTTAAATTCTCCAAGCCTTCTTTCATCATTGTGTGCCCCGGAAATTTCGGCAGTCTCAGATTCTAAGTATAAGTGATCTTTTTTTTTCATTTTCTTTAAAACTTCCTTGTTGTTTACATGCACTATCCATGGTATTCTCAGCATCCTTCTGTAGAACTACATCTCTGTTGCCTGAAGTCTTCTCTTCATCTGTGAGGAAATTGTCCAACATTCACTGCCATATAGGAAGATTGATATTACATAACAGTTCAACACTCTTTTCTTTGTTTCTAATGAATTTTTTCTGTTTCTTAATACTTTGCTTAGCTTTTGGAAAGTATCCTTTGCAATTGCTCAGCACCTTTGGATTTCAGTATCACATTTTCCATCGTCTTTTAAAAGACTTTACAGCTAACTAAAAAACTAGCTTGCGTTGTGGCCTTGTTAGGGCCAGAAATAAAGACACAAAGACGAATTGAGTTAAATAAATATATTAACACAAACAGTAATACAAACATATACAAATAAGAGCGTTGTAGCAAGAATGTTTGATCCGACTGTCAGAGCTAACTGCTGGAAACTTCCCTCTCCAAAAAGCAGTACCTGATCCTATTTATAGCTGGGAGAGTTCATGCATGCATGGGTAAATTATCATAATAGTATGTCTATCTATGTCTATGTAGACAGGCCTTATTTGATTGAAAATGAGGGTAACTGTTTTTTGGTTTTACTATTTGGATAAATTAAGTTAGTCATGGGAGAGTGCTTCTTAGTCACTCTTCTCTGTCAGCCATCACATCATGTCAGTGATTGAAATATTTTATCAAAATATCTTGCAATAGCAGAAATCACCAGTAGAAGGAAATTCACATAAGGTGGACATACAATCACTGGTGTTAAGCAATATTGAACCTGGTCAGTACCTTGATGGGTGACCGCTTGAAAATACCAGGTGCTGTAGAGTTGGATGTGCAGGTGCTGTAATGGATAATGATATGGAATTGTTAATCGGAGAGCTGAGTTCCAAACCCATTTTGTTTTGTTATATTCACTTACATGCAAATAACCTTGGGGAAGGCATGAATCCACATCTTCTCTCTCTAGCAGTGGGTTAATTAATAAGACTTGTATCACTAAATCATTAATATCTCCAAACAAAAAAAAATAAAAATAAAAATTCTTACAATCTAAAATATTTTCTGGCTTTAAATAACTTGTAAAGGGTTGATAAGCTGTAGAAAATAAATCAATAAAAAGAATCAACAACTTCAGTGGAATTTGAACTCAGATTGCAGATTTTGTTTTCCAGCTTGACAACTCCCTTAATTTCCTCCTTCACACTCTCTCTCCCTCCTTCTTCTTTTCTCACTAAACAATTTCTATATTACCTTTTCTAAATAACCAGAGATGCTTAACTAATAGTATTTTTCTATATATCTACCTATTTATTGATCTGAGCACCTGTTGTCGAATGTTGGCTCACATGTTAATCTCTGTTAGCTTAGTAAGTTGGAAAATCATTGAGCGCTTCAGTATTTTATCCCTGTGCCTGACTACATTTTGTAAATATCACCAAAGCACCTACCATAGGACAATGATTAGCAAGATTATCTTACAAGTTATTGTGAAGTTAGTTTAACACTTAACTGGCTTTACACTAGAGTAAGCCAACTTTAGTGCATATTTGTCTGTTTAGTTTTTTTCGTTTTTTTTTTTTTTTTAATCAATTCACCCCAAGCAAGGTGATATTGCCACTAAGATGCAAGGGGCTACTGGGAGTGAAAGAGAATGGAAAAAAATTTAGAAGGAACCAGAAACCCAATCCTAAACAGGAAACAAGGTATAAACCTCTACTCCTGTTCAAAAGACCAGTGGTGGGGTGAACCGGACGATAGATGAACCTCTCTACTCCTATTGAGGAAAAAAAATAGTAAATAAAATTTCAGAGTTTAGGTGGAGATGTTAGAAGTATAATTTGCCTGTCTTTTTTTGTATATTATACAAATAATTACTCGTTACTGTTAGTAATGTTTGCATTAATTCCTGACCACTTATTATAGTTGCTTTTTTTCTTTGTTCACCCAATACAAAGCCCAAGAGCTACTCAAGGTAGAAGCTTACTAAGTGGTATTGTTGCAAGGGAAGGGAAAGGAAGAAGCAAGAAGCACAACTTATGGGGATATGTATGATAGATAACGATTGATCCTTGACATGCAGCAGTTAGGGAAGCATTTTCTCAGGAGTTAGTTCCCTAAAATAACAGTTCTGAGAAAGAAACTTTCTGAGTGGAACTTACTCCTTACCAAAGGAGCACAAAGTTCATCATGTTGATGATTTGCCACTATGAATATGGCATGGTGGGTTCTAGCTATGAATGTCTGAGCTGGTGGGACTCAGGAATGTAACTCCTTAGAATATCTGCCATAGTAATAACTATTGAGTAGTGAGAGGCTAGCTATGTTTCATCTGTGGGAAAAGGGGTTGCATGGTGGAAAATAATTCATCACCCACAAGGCTGTGTAATCATTTTTGAACTGCTGGATTAAAAATTTAGATAAAATCTTTCAAAAAAAAATTAGTGCTTTTTTTTTTTTTTTGTATTATCCCATGCAAGGCAGTAAAGCTATTAAAACAAAAGGGGTTACAGGGTGTGGAAGAATTAGGAACAAAAACATCAATAATGAGCGGGAAAAGGAAAGAGTAATCAGTAGGACAGTAGATGGTGACTGACATTGCATTTAAATTTTTGCAATTTTTTTAAGTTGGCTGGAAAGCATGAAGGTGGATGAGAGTTCCACAAGCGAGATGTGCGAAACTATTAGCATAGAATTTATGGCTACATCCAGCCAGGTCAACTGTAAATTGATGAGATGTTGTTGCTAGTCTAGTACTGTGCTTAAATTCATAGGCTAAGTATCATACTTAATATTCAATATTTTTTCCTTGCCACCAGTTTATATTTAGTTTTTTGTTAAATGAAGAAAGTGACTAATACTAATCTGGGGAAGAGCATAGTTGTAGTAAAGTAGGTTGGTAATGATTTTCTTTTTTCTTTTAAATGCTGTCTGTTCAGTTTGTAAACAATCACGGTTATCTACAAATTTCTTTGTTTTATTATCAGTAAATTTCTATGACTTCTAATGAAAAATGGTGGAATAATTTCCAGTTGCCTTTTCAACAGTTCTAAATTCAGAATTTTCCTAGATAGCCCAGTCTACTCTACTATTTAATACATAGCTGAGGGGAGAAGAAACAGATTTATGGCTTTCTCAAGGATTTTAGTGAAAAATGAATACAACTGATGAGGACTAAACTTGAACTCAACTTGCTGACTCTATTTCAGCACCGATAACTGTTATGATACCTGCACATCCAGTAATGATTAAAAAATCTGAAAACCTTATTATGCATGCAGATTTAAATTTCAGACGGCATGAACCAGAATTTATTTTTCATTTTTTTTTTAATCATTTCCCCCCAAGCAAAGCAAATAAAGCCACTAAGATGCAAAGGGTTACTGAGTATTAGAGAATATGAGAAAAAAAAAAACACCCCACCCCAAAGTGATTTTGTCTTTAATTGACCTTCTATCTCCCTAACCCATCCAAACCCAATGCACTCGGTCTTTGAAATGGAGACACATTTAGGGTCTGCCACACTTCACTAAATGACGATTGATTTGAGCTCAACAAGATTAACATGAAATTCCAATTGTAAGTAATAAGAATCACTTTTTCCATGATGTTGTTTGGATGATATATATATTGTCAGTGACTAAACTGGCTACACCACTCCAAGTTCTTGTGAGTGAGGCGGCTTTTTAGTGAGCCACTAGGACAAAAAATAAAACCTAACAAAGGGCGGAAGAACTCTCCATTAGTCAACAGCCAACTGACTAGAGGTGGTGTCTGTATAAATGACTATAGAGAAAGCAACAGGAAACCATTCCACTATTAATCCCAAGATATATCATGGCTAGTAACACACACAATATGAAACCTAATGCCGTGAAGATGGTTAAGTCTATGGGAATTAACTCCTCAACTGTTAAGGACAGTCAATTGCACTAGGTGTCACCTGACCGTCATCCAGTTACTGCTAGCACAAATGGCATAAAGGGGATAAAATTCCTCGGAACCTATCCCTTACCCGGAAAGGAATAACTGAGTGACAGGTGTCACCAGACCATTATCATGTGACTGCTCACATCAAATAAAAAAACAACTCTTGGGACATGGAATGTTTGGACGTTGAACAACTGTGGCCACTTAAATAATGTACAACAAGAGATGAGTAGGCTAAAAATCAACATCTTAGGTGTATGTGAAACTTAGATGGCCAAGCAGCAGAGATTTCGTCAGTGACAATCACAGGATTATTTATGTAGGCAGAGAGAAAAACATTAAAGTAGTAGGATTGATACTAGATCAAGAATTCAAGAAATGTGTTCTAGGATACTACCAATTATCTGAAAGAATTCTGGTAGTCAAGCTGAAAGGAAAGCCTTTCAACGTAGCTATCATAATAGTGTATGCACCGATAATACAAAGTAAAGAAGAAATCAATTGTTTCTACTCTATGCTAGATAATGCCAGGTCTCTTTACAAATTGTAAGAAGTCATAATTATCATGGAAGACCTGAACGCCAAAGTAGGCAGAGAGGGCCGGAGATATAGCCAGAAAATTCAGACTAGGGACCTACAACGAACATGGAGAAAAATTGATTCAATGATACACGGTTAATGACCAGGTAATAGCCAACACATGGTTCCAAGAACATCCAAGATGATTATGGACATGGAAGAGCCCAGGAGGAGAAACTAAAAACCAAATTGCTACATAACTATCAACAAAAGATTCAGGAATGCAATGGTTCACTGCAAAACCTACCCAAATGGCAACTACAGATGCAATCATTGCTCTGTTATATGTAAACTAAGAGCGAAACTATGGAAACTGAAGAAGCCTGACTCAGCACGCAAATTGCAATACAACAAATTCCTGAGTGACCCATACCTGAATGAAAAATATATGGACAATGTGAAAAGATACGAGGAACAAAATGGAAATGGAAAGTCAAAATGGGACGCACTAAGAGAGGGTTTAGTGACATCGGCAAATGATATCATCCTAAAGCAGAATGGATGAAGAAGAAAAAATGAATGGATCACTGATGAGATTCTCAACATGATGCAAAGGTATGGGACAGAATACAGAAAACTACACAATGTAATAATGACCAAATGCAGGCAGGCTAAAGAGTGGCTAAAATGTACAGAAATAGAGAGATTAAATACCATCAACAAAGGAGATATGCATAAACAAATAAGGGAACTAGCAGGACAGAAGACGTGCTCATCAACAGGCTGCATAAAATCCAAGGATAGAATGCTCATATTAGAGAAGGAAAAAAAATTCTTCAGCACTGGAGTGAATATATTGGAGAACTCTTTGATGAAAGAGAACAACTAGCAATACAAAGAACTACCAACAGACCTGAAATCCTAAAAACTGAAGTAGAAGCTGGAGTGGTGAAAATGAATAGAAACAAGGTGGCAGGGCCAGACGGAATTGTAACAGAAATGCTGACAACTTTAAATGATTTGGGCATAGACAAGATCACAGAAATAATAAATGAAATCTACAACAGTGAGGATATACCAGATCTCAGCAGATCTATTTTCATAGCACTGCCTAAGAAACCAGAGGCAAATCAATGTGAACTCCACTGAATAATCAGTCTAATGAGCCACATAAAAAAAAAACATCATCTGTATTTTGATGAATAAAGCAGGCAGCAGAATCAGGCCAGAGATAGGACAAGAACAGTGCAGGTTTGTTAAAGTCACTGGAACAAGGAACATGATATTCATGCTCAGAAAGTTATCAGAAAGAGCAATACAAATGCAGAAGAGTATGCACCTGTGTTTTATAGACTATGCAAAGGTGTTTGACAAGGTACACCACAAAGATCTATTGGAACTGCTCAGCAACCTTGATATATTTGGGAAAGATATTAGAATAATCAAAAATCTATACTGGCAGCAAATGACCTGAATGCAGATAGAGAATTAGGTCAGCAGATATACAAAAATAGAAAGAGGTGTAAGGCAAGGATGTATCTTCTCACCAGACATTCAACCTATACAGTGAGGCAATTCTGAGAGAATTGGAAATCTTACGAGGATTCATCATTGGCAGCCACAATCTCAACAACATATGATACACAGATGACACAGTGCTGATAGCAGACAATGGAAACGAAATTAGAAAACTCCCTACAGAAGGTAGTGAAAGTGAGTGAGAAGAAAGGGCTAAGTATAAAGTACAACAAAGCAGAATGCATGGTCATCAATAAAAGAATGTGTCTGAAATATGATTTACAGGACACTAAAATCAAGCAGGTGCGGAAGTTTAAATATCTGGGAAGTGTTCTGCTGACAGAGGATGCTAATGTGAAGATATATTGGGATGGCCAAAGACGCATTCTAAAAGCTAGGCAGAGTATTATGAGACAGGAGGATTTCGTTGGTAACAAAGAAAAGAGTAATTAACTGCTACGTGATATCTGTCCTCCTTTATGGCAGCAAATGTTGGATAGTCTCGTCAAATATGAAGAAGAGACTCCAGCCAACAGAGGTATGGTTCTACAGAAGTATGCTAAGCTCGAGCGTATGAGCAACAGTGAGGTTTTGGAGAGGATGCAAACAAAAAGGAGACTTATACTTAATATCAGGAAGAGGCAGCTGAAATTATTTGGGACACATAATGAGGGCTTGGAGATTCTGATACTCACAGGTAAATAGAGAGAAAAAGAGACAAGGGTAAGCAACGCATGACATACCTAGAAAACTTAAGCAAGTGGATGACAGAACAGGGTCTGGGAGAAGTAGCAAAGGGACAAAACTTATTGAGAGCTACAAGGGATAGGGGGAAGTGAAGAGCCATGATCCCCTATGCTCTAAAGGGACATGGTACATAAAAGAAGAAGAACCTTCATAATTTTGTTGGATTGGGTGCATATTGTGCCATAGAAGAAAAATATAGTTGCTGATCTATTTTATTCAGAGTGCCTACCCTGCTTATCTATACAGCACATCCCTGAGATATATATATATATATATATATATAATATTAGTGATCAGATGATTAATCGAAATCAAGAATTGGAAATATCTGAACTTTTTGGGGTATCAGAATCAGTATTGGAATCAGAGTATTTTTAACCTAATTTCTGATTCAAAATTGATTCTTTGGATTTTTTTTTTTGGTTGAAAATTAATTTTCCATTCCATATATGAATATTTATTGATTTTAAACTATCAGTAAAACTAAAATCTATATATCATAATAACACCTAAGTATGATGTAAATTTATTTCAACTTGTCTAAAAAAAATAAAAATGTGAAAGTTTCTACTTGGTTCTCAAATTTTCCATAAAGTTTGCTAGTTTAAAATCTGTTTGAGTTCAAAAAGAAATTTTCATTTTTAATTTCCTTTTAAGCATTGTTAATTCACCCATTTAATATTGCAAATTACTATTTTAATAATTATAAACAAAATTATGTAATATAAACACAAAATGAATTCATGTTGTTGTTCTGTTGGTCTCTCCTTTAAGACAATTTTTATTATTTTTTTAATTTATAAAAAAGAAAAAAAGCATTATCTGCATTTAAAAACCTAGAAAAAAAAAATTAGAATTTTATTATATAAAAATTTATTTTAAATTCAAATTTTCAATTATTCTTAAGTAGAAATTAAAAATAAAATTCCATATAAGGTGTTTTGATCAGCATTTAATCCAAAGGATCATATAAGGGTGGTGCTAGACATTTATGTTTCCTTTGGCAAGAATTCCAAACTATTCATTTGAATGTATGGAATTCCCGCCAATGTCACATTTAATTTCTTCACATAAAAATTTGACCTTGTGTCACAAATTGTCCTCATCGTGGTGGCAGTTACAACAATTTGTTTTTATAATACTTTTAGTCCATAAAATCATTTTTTCAGTCTCAGTTATTGCAAAGATTTGTTTTTGTTTACATAGCATACTATATAAACAAAAATAAATCTTTTCAATAACTAAGACTTAAAAAAGTAAACATTCTCTTTATGAAACTTAAATTTTTTTCTACAAAATTCATGTACTTCTTTTAAAATTCTATAGCATTTGAAATCAATTTTCAACTTTATTTACTTAAAAAAAATAAACAAACTTTTATTTAAAGTTTTTTTAAAAAAAAAAAGCTTTTACACATATTTGTA
Organism: Acanthosepion lycidas; assembly: GCA_963932145.1. Lineage (NCBI taxonomy): Eukaryota > Metazoa > Mollusca > Cephalopoda > Sepiida > Sepiidae > Acanthosepion > Acanthosepion lycidas. The sequence goes on along the minus strand of OZ010588.1, from coordinate 82,397,969 downwards.
TTAAAAAACCTGAAATTTAATTTCCATCAAAAAATTCTATTTAATTTTATTTTATTAATATTTTTCTTTCGCATAATTGAACTTTCCTATGTTAAATTATTATGGCATTTAAAATATTTTGAACTGTTTTTCTCATTTACTCCTCCTTGGAGCTAAACTAGATGCAAGTTTTATAAGTAGAAGTGTTTAAAAAAAAAAAAGTTAAAAACTAGTACTTTTATCCCATTTTTATCTGGCATGATTAAGTTTTTTTCTACTTTTAACATGATTTGTTTTAATATTTTAAAAATAAAACTAGTAAAATTTCATCTTTACAGTTGTACTCATCCATATGAAAATGTTAATCATTTTTATTTTAATGCTTTGTAACAGTTGAATCTCATACCTTACAAAATGATCAAGTTGGATATCAGTGTTATTTAGTTTGCAACTTTCTAAAATTTCTTATATCTCTTTAAAAATCAAGGGATATGTTTTTACTATGTTGCACTTTTACTCTTTTTTTCACACTTTTTGATACTTTTTAGAAATTAGTAAATTTTCTAGTTGTGAGAAATTTACTTTAGACAGTAGAATTTATTAGTGAGTAAATTTTTTAGATGAGATTGAAGACTTTATTATTTATTTATTAAGTTGCTGTGATAATTCATATTTAATTAAATGTCTGTAAGCAAATTTAAAATTTGCATTTCTTTTTTTATTCACTATCCTGCAGGATTTCTTTTTTATTCACTGTCTTTGTACTTTATCAAAATATATGCATGAGTTAAACCACACTACATCAGATGATGACTTTCTGCTTAGAGTATTATTGTCGCAATTAGGGTGTCTTTTATTTTTGAAGTGCATGCTGAAATTGAATTGTCACCCCTAAATTTTTCCATTCATTGAAAAATGTCACATATAAAATTTTAAGATTGCATAATATTTAGTGTGTGCCTTTGCTTGTTAAAACTTAAAATGTATAAGGTGGACAAAAAATAGGCCCTTTTTTATTTTACAATTAATAGTAAGCCATCAACTGAATTTACAAATTATACACATTAGAAAACTAGAAATATTTTTTATCTAACAGTGAAAAATTTAAATTTTTGACCAATGTTTATTATTTTCAGACTCCAATTATGGCAAGTGTATCCAATGCCAAGCAGAAAAGTGTAGTTTGGTTATCATGAGAAATCTTAAAAACCTCCAAAGTAAAGCAATATGTCAAATGTAAAGAAATTGTTCCCTTTATTGTTTAAACTCTTACTCAATTTTTTAAATAAAAAGGATATCTAACTTTATTTCATAAGCTTTTGTATTCATTTTTCTAGTAAATATTTTATTAATAAATTTACTTTGTTCATTAAGTTTTCCAAATCAACTGTAGGGGTGGAAAATTATGAATTTTAATCATTGTAGGTATTGGAATCAGAATTGGGAATTGTATCGGAATCATAAATTTAGAACAGTATTGAGAATTGTATTGGAATTGGTAAAAATATTGATATCGTCACATCACTAATATATATATATATATATATATATATTATCCCTCACCAGAACTATATGTGCAATATATATATATATATATATATATATATATATATATATATACACACACACACACACATATATATATATATATATATATATATATATATATTTGTACAACAATCCTCTTTTATACAGGTTTCATTGAAGATGACTGATAAGGTACTACAATTAAGATTTTTATTATATTTTTCTTGCTTCTGTGCAAGAGATTTTTTCTGGACAAAGTGCCTATAAGAACAGTCCGAATGATCCAAATCTAAATTTGGGTCTGAGCCCTTAGAAACGTTATTAAGAACTCCTGTTGACAAGAATAAGATTAAGTTATCTATCATAAAAAAATTTAAATAACTCCACACCAGCAAGATCTAAACTACATAAGACCAACATTATTTATAAATTTAAATGACTCTTTATGGAACTGCATTTTTGATGAAAAGAAATTTCTGAATAGTAATTACATAAACATATAACAACATGCCTATTAAGAAGACTTACTTACTTACCCAGATCGTAGCTCAATTAGGATTCATTTAAATACACATAGAGACCTACCAACCTCTATTCATAACATACTCATAGAAAATACTAACTAAATACACTCCCCTAATTGTAGAAAAAGCTTAAAAATAATGGAAATCTTAATAGTAAAAAATAAGATATCAACTTTTTATAATAATAATTATAAAAACTACTACAATGTCCTGTGTTCAGAAATTAAAACATTTCTATTGTTAAAAATGTACCATCACAATCTGTATATTAAGACAAACAAAATCATCCTAGATACTGGCTACTAGATTAGCAGAAAGTGCTAATATTTTCATCTTCAAAAAACATTTTAAATTGGTTCTTCTTCTATATTCTATGTCCCTTCAGGACATGTGTAATCATGGTTTGTCTTTTTTGCTATCTCTTCTAATCCCTGCCAACCATTCGCACAAGCTCACTAGGTAGGTTATTCACTGTTTTTTCTCTATAATCTAAATATAAGAGTCTTTTTGTTTTCATTTTCCCCAAAACTTCCTTGTTACTCACATGTTTAGTCCACAGAATTCTCTATCTGTAGAAGCGTGTTTCTGTTGTCTCAAGTCAGTATTTACATATATCATATTACCTTTAGTTTGATACAAAAAAGCTGAGAAAAATAACTTTTGATGTGAAGTAAGAATTATTAGGTTGGTGCAAAAATAATGTCGTTTTCTCACATAGTAACATATGTGAGAAAACGATATTATTTTTGCACCAACCTAATATAAAGAAAAGATACAGAATAAATATTAATTGCTTTTTTAAAAGTCACTCATTTCATTTTTCTTTAATCATGAGGAACACCAGCTTAGGGAAAATACTATGATTCATTATTTAAGTATACATACAAATACACATACACATTTCTTTCATTTTTGAATCTGATGAAACCTAGAATTGTGAAATGCATAACCAATTTTATATTCAATGAAACATTTTCCATTTGTCAAATTTCTTAAAATTTCTGTTGGGATTCTATATCCTATTTTAAACACGCACATATACACATATATATATATGTGTGTGTGTATGTATGTATATTATATTTGGGCAGCAACCATTTTTTAAACCTGTTTTGTTGAATATGACAGATAAGGAACATTTTGATGAATTTTTCCAACATTCTCCCCAGAGAGTGAACTAAAACATATAAAACATACATTAGTTAACAATAATTTTCCCAACTACATCATCGATAAACAAATAAAATTATTCTTACAAAAATACATGACACCAGTAATAAAAATACAATGCAACAGAAAATCAACATATTTTACTGGAAGCAGATGCACAATAATTTCAAGCAGGACGAATTCACTATACAAAAGTTTTTAAAAATAGAAACACACTAACTCACATTTCAGCCTGAATAAACAAGAAACCCCCTTGAAAATGGCTAAAAAGCACTTGGAACAATGGACAATAGGGACAATTTTTGCATACCCTTACTCTCACAAAAAGGAAAAGGAATGTTGGAAAAACTAAAAAGAAAAAGAAAATTTAACAGATTCTCCTTGTCCGTTATATTTAACAAAACATTGTGTGTGTGTGAAAGCATGTGCAATTACCTGCTCTCATCAGTCACCAACCAGGGGAGGTAACACAGTTTTGATGGCTAAGGCAGTACTGCTAGCCCTGGCAACACCAGCAGCTTTTGCCATTAGAGACAGGGTATTGTTTTTCATTGTAGACATGTCAATCTCTGAGATTTTTATGCAACTGCAAGTCAGATATTCCTATGTTGTGTTCAATAAAAGAATTTTTTGATCATTATATGAGACATGGCTTGAGGCATTCAGTTGTCTAGTCACACTGAAGAGCTGTGATACAGTGAAACGTTACTGTCTGCAAATGATATATATATATATATATACACACATATACATATATATATATTACTACACTCGTCTGTCTGTGTGTGTGTGTATATATATATATATATATATATATATATATATATTTTAGGAAATGGATTAACTCTGACATATTTTTAAAAGGGGATGCAGGGTCGAATCCTACCAAAGGATGCATATTTTTCTGACAAGATTTCTTGAATATTCAAGCCAGTAGATGTAGTTGGATAAAAACTACAGTTTAAATAAATGGTACTTCTACTCAAATATGAGTATCCATTAAAAATAACATTTAAACAAAATAAATTAGTATATATATATATATATATATATATTTGAATAAAAACAGACCACGTTAAGGTTCCATGTAATAAATTATTTCACCATATATATATATAAGAAATATAGTTTTAAGTGTGCTATATTTATGGGATAAAGTACTCAATATCAGAGATAGTTTATGTAAATATAAAAGTGAACACTGAAGTCAACATTCAGAGGCGACAGACTGTTTCATGCTAAATGCAATCATCATACCTGATGATTGTGTTTAGCATGAAACAGTCTGTCACCTCTGAGTGTTGACTTCAATGTTCACTTATTTATACACACAACACTCCAAATTTATTGTAAAAACATTGACTTGCATAATAAAATTTGACATTATTTATCTATTTTAGTGCAAGCATCCTCAGTGTGTGTCATTGGTTGTTTTGTTTTATGGTATATTAACCTCAGTGAGTCATTTAATGCCAACAAAATTTTTGAAATAGATACATAGTGATAGTTTGGTAAAAAAGGTGTGTATGTATACATATATATTTGAACCATTTTTCAATTACTCATATTTTTGAGTAGAATCCAACTTTTTATTATAAAGTATTTCTGGTATTAAAACCTATTTTTACACCAGTTAGGGGTTTAAATATTTACCCATAGCTGGGACCCTAACAGGTGCTACCACCCCAATTTAGAATGAACCTGGGAACACCAGCAATTAAGAGATGGTTCCACACTCCTCAAAGCCTGATCAGAGGCCTTGCTGTTGGACATAGTTTATTGTCTTACCCAGGATGTGGATGTAGTTTATCATCATACCCAGGATGGCTGTATATATAATATATATATATTTCTGAAGAATTAATGGATATTATTTTTTAATCTGACATATTTTTATTACTAATAATAAAAATATGTTGCATTAAAAAATAAAATCCATTAACTCTTTAGAAATTGCTTTGTTTACATTTTGATGCAAAACTGAGCTGATATGGCATTTGAGAAAATCTGAACTAGTGAATGTGCTTTAAGGCAAATAAAACCTTGCTTAATTTTGAAGCTCTCTTAGCCAAGCAGTCAAAGCAAAACAGATGAGATGAGACAATGCTTTCTCCTGGAATGGGGGATGCAAGTTTGAATCCTGCCAGAGGGCACATATTTTTTAGTAAGTTTTCTTGAGTCCATTGATCAGTAGACAAAATAAACCCTGTTTAAATAAATGGAGTGTCTACTAAAATGCAGATATCCACTAAAAATAATGTTTGAAGTAAAAATATATATTTGCCTAAAGAAGAAACATACAAAGAAAACATATTCAAAAACCTGCAATACCATATCATTTCATCCACAACGCAAGAAGAAAAGCATGCAAAATATACAACTGAAACAAAAGGAACATAGTCTGTAATAATAAATTATATGAAAACAGATGCATAATACTACTGACCAACTCTATCATGTCCACTATCCAGAACAACCTATCCCATCTAAATATAAATATATATATATATATATATATATATATATTCACAGTGTAGACATAGGAATCAACACTGCATGGTGACTGTCAGTTTCAAGCTTTTGTATGATCTTTAGACCATGTCTTCAGCAGTGTTGATACTGTTGAGATGTTGAGTGTTTCCGTGTGTGTGTATTGAAATAAGGGCAAACACATACGTAGGGAAAAATACTGGTATATTCGAAGACGTATTTACAACAGAGAGATTAGTAGTCAAACGAGCGCAGGTTAGTCAGTAACAATCAGAAAGAGTATAAAGTCCAACAGTATCTTCTGGTAGAGAGACGGAAGTGTGATGGTCACCTGATCTCCGCAGAACTCTACAGAACCATCCTATTAGTAGTAGAGAGATTAGTCCATTCTGATGAGAATGTGGGTGCGCCCCAACAGATACCTTTGTCCATTTTGGCTATATCCATAAATGCTTTATCTCCAATATTGGCACTCTTCCTCTATAAATAAATATAACAAATTTTAACACACAGACTCATATATAACAGTTGATAAAAATCAAGCTTTAGAATAATTATAATTACATTTTCTATTATTCATTTGTTTTGCCAAGAATTAAAACAAATGCCAGAATGAAGTTATTGTATCTTGTTTAGAATATAATCTTGATTTCCAGCCAAGGAATCTTTGAAAGATCTTGTGTACTGTTTGACTGCAATGAAACAATTTAGAAAGAAACATATTTTATACAATATAATATTTCAAGAAGCACTAAATCTTGTTTTCTATCATTTGTGCTGTCATAGTATAACTTGCTATAGATCTGTCTACTTTAGTGTTGCTTTGATGAGGAAGGTTTTCCTAGTAACAAAATCAACATTTGACAGCCATTGACATTTTGTGTGAACAATATCAGGTTGATATGGATTAGAATGCTGTGCAAAGATCTAAAGGCTTTTCATTGTTTTCCCCAAGATCTATAGCTACTGTCATTCCCTTTGTAAATAAACTTTGCTGTAGTAAGGATTTTGGTAAAAAATAGTGTAAGATGATGTGATTCATCTACTGAAGATACAGTGTACAGCTTTTTATTAATAATTTCTATATATTTTATATTTCTATCATTTAGTTCTTACTCAATGAATATTTTTAATGTTTAAAGTCAGCAGTTTCTCTTCATCCTTCCCATCATGCAATTCATTTGAAATGGTTATACATGTATAAGCTTAGCTTGAGATGGTTTAATGGTTAGCAAGCCTTTCTTGCTTGATCAGTTATGACTGAGTTGTGAGTTAGATCCTTACTGGGTGCTCTAAACTTTCAGCCTTGTGCCACATTTAAGCTATACTTAGAAAATCATTGAGCACTTTGACATGATGTAATGGCTAGAAAGCTTGACTCACTAGAACAATTACAATTGAACAGTGAGTTCGATCCTTACTGGTTGCTCCATACTTTCAGCCTTGTGCCACAACTAAGCTATGCTTAGTAAATCACTATAAGTTTAGTCCAAGTAATATCATTTATATAATAGTATTTCCTGATGTGGTGTAATTGTTACCAAACGTGTCTCAAGAGATTATTTACAACTAAGTAGTGAGTTTAATCCTCACTGTGTGCGCCACACCTTCGGCCTTGTGCCACAACTAAACTACATTTAGTAAATCGCTATAAGTTTAGTCTGAGAAATATTTATATAATAGTATTTCCCATATTTTTCTCTCAAAACCCAATTTTAAACCTGAAGACCAGAGAGTAGGATTGAAAATTAAAAGTTTTAAAGAAACTGATTTATTTCTTGATCAAATGAAGTAAAAACTGAAAAAAATGTCTATTTTTCTGGTGAGATTGACTTGATGTAGTGTAAATCTGTACACATATGAAAATAATCTCTGATTAAATTGTCTTATTTTTCATCTGCACACCAGAATAGGACAAGTAAGACAAGATTTTAACCCTTTGTTAGTCTACTGAGGAGTTTTTGCACACCTCACAAAATGTTTCCCCTTAATATTTAGCAAATGGTAAATCAAATTTTCATGATTAGACAAGTAACCTTATAAGTAAATATTTGACATTCATTGACCGTGCAGCCATTGACAGGCAGAGGTTTGTTGATGCCCAGGGCCAACTATCCTGATTGTATGACTCAAGTAGGGGGTGTCTACTCAGGTCTTGCTTATCAAAAGAATTGATCCATATTCACATCAGCTTGTGGGACTGTAAAGCACTTGTACAACAAAGTTAACAGATAATTTCAAATTCCAAAAACTAAAATTTTATTTCACTCTTTGACTGGATGCCATCCCCTTATGGATGCCATGGGCTGTTGCACCCTCTGCCCACGATTCTGCCATGGTTGGTTGAAATTTATAAAATCTTTCTATTAAAAGAATTTTTTGGGAAAATAGGTTTCTCAAGTGCAATAATTTTATTGCTCTTTCCAGTAATGTTGGGCACTTTCTTCCTAGCCTTTTTGTTTAAAGTCATATGGAATTATGATAATTTTCATTATGTCATTATTTTCTCATTAAGCTATATGTGATCTTTTTAGTTGTTGCTGTAGACGAAAGTTAACTGTCATTACTATATTTGACGTCATATAAGATGCATGGGTGTATGATACACACCCCAATTTCAGAAGGGCAAATCAAGAAAAAATTAATAATTAGTAAAATTAGTAAACCTACATATGGCATATAAGACACGGGAATTTTGAAAGATATTTTTAGTAAAAAAAAAAGTGCACCTTATATGCCGTCAAATATGGTAATTACAAAGAATTCCTGGTTTTAGTCATAATATTTTATGTCAATTCCAAGCAATTTTATTTGCTCACTGAAAATAAAGAAAACTAAGTTTTGTATTTTTGAACTTTTGAAACTTAAAAATTCACTTTTTAATGTTTACCTTTTTAATTTTGTTTTTAATGATAAAAATGTTTTCTTTTACATTTTTATTTACCCAATAAAAACAGAACATTCAAGACAATATATAACAAGAAACTTAAGTACTAAATAATATTTTTATTATATTTTGAATAGGTTGTTTCAAAACCCTAACGTACTAATACTGAGACAATGCCCCTGAGTACGAATAAAGGGTTAATCGTGTAACTGTTCTTTCTGTAATTTTTGAAAGGTATGAACTTCTTTTATACTGAAAAAAATTATATTTTAATTATTTGGCCTGAGAAAAGGAGGTGCATGTGGCATAGTGGTTATCAGCACTGAAAATGAGACTGGCATAAAAAGTTAAAATCCAGCCAAGGATGTTTGCTCTCAAACAAATACATTTGGAAAGGTATAGATCTATCTATCTAGTTTTTGTACACTCAGTAACCCCTTGTGTCTTAGTGGCTTTACTGCCATGCTTGGGGTGAAATGATTAACAAAAAAAAAAAAGAAAAATTATGTCTTTCTGATTTGATACATTTTTCTAGCACATGCATGAAACACTGATTTTTACCCTTATTCAATGATTGAAAAGCTTATGTTGTTTTTACTCCCTAGAGCACAGATATTCCAAAATAGTGTTTAATTCTATATTGCACTTGTATTTACAGTCTTTTGATAAAACTACAAAATGAAAATCCTTGTCAAAGTAATGCATGGGATAATAGCAATGATACATCTTAAAATCTGAGACAAAAATGTGCTGCTTTGTGAATCTTTTTGGTAGTTTTCATTCCTTGATAGAGGAATGAGCATCTTTCATCCAAGACTGGACAGTTTGCGTTAATATTTCACTAACACAAGTCCTTAATGAATATTACCTGATAAGAATTGGAGATGGTGCCAGGGAAAATATCATAATGACAAGAACAAAGATATGGCTCTGAATAGATTTGATGGCTGGCTCATGACAAAAACAGAGGCTTTAATTTAATCCCTTGTTTAGGGAGGTGCTGAAAACTTCTTGGCTTAACCTACTCCCCAAAATATAAGAAAATGATCAAACATTAAAATTTAGTGGCAGGAAGAAATTTTCAGCATACAGGGTGGGCCAAAAACAGGCTTATAGTTGTTTCACTATTTGTTTCATAACCAAAGCTAACTTTGCCAAACTGTTCTTTCAGTAAGATGGAGCACCTCCCCATTATGCTTTAGCAGTAAAGGACTACCTTAACCAAACTTTTCCACAGCATTGGTTTGAAAGATGGGCAGCATCAAATGGCCACCCCATCCACCTGACTATATATTTCTTTTTTTTTGGGGGGGGGGGGTGTTGTAAAGAACAAGGTATATGAGAGAAATCCCCACACAGTTGCCAAAATAAAAGAGTAGATCCCAGAAGTATTTATTGAAATTGATGCTGAGCGGGATTTGTGTCATGCTGTGTGTCATAGTGTTCTGGAGAGGTTCAAGAAATGTTGCAATGTTGAAGGAGGACATTTTCAGTACTTAAGAGATTAAACTGTGCTAGAAAAATGTAAGTAAACAGTTTTGAACAAATGTGATTGTGACAAATAAATATAAATGTAATAAAATGTTTTTAAAAAGTATAAAGTGCATACGTAAGTGTAAGCCTACTTTTGTCCTAGCCTGTATATTCATGAAATATTTTTTTTTTTACTTCACTATTATGTGATGCCAAGATCCAAAGATACATTGAAATAGTGAAAAATGCCACCCAAAAGCTAAAATTATAAATAATTTCATTAGAAACAAAAGTTGTGAATGCCTGGACAATTTCTTCACAGATGATGTGACTTTTGTTAAGAGATGTGCTTCTATAGTTTTACAGAAGAATGCTGAGACTAGCATAGCTGGAGCATGTGAGTAATGAGGAAGTTTTCAGGAAAATAGAAACAAGAAGGATTCTTATACTTAAAATCAGAAAGAGGTAATTGAAATTTCTCGAACACATAATAAAGAAAGAAGGGTTGGAAAATTTAATACCAACAGGACATATTGAAGGCAAGAGGGACAGATGGAAACAAGTAACCTTCCTAAAACCTTGTGTAAATGAATGGCAGAACAGGTGTAGTATATTGCTGCTGGGCTCAAATAAAGTGATGAACACTTATATATAAAAATACATAAATATCTTTATTGTTTGAGTTGTGGTGAATGAGTAGAGTGAGGGAGAATCACAGAGGTTAGGATTGCACATATGCGGGGAGACAATATGGGGGAATTGACAGAGACAAATCTTTGCTGAACCTCTAGGTAGCCTCTCTGTCCAGATCAAGAATCGAACTGGTTATATAACATTTGGACACCTATACAATGCCTTCTTTTGGTATGTCCCCTTCGTGTGTCTATACCTCTTCCAGCATTTGCCCATGCAAACACACATTTCTTTCTGATCAGGACACCTGTGCACCCTGTTTATTCAAAGCTCAGGATGTATGCCACCAGATGCATTTCCTATTTATGCTATCACCAGTTCCAATTTCTGCTCACACACTGATGCAGCAGAAGTAATGCCAAATGTCTTTCCTCAATTGATATCCAACACCGGGAATAGGAAGGATAGTAAAAAAAACATTGCTAAGAGCAAGAAAGGATAGGAATTTTTGGAGAGCCATGATCACCCACATCCTAAAGGAACACAGCATATAGAAGAAGATACAAAACTAAAAAGGTAATTTCTCTGTAAGCTTATTCTATCCATTAGAATTGTTCCTTGGTTAGTTCTATAAGTACAATCAAGCTTTCCATAAGAACAACAGATTCAGCTGCTAAGAAAATTAAAAAAATGAAAAACACTCTAAAATTTGTTTCTCTATTTCTGAAGGAACATTTTATCTAAATGTCTGATGACCTTCTGTGACATTATCAGACCAACAAAATAATGAAATACTCTTCCGCAATTTGTCTGTTTGTCTTGTGAACTTGTTTACCATAACATCCTGCTGACTTCTTCTTTTGGAGGGAACATAGATTGTTGTTTATATTTGCTTGTCCATCATATTCATGTGGCTTCCAACTCTGACTGAGTCTCTGTCACTATGTGAGAGAGGGCATCAGGTCACCACAAATTCAATGTAAATACAGTAACCTTTCCTGGAAATGTCAAACTGATTTCACAACATTGATAAAAACATACAAATTCTGAGATAATTGCAAATCCATTGAAAAATTGCAAAAACACATAAAAATTAATAGATCTGTTCAGATTGTAGATATTAAAAAAAAAATAGTTGAATTTGAAAAAATAAATAATTAACAACACAAAATATCTATAAAAGATCAGATTCCTGCTGTATGTATACTGAAGGACTTAAAATTAAAATGCTCCTTTATAAACGTGTAGTTCACTACTTTGCCAGTAGAAGAGTAACATGATGTTGGATGGAGTCGACTAGGCACTAAATATTTTTGTTTTGTTTTTTCTTTTTTTTCTTTTTTTTTTACTAATGTTCACCTGATAAAAGTACCAAGAGCCACTCAAATTATAGGGTTATTATATAAGTGTAAGAGGAGAAAGCATAAAGTACAGTATGAAGATATGTAGAAAAGATAACAGATAACCTTAAACTTGAAGAGATTAAGATTGTAGTGATTGAGGATGCATATTCTTGGGAGTCTGTTCCACAAAGTAGCAGTTCTTGGGAAGAATAAGTTCAACTGGAACTTCTTTCTAATGGAATACCAAGGGTACTGGGATGGTTCGTTGTAATGTACATGTCATGGCAGGTCTTAATTGTGAATGTCTGAACTAATGGCGCTAAGGAATGAACCTCAGCTGAACATTTTGAGTAGCAAGAGGCATGTGATGTTTTTTTCTGTGGGAAAGGGGTGCAGAGTGGAAAATAATGTGTAGGTATATCTATTGAAGCACATTCTAGGGTTGTCCATAGCTGAACATTGTTAGGTGTGGATTCAGGGAATTTATGTCTCGTAAATACGTTCCATCTATGGTCAATGGGGTTTAAAGTTTGTGAGCGTTGGGATTAATAAAGTTTTTAGAAGTCAGCTAATGATTCTGGAACCAGTTTTGGGTCATCTGTGTAGGATAGGGATTTTTGCTTTTAAGACTGTAGATTTTCCTGTTGAGTATAGATTTAATCTGATTGATTCTTTTCTACAGCTTATCAACCCTGTGCAGTTTATTTAAAGCCAGGCTCAACTTGTTTTTAATTGGTTGCTAACCAAAACTAGAGAGCTTAGTCAGCACTGTTATTAACTCCTAGCTGACAGGGAGAATTAATTGATTCATTCATTTCAAAAGGTATTTTTGCAAAAGCAAACTAGTGGCTTTTGCTGGAATTTGAACTAGACATTCCAAGTCCACTATTTGTGCCAATAACCACTGTGCCACATGCACATTGATGGTGGGAGTATATTATGCTATTATTATGGAACCAACTATCACTATCAAAAACATGATGGTAATCCCACTATTTGTGCCGATAACCACTATGCCACATGCCCATTGATGGTAGAGGTATATTATGCTACTATTATGGAACCAACTATCACTATCAAAAAACATGATGGTAATCCGACTATTTGTGCTGATAACTACTGCCACATGCTCATATCTAACTCTTCTTGTTCTTTCCAGTATTGTTTGTAACTTCCTTCCATCCTAACCTGTTGTTTTAATGTGGAATATCAGCATATTGATTAAGTCATTATTTTCTCTTTGAGCTATCCATTTTAGTTGTTAATTTAGAGACTTAATTTTAATATTTTATTTAATTTTAACAAGAACTTTTCATCTGAGGATATTTTCCTCAATCGTTTTTACACTGAGAAATTTATTTAAATATTGTCAAATAAAGTCAATTTAACATTTTTCTCTATCATATTGTTATTCATGACAACATATATATTGATGATGAAATTAAAGTTTTTTATGAGTAATTTGTGTTTTTCTTTCTAAAAATTATTTTAAAAATGTTTGTTGAATTTCAGTTTAGTTTATCATTAAAAAAACACAGAAGCAAATGTATTATACTAAAGAATTAATGATAAAAAATTTATTATGAATATGAATGTAGCACCATGAATAGCCTGTAGTATAGAACACCATGGACTTAAGTAACCAGGCAACACAGTGTCAGTTTTCACACTCAAATGAAAATTTTCTCTAACTCAGATTAGGTGAAGCAATTGATTTTGGGGGTGTCAAAAATAGTACTATTGGGAGTTGACTATAAAATCTCATAGAATGTAGTGCATGGGTTAAGCAACACTTGCATTGGTTAGAGATGTGATCTAATGTTGGGTGACTACCATCCTTGACTGTCACAAGCAAACCTGTTTTGTAACTTGTGGGGATCTGTGGTTTCCATGTGCTGTTGATATCTGTCCAGGATTCACATATCCCTACTATTTTCTTGTAACTCTCTTGCTCAAGAAAAACTTAGAGCCATTGCTATCGTGGAAATAGTGGTGTATGTTTTAGGACTAAACAACCATTCCATGGATTTAAGATTGTTTAAATCTTAAATCCTGTTTGTATCATATGGCTGCTACAAGAACACCACTTTTTTACCTACTGGGTTGTAATTGTCGTCTGGCTAAGTTCATTTCTACAAAATAGGAAGGGCAAAATTAACCAAAAAAAAATTTCCATTTTCTTTTTTAATGATTTCATCCCAAGCAAGGCAATAATGCCACTAAGACACAAGGGGGTTTACTGGGAGTGAAAGAAAATGAGAAAACATTAATGCAGAGAAAGGACAATAAATGAACTGGATTCAGGAAAACAGAAAATGGCAATTGAAGTTGCATTTAAATTTTTGAAGATTATAGGTAGCAGGTAAGAAAGAAGCTGGAAGAGAGTTCCATGGGCAAGAAGTAATTCAAAAGAATCTATTAGAATAGAACTTACAATTACATGTAGCTAATTCAACATTTAAATGATGAGACTTAATTGTCAATCTAGTAGTACTCTTAAAGTCAATCGATCGAGGTACCAAGTAGGAAAGCACATTAGAATGAATGCCATGAAAATATTTATAGAAAAGACAGAGGGAAGCCACATAATGGTGGTGGAGAAAGTGAAAGTTAAGATATCAGTTCAGGATCAAATAACATTACAGAGCATTCTTTGAATTTTGTCAAGAATCTCAAGATATACAGCAGAAGCACCATTCCAGATATAGCAGTAATATTCGGTGCATGGAAGAATGGTAGATTTATAAATGGGCAAGATGGATTCTGGAATGATACAGTGAACTAACTTTCCTAGCAACTGACTCAATATAATCACTCCACTTTATATCAGCAGAAAACACGAGCTCAAGATGGCACAATGTGTTGCCCTCCTGGAGGTTAGCATCTGTCTCTAATTTCATTCTTGTTAACTTTATATTATAAATCTAATGTTATTTTGCAGATATATAATGCATTGTATAGGTGGTGGGGGAGTCACTTTTGCTGATTTCAGCAGATGAGAACCCAAGAATTCAGTTTAAAATTGAAAGAAGATTTGATTATAGGGGTGAAGTTGATTGACTAATTTGTTTTTAACAGATTATCAAACAATTGTAGGCTATTTAAAGCCAAAACATATTTTTTGGATTGTAAGAATAATTCTTTCTTTGCAAGTAGATATTGCAGTAACAATTGTCTGAAGATAACAATGATTTTTTCCCAGATATAAATGCCACTATTTAACCCATAGCTGAAGAGAGAAGAAATGGTTTCATGCCTTTCCCAAGGGTATTTGTGCAAAAGTGAATGTAACAGACCTGACTGGAATTTGAACTTGGTTCTCTGATTTCTCATTCCGGGCAACTATCCATTACACCATTCACATATCCGTTAGTGTGGTGACAGCATGTTGTGTAGAACCAGCCACACTATTCAGAAAAACTGATAACAGGGAAATGGTGCACAGTGTGCCACAAAGACTCCAAACAGCCCTCCTTAGGTTTGAATTTCCTTCTCCTAGACTGGCTGCTAACAAAGGCAGAGTAGTAGAAGATCGACAAGTACCTGATGTAATAATAACCACAAAGATCAGAACAATAGTTTGCATATAAATAATGTAAATAACGTCTTTACATCATCATTTAACTTTGTGCCAAACAAAACTAAACTATTTAGACTTGAGCCATTATTTGAATAGATTTGTTGAAGTGATTTCTTATCTGTACAGTGTATCCATTTAAATAGAATAATTAAATACTTTTCTTCTAATAATGGATTTTATTTCCAAAGTTCAAGAGAAAAAGAATATTAAATCAAATTTTCTCTATTTATCTTCA
Source organism: Acanthosepion lycidas (assembly GCA_963932145.1). Classification (NCBI taxonomy): domain Eukaryota; kingdom Metazoa; phylum Mollusca; class Cephalopoda; order Sepiida; family Sepiidae; genus Acanthosepion; species Acanthosepion lycidas. The sequence continues at coordinate 82,382,128 of OZ010588.1, read as the reverse complement.
GATGCTAATGTTAAATAATAGTCTATTATTTTTAGGGGGAATGGTATCTCTGCTCGAACATCCTGAGGTTGAACTTCAAGGTCAGATAGAAGACAAAACAAGGAAGTTGATTTTGATTGGTTGAATGAGCGGGAGAATGATAGATACAGAACAAGGGTTTTCAGCGAGTTGGGTCTTAACCATCAAACAATGTAGACGTATTTCCTTTTGTGTCTGGAACTGTTCCCCAGTGGAGTGAGAGAGTGACCCCACTGGCTAGTTAGAAGATGTATACATCGACGTTAATAAGCTAGTTCAGTTAAAATTCCCCGTGTTGAAGTTCTTTTATCTCTGAAATCAAAACAACATGAGAGAAGAATGCAACTTTATTATTGAATCAACACTGTCACCCAGGACACTCCCAGCATGAGGGCGATATACAGCACTAAGACATTTATGTATACAAAGAAAAAATTATTTTTGAGTTCAATTTATATAGGAAATATATTTTTGCTTAAATCAAATTCCCCTTTAAGAATATTTTAATGATTCATTTAATTTGAAAAGAGAAATCTCAAGCGATTGTATTAGGTTGGTGCAAAAATAATTTCGTTTTTTAACATATGTTACTATGTGAGAAAACGAAATTATTTTTGCACCAACCTAATATATTCTCAATTCATTCAGTCAGTTAAGTGCCATACGTGATACATGCTTGGGTGATCATATCACTTTCGATTCATGACTGACTAGGCAGAAGATTTCCTCACAGTAAGTTACTGTTTCTTTTTGCAGTAGACTGGTTGTCAACCAAGGCTATAAGACCCAGACCTATTAAACCCATAGCTGGCAGGAGAAGAGATAGCTTCATCCATTTGAATATTTGTGTGTAAGTGAATGCAATGAACCTGATTAATGTATGCATGTGATAATGATGGATGGTAAAAGATGAAGAATATTTATAAATTTTGATTGAATTATTGATAAAATACAAAATCAGTACATACTTGATCATAACAATTATTGCAGGTGAGTTTTATTCCCACTGAGTGCTCTTTAATTCTGGCCTTGTGCCAAACTTGGCTTATTCAACAAATATCTCCTTTTGCAAGCCATTACTAGTGAGCGGATTTTTCACTGGGTGCTCCATAAATGTGGCATTTTTGGCTTAGTTCAATACAGTCTTCTCCTTTTATGTGCTATATTTCTTCTGGACATAGACGATCATAACTCTCCCCAACTTCCTCTCTTTTAAAGTAATAAGTAATGTTTGTCGCCTTACTATCTCTCCCACTCTTTCTTCTGTCATCCATTCATACAAGTTTGTTAGGTAGGTTACTTGATGTTTTTCTCTGCTCTTCATGCTTTCAGTATGTCCTCTGAATATCAAATTCTCCAAGCTCGCTTTCTTCACTATTCGTCCTAGAAATTTCAAGTCTTTTTGCTCTACTTTGTTTCTAATGAAATGTTCCTGTTGCTTAATACTTTGTTTAGCTTTTGAAAGGCATCTTTTGCTATTCCAATACACATTTGAATTTCTGTGTCACATTTTCCATCAGTTATTAAAACTAATATAGCTGTACTTGCTTGATTCTGTCAGCTCCAATTTGTGGTTCACATATTGGGGTGTCCCTTTTGCTAAGCACCATATGTTCTGTCTTCTTACAATTGATGGTTTGTCTTTTCTTTACATTTTCCTTTACTATCTTGCCTAGGATTTCCTGTATTCTTTTTCCCTGTGTCTGCAAACACAATCTCATCTACATATCTTATAGTGTTAAGTTTTTACCCACCAATAATAAACCCTGACTTCTATTTCTCTGAGGATTACTTCACTGTTAAATAAATCCTGCAAGAAATATTAAAAAAAAAGGAAAATCCTGTTGGAAACAAAGAAAAAAGTACTTAACAATTATGTAATATTGGCAGAGATAAATTATCCCTTAGGCTAATATAGACTACAGCCTAGTTCATCTCAAGCTTTTATAAAGCAGTAATTTTAATTTTCTGGATAATATAACTTCTAAATAGTTTCATAAACTGAAATGATATCAATATTTATTTGAATTTTCAGGAAGCAAAGCAAGGAAAATAATGTTTTAGTTTGTGTTTAAATTAGATAACATGTTTGGTTTTAGTTCAGAATGTTTAAATCTTAGAAATTTTTATAAAGCAGTGATTTTAATTTTCTAGATGTTATAACTTCTAAATAGTTTCATAAATTGAAATTATATCAATATGACAAACTCAACTTTATCTTGATTGTTTTATTGTTATAATGCTGGTTATAAAAAATCTGTTTCTTTTTAACTATGGTTTTGTTGAAATATTTGCTAATTTGTTTTGCAATACATATTAAAATAATGGTAATTCTTAAAAAAATATTTTTTATTGACAAACAAAAGATAGCTTTTCTAGTTTATTTAAAGAATTTGCAATAAGTTTACTTCAAACTATGTAAAAATTATTCAAGATGAGCACAGGCAAGTTAGAGGGTAGCTCCATCTGAAGAGGGGGGGGCATCATTCCATTAACCTTGGGGCTCCAAAAGTTGATAATCCAGCAACTGAATATTGCTTCTCCTATATGGCAGTGAATGCGGGACAATCTCTTCACAGATGAAGAGACTAGAGGCAACAGAAATGTGGTTCTACAGAATGATGTTGAGAATACTGAACATGTGAACAATGACAAAATTTAATAGAAAATGGAAACAAAAAGGACATTAATACTTAACATCAGAAAGAGAAATTTCTGGGACACATGATGAGGAAAGACAGCTTGGAAAAGTTGGCACTCAAAGGACATATATTCAATGCAAGAGGGATAGAGGAAAGCAGTAAATAACCTACCTGATAAGCAAAAGAGGGATTAGGAGAGATAGTGAAAAGATGAAATTTACTAAGTGCTACATAGGAAAGGAAATTGTAGAGAGACATGATTTCCTACATCCTGAAGGGACAGGGTACATTGACGAAGAAGAGAGATATTGCCTTTCTTTTTTTGTCTAGTTGTTCAATTCATTTTCCATCTGTATGTGTGTAGTTTGCTCCTAGTAAATTTTGTTCTAGATTATTCTAATATCTTTTCCAATTAGTATTTTTTTGTGAGATGGGAAAGCTCAATAAATGTCTACTGTGATATAAATATACTTTGAAAATATGAATACACTTTTAGCTTTGATTTTATGCCCACCCGAGTTTTGGTTTTGTTTATTTTGTTTTATCGCATATCAACCTCAATGGTTTATATGAATAGATTATGTATTCTTTATAAGAAATCAGTTTGTAGATCAGGTTTCATTGGCATATTTTTGTAAAGAGGGCTTTTATTGAGAGTCAAATCTATTGCTGGTAATTTTTTTTTTTTTTTTCAGAAATGTATTGCTTATAATATTTTTATTTTTTTCAAAATGTATTGCTGTTAATTTTTTTTTGTAAATGTATGGCTGGTAATATTTTTTCAAAAATGTATTGCTGGTAATTTTTTTTAAGTGTACTGCTGATATTTTTTTTCAAAACTGTATTGCTGGAAATATTTTTTTTACAAATGTATTGCTGATATTTATTTTATAAATGCATTGATGGTAATATTTATTTTTCCAAAAATGTAATACTGGTATCTTTACTACAAAAATCCATTCTCACACTTTCATAATGTTTTAACCCCAGTTTAGGGGTTAAATATTTGCCCATAGCTGGGACCCTAACAGGTGCTACCGCCCTGAGTCAAGATGAACCTGGGAACAACAGCGTTTAAAAGGTGGTTCCATGCTTCTCAAAACCTCTGATCAGAGGCCTTGCTGCTGGATGTAGTTTATCATCATGCCCAGGATGCTTGAGTTCTCAAGATCAAATATGGACAAATGTTTTGTAACTACCATATTATGCATGTGAATAAACCTACTTCATGTATAGTGTAAACCCTGAATATTTCTTTTTTAAAAACCTGATTTTTTTCATGTACCTTCATGTATAATATGACCCCAGCTTCTGAGAAATATTAGTAGGCCTACCATAGTCACCTATTGCAGTATTGGGTATTATCCGGGATATGTTTTATAGCAAATAAATGGTCTCTTTTGTACATAATGGTAAGAAAAATTGCTTGCCATAAAATATCTGATATGAAATTTTAGATACTGTAGTTTAGATTTTATTCATGGCTGACTATTGTACTTCCTTTACCCTGGGCTTGTTTCCTATGAAGTCTAAATTTCCTCCTTTTTGTCACTGCATGAATAGCAAAACCTCATCTACTATTTATGCCACTTAAGATCAACAAATTCCTTATATAAATGAGGAATTAATAGATCTTGTTCCTATCTCAAACTTGCATTCACCTTCGTTTTACAAATGTTTACATTGCTGACATATTGTCTTTTCAATGGGAAACTTTCGCCAGCCACCAAAAAATGCATAATTTTTAACCTCTTCAAAAAAATTACCTGTATATAGTGCAACTCTTTATATTTTGCATAAAAAACTTATAAAAGTTCACACTCTACTTGAGCCTGTATAGTACTTCATTATTTTTTTTTTTTTTTTTGTCAAGGTGCTTTTATTGTTGGCAAACAATAATTCCTTTTTTTATATATAGAAAAATATTTCCTCACTTTTCAAGTTTAAATTTTATCGTTAAATCTGAGAAGCTAAAGGCAATGAAATTTTTTTGAATCTGGTATTCTATAAACTTTAAGTCACGGAATTACTGGAAAGGAAATCCATTTTCAGTCATTTCATATTTTGTTTATTCTCAAATGAAATGGAATTAAACAAAGGTGACCTGTTCATTTCAATACAGACTTAACATTATATGTAAGCGTGTAAAATCAAAATGTAGCAATTGCATTTTAACCAACTTATATTAAAAGAAAAAAAAAGAAGTTCTAACACATACCTGAAAATGGCCTGTTAGTTTAATTACAGACACAAACAGAAAATGCCATTATTTACAATTAGGAGTTCTTTTTGGTTGTGCGGAGAAAACCTTAAGTGTGAAATTAATATCAAGATTAGGAAGATTATATTTTCTTTTCTCTATTCTATACTGTGAATTATTTAGAATTGGGTGAAGTTGCATAATCATCTACAGGTCCAAATGATCTGCAACACTTTCTGTAGTGTCCATTTGAGGGTTACATATATCATTGGCAGGAATGAATTCATTCTGTACTTTGTTATCACGGAGATCACCAAATCTTTGTGGAAAGAAATTACTGCTATCAATAGAGTATTTGTCATGAATCCTTTTGATATAAAGCATACTGTAGTATAAATTTTGCATTTCAGTTCAATTCTGTTGCGATTTTATCTGTGTTCTGATGGTGGATTTTATGATTTATCAACCCTATTTAGGTTATTTAATATCAACATCAATCTATTATTATATCGGAGTCTGTAAGCATTGAATTAGTTTGAGGATAGGTAAATATTAGTCATTTGTGTTTGAGTCTGTAAGCATTGACTTAATAAGCTGTCTCTTTTGGGAAGATCTTACACCTCCACAGGGGATGCAGCCTGTATATTCTAGGCCCTGCCAACAAGGCAATTGGTTTGAAGATAGTTAAAAACTGTTTTTTTTTTAATATTTGAATCTATAAGCATTTACTTGTTAAGTGGCCCCTTTTTGTTGGAGGTTTTTAAACTTCTGTAAACTCAACAGGGTAATTTGTTTGTAAATAGGTAAATATTGGTAATTTATATTTGAGTCTGTAAGCATTTACTTGGTAGTTGACTCCTTTTGGTGAGACTTACTCCTCTTCAGGAAATACAGATGGTATATTTTAAGCCTTTCTAACTGGGCAAATTTTATTTGAGGGCTGCATTCAAAGACTGGAATGAATAAATGAGTCTGTGGTAGTTACGTTTATCAGCAGAGGTTTCTTCAGTGCTTCAGGAGTATTATAATTTCTTGGCATGTCAACGGAGTTAAGCAACTTTGATACAAAAGTGTTCAGATGAACTACATTCCTTAGAGCTACCAGTTCTAACTTTCACAACTAAGACCCACCATTCCACACACATTGTAGCAAACATCCCTTATTTCCTTCATATTCCATTAGTAAGATGTAAATTCCACTTGAACAGCTTTTTCCCAACTGCTACTTTATGTAATCAATTCCCAATAGGATTCTTCCCCGATTGCTATAATCTTAACCTGTTCATGTCTAGAGTTAGCTGATATCTTCCCCACCTATCCACATAAACTGTGCCTCTTACTTCTTACTCTGTAATCCTTTACTTTGAGTGGATCTTGGGTCTTATACAGGCTGAATATTAAAGTCAAAAAATACTTATAGAAATATGAACACATGGGCAAGGGATTGCAAGATTAGTATGCTAACAATTGCTTTGTGCTTATAATTAATTCTGTTTTTACATGTGTTACAGAGTTAATAAGAGACTTTTTTTATTCAATACTGTTCATAGAAATTTTTTGCTTAAGTCTATGGGTTTGGATGAATAGACTAAATCCACAATAAAGTATGTCCTCAAAAAAGGAAGAAACTATTTATTTTAAGGAAAACTTACCAATCTTAGTGATTTTATAGAAAGCATACAAAATACACAAAAAGAGGGTGTATATAAAAAAAAAGTTTACAATATAGCAGGTGGGGCATTTGGTCAATGTTCAGAGGACAAATAAATAAAAACAGTTCATAAAACAAGATAAGCATCTTGGATATTTATGTCAGTTGAAGAAAGTCTTTTTTTGTAAAGAAACAGAAATAATCAGGTGGTGTGGGTACTGTATATACATGAGTATAATGCAAGCTTTTATGATCAATTTTTTATGCAAAAAATAGGGGGTTGCACTCTACACAGGTAATTCTTTTGAAGAGGTTAAATATCATGCATTTTTGGTAATTGGTTGCAGTATGCACAAATAAATTTTTTTACTCTCGAGGTTAAAATTCATGCAAAAAATTCAGGAGTCACACTATACATGAAGTTAGTTTATACATGAGTATACAAGGTATTTAATTTCAAGGAGTAGTTCAGTGCTTTGGGTTGAGTAGATAAGAAAATTGGTTTGGTTGTAATGAAGTATTCAGTAATATTGGCAAAATCCTTCAAAACGAGTACTTTTTTTTTAATCAGAATCACCCCAAGCAAAGCAGTAATGCCACTAAAACACAAGGGGTTACAGAGTCTGGAAGAATTAGGGACAGAAACATTAAGGATGATCAGAAAGGGAAGCGAGTTATTAGATGGACAGTAGATAGCGATTGACGTTGCATTTAAATTTTTGTAGATTAAAGTTGGCTGGAAAGCATGGAGACAGAAGGGATTTCCACAAGTGTGAGAGAAGAAACTGTTAGCATAGAATTTACAGCTACATTTAGCCAGCTCAACGGTAAATTGATGGGATCTCAACGCCAGTCTAGTGCTTATAGTAATTTGCATAGAAATCTGTAATACGTGTGAGTCATTGTATTTGCCACAACAGAGCATTCATACAGAGGAAATTGAGAGTCAATAAATCATAGAGAGGAAATCAGGATTATCTAATCTGTTGTTTTAATAAAGAAGTCATATGATAACCAGCAGGAGAGCAAAAGAAAAAGGTATAGAATGAAACCAAAACAAATTATTAAATAGCTTAGAAGCATATGGCAGAATATATATTAAAAATATTTACATAGAAATACTTTAATGCTATCCCCATGCAAGAAAATAGAAATAATATTTATTTCTTTATTCATTAATCTTCTTGGCACAGATATGGCATTTATAGAATATCAGATCCAAAAAGGTTTTTAAAAATCCCAAATTGTGAAATTCTTCAACTCTGAAATATAATTTAACCTTGAAAAATGAATAATATATTTTCTATAAAGATGTGGATGTACAGTGAAGTAATGGAGAGTGGCTTGGATTGAGGAATTGTAGAGCTGAGTTTGAATTCTAGTTGAGTTTATTACATTCACTTATGTGCTGTTACCCTTTTGAAAGGCATGAATCCTTCTCTTCTCTCACTGGCTATGGGTAAATAGCAGGACAGAATGGGTCCTGTGGCTTTGAGTGGCAACCAGTCTAGAAGAAGGAAAACTTTTAATTCAAAACTAGCCTGGAGAGTGTTGCATTCTTTTAGACTATCTTGCTCAAGACACAGCACTGCTACTGTGACTGCATTACATGTGTTGTCCCTATGATCTTAATGGGTTATGGAGCTCATGATCAGGATTGATCTGTAAAGAGAAAACTGAAGGAATTATTATTTGCTAACAATAAAACTGAGAAAACAATAAAATCACATTTGAAATCATTATTTATTAATCAAACATTTTTTTTTATCATTTCACTCCAAGCAAAGCAATAAAACCACTAAGATACAAGGAGTTACTGAGTACAAGCAAATATGAGAAAAAGAAAACCTTAGGAAGAGAAAACAAAGAACAGGAATTAAGAAGACAGAAGATAACAATTGACATTGCATTTAAATTTTCGAATGTCAAAGATGACTGGAAACCCAGAAGCCACACAAAGTGCAAGAGAAGAAACTGTTAGCATAGAACTTACTGTTACATCTAGCCATTTCAACTGTAAAAAGCATCATTAGCAAAATAGATTATGACACTATGTTGATGGCAGACACAGAAAAAAAAAACTGCAGGAGCTCCAAGATAAGGTAGTAAAGGAAAGCAAGAAGAAAGGACTAACCATCGATTGTAAGAAGATAGAATGTATGATCATTAGCAAGAAAAACAACCTGAGATGCAAGCTATGAATTGATGTCAAAAATCAAGCAGGTACAGAAATAATTGGAAAGTGTTTTAACAGACGATGAAAAAATATGCCCCAGAAATTTAAAAAAAAAAAAAAACATTGGAATAGCAAAAGCAGCCCTCTAAAAATTAAATAAAATATTAAGAAATAGAAAAATTTCATTAGAAGCAAAAAAAAAAAAAGTGCCAAAGATGTAATATCAATATTCCTATATGGCAGTGAATGCTAGACAATTTCCTCACATTTGATAAGGAGACACGGTAATTAATGTTGTTCTATAGAAGGATGCTGAGAAAAACATTGACAGAGCATGTGAGCAACAAGGAAGTTTTAAGGAAAATGGAGATAAAAAGAACACTTATACTTAAAATCAGAGGTAGTTGAAATAAGAAGGAAAGTGGGCTTGGATAATTTGATACTCAAAGGACTTTTTCATTTTTTTTTTTTTAAAGTTCCCCCTAATATGAATCTCAAGAGTCAATCAAAGTAAAGAGTTACTGAATGAAGTATGTGATATTGATATGAATGTAAGAGGAGATAGAAAAACATATAGATTATGAGCATAAGAAGGATAGATAGTAACTGATTCTTGATTTGAAGAGGTTAAGATTGTAGTGTTCAGAGAAGCATCCACATGAGTTTGTTCCACAAAAATAGCAGTTCTCAGGGGGATAAAAACTGCCTGAGTGAAACTTCCTCCTTACAGTTAGAATATGGAGGATTTGATTCTGTGAACATATCATGGTGAGTGTTAGCTATAAAGGTCTGAACTGTTGGAAATAAAGAATGGAGCTCATTTGAACATTTGGAATAGAAATAGCAAAAGAGTAAGAATAGGTTTATAACATTATGTCTATGAGGAAAGAGGCTGTAGAAAGGAAAATGCCATCACCTATGTTAAGGGGTCCACCCCTTTTTATACAAGTGGACTTGTCTAGTGTGTACTTGTACTTCTGCCGGTGAATACCCGGGAGTGATACAGTAAGAAAGTGAGGGAGTGAGAGTGTGAGCTAACCTCTTTGTAGGAGTCACAGTTACTAGCACGTTGACTTAGAAGGAAGTCATACTTTGATACTGAATTTCTCAGACTGTATATATATTATTATTGCTACTAACCGCATTTCTGGATCTACTAACCGTAGTACCAATTGTATTATTACGTCAATACATTTATTTGCTATATTACATTATTTGCGTTTGTCCTTCATTTGAGACCGGATTTCATCCTGGAATCCACAACATCCTTTAAGACAAGAGTGTCAATGGGAAACAGCAAGTGACCTACATAATGAGCTTGTGTGAATGGATGGCAGAGCATAGTGGGAATTATAATAAATAGATAAACATTGCTAGGAGCTACGAAGGATAGGAAATTGTTTGATTGATTCATTTTCTATGGCTTATCAACCTGTTGCAGATTATTTAAAGCCAGAAAATATTTTTAGATTGTAAAAAAAATTTTTTGTGATAGTAATGGTTTAGTGATACAATTCTTACTAATTAACCCCTAGCTGGGGAAGAAGTGGTAGATTCTTACCTTTCCCAAGGGCATTTGTGCATAAGTGAATATAACAAACCCAATGAGAATTGGAACTCGACTCTCCAATTAACAATTCTGGGCCATTATCCATTACACCACTTGCATATTTAAGCTTTCCTCACCTGCTATTCTCAAGCAGTCACCTTTCTAGGTACTGACCAGGCTCGACATTGCTTAGTTTCAGTGACTGTACAAGATTGATGTTTCAACACGATGTGGCTGTAAGTCATAGGAAGTTGTGTAGAGGCATGTTCACTGACACCCTGAAAAGACACAGCACATGATCAGGTCTTGTCTGGAGGGAGGGAACTTTTCAGGTTTCTGTTTGTTTCCTGCAATAAACTGTTGCATATCGTTTGTGTGTCTGGAAGTGTTTCACTGGATTCCGTAACTCTGATATTCTTCGATGAGGTCAGCACAAATCAATATGAAGCAGAAACACTGAATACAGAGTACTCACCATAAATGTGCTGGAGGGAGGGGGAGTGATAGGAGGCTGACACACAGACAAGATGAGGAGGAGTTGGGAAGAGTGAAAGATGAGCAGAATAAAAGAAGAAATGCAGAGAGACAGGGAAAAGATGAGAGAGAGAATTAGGAAAAGTAGAAAAGAATGAATAAGTGACAGAAAGTGGGTTTAGATAATGGTGGAGAGCGTGTTAAAGAGTGAGCAAAAGAGAAAGAGGGGGCATTTTTATAAGGGAATGAATAAAAATGAGAGATTTTAGGACTTAGAAAAAAAAAAGAAAATTTGAAAATGAAAAATGTTAAATAGAAAACAAGAAATGTACAGAGAAAATTTGCATCAGAAAAGAAAGTAATTTGTATTTAGGTCTTTTTAGAATTTCCTTTAAAAGGCATGAACTCAAAACATCTATACAAATAGGAATATTGTTAGATTAAATCAAGATTACATAAGCATACTTGTAAAATCTGTAATACTCATTGCATATGAAAATGCTCAGGGCAAGTGTTTTTTGAAGTAAAAAGAGATAGAAATAATGACAAATTGATGAATAAGTGATCAAGAAAAGAGAAAGAAAGGAGTGGGAAGAAGTGATAAAAGGAGGAAAAATAGAGAAAGAATTTTATTGATTGATTTGTTTTTTTATGGCTTATCAACCTTTTGAAAGTTATTTAAATCCAGAAAATATTTTTGTATTGTAAGAATATGTTATAGATAATAATGATTTTACTCTTACAGGTTCTACTATTTAATCCATAGCTAGGGAAAATTTTTTTAATACTTTTATGGTATTTTGCATGTAAGTGAATATAATAAATCTGACTGAAACTGGAACTTTTCTGAACCATTATCCATTGCACCACCTGATATTCATAAGTGGTCACCCATCTAAGTACTGACCAAGCACAAGGTTGCTTAACTTTGGTGATTGGACAAGAACCAGTGTTTCAGTGTAATATGGCTGTAAGCTAAGAGAGAAGGAAAGTGAAAGATTTAAAGAGTAAAAGAGAGAGAGAGAGTATGATATAAAAAGAATTGGATGTAAAAGGAGTAGGTATTGTTGACAGTATGGTGAGAATTATATAAAGAAGAGTTTCATAATAACAAGAAGAAAAGTGAGAATGGTAAAGAGGGAGAGAAACATGAGGGAGAAGAAAGAATAAAAGGGAGAAAGAAATACAGATTCTGGTATATATTGGTATATCTATATATATATATAAGTAACTTGTTTCCTTTCTATTTGTCTACCTATCAGTTTATCTTTTTGTCTGTTTCCCTTTGCATTTATCCAGAATTTTTAAAAATGGGAATAAGTAATGAAAAATAAAAACTAGACAGAAATTAACCCTTCTTGATGCCCAAAATATTTTCTACTCTTCCTTTACATCATCATCATCATCCTCATGACCACAACTACTGACACTGCCTTTATAGCTACCACTATCAGCATCCACATCAGTCATATTTATCATCACACCATCCTCCATCTCCCTCAACACCAGTATTACTGGTGTGACCTCATCTCTCTTGCACACTAACACAGGCAACATTTAACAGCAGATAGATTCTGATGTCGACAGGTGACTAACACAGAATTGAAAATTGGAAATGCCAGACGAAGAAGCTGATTTTGCAGCAGTAAAACTGTTATATCCGATGCAGCGTTGCACTGCTGTCTTTCTTTGCAACCATTCCTGTATTGATCTCTGAACCGCTCTCCCTTCTTCCCTCTTCATTCTCTAAGACCAACCAACCAACCAACCAATTGGCTTCATTAGTTACTTTGAGAAACCTTGCCAATACACTCAGCAGCTTGTAGACCTTGTAGTAGGTGGGGGGGGGGGGGAAACGTGGCCTTCTCAAACACAACTAGACTTGAAAAAAAAATTGAAATTCTCACTTTGAATAATCTTTCAGTAGTTAGATTTTTCTTTTTGTAACAAACTTTTGAGATAAGAACTTGAGCATTGTTATTTATCTGATCTGACTATTCGTAATAGAACTTAAAAATAGTTAAAAAAAAAAAAAAAAATCCCGACAGATCAGGTGAATGTAATGCTAACTGTAATCATAATATTAGCAGTTTCCTTATAAGGAAACATTACCCATTCATTGACAAATTACCCAGTGCTACTTTTGATTGAAATTTACAAAATCTATGAAAAAGATTTTTCAGGAAAATAGGTTTCTCAAGTTCAATAACTGTTATTGCTCTTTCAAGTATTGATCAGTGCTTCTTTCCTAACATTTGTTCAAATTAGTGTGGACCATCAAAATTTTGATTGTTTTGTTTTCTCTTCAAGTTATATGTGATATCTATTTTAGTTGTTGCTGCTGTTGAAAGTCTTCAAGTGATGTGATTTCTTTTATTTGCTTCAGTTCTTTGTGATTCTGAAGCACCAGTCTAAAATGTTTGAAGGAGGATGATTCTTGCTAAGACCCACATGCTTCACTTACTCAAAACCATTTTTAACCATTGATCTGAGAAAACAGTTGTATACAACAGCTCACAGTTATTTCTGAATGAGTTTAACGCTATGCCTGACATCCATATCAAAGTCTTGATCTCAAACTATTTAGGAACCTGACCCAACTTTTGAGGTTAATGTTTTTGTTTTGTAGCAGCTTGCAGTGTTGTGTGAAACTACACTAGTGCAACTTGTTCTGTGTTTAATTTCTTATCTAATACTAAATTTGTTATAACTGATCCATACATTGAGTTATTTGAAGTGTTTAGTATTTACTTATTTCACATTCTGAATTGGAGAAATTTAGGCACCCTTCTTCTTACATCTTTCTCTTTAATTATTTTTTTCATGTCTTTTGTGTGTGTATAAACACACACATTTATATATATATATATATATATATATATATTACAATTCCAATGTAATAAATTATAACCATGGAATATTAGTGTTTGAGCCTTTTATATTATGTTCTTACTTTGTCCTAGACATGGAGTTTTACCTGGATTCTATCCTCTTGGGAATTTATGTACATATATATATATATATATATATATATATATATATATATATATATATAGGGCAGCAGTCTTTCTTTTAAACATGTTTCATTGAATATAACAAACAAGAAAAATTTAATTAATATTTTATTTAGTTTTTCCAGCATTCCATTCTGTGGGAGTGAGAGTACAAGCACACCAACTAGTATTCAAAACAGCACAAAAAATACATCTTAAACAGTCAAACATGAAGAGAAATTAATAACACCTAAAACAAACTCCTTTGAAAATAGCTTTAAGGTATATTATATTTATAGCTAAAAGTGCTCAATATCAGAGACAGAGCATATGTAAATATATCAGGTCATCCCATAAGTTCTGTCCGAATTTTGAATAAAGAAAACAAGTGACCAAATGTTACATTTAATTACAGATTCAATCAACAATGTATTTTCCCTGATTATCTATGACTTCCTTCCATCTATTAACAAGCTTTCTAATTCCATTACTGTAAAATTCTTTTGGCTTTGATTCAAAGAACTCACAAATGTCAGTTTTAAACTCTTCCTGTGTTACAAAATTTGTTTCTTCCAAATGATTCTGTAAGCTATGAAACAAATGGTAGTCTGAAGGAGCAAGATCGAGAGAATAAGGTGGATGAGGAATTTTCTCCCAACCAAGTTCTTCGATCTTTTGTGATTCTTGCTGTGTGGGGTCATGCATTGTCCTGATGAAACATCACCTCTTTTTGATTCACTAGAACAGGTCTTTTTTTCCTCAAAGCTTTGTTCAAATGCTCTAATTGCTGACAGTATATTTCAGCATTAATTGTTGCATTAGGTGGTAAGAATTCAAAGTGGATTATTACTTGGCGATCCCACCAGATTGAAAGAAGAACCTTTTGCCCATGAAGTTCCCTTCTTGGCTGTGGCTGGGGTCCTTACCCTTTACCAAGCCACTGTCTATGATGCTTAACATTTCGATAAAAGATCCATTTTTCATCACAAGTCTATCCAAAAAGGTGAAACAAGTTGGCGAGAATGGAAAGAAGAGCAGATGTCAACTTGTGATTTGAGGTTGTTTTTGGACAATTCATGAGGCACCCATTTTCCAAGTTTAGGAACTTTTCCAAGTTGTTGAAGATGACGATGAACTGTTGTATGGTTTGAACTGAGAACCACTGTCAATTCCTTGAGTGGCCAGGGTTAGGGGAACATAGCTTCACAAAAACCAGTCACCAGCGTCGAGCAAGTTATGTACAGATAGTTGGATTTATAGGAGTGCGGGTTATATACAGGTGCAGACTATAGTGCGGAAAATACGGTATATATATATATATATATATATAATATGGCCTGAAGATTGTGTTGAAGCATGAAGCACATTGTCGCTGCTTGGTGTTGAACTCAGTGTCCAGTTTTATATTTACATACATTCTATCTCTGATACTGAGCACTTTTACACTTTTTATAGCATACCTTAACACTATATGTATATATATATATATATATATATATATATGTTTCAAATTTGTTAAATTTATAGGAGAAGGGTTCAGTATCAGAAATAGAGAATTTATAGATATAGACAGCATGGAGATATGAATCAACATTGCATGGTGACTCCCAATGTAATCTTCAGACTAATTTTCACATTTGATCTGGAGATCACATTGAGTGATTCTTTAGTGTTGATTCTCTTAAATGACAATCCATCTTCTCAAATCTCCAACTCCTCTTAAATGGTTCTAATTGAACAAAAACTGCTTATGTGCATCTGTAGCATGACACCTCTTTTATCATACTGAACTTTATTGCGGCATGTTTTACAGTCTAAAGCTCAGACATAGATGGTCCACAGCTGTGCATGTTACTATATCACAAGATGGCCAAAATCTTTTAAAAAAATATTTACTATACCACTAGCATGCACTTACTTTACCGAGGCCAAAATTAACTTATGTTGTTGCAATTTTTATTTTCTATTAGTGTATTATATTGCATTGGCATTCATCCATCTTAGGAGATGATGGTATAGTGCAGAGCACTACGGGCCTGGTTAGAGACGATGAAGGTCTTAGGCTGCCCATACTTCAAGATTCCCTTCTCAATATAGTTGGTAGATTAATTTTTTTAACAGTTTATCAAACTTTTTGCAGGTTATTTAAAGTTTGAAAATATTTTCAGATTGTAAGTATTTTGGGGGGATAATAATGATTTACAGATACAGGTCCTAATTAAACCATGGCTAGAGGAGAAGAGGTGGATTGATACCTTTCCCAAAGTTATTTGCAAGTAAGTGAATATAGCAAACACAATTGCAACCTGGCTCTCTGATCTTCAATTCCAAGCCATTATCCATTACACCACCTACACATCCAAGCTTACAGCACCTGTTATTCCTATGCAGTCACCAATCTAAGTACTGACCAGGCTCAATGTTGCTTAACTTTGCTGATTTTATTGAGAACAAGTATTTCAGTATAATATGGCTGTAAGTTCATTGTTGTTAGAATCCAAAGGATATGGTAATTTGTTTGGTATTGGAGCAGTTGCAGGAGTTGCTACAAAATGACTTTGTCATTCAACTGCATTAGGGAATCTATGCCAGATTTGTGTAGGGTTTATTCCTTAGCCATCTCTTCTCCTGAAGGTACCCATAAGGTTGTGAGGGTTTAAATTCAGAGTTTTCCTTCTCTTACACTGGTTGCTCCCCAAAACAAGAGAGCCTCATCTGTTCTGCTATTTAACCCATAACTGGAGGAAGATACATTCATGCCTTTTCTAAGGCTATTAGTGTGAAATGAACATAAAAACACTAAGAATTTGAACTCATTCCTTCGATTCCAATTTCTGGGATGATAACCATTATGCTATCCACACACATCCTTGCCTTTTCATCCAGGAAACATTTGGCATTCATTAACTGAAGAGCTAGTGTTACTGTCAGTTGAAATTTGTAAAATCTTTTTCTTAAAATAGTTTTTCAGGAAATTAACTTCTCAAGTCCACTAAATGTCATAGCTCTTTCTAATACTAATGGGAGTTTCCTTCCAAACTTTTTGTTTTATGTCATATGGAAAGTTAACAGCTTTTTCTCTCCTAGCTCCATGTGCTATCCATTTTATTTTGTTGCTACTGGTGTTGAAAGTATTCAGGTGAATGTTTTTTTTGTTTTGATTTTTTTAACAATGGTCAGCCTATACAAGGTAGAGGGTTAGTGAAAGAGGTTGTTATGTGAGTGCAGTTTATAAGGATATAAAAGTGGGAAAGATAACAGTTAATCCTAGATTGTATTATTTGGAAAATCATCCTCTTGGGAGTCTGTTCCACAAAGTAGCAGTTCATGGCAAGAAGCTGCTCAATTGTAACTTACTTCTTATGACAGGAATGGTAATGTTTGTTATTTAGTAAAGCTCTTCATTTGTGATTTTGTAGTGTGAGTCTATAGGGTCTGATAAAGTATCAACCCTTTTAATGTATGTGCTGATTCTTCTGTGGTTTTCAAGATAGGCTGGAATAGGTTATGGGTTAATTACCAGATGTCATAGGTTAAAAGGTCACATCATGCACCAGCAACTTATTCACTTACATACTTACCATATCGTTTTTCTATGGATCAATAGAAACATAAACAAGGAATAAGAGTAACAAAAATGTTTCAAATTTTGACCAGATTTAAAAATGCCTAACCACTTCAAGTTAGACTACATGACTTTTCACCTCTATGTATTATTTATTTATTAATATTTCACCCCAAGGAAGACAATAAAGCCACTAAGATGCAAGGGGTTACCGAGTGTGAAAGAATCTGAGAAAAAGAAAAAAACATTATTTAAGTGAGAAAATAATAAAAAAACAAGAATTAAGAAGACAGTAGATAATGATAGACATTGAATGTAAATTTTATGAAGATCAAGGTTGACTGGGATCAAGAAGCTAGAAGAGAGTTCCACAAGTGAGAAGTGTGAGAGAAAAAACTGTTACCATTGAACTTATGCTTATATCTAGCAACTTCAGAGACCTAGCTGTCAGTTTGTACTTAATTTCGTAAAGTTGAGGTACCATAGTGGAAATCTCATCAGAACAATTTCCAAAAAATATTTGTAGAAAATGCACAGAAATATATATGTAACTGAATATAAAATATCACACATTGAATGCTTAACAAAGTTATAATTTAATCAGCACCTGACAATTGCACTGTGCATGAAACAAAGATGTGCTATGGGTGAGGAAAAAAATTGCTTATTTATTATTAAAATATATGTGCATATGCATACAAATAACACAGAGTTTCAAATACATAGGTCAGGATGATTATTAGTTTTTGTGAGAGAAATCCATGTAACACAGTCTTATTCCAACCACCATTAAATATTCAGGAAATTTCCTCCTACTTTTTAATTTAGGCTGTCATAGATAAAGAGTAGAAGGAAATTTTCTGAATGTTTAATAAAATGGCTGGTTGGAATAAGGAATTCCTGGGTGGATTATTCTCCAAAAAAGAATAATCATCATCCCAGTCTCAATAGTATACAATATATATTATACACATATATATTTACTAACTTTAGCCTATAGGATTATGCCTGACAGCCACATCACATTGAAACACCAGTTTGCATATGATCATCAAAGTTAAGCAACATTGTGCCTAGAATGTGTGACTGCTTGGGAATACCAGGTTTAATCAATAATGGCTCAGAATTGTTAATTGGAGAGCTGAGTTCCATTTGGATTTGTTATATTCACTTAAGTGCAAATGCTCTTGGGAAAGGCATGAATCCACATTTTCTCCTCCAAGCTATCACTAAACCATTATTAAGCCCACTCCCTGCAAAAAAAAGAAAATTCTTACAATCTAAAAATATTTTCTGGCTATAAATAACCTGCAACAGATTGATAAGCTGTACTAAAGAAATCAATAAATCTATAAGTTTGCCCAGCAAAGATTAAATTTCTTACAGTAGTAATGATCAAGAAGACTTATATGTTTTTAATTTTTAACTTTATGTGGAAGTCGCACATCAAAAGAACTAATATAACCATTTGCAATACTTGATTTGAATATTTTGCATATGTTGGCTATTTACTGTATTGCATTCTTCTTTTTGCCGTGTTGCTTAAAGACGTGTAATTATCCCTCTCCACAACTTCCTGTCCTTTTTAGCTCTTAGGTTTATTTTTATGCTACCTCTCCTAAATCATGTTCTAATCATTTACACAAGCTTGTTAGGTAGGTTATTTGCTGCTTTCCTCTGTTCCTCTTGCTTTCAATATATCCTTTTAGTGTCACATTCTCCATGCCTTCTTTCCTCATTATGTACCCTAGAAATTTCAATTGTTTCTGATTTTAACTATGAGTATCTTTTTTTTTTTTTTTTTTGTTTCTATTTTTCTTAAAACATCTTCATTGCTCACAAGATCTGTCCATGGTATTTTCAGCACCCCTCTGTAGAATCTGTTGCTTCAAGAATCTTCATCTGTGAGATTGTCCAGCACTCACTGCCATATGAGAGACAATAATCATTCTCAAGTAATGTCTTTATTCAATTGCTGTCAACTTTAACCTGTCTACTCGATAATGGAGCATTGTGAAACTCAGAAAAACACCTTTGTTATTTCTGATGCACAAGCATTAAATAATGACTGTAGATTAACAGCCTGAGTGACTCTAATGAAAAGAAGCTAACGTTGCTTTGAAGGAAGTACTCACACACACTCACTCACACTCAATTCCTGTAGACTCCTTGAGGAGTATGGGGTTCAGCTATCAGCATGTTAGGCCTTACTACTGTGGTTTTCCAGAGTAAGTAGTGGGTTTTTACGAGATGGAGTTACTAACCCCATGCCCAACTGATTTTGAAATTAGAATAATCCTTCCTGGTTACCAACTATGGTTAAAAGAGCCCAGTCTACCCTACTATTTAACACATACCTTGTGGGGTGGGGAGAAGAGATGGATTCATAATTTTTTCACTGATATTTGCACATAGCTCGAATGTAATTTGAACTCGAATGTAATTTGAACTTGTCACTCTGATTTCTTATTCAAAGCCACTACTCATTACTCCACCCACACATCCACTTTGAAGGAAATCAAATATTAGTTCACTTTTCATTCGAACAATCATTTAAAGAATCTTTTCTATAAACTGCCTGAATAATTTTTGTTTATCACTTTCTAGTCCTTTAAAAAAAAAGAAAGTATAATACACAAGCTTTTTCTTTATCACTGTAGTATCATATGCAAATTAGATTGACAAGTATAAATAGAGAACAACTGATGAACATAGGTAACAGCTATACTTAGCAAACCCGATTGCTCTTCAGGACATGGACAGTGGTACTATGACTACTACTACTACAGAGAGATAAGCAAAACATAACAATTACATTCTTCTATGTGCTGTGTCCCTTCAGAATGGGAGAAGTCATGGCACTCCACAACTTCCTATCCTTTGTAGCTTTTATTAAATTTTGTTTTTCACTATTGCTCACACTCCTTGTTCCGCTATTTGTTTACTCAAGCTCACTAGGTAGATTATTTGCTGTTTCCCTCTGTTCCTCTCACCTTCAGTATGTCCTGTGAGCATCAAATTCTCCAAGTATTCTTTCCTCGTTATATATGCCATAAGTTTCAACTTTTTAATTCTAAGTGTAAATGTCTTTTTTTTTCATTATACTTATTTCTTAAAATAAAAAGTGTAATATGCCCAAATTTTTTTATTATTGCTTAAAACAATAAATGTGCAATATGCTCAGAATTTCTTATTTCTGTCTGTTAATGATAAACAAAAATATGTCAATTTTCATAAAATCTTTTAAAAATACTTCATCTGTCACAACTGAATAAAAAAAAAATCTCTAGATACAATCGATTAATACAAGTCAAATTAACTTTTTGACCAACCCAAATGATTATCAGCCTCAGTAATTTCTGATAATGGGTAAGGGAAAAAAGAAAGAAGTGTTTGTATTTTAGTGTTGACTGTATTTGGCCTCAGGCAAGGTTTTGGTTTTCTTTTCTTTTCTGTGTATATTCTGCCATTCCTCTGTTTTTGATTTAGTTATTTTCTGCATGAACAAACTAAATATTTCTGTTTTGATGGGGAAAATTTTGATGATTAAATATTGATCACTGCAATTCTTAACCAAAGATTTCAGTAAGTTCATTTAATCTGTATGTTGTCTATTGACGATTAGAAAAATGTATTGTTGGTGGTCAGGAATTAATAAAAATCCAAATAGAGCTATGATACTTTTTTTTTAATCATTCCACCCCAGGCAAGGTGATAAAGTCACTAAGTTGCAAAGGGTTTACTGAGAGTGAAGGAATCGAAGAACATGTTACTAAGCAGAAAGAAAAATAAAAGAACAAGAATCAAGGAGACAGAAGATGATGATTTATGTTTGTTATAGCATACCTATGAATGATAATGGGTATGCCTCCATTTCCATAAATACAGTAGTGAATACTGTATGTGGTCTAGATTTGGAGATTCATTGTGGAATTCACTTGACTCACTTCTAGCAGTTGACTACTACTTCTACACACTGCTGGTGAATCTTATATGTGTTGTTCTTGTCCTAAGTATTATTGCTCATTACCAACCTTTGTTTGATTATTCTATTCAGTAACCTTCCCTAAGTTACAACAATGTTGCATTTAAATTTTTGAAGATTGTAGTTACAGGAAAGCAAGAGGACTGAAGAGAGTTTCACATGTGAGAAGTGCGAAAGAAACTATTAGAATAGAACTTACAGTTATATCTAGCTAATTCAACAACAGAATGATGAGACCTAGCTGTCAATCTAGTCTATGAATTAAGTACCATATGTGATACACATTTGGTTGACCATGCCCTTTTCAATTCATGACTGACTAGGCAGGAGATTTTCCCACAATTCATAAAGTCGAGGTACCAAAGAACAGTTGCCATGAAAACATTTATAAGACATAGGGAAGCTCCAATACAGTGATGGAAAAGTGACTGAAGTAGAGATGCCAAGTCAGGACTGATAACATTGCAGATTCTTTTTTGGATTATGTCAAGAATCTTTAAATACATAGCAGAAGCACCAGACCAGATATGGGAGCTATATTCAATGCAGGGATGAATGGTAGGCTTATAAACGTGCAAGATAAATTCTAGCTAAAAAAAGTGCCTCCAAATTAGAGACAGCAATCTAATATAGTGTAGTCCTCTCGACTTTCGGTTTAATAATAGTTGCTATGCAATATGGTATGGAATCTATGAGGTCATGGAATTTTAAAAGGTAGCATGTTTGTATTTTAGGTGCAGGCATGTTCATATGTAAATAATTAAGGAAAGAAGCATGCAAAGGCTTGTGTTTCTACTATGGACTGTTTATTCTCTTTTTTTATATATAAACTGTAGTAAAACAAAGTTCTCAGTGTCTCTTTGGTATGTCCATTCTTTTTCTGATCCAAAAGTTAGAGTAAGTATATAATTAATGGTTGAGCTCAAGTCAGCCTTGCACAGAGTTGGAACAACCAAAGAAAAATTTGTACTTACTTTATCATTGGAAGGCTTAAATATGGTTATGGTATGTCTGTTTTCTTTTTCTTGGTCCAGAAGTTAGAGTAAGTAAGGATAAGCCTCGTTATAATATTCAAGTTCAAGTCAGCTTTGCACCAAGATGGAACAACCAAAGAAAAACTTTAGTTTTTGGAAGAGACGTACAAACACCATGAGTTGGAAAGATACAAGACAGTTCAGTCATCAGCAGACCAAGGAAGCTATTAGGTTGGTGCAAAAATAATGACGTAATAACGTCGTTTTTTTGACATATTTTTTAACGTCAAAAAACGACATTATTACGTCATTATTTTTGCATCAACCTAATAATATTTTCCAGTGGGAGCATTATTACACATGGTGCTTCATCTTAGAGCAAGGGGTAGAAAGAGAGTGAGACAGAAAAATGGTTGTCTTTTTATAGAATTAATCAGCACTGCCTGACAGTGTTTGATGAAGCCAAGTGCAGTAATCATATTTCTGATTCCTTTATTACTAGCATCATGGGAAAATGCACTTCTTTTTCTTTTTTATTATTCATTATTATTATTTTATTTAATTTTACCACAATGTGCTGGAACCATTTTGTGGGCGCATGTAACAGGAATATTTGAATACTGTCCATAACTGAGTAGTACTTATTAGGCATGACTGCAAGGAACTTAGTGACATCTGCAACGTCTCATACATGTTCCTTATATATTTATTAATTAAACAACCTGATCATCCCTTCTTAGTAATGAGATATTCCATTATGGTTTCAGGAGGCATTACTTTGTCATTAAGTGAACATACTTCATGTTACAATAACAAAAGAAATTGTAACTTCTAAGTAAGGGGGATCAGGATGATAATACATGTCCTTATATTTCATTTGTTTCATATTAGCTTTTTTTGTATATTTTTACTTCTAATGTTTTTAAGAGCAGAATCATTTTTACATGTAACAATAGTTAATTGTATGGATAAAAATTCTTAATTATTCATACAGAATATATTTTTCTTATACATGTTCAATGGGGTTTAAATCTGGAGAGCATGGTAGCTAATGGAATATCTGGAAGTCAGCTAAATTGTCCTATATTATGCAACAAGATTTCTGCAATGTCAATTGCAAAATTATTTAAATATTGCTGCCATGTTTCAACAGTGCCAGTAAATTAATTATATTATAACTTGACATTAAGTTTAAGACCTGACATTAGTGGCTATTAATCAAGTGGCTTTTGTAAGCAGCAAATTGGATTTACATTTCTTTCATGAACATAGACAAGAGATGAAGGATGTAGTTTATCTAATGTTTCATTTTGAAAACAAATAACAAATATTTCATCTAGGTATTGACAATGCTTAGTACAGTCTAGCACAAGGCCAGAAATGTAAAGCACCTAGAGATCTTGTACTACTACTTAATTCCAGTGTTTGTAAGCAGCTGACTAGGGAGTAATAGTTATCATGCTAGTCTAGCAAACCATCCTACATTCTTCAGTGGGAATGTTATTACCACATGGTGCTTCATCATGTATTTCCCATGATGCTAGTAATAAAGGAATCAGAATATGATTACTGCACTTGGCTTCATCAAACACTGTCAGGCAGTGCTGATTAATTCTATAAAAAGACAACCATTTTTCTGTCTCACTCTCTTTCTACCCCTTGCTCTAAGATGAAGCACCATGTGGTAATAACGTTCACACTGGAGAATGTAGGGTAGTTTGCTAGACTAGCATGATAACTATTATTCCTTAGTCAGATGCTTACAAACACTAAAATTACTTCTCTCCCTACCTATGGGTTAAATAGCAAGATAGGATTGACTTTCTAGCTTTGAATGGTAGCCAGTCTAAGAAAAGGACACATCTGAATTCAAAGCCCTGGAAAAGGTAAAAGGAAACCATTACACTATCTTTCCAAAGAAGTTATGTCAGTTCACAGATATTAAAAAGAAAAGAAATCTGTAGAGTGTCATGCTCACCTGAACGTTGAAACTTTTTCCAAATTTCAGAAAAACAGTCTATAATTAAAATTTTTTTTTTTTTAAAACTGACATAGAATTAGTTTTTTTAGAATATTATATCTATACAATAATGAATATAATCCCAACATTTCAAATAGGACTAGATAGGTTCAACTATCATCCGAATCACTCTTTCACGTTTTTTTAAACAGTAGGTTTATTCAGGATTGGGTTTCTGGTTTCTTCTAGATTCTTCTTCAACACTATACTTCTAAAATCTCTGCCTAATATCTGAAATTTATACTGTTATTGGGTTTCCAATTCCTTCTAAACTCTTTTCTTTCTCTTTCACTTCTGTTAGCCTGTTGCATCTTAGTAGAGTTATTGCCTTGCATGGGGTGAATTGATTAAAAAATATGTCTTGTCTTCATTGAAAATTCATTTGTCTGGTCATTTTAATAGATGATTGTTTATTAGAGGTAAAAATAGTAACCTATAATATTTTTATCTGTTTGATACTGATGTCTGCAACACCTTGTTTAATTTTTATAGTTGAACCAAAGTGCAGGGTCTTTGTTGGTTCATTTTTTTAGAGCTTGAATTCAAAATAATCTGACACATGCCAATATAACAAATCAATCTTTGTACCAAAATTATTGTGTTTCCTACTCCTGATACAGCTTTAGTTTCATTATAATCAGTCAAAAATTATTTTTAGCTTGTTTTTGGCAAAGGGAGAGACTGGACTGAGATTCTCATTTAAATATGGAACTGAGATTCTCAATAATTCTGCTATTATTTTTTCTTTTAGATAAAGTAAGGTTTAAAGTTCTTATTAGTAAAACCAGATTATCTTTTAAGATGGAAGTATAAATTTTATCAAAAGTATTTTCATATTTTTAAAGAACTTTTCATATTTTAATTTCAAAGCTGGTGTCTTTCAACAGTTCTAGGGCTTCTGAAATTTTTTTTTGTACCGGTGGTCTGCTTTTCCTATACATTAAGCCATATAGACTGATAGCTAATGGTTTTCCATCTGTGTATGTATATATATATATATATATATATATATATATATATATATATATACCCAAGATGATGATGTTTCCTCAATCACTATAATCTTAACCTGTTCAAGTCTAGGGTTAACCATTAACTCCCTCTCCTATCTGTATAAACAGCCTCTTAGTGTAACTCTGTACCTCAAGTGGCCCCTGGGCTTTGTACAGGGTGAAACTCACTATATATATATATATATATATATATATATATATATATAATGTAGACACTAAGGTCAACACCAAGTGGCAAGAGTCTGTTTCATGCTTGAACTCAGCCCATCTATCTATATATGCTTTTTGAATTTGTAGGTCTGATGAATTGGATTGTGATTACAATTCCTATGTAATAAATTATAACCATGGAATATTAGTATTTGAGTCTTTTATATTATATATATATATATATATATATATATATATATATATATAATGTACAGTTTAATGTCCAAGTTGGTTAAGGTGTGCCGGGCTTAACATTACCTTATTCGGCCCTGAGGGATGCAGGTTCAAAACCTGTCAGAGTGCAAATTTTCCTTTAATAAGATCTCAAGCATTCAGGTCAGAAGACAAAATTAAGTAAATATTCTGTTTAATAAATATATGGGTTGCCTACTCAAATACAAGTATTCACTAAAATAACATTTACAGTGATATAATATAACTATAGATCTTTAGATGTGTATATGAAATGTGTTTTGGAGTAAAGGGCTGTTAAAATTAAAATACTTTCAGTATCTGCAAATGAGAATTAAACAACTCAACCTGTTTCATATAAATCCACTTATCTTTGTTTATTTATTGACCCAAATCAACAGAACACTACAGGATTCTCTCATATCTGTTAGAAAACATGATACAGGTTCCAGCAAAAAATAAAATAAGATTCAATTTAAATTCTTAAGAAATCAGCAAATTACTTTACTTACAAAAGCCTCATCTTAATACCCACTTTTTAAAAAGTATTATTCATTATTCATGCTTGTATGATCATGTCTCTTTTGAATCATGACTGACTAGGAAGAATGTTTTCCCACAGTAGGTTGACATTTCTTTCCTCAGTAGACCGGTTGTCAACCAAGGCTATAGCACTCAGTCTGTGCTGTTATTTAACACATAGTTAGGGAGAGAAGAGATGGATTCATACCTTTACCAAGGGTATTTGCACATAAGTGAATGTAAAAACCCAACTTTGGATCAGGGCAGGAATATATTGTATCAATGAGTGCCTGCCTTGAAAATAAGGATTCAAATTCCTAGGGCCAGAATGTATATCTCTAGGTTGGAAGTATAAAGCTACATCAGGTATCAGGCAGGGCCAAAGATACAGTTATTTATGAGCAATCTCTTTGGGTTTGGCATGTGTTATTTTTAAGCCATATTCATATTATTTGATGAAAAGATGCTTTTACCCTCCATATATTTTTTGAGCGCACTAGATTCATTATATAGAGATATATTAAAATGTTGCTTTGTACTGTTTTCATAGAAAACATAGGCTGTATCGGAAAGAAACTAATTGACACTCTTTCTAAACAAGATTTTGGGACTTTGTCACTTCCCACCCACTCTCAAAACCATGTGTTGAATATCATTGCTTTTTTCCAATTTGGTTGCTGCTAAGGAAAAGTAATTTTTGTTTGTGATTGTCCAAAGAATTTTTCCATTAGAAGTCGACTGATATTTTTCTTCAGAGATTCATTTTGAGACACTTTTCTATTTTTGTGGTAATCTTTTGTCTAAAAACAATCCTGAGATGAGAGTGGTTGGTGATTTTGCCGCAACTGTGGCAGTGAAAGAGAGAAGATCGGAGATAGGTTTTTGTCTGATTTGGTGACTTAATGGCGAAATATAAAAAGAAAAATGCCGAGAACAAAAAAAAAAAAAATTGATTACTGTCTGAATGTTCTGGAATGGACTGGACTGGAATGGTAGAACCGTTTCCCACCCATTTAATTGAGTAAGACTTGCAGAACTGTTCCATCAACATCCAAATAAAAACATTCATGTGCCATTTTGGTTAATTTTTTTTTTTTTTTAGTCTTTGAGAATTTTCTCTTTTGCACCTTATGACCTTTATTTACACAAAGCAACTGGAATAGTTTTATTGGCTTGAAAGCCATTTATCTTGAGCACTGGTATTTTTAATCCCTCACCACACTTAGTTTTCTTTCTATTATGTCAATTCAGCACATCATGACTTTCCAATGTGTTATGCCCTCCCAAATAAAATTTTTGACATTTTTTTTTTTTATAAAATAACATTCAATTATTTTTCTGGCAAAGATAAGATTTTTTTAAAAATTATTGTGATATTTAGTACTATTTTAGATTTCCTAAGAACAATAATATGACTGATTTTTTTTTTTTTTTTTTTTGATTTTTTTGATTTTTAGCTAAGAAGATTATAGATCTGATTTATAGGATGCAACATCTATAACAATTACTTGGATTTTTAAAATTTATTTCTTGTCCTCTTATTTATTTAATTATTTATTCATATACACATTGTCATCACTTTAAGATTTCTCAGTATTTTTGTTCTTGTCCTCATCAACATTTCCCCCCTGACCTGTATTTTTTCATCTTTGCTGCCACATATTTTCTTAGATTTTTGTTTTTATTTTTTTCTGCTTTTCCTTCACACATTGTTTTACTTCATTTCCATTTCTTTTGTTTTTGCTTCTCTAATTCCATTTTCAGTTCTTTTTTTTTCATCCTTTTTCCTCCTCTAGTGTCTCTTTTCGTTCTTTCCTCGGTCTTTCTCATATCTTCATTTCTTTTTCTGTCAATGTCAATCATTATCTTGTCTTCTTAATACTTTTATTGTTCTCCCTTAACAGATTTTTTCTCATGTTGTCTAACACATAGTAAAACACACCTAGTAGCTTAGTAGCTTTATTGCCTGCTTTGGGGGGGGGGGGGGGTAATGATTATTCCCCTTCTTTTTTTCCTCACTTTTACACCTTTTTTCATCACCCTTTCTGTTTTTTCCTCACTCTTACTCCCTCACCCATTTCCATTTCTCCTATTTACTCACTTTCAGTCCATCCCCCCACCTTTCTCTTTCTGCTCTTGCCTCACTCTTACTCCCTCCCCTGTTTATCTTTTTGTTCTTTTCTCACTACTGCCTCCCTTGGGGATAAATAATTATTTCCATTTCTGCTTTTTCCTCACACTTACATCCTCCCCCATTTCCTTCTGCTCTTTTCTCACTTTTACCCTCTTACCCATTTTTCTTTCTACTCTTTCCTCACTCATTCCCTCAGCCGTTTCCCTTTTTCCTATTTACTCACTTTCACTCCCATCCCCATTTCTCTTTCTCTTTCTGCCCTTTCCACACTTTCAATCCCCACCCCCATTTCTCTTTCTGCACTTGCCTCACTCTTATTCCCTCTTTCATTTTCCTTTTCTGCTCTTTTCACACTATTACCTTCCTTGGGGGAAATTGATTATTTCCCTTTTTGCTTTTTCCTCACTTTTACGCCCCCCCCCTCCATTTCTCTTTCTGCTCTTGCATCACTCTTACTCCCTCCTTCCTTTACTTTTTTGCTCTTTCTTCATCTTACTACCTCCCCCATTTCTCTTTCTGCTCTTTCCTCATCTTACTCCCTCCCTCATTTACCTTTCAGCTCTTTCCTCATTCTTACTCCCTCCTCCGTTTCCCTTTCTGCTCGTTCCTCACTGCTGCCTTCTTGGAGGAAAATGATTATTTCCCTTTCTGCTTTTCCTCACTTTTACACTCACCCCCTATTTCTATTTCTGCTCTTGCATCACTCTTAATCCCTCTTTTCTCTTTCTGCTCTTCTTTCACTCTTATTCCCTCCCCTTGTTTCCTTTCTGCTCTTGCCTCACTTTCATTCTCTCCCTCCTTTTCTATTCTTCCTTCATTCTTCCTCCCTCCCCCATTTACCTTTCAGCTCTTTCTACATTCTTACTCCCTCTTCCATTTCTCTTTCTGCTCTTTCTTTGTTCTTACTCCTTCCTTTTCCTCACTCTTACTCCATCCCCCATTTCCCTTTCTGCTCTTTCCTCACTCTTACTTCCTCCTCCATTTACCATTCATCCCTTTCCTCATCTTACTATCTCCCCCATTCCTCTTTCTGCTCTTTCCTCATCTTACTACCTCCCCCATTTCCTTTCTGCCCTTTCTTCATTCTTACTCCCTCCCACATTTCCCTTTCTGCTCGTTCCTCACTATTGCCTTCTTGGAGGAAAATTATTATTTCCCTTTCTGCTTTTTTCTCACTTTTACACTCACCCCCTGTTTCTCTTTCTGCTCTTGCATCACTCTTACTCCCTCCATTTCTCTTTCTGCTCTTCTCTCACTCTTATTCCCTCCTCTCATTTCCTTTCTGCTCTTGCCTCACTCTCACTCCCTCCTTCATTTCCTTTTCTATTCTTCCCTCACTCTATCTGCTCATACCTCATTTTTACTCGTCCCCATTTCCCTTTCTGCTCTTTATTCACTCTCACTCCTTTCCTTTTCCTTTCTGCATTTTCCTAAATCTTACTCCCTCCACAATTTCCCTTTCTGCTCTTTCCTCACTCTTACTCCCTCACTCATTTTCTTTTCTATTCTTCCCTCATTCTTATTCCTCCTCATTTCTATTCTGCTCTTCCCTCACTCTTACTCCCTCCCAAATTTCCCTTTCAGCTCTCTTGCCTCACTTTTACTTCCACCCCATTTCTCTTCCTGCTTTTCTATTTCCTTTCTGCTCTTTCCTCACTCTTACACCCTCCCCATTTCTCTTTCTGATTTTTTCTAACTTTTACTCCCTCCCTATTTCCCTTTCTGCACTTTACTCACTTCCACTCCCTTCCCATTTCCCTTTCTGATCTTTTTTCACTCTTATTCCCTCCCCCATTTCCTTTTTTGCTCTTTTCTCACTCTTACTCCCTCCCCTATTTCCCTTTCTGCATTTTCCTCACTCTCACTCTCTCCCCTATTTCCCTTTCTGCTTTTTCCTCACCCTTAATCCTTCCACCATTTCCCTTTCTAATCTGTCCTCAATCTTTCTCCCATCTCTATTTCCTTTTCTGTTCATTCATCTCTCTTTCTCCCTCCTCCATTTCATTTTCTGGTCTTTCTCTTTTCTCCTCTGTTTTGCTTGTCTTTCCTTCACCATGTAAATCCAACTACAGACGTATCATCCATTTTAATAGTAAATGCCAGAACAGTACTTCACTTGTCTCGCTTTGCAGTTGAGACAAAAACAGATGCTCAACAATGCAACAAGAGATTTCTTGCTGCACACGATGCTTACTTTCTATTAAAAAAACAACTGCAATTATGACAACTTCTTCATCCTTTCAAAATGAATCTCCTTCTGCTCTTCAGTTACCATAGCAATCAGATGCTAGGTAGTTGTTGCATTGGACTGACCAATTATGCAGGGCTCCTTGGTTGGGTTGCACGTCTTGTATGCTGACATATTTCAATATTGGAATCAGTGCTGCTTGCTTAACGAATTGATCAAGGTCTCTCTAAGGTATTTGACCCTTCATTTCTCAAAGAAAACATTTCTGGATATTTTCTCTGTTCTAATTTTTCTCTTCAGGAAGAGAGGATAACTTAATGGAAAAGTTTGCCAAAGTTTGTTTTTGTTGTTCTACTGTAGTTTTCTTATCTGTTTTAAAGACTGCTTTTATGCTGAAAGCAGTTTCTCTCATAATCCAAGTGAATATTGATTACTTTAAAAATCTTATCTTTTCCAGAAATTCAGATCTCTACTGTATTTTCCACCATTTTATGAGCAAGAAATTTATTCTGGAGTCACTTAGGAACCATTATCCTGAAGAGTTTTCTGTCTGTATCTATATGTGCATGTGCAAGATTACCCCTTACCCCTACTTGTTAGCTTACTCCAAGCTATGATCTTCTAAGCCTAATACACATAGAGATATTTAAAGCAAATTAAAGCAGGTGAGAATTATTTGCATTATATGGTGGAAAATATGGTATTTTATTTTTATTTTGCCTGTTTGTTTTTATTAATATCCTGTATTATAAAATAGATAAGATTCAGGTTTGCAATGTCATCTTTTATTTACATTCAGACTAATATCCTCATCTTTGTTTTTATTATCACAATATTTTGATTGCTGTACCCCCCCCCCAGCCTTCTTCAGGTGTCTGTTGTCCCAGTTAACCTTGAAGAAATTTTGAACCACTTTATTTAATCTACAAAAGCAGATAGATTTTGTTCTACTGTCCATGTCTATATATATATTCCATCTGGTTCATTTTGAAGTTCCCTGGAGGTTAACTGAGCCAACAGACACCTTGAGAAGCCAGAGTTGAAATGTGATGATGGCAACAAAGATGAGGATATTAGTCAAGATGTAGCTAACGGTATCTCCTCATGCCAAAAACACAAAAATGAGTTATCTTCATTTTTGTTGTTTTTAACACAACATTTTTGTATGGTATACTCTACTTGATACTATATAAACCCTCAGTTTTTTATTTTATTTTTTTCTCCAGAATTGTCTCTTGGGTTTTATATAAAAAACTTAGGTATCTGGTAGCATATCAGTTACCCAGTAATGCTGTAGACTGCAAGAACTTGTATCTAGTTTAACTCCATAATATTAAATGAAAATGGAAATAAAGAGGTTTCATAGGCCATCAAATATCGTCATCTTTGGCTTTCTACAGACATTTGTTGCTTCTAGTGATTTTTAGAATTTGCTTTATACATTTTTTCTGATTTCATCACCAATACATAACAATTCTTCTATCACCTGAGGAAGGTTGGAGAATAGATTGGCTGAAACTGTGTTAGAAACAATAAAAATAAAGGCAGTATGTTGAATAATTTAAAAGAAAAATAATCTCAGAACTTCAGATCAAAAAAAAGTTCTTACATAACATGCAAGAATTCCAGATGCTATCAAATTAAGATGTATTGACATTAATTCTCATAAATGAAAAAAGAAAATTTAAAATGAAGATTGTAGACCACATCAAAAGCTAAAAGCTAATCAGAGGTACCCAAGATTATTTCAAAGAAAATAGAAAATATATATATATATAAGACAAACAAAAATATGTGAACGAAACAACAACAAAAGAAATTTATGAAATAGCTGATATAAATTAAAAAGCTTCTTCATCTAATCAAATAATTTGGACAAGGAAACCTAAAATGAAAAATTATTACAAGTAGTTTTAAAAGATATTGCCATTAGACAAATTTAAAATCTAAATAAAGAATATATTATTGAAAAACCTGCTTGGACATCATCTGTATTTGACTAACTAACAAAAAGCTGTAAGTATAAAGTGGGGTGTCAGTTTTGCATGACAGCATATTTCTAAATTGATCCCCCATTTCTTAGTCAAGAGATTCAATTTGGTGAGGATGAAAATATCTTTGGAAAGCAATCTGGGTAAGTAATATTCAAATAACTAACAAAATTTGGAGAATGATTTTGTTTATAAACATTTTCATGATTTAATTATTTTAAACTATTTTTCTCATCTTCGTTGTTATAGATGTTATTAGAGAAACAATATTTTGGCCAAGTATCCTATGGCTATCACCAGGCGTCCATTGTTTTTGTTTAATATGGGATATCTGTTGATTATTGTATTATTTTGTATTTGTGATATCAGTTATTGTTGGTTCCTGCTGAATCAGTGTTTCACTACTTGGTCCAGTAATACACGTTTAATCAACTCCTAAGGCCAAATATTTTCATGTTTATTCCTCTCATCCACATATTATATAAAGAAACCATAAGATTATTTTTCTATATCAGTGGACAAGTTCACTAAATACAAATGAGCAATTCACCTATTTTTATATAGTAGATTCTTCTGGTGACGTAGAAAACTCTTACATACACAGAAAATATGTTTTTTTTCTTATTACTATAAATGTTATTTTTACTTTTAGTGGGTACATATGTTTGAGTTCCTATCCCAATTTTTTTGTTTTCTGTTTTTATTAAACAGCAAAATTTAATAACAACTGGCTTAAATTGAATATCGATAAGGTCTGTCCGTACAACATTTTAGTTTTTCTAACTTCAGACTCGTCTTCTCTTCCCAGTTATGGGTAAATAGCAGGACAGACTGGGTTCTATAACCTTGGATGGCAACTAGTATACCGCAAAAAGAAATGGTAACCTACTGCAGGAGAAAATCTGGCTCATCAGTCATGTATCGAAAAATATGGTACATAACTAAACTGATTGCTTGTATATATGCTGAGTTCAAATTCCAGTCAAATCCATTACATTCACTTACATGCTAATACCCTCAGGAAAGGTATGAATCCTCTTCTTCTCCTCCCAGCTATGGGTAAATAGCAGGACAGACCTGGTTTTATAGCCTTGAATGGCAACTGGTCTACCACAGAAAGAAATCTGCCTCGTCAGTCATGTACTGAAAGATACATGATCACCTAAGTGTGTATCATGCATGGTATAGAACTGACTGAACTTCAGACTAAGTTGTTTTGTATCAGAATTAACTTTCCAAATTTCATTTATTGTATCCATCTTTGTACTTTTTACATTAGTATTGTATCCATCTTTTTACTTTTTACATTGGTATTGTATCCATCTTAGTATTTTCAACTGTCACTACAATTGTTATCAAGAATTGTGTTCAACAAATTCAAGTATTTCATATTCTGCTGGAACAAATTTCAAGTCACTGAAAGGTGATATCATCTACAACAATCAAATTGATTTTGTATGTATTTTTTTCTTTTGTAGATGATGTCACCTTTAAGTGATTTGAAATTTGTTCCATTAGATATAGTAAAAAGTTTAAAGTTATTAAAATAAATTACATTTTTTTCAGTTTTGTTTAAATGCTGCTTTTTGTTCATTTTTTTTTTTTTTTTTTTTTTTTTTTTCAGATTTTGTATAAGTTTAAATTATTAATTTGTGTCAATTCTTAAAATGGTTACACCACAAGAAAAGTCATTTTGTGTACTGCAATTTCCAAAGTGTAACCTTAAAATAATAAACTTTGAACCTCTTCATGTCTGGTAATATGTTGAATGTTTTTCTGTCTCTTGTGTGTGGCATCCATCAGTCTCAAGAAACAGATCAATTGATTTGAGAGTGGCAAGAAGTGGAATACCATTTCAATGTTTGTTGCACAACACATGATGCTTATGTTGAGCATATACAAGTTGAACCACCTTAAAATAATAAACTTTGAACCTTTTCCTGTCCAGTAATGTGCTGAATGTTTTTCTGTCTCTTAGCATTTGTTTTTTAATTTTTTTAAATCTTCTCTTTCTTTTTGAATAACCCTATATATATATATATATATATATATATATATATATTATCCATTACCGCTAACACAACTCAGAGATTGCATCATACATGAAACTCCAAGTCATGCTAGCATTGGGGGATAATATGTATATTTATTAATATATACTTAATAGCTTCGTTATATTACATTGAGCAATATTTTATTAACACCAGCGCTATATGTGTTATATATATATATGTATATATATATATATATATAATTCAAGTATATGATTGGTGTATATGGAATAAATTCCAATAACCAACAATTACTATTCTTAAAAGAGTGCTCAATACAGAGTAAAGCGAATATAATTATTTATTTAAAAATTATAACATAAATATGTTATAAAATCACTACAAAAATAGCTATTTTGTTTCAACACCTCTGGAGTTTTATCAAGTGATGTTGAATGTAGATTGTATTATGTTATAATTTTTAAATAAATAATTATGTGTATATATATATATATATATATATATATATATATATATTTATACAACTTGAAAGCCAGCAAATATTAGGCAAATGAATAACAAAATGGAAAAATTCTGTGTGATGCATTTCTTCCTCCAGAAGAACTTCATCAGACTAAAGTAATGTTTTTATTGATTAAATTATATATGTGTAGGAGGGGGAGATGTAAATACAAGTGTAGATTATAATTATGTACTGAGGGGAAATGCTGAAAATATGGAAATTCTGAATTTTAAATTTTAAAATTTAGGAGTTTAAATTTTTTTTTTTTTTAATCATTCATGACTGCACACAAAATCTAGACAATCTCATTCAGTTTCCCTATGCTTTTGGTTTTGTTTCTATCATTTTTGTTTTTAAGTATCCCACACATCTATCTATCGATAGATCTGCATGTACCTATTTGCTAAAGGGTATAGTTGTGTAATGTACAAAAAAGCATCAAGCATCTTTATTATTATTAATGATAAAATGTTTGCTTTTTCTTTAAATAATAATAAACCAATAAATTAGGAAACAAAAAAAATCAAGTATTTTCTTCTATATTTTATGAATAAAACTTTAAAAAATAAATATTTCTGAAATGAAAGTTTAGATTTTTAAAATATATTATTAAAAATTTAAAAATTAATTCCTGCCCTTTCATACATTACTTACTTGTTTACATTTACTACCAAACTTGTCGAGCACAACTTAGTGATACAAATGCTAAGTTCATTACCGCTTGAAGAATAAACTATGACTTCATTTGAATAAATAAGTAATTTAATTATAAAAGCCACTAGTAAAACAACTGCTTATTTATAAAACCTCACAAAGAACGAGAGTGTAAATGAATATCAAAACATAATTATTTTAAAAATTTGAATCTTAAGTCTGAATACACAAATTATTTAGCTTTATTAAGCAAGGGCTAACCACTAAGCTGGGTTCGATATAAGACATGCTGGTAGATATAAATGATGAAGCTACCTTTTTTATATACATTTATTATTATACACAGCTCCAGAGAGGCAACAGATAGCAATTTTCCAACTGAAACTAGAAAGATGTAGATCCATGATGTTCTTTACTAAAGGCCAATTCATATTGCAACTCTCACCCAGAATTGGAGGTCTGTCTCAAATAGAGATTAAGTACCTAATTAATTTGCCTTAAAAGTTAATCCTCTTTATCTTGGTATATTTTCTCTTTACTTGTGTCA
Organism: Acanthosepion lycidas; assembly: GCA_963932145.1. Classification (NCBI taxonomy): domain Eukaryota; kingdom Metazoa; phylum Mollusca; class Cephalopoda; order Sepiida; family Sepiidae; genus Acanthosepion; species Acanthosepion lycidas. The sequence continues at coordinate 82,345,916 of OZ010588.1, read as the reverse complement.
TTACAATTAATATATAATTTGATGGAGATTCAGAGATTTTTAAACAAAAACCATATTAGAACTATGAATTCTGGAACTAAAATATGACATGAAACAAAATGAAAATGCAAGTAATATTTTATTTTATTGTTTAGAAATAAAGTAAATATTGTTTAGAAATAAAGAAACCATTCCACTATTTTTTTTGAGAATGCATGTCAATTCACAGATAATGAAGTTTAATGAAACAAAATTTATGGCAAACCATGATCATTTACATCCTGTGGGGACATGGCATTTTTTAATCATTACACCCCCAAGCAAGGCAATAAAGCCACTAAGACACAAGGCGTTATGGAGTGTTAATGAATAAGAAAAAAATGATTATTAAGGAATGAAACAATAAAACAGGAATCAAGAAGACAGTAGATAATTATTGACATTACGTTTAAATTTTTGAAGATCAAAATTAGCTGGAAAGCAAGAAGCCGGAAGAGAATCCCACAAGCAAGAAGTGCGAGAAAAGAAACTGTTAGTCAAGAATCTAACTGTAAAATAATGAGACTGTGTTGCCAATCTCGTACTGCACTTAAATTCCTAAAGTCTAGGTACCATAACAGAACGTTCATCTGGACAGTTACTATGAAAGTATTTATAGAAAAGGCATAAGAAAGCTACATTGGTCCAGGACCAATAACATTGCAAATTTTTGTCTGGATTTTGTCAAAAATCTCTAAATATATAGCAGAAGCACCAGACCATATATGGTAGCAATATTTGAAGTATGGATGAATAGTAGACTTATAAATACACAAGATAGATTCTGGAGAGAAGAAATGCCTAGCACAACACTGTGAACCAACTTTCCTAGCAGTAGATCAAGCAAATGATATTTATATAATATTTCCCCTTCATCTCAATGGAAAACCGAGAAGATGCAATGAGTCACTATTCTGGAGGCCAGCATCAGCCATGCTGATGGAAGGCAGAAAAGAGTCTCTCAGATGATTAATAGAAACAATTTTGTTTTGCTTTTCTAAAGAAAAGAAGAAAATGTCTGCCATAACAAATTAACATTTGAAAAAATTTTATGTAAAATGACAAAAAGAATAAAAAAAAAAAAAAAGAAGCATGATAATATAATTAGGAAAACTAGTTTGATACTGGAACATTTTGGGGTCACCTTGCTGGTTTTTGAATTTATAATATTAAATTTATTCTGGCTTCCAGACATGCTCTTCATTTTTCTGGCAAAATAAACACTATTCTGCTGCCAGCTATACAGCACAAACAAAAACTATATATATATATTTTTTTTTTGGTTTTATGTTGGATTGATTTTTTTCTTAAAACTCAGTTACAAAAAAGATACTTAGCTCTTAACAATCTGAATGTCACTGATCTGAATCTCTCATATCTACCTGCATTAGAGATACTTGAAAATTTGAAGTATGCCTCTGACATATTAATCCCTTAGTAACGCATGACATATATCAGTGACCTTTGCTGAATACTGAATTTTTCCAATTTTTCTTGGCTAAAAATAAGCTATGAACACATAAAAAAGATATTTAGTAAATTTTCTATTCTTGTATCTGCCATGTCCCTTCAGGACATTGGTTTTTTTTTGTTGCTCTTAATAAATTTTGTCTTTTTGCTCTCACTACTAAACCCTGTTCTGACAACCATTTACACAAGCTCATTGGGTAGGTTATGCACTGTTTTCCTCTGTCTCTCTTGCCTTCAATATGCCCTGTGAGTGTCAAATTTTCCAAGTCCTCTTTCTTCAGAAATTTCAACTATCTCTTGCTCATGTTTATAAGTTTCCTTTTTGTTTCCATTTTCTTTAAAACCTTGTTGTTGCTCATATGTTCAGTCCATGGTATTCTCAGTATCCTTTTGTAGAACCACATTTCTGTTGCTTCAAGTCTCTTTTTCATCTGTGAGGAAATTGTCCATCATTCACTGCTGTATAGGAGGACTGATATTATGTAGCAGTTCCATACTCTTTTTTCATTTCTAATGAAATTTTCCTGTTTCTGTGTCTGTCAAAAATTAATCTTTGTAAGACTTCTAATTCTCTCAGAATCGCCTCACTATAGATTGAATAAATCCAGTGACAAGAAACATCCTTGTCTAAAAGCCTTTTCTAGTTTTCTATATTTACTGAATTCATTTTCTATCTAAATGCATATAGTTTGCTCCCAGTATAAGCTCTGGATTATTCTAATATCCTTCCCAAATATGTCTGGTTATCTAGCAGTTCCAACAGTCTTTTGTGTTGTACTTTATCAAATACTTTTGCATAATATATAAAACGCATGTATACATCCTTTTGAATTTGTATTACTCTTTCTGATATCATTGTGAGAATAAATATCACATTCCTTGTCCCAGTATCTTTGCTTAAAAATTTCTGCAACACCATTGGAAAAACACTTTGAGTAGGAAAAGAAATTGTTTATTATTATAATTTACATGTAGATTATGGTCCTCATCTTTGTTGTTGCTATCACATAAAAAAATTGATTCATGACCAATATAGAAGAATTGATGAACCATAAAAAATCTGAGACAGAAATGGATTCTCATTTTTATGCAAATAATAATATTGTATTTACCAAATATATATAGGCAGACTTAGTAGTATGTGCCTTCTGGACAGATATTTACTCAAACATTTCAAATAAAAGTAAAGCTGATGCAGGTGAAGTCAGGAGAATGTAAATGAAATTTTTATTTTCTAGAAAACATGCTAACAAAGTATAAAAATGCATTGCATTATATGCCTTCTCTCCCACCCTGAAAAAGAAAGCTAGTAGATGTTACAAAAGATATCTTTACTCACAAGTCTGTTACATCATGTTACAAGAGGCTGTTTACCAACACATCAGGAAGGCATCTTCTTTTCATGGTATCTACTCTAAAACTGTCCTCTGTATAGATTGGGTTTCACTGACTGGCCAAGCACAGGCATACTAATTGGGGAAGAGGAAGCAAATTTAAACTAAAAATGAAATCTTCAAGAATTACATTTTTTCTTTGTTGTGTTTTCTGTGTTCTTTTGAATATTGTTATAGTGGAACACACCTATTCTATAGTTAATAGACTCTCCCACCTATAATAAGTAGGAGTAGTAGTAGTCGCTCAGTGAGTTGGTCAGTCAGTCGATGTCGGACGACCGTTAATCGGATACTAAAAGTGTCAGCGACCACCACTAGATTTCTCTGCGTCATTACCTATTATATCAAGTTCCTAACATTTTGTATGTCGAACCTGTTTTAGGACCGACTTAGTGAAATACAAGCCTCCACTGTGAAACTACTCTACAACAAATATAGCAAATTTTAGAAGTATTGGTTTACTAGAAGAGATGAGTCCAGGCAAAAGTGATTAAAAAGTAGTTGGTTTAGATTTAGATTCTCTATTGAGGAAATAATGACTGAGAAAGAGGATATGGTGATTTTCTAAGCGTGGCTTAGATGTGGCACAAGGGCAAAAGTATGGGGCACACAGTGATGATCGAACTTACTATTCAGTTGTAATTGACCTGAGATAAACTTGCTAACAATTACACCACATAGAAGTGCTCAAATGATTTTCTAAGCATAGCTTAAATGTAGCATGAGGCCAAATATATAGGACACCCAGTGAGGGTCAAACTCACTATTCAGTCATAACTGATTTAGCATGACAAGCTTGTTAAATCATTATGACACACTGAAGTGCCCGTATCAACAAATTTATATGTATGGAATTCAAACTTGGCTCTAGTTTAACAGTCTGATAATTGTTGAATGCTCATTGCATTTGTTGCATTATAACACAGAAAACTTCTATATTGGGTCTTTGTAATGCAAAGAGCATTTGTAGTTGAACAATTAACAATAACTGATAATGGTGATTTACTAAGTATATCTTAGATGTGGCACAAGAGCGAAAGTGTGGAGCACCCGGTGAGGATCACCCTCACTATTCAGTCGCAATTGATTTAGCAAGACAAGCTTTGGGAAAGATGATGAAAGTGTGTCAGCTAAGGAGAAAGCTGTTGGTTCAGGGGATTCTCATGAGAAGAATAATTAGTAACAAATTGTAAAATCTATTTTTAGATTAAAAACCAAAAAAAAAGGCAAAAAATGAAAAGAATTTATTGAAACAAAGTAATTATAAACAGCAAACAAAATGTTATTAGCAACCAAAAGAATTTAGAAATGCTATTGTTTATTCATATGGTCAAGTGAAAATTAAATCAATTACTTTGTTTGAAGAGAATATTTTCACATGTAGAAATATTGTTTGTATTGATGGATTTAACTGTTTTCTTTTGATTTCTTGGTATATTTGTTGTGTACATTAGCTTGGGAGAGTAGTGATTCTGTTAGGAAAGGTTATATTGGGGAAAAAATCTGGGCATAGATTATATTGTCTTTTTCTACAAGTTAATTCTGAGAAATTATATATATATATATATATATATATATATATATATATTACTTCAAACATTACTTTTAGTGAACTGTATGTGAGGAGATGCTCCCTTTTTTTTTAAATGGAGTAGTATTCTCAGCATCCTTCTGTAGAACCACATTACTGTAGCTTCAAGTCTCTCCATCTGTGAGAACATTGTTCAGCATTTGCTGCCATATAGGAGGACTGATATTACATAATAGGTCAGTTATCTTTTCTTTGTTCCTATCAAAATTTTTCCTGTTTTTTAATACTTTGCCTAGCTTCTGGAAGGCATCTTCCACTATTCCAATGTGCTTAAGGATTTCAATGTCATACTTTCTATCCTCTGTTAAAACAGTGCTCATATATTTAAATTCTACTTGTTTGGTTTGCATTTTGGGCTCATCCTCTTGCTAACAACCATATATTCTGTCTTCTTGAAATTGATGCTTAGTCCTTTCTTCTCGCTTTCCTTTACTTGTTCTTCTCCTCTTGCTGACAACCATACATTGTGTCTTCTTGCAATTGATGTTTAGTCCTTACTTCATGCTTTCCTTTACTACCATCTGTAAGAGAACTAGTAGTTACCTTTCTGTGTCTGCTATCAACACTGTCATCTGCATTTTACTAAAATCTTGTTTTTTATTTCTTTTACTAACCAAAAACTATAATATGGCTTTTATATTTTTTATTAATTATTATTATTTTGTTTTTTTAGATCTCCCTGCAGCTGAAATTGCAGGAATTGTCTGCAGTGCTATCATCTTGCTCATTGTCATCATTGTTGTGTTATCACAGTGGATCTGTCCAAACAGTTTCCGGCGGAAAAAGCTTGAAGACCTCATGTTCACTATCAACGAGGAAAAAGATAAAGCCCAACAGTCTGACCGTGATCGGGGCAATCTGTCAATAAGCCAGAGTAGTCCAAATTTAGCCAATGAACCTGTGGCCAAAGAAGGAATAAGCCTTATGATGAAGCGGAGTCTTTTAGCTCTGCGTCAGTCCACTCTGCCGACTGTTTCAGAAAGGCACATCTCATTCCAGCGGAGTTTATCCCACAAGCTGGACTTGTCAAATGTGGAGTTTTCTGTTCACAGCCTGCCTCACAAAGAGCAGCCTTCACTTGGAAGAATCAAGCCCGAGCTATACAAACAAGCATCAATTGATGAAATGGACTCAATCTGTGAAACATGTGGGAAGTTGCATTTTAGTCTGCAGTACAATGCAGAAAATGAAACTTTGTATGTTAATATCATTCGGGCTGAGAACTTACCTGCCAAAGATTTCTCTGGCACAAGTGATCCCTACGTGAAGGTCTATCTGCTGCCAGATCGCAAAACCAAATTCCAGACTAAAGTTCATCGCAAGACACTGAATCCCGACTTCAATGAATCTTTTATGTTCAATGTTTCTTACCAAGAGCTGGAGAACCGGAGTCTGCAGTTTAGCCTCTATGACTTTGACCGATTCTCTCGTCATGACCTGATTGGTGATGTTATTGTCAAGGAAAGTCTCCAAGATATCACTCTGTCTAAAGAAAAACTTTTTACCTATGATGTAGTCACATCACACCAAGTGAGTAACAATTTATTTCTAAATTAGAATCAGTGGGATTTTGATGTTGAGCATGTTTGTAAAATCTGAATTCATCCCTCTATTTAGTTTGCAGGGTTTTGAGGAATGGAGAGAAATACTCAAATATAATATACCTTGAGTGGATGAATGATCCACTATTGTTAGGTTTTACTCTCAGACAATGTGTAGAATTTGTTAGCCTTCATCTGTGCTGCATAAGTTCAAGACTTGATATTTGATTCATATTTTTCTTTAATCACTTCACCCCAAGTAAGGCAATAATGCCACTAAGACACAAGAGGTTACCTGGGAGTGGAAGAGAATGAGAAAATTTTAGTGAGGAGAAAGGAGAATAAAAGAACAGGATTCAGGAAAACAGAAGATGGCGACTAACATTGCTTTTAAATTTTTTAGTATTGTAGGTGACAGGAAAGCAAGAAACTAGAAGAAAGTTCCAAAGGTGAGAATTTCAAAAAAAAAAAAAGAAAGAAATTATTAGAATACAACTAACAGTTACATGTAGCTATTTCAACAGTAAAATGATGAGACCTAATGGCCAATCTAGTAGTATGCTTAAATTCACATGGTCAAGGTATCAAGGAGGAGAGCTCATTAGAACAGCTGCCATGAAAGTATTTATAGAAAAGACAGAGGGAAGCCATGTCACAATGGTGGGGAAAATATAAAATTATATTAAACTGAAATAATTTGAAAATATTTTTTTAATTTTTGACCATTACAAAGGAATTAATTAACTGTAAAACATCTGAGACAGAAATGGATTCTCATTTTTTATTTCAATTATAATGCTAGATGTACCAAATATATGGAGGCAAACCTGGTAGCATATGATTTCACTTTTCATTGTACATATTAATCAAGAAAAAGTATTTTATTGTAAATCATAACAAACAAAATTGTTCTTTTTATTATGACTTCTTTCAGTCTTGGAACCAATCACTGTTACCCCAAAGTGAGTGTTAGAATTCACATAAATGCATTAATATACATTTTAACTCATTTCCCCATTGACTTAACAACTTGCCTCTCCTCCCATACAAAACATTCTAGTGATGGGTTTGAGGAAGGGTATTTGACATAAACAGCTTTTATTTTTTTTTTATTTTAATCATTTCATCCCAAGCAAAGCAATAAAATCACTAAGATGCTGTGGTTAATGAGTGTGAAAGAATTTAAGAAAAAGAAAAACATTATTAAGAAACAGGAATTTAAAAGACAGAAGATGATGATTGACTTTGCATTTAAAATTTTAAAAATCGAACTTGACTGGAAAGCAAAAAGTCGAAAAAGAGTTCTACAAGTGAGAAAAGAAACTGTTAGCATAAAACTCACTCTCAATTTCTTTTTTTCCTATTTTTAATGACATTCTCTGATAATGCGTTTTCTTACAAAACACAGTTGGAAGAATAACTTTTTTCTTATAATTTTATTGATATTGTTACTTCTATCAGCTTCCATTTGCAGTATCTGAGTGACAATTTTTTTTTATGGAAAAAAGAAATTAATATGAACAGTGGAAAATGGTACTTTCAGAAACTGAAAATAAAATAAAAGAATCAATGACTTTATTTAACTTATTTTAGTCTGACAAATTTTGCATTTACAGAAAATAGAACAATCATGAAATTTGAGTAGATCATGGTAAATAGTATTTAAAAATTCTTACATTAAAAATAAAATAATTGAACACATCTCTTACAAATTTTTATCAATTGTGTGAATGCTGTTTCATTTAAGGTCATCTTCATAAGTTTAAATAGATATATAGGGCTAAGTGTAATTCATGTATATACAGTGTGTATTAATTATTGTTAGAAAGATAAAAAATATCTCTTTGGCAAAGTTTAACATTTGTGCCTGCAAAAAAAATGATATTTCAAAAGGATGATTTTTCTGTTGACACAGCTATTACTGTATAATACTGAGATTCCATAGCAATGTTTATTTACCAGATTGTAAAAATATGTGAACCAAGTACAATGTGATATTAACTGAAGTGGAAGCAGCACCGGCCAAATTGGACAGAACCAAAGTGGCAGCGTCAGATGAAATCATAATAGAGATGCTGGCAGCCTTAGATGATTTTGGTATAAACAAGATTCTTCTTTTATGTGCCATGTACCTTCAAGATGTAGGCGATCATGGCTCTCCACTTCCTCCTATTCCTTGTAGTTCTCAATAAGTTTTGTCTTCCCAAACCCTGTTCTGCCACCCACTTACTTAAGCCTGCTAAGTATGTCACATGTTGCTTCCAATTGTTTCTCATTCCCTCTAACCACCCTGTGAGTATCAGATTTTCCAAGCCTTCCTTTCTCATTATGTGTCCCAGAAATTTCAGCTGCCTCTTCCTGATGTGAAGTAGAAGTTTCCTTTTCTTTACATTCTCTCCAAAACCTCATCATTGCTCTCATGTTTGATCCATGGTATCCTTAGCATTCTTTTGTAGAACCATACCTCCATTACCATGAGTCTCTTCTTCATTTTTGAGGAGACCACAATATTCACTGCCATAAAGGAGGACAGATATCATGTAGCAGTCCAATACTCTTTTCTTTGTTACCAACAAAATCCTCCTGTCTTGTAATACTCTGTCTAGCTTTTGGAATGCATCTCTGGCCATCCCAATATGTCTTCAGATCTCAATGTTCCAGTTACTGTCCCTTGTCAGAACACTTACCAGATATTTAAATTTCCGCACCTGCTTGATTTAATGTCCCTGACGTGTAAATTGCATTTCAGGCTCATTTTTTGCTGACAACCATGCATTCTGTCATAGTTTATGCTTAGTCCCTTCTTCTCTCTTTCCTTTGCTACCTTCTTTGTAGGAAGTTTTGTAATTTCCTTTCCATGTCTGCTATCAACACTGTGTCATCTGCGTATCTTATGTTGTTAAGATTGTGGCTGACAATGATCAATCCTGGTAGGATTTCCAGTTCTCTCAGAATTGCCTCGCTGTATAGGTTGAATAAGTCTGGTGAGAAGCCATATCCTAACAAGATTACAGAAATAATAAATTAAATCTACAATAGTGGTGATATACTGGAAGAACTAAGTAGATCTATTTTCATAGCACTGTCTAAGAAACCAGGTGCCAATGAATGTGAACTCTATTGAAGAATCAGCCTAATGAGCCATATAACAAAACTCATCATCTGAATTCTGATGAATAGAGTGCACAGCAGAATCAGTGAAGATAGGACAAGAATAGTGCAGGCTTGTCAAAGTCACTGGAAAAGGAATACTATATTTATGCCTAGAAAGTTATTAGAAAGAGCAATACAAATGCAGAAGGATGTACTTTATAGATTGCACAGAGATATTCAATAAAGTACGCCACAAAGATCTGTTAGAACTGCTCAGCAACCTTGATATATTTGGGAAGGATAATTAGAATAATCAAGAACCTATACTGGCAGCAAACCACTTACATACAGATAGAAAATGAGTTCAACAGATATACAAAAATAGAAAGGAGTGTAAGACAAAATCAGAAATACAAAATCTGACAAGCAAATAATTTAAATATCTGGGAAGTGTTTTAATAGAGGACAGAAAATGCAACACAGATCCAAAGATGTATTGGGATAGCCAAAGATGCATTCCAAAAGAAGTTAGAAACAAAGAAAAGAGTACTGAACTTTTACATGATATCTGTCCTCCTATATGGCATTGAATGCTGAACAATCTCATCAAAGCTGAAGAAGAGAATTGAAGCCATAGAAATGTGGTTCTGTAAAAGAATGCTGAGGATACTATAGACCGAACATTTGTGCAATGACAAAATTTTAGAGAAAATAGAAACAAAAAGGAAACTTATATTTAACATCAGGAAGAGACAGTTGAAATTTCTTGGGCACATAATGAGGAAAGAGGGCTTGGAAAATCTGATACTCATGGGATAAATTAAGGGCAAAAGGGACAGAGGAAAACAATGTATAACATACTTGACGAGCTTGAGTAAATGGATGGCAAAACAAGGTGAAAAATAACAAAAAGACAAAATTTATTAAGAGCTACAAAGGACAGGGAATTGTGGAGAGCCCTGATTGCCTATGTCCTGAGGGGACACAGCACATAAAAAGATTATTTACCATTTTGTAAAGATTTATTATTTATCGTTTTATAAAAGAAATAAATTTGAAAAGAAATCTTTTTATTCAAAAATTTATGAAAAATCTACAAAATTTTCAAAACATGTGAACCAACTACAATGCAATTTTTATTATTTATCATATTATAAATAACTATGAAAACAATTTTTTTATTCATAATTTAAAAAAAAATATCCATTAACTATAGAACAAGAAAATTTAAATAAACATCATTTTTCCAGACATTATACATTTTCTTTGCAAATTATTTCAGATAACTTTTTGTTTTAATTTTCAGTTGTTTTTATAATCATAATCTCGGATCAAGGATTCCTAATCCATAGAAATCCAAGGCCTGAAACTCCGGCAATTATAGGTTATTTCCCCTCCTTCCTACTCTTTTTTTTTAAAATGAAAAATGGACATTAAGCAAGTTGACTAAAACAATTAGTGAAGCTGGTGGATTGTATTCTTTGGAATGGTTGGCAAAACATTGGCTAATTATCAATCAATTCAAACTTTATAAAATGGTAAATATTAAAGTCACATATTTTTATAATTTAGTAAATTTTTTAAAATTTATGAATAAAAAAAATTTTCATATTTGTTTCTTTAATAATTGGTAAAAGATAAACATTGCATTTTCAAAAATATTTCAAATTTTAGAATTTTGTAAATATAAAATTATTCTTCTAAATAAACAATCTAATAAACAGTGCTTAATATTTTTGTTTTAAATTCTCAAGAATGAAAAAAATGTATGAATTCATTTTCATATGTTAGGTTTTTATTTATTTTATTAAAATTCTAATCATTGATTTTTTTTAAGCAAACATTACTGAGGGAGTGAAGGTAGAATATAATAATAAGTGTCAAGAGGTAAACTCTCCTTTTGACACATTGTTTTTTTCTTTTCTTTTTTTTTTGGTGGGTGCAGACATGAAGTATAAACTTTGACTCCTCTTTTATAATAATGACAGCATAAAATAGAGTATTTGATCTTTTAGAATTCAAAAGTGTATCTAGTTTATGTTTGAACCATACAAGAGATAAAGTTGCCATATCATAAAATTTCTTATCCCTTCAAAACATTTTAAATGCTTATATTTGTTGTAAGTTAGACTCCTAGGAAAGACTAAATGGTCAGTCATTAAAGGATGGTCATTTGTTTTTTATCAAAGTGTGGAGATTGCAAATTTATACAGAACAGAAGAGATGGAGATAGTCACCAATTTTCTGAAATTCATTTTTTTTTAACTTTTCAGCCAAAATGTTTTATCTTTTAGAATTTCTGATATTGAATGCAAATTAACTATGTATCAAGACAATTTCTGCACAAGTTTTAATTTGTGTATCAGTTATGTAATGGTTGTTTTCTTAAAGGTTATCTTTTATAAGATTTAATATATATGTATGATGAAGTGCAATTGATGCATATGCAATGCATGACTGTCAAAAAAACAGAAATACCTGTATTAAAACAAAGCCAAAATGAATATGAAATTTCACTACGTCAGGTCACGCTTAGTCCTACTACTGATAAAATGTAACCCAATACTATCTGCCACATGGATAGGTGGTTGGCATCTAAACCATCTATTCCACTAGCTTTTCTGCTGGTGAGGAAGGTAGCATGTCACCCATCAGGACAAAAAACAAGACCTGTCAAAGGCCAGATGAGCTTCTTATAGGAACCAATGCCCAACATACATATGAATAAAGACAAAAGTAAAACTTATCTTTTTAATGATTTTATTTTGCAGTAAGTATTTATTAATAAAAAGTACAAATGTTGTTAGTTTTTCAAAATTTCTAAATTTAAGAATGCCCATAAAGATACGTCAGGCTAACTAAATACTTGTTGCGAAATCCTTATATTTGTGTTAATAAAGTTCATCAGAGGACAAAATGCTTCATCTAAGTTTTTTCTTATTTTTGTCTTTATTCATATTGTCCTTTTACAGATATACAAAATTATTAGTTATATCTGAAATATATCCATATATATATATATATATATATATATATATGTATCTCCAGAACAAAAAGAATATAAATTCAAACGTTCATAATATTAATTTAAAAAAAGGCTGAATACCAGAGTAGAGCAATAGATATTTATTATAAACTGTTACAATCGAACATGCAAGTTACCATGACAAAAATGCATATTTGTTTCGATATCTAATTACACATCTCATCAGGTGGTAATTATCACCAATGTTAACCACCTGGTGAGATGTCTAATTAGACATCAAAGCAAACATGCATTTTTGTCATGGTAACTTGCATGTTCCAATGAAACAGTTTATAATATATATATATATATATATATATATATATATATATATAAGGCTAGGATGGGGTCTTAAGCCTTGAATGGCAACCATCCTGTCAGTGTCTCAATAAAATCACTTGGTGTACTTGGACTACCGTGAGTGTCTGAGTCGGGCCTCACGAAGAGCAGCAGCCTTCTAAAACCTTGCCAAATCATCATTAACGAATTGTTTGTCAAGCACGACTCACCCTGATTTGTGCGAGATTAATCCCAGTCCTACTTCAATCAATAAAAAAAAAAAAACGTCTATGTATGTATGCATGTATGCGTATATGTACCATTTTAGAATATATTTAAATATAGATAAGATCATAAGACAAGTATGTACCTTCTCTGTGTTTTTCTTCTGTAGTTTCAAAACTGATATATTTTTCAGGAAAAGGCTGATCTTGGAGAGCTGATGGTCTCATTGTGTTACCTTCCAACAGCTGGACGTTTGACTGTGACAATAATTAAAGCCAGGAACTTGAAAGCTATGGACATAACTGGATCCTCAGGTCTGGACATTATTTATTCAACATTACATTTTATTTTTTGTTCATCTGGAAGAAGCTTCTGTTTTTTTGGGTTAAATAAACATAATACAAATTTCTTAGTCATCACAGAATATAATGAATGATACTTACCAGTGTCCCTTGTTGAAAAATTGATTTGTTAGGATGAATTATTAAGTTGAGTCATAAATAATTTCCGTTTTTTGTTTATTAAATTTATTCTTCAAAAAATAGTGCACAATTATATTTTATTCAATTATATGTTCACCGTTATTTTCAATGACTTTTTGCTTACTTATCAGGCCACTCTTTGAAACCTTTTGGGTAAAATTATGCAGATTTTTATGTGAAACAGTTTTTGATTTAACTCTTAATCTGGTTTTCATTAAATAAAATTTCCCCATCAAAGTAATCAAAAAAAAAAAATAAAAATAATTGGTTTGTTGCAAGGTGAGGTGAATATGATAGGTAGGATAGAACAAACCAAGTTCCAAAATCTTTTCTTGTGTTATTCTTGCTTTATACAACCTTGTGTTGTCATACAGAATAACATTTTTCTGTTAATCCACTGTGTACACTGCCATGCAAAAACTAAGATATGTTAGTGTATTTATCCTTAATTTTTATGCATGATTAGTAGTTAGAATGATATATTTGTCATTACAAGTGATTCACAAAAATGAAAAATACTTATGACTTAACCTAATATGTTAAACATTCCTCTTAGTCATTTTTTAGCAAACAAGTTTGGAAATAAGTGATTTTCATCCCAAGCAAGGTGATAATGCCACTAAGATGCATGGAAATATTGAGAGTGAAAGAAAATGAGAAAACATTAGTGAGAAGAAAGGACAATAAAAGAACAGGATTCAGGAAGGTAGACGATAGCAGTTCCTGTTGCATTTACTGTATAATAATACATTTTCTCAAACTTATCAGTGAAATAAAAAATGTTCAAAGAATTAAACAAAAGTCAAAAAACAGAATTAAATTTTTGTAATTCAAAAAAAAAAAAATTCCAGTTAAAATTGAACAGGAGATTGGAAATTTATTTTATGAATCATTTCCAAATATATAATCTCACACATTTTTATTTTTTAATCAATTCACCCTAAACAAGGTGATAAAGCCACTAAGACACAGAGGGTTACTGGGAGTGAAAGAGAATGAGGAGACTTTAGGAGAAAGGACTGAAAACCCAATCCTAAACAGTAAATAAGGAGTAAAACTCTACTCCTGTTCAAAAGATAAGGGAGGAGTTTGAGCTGAGTAATAGGAAAATATATATGCTCCAATTATATACTTGAATTACTGGTATTCTTTGTAGCAGAAAGAAGATGAGTTGCTAATTAAAACTAAACTTCAAATAAGTAGTTATTTTATATTGTCTGTGACATTTAAAGTGAATGTGTGTATAGCAATGCAGTTGTCAGCATGGAAAGTAGAAATGTATAAAATGATCAATATCTTTAGAAAAGCATAATCTCCATCCCACAATATCAGCCAATGTTGTATGCATGTTGGCAGATCAATATATATATATATATATATATATATATATATATGTGTGTGTGTGTATACATATTTACACATTTCCATTTCTATATTAAAACTTATTGTCAATGCATTTCTATAATGCAAAGTTACTCCTTGCAAAGAATTTCTATAGTAAAACTCCTTGTAATACATTTCTATTGTAATATTCATTTAGTGCATTTCATAGTAAAAATTGTAAGCAAAGCAATTGTATAATCATTAGCAATGCATTTTCATGGTAAAAACTTAATGGTATATATTTCCAAAAAAACTCATTAGCAATGCATTTCCATAGTAAAACCCTATTAGTAATGCATTTCTATAGTAAAACCCTAATTGGTAATGCATTTCCATAATAAATTTCCTTTGTCCTATGTTATTTTTGTAAAACCCAAATAAAACATTTAAAAGTACTACTCAACTCTACAGAATCAATCTATTTCATTCTTAGAGCTTTTCAAACTTAAAAGAACTAGTCTTCACACATTTGCTTTAATACTGTATGTTTCATTACAGATCCTTATGTGAAGGTAGCCATGATGTGTCAAGGAAAGCGGATTCGAAAAAGAAAGACAAGTGTAAAAAGGAGCACCTTGAAGCCTGTGTACAATGAAGCAATTGTATTTGACGTCCCCCAAGAAAATGTAGAAGACATCTACTTAATTATAAAAGTAGTTGATTATGACCGGTAAGAGTGGAAAAGAAAGTTTATTACTTTATTTTTCAACCTTTTATTAAACTGATGCAAACTCTTTCACTATCATCTTTTGCATAATATTAGAGGAAAATGTCTTTGAAGCTGACTTCATTCTTTATTGCTTATGCATGCTTTGCTCTCAGGGACAAGAAGCAGAGGAGGAAGTACAGCAATGCTATGCCATCAAGAACAACTACTGTGATCATGTATGCCTGTCCTGCATTGGACTTATTAGTCACAAATATGCCTGCAAGTGACATGTACAGCCACCCTCTTGAGATTTGTTTTGCAAAGCTAAGTGATGTGGGTGCCAAAGTTGGGCCCACAGAAGTAAAACACGGAACACGGATTAGATGTAAGAAAGATATATTAACAACAGGTTACAGAGATAGTGTAAGTGGAGCTTACTATAACACTCTCTATCACTCTCTATCACTCTCTGTCACTCCCCTAGAGTGCTATGTCGCCTACTTAATATAGGCCTGGAAGAGTCTATTGTGTAGGTAGTTTCCGGTCTCACAATACCCCCCTTCCAAAGAGTTTTCTTTTTTGAAAAAGAGAGAAAAAATAAAACTGTTAATACTTTTTCCTCTTGGGATTTATTGTTCCTCAACTGGAAGCAGAGATATTGATGCGTGAGCCACAGCTTTTCGTGAACCGTCTGGCAGTTTATGCAAAATGCAAGCACCTATGCCGTACAAGCTTGCATCACTTGCGACTATAATGTCGAGACTAGGGTCGAAATGTGTGAGGGAGAGGTCTGAAGTAAGAGTTTTCTTGATCTTCTCGAATGTGTCTTGGCATTCCGGGGTCCATGACCATGGTTTGTCCTTTTTTAAAAGTTGGTTGAGAGGCCCTCTCAAATTTTGCATGTTCTTAATGAACCCTTGGTAAAAATTAGCTAGGCCAAGGAAGCTTTGTAACGCTTGAACGTTATCTGGGGCTGGCATGTTTCTGATCGCGTTGGCTCTTTCTGGATCTGGCCGACAACCATCTTTATTAATGATGTGTCCTAAGTATTTAATCTCTGGTAAGAAAAAGTAACACTTCACCTCCTTAACCTTAAATCTGTATTCTTGTATCTTTTCAAATATGTTTATTATATGGTTCCGTAGTTTTACTAGTAACCAGTATATCATCCAAATAGGCTGTTGCGTAGTCAAGATCGCCCAGCATGGCGTCCATGACCTGCTGGAAAATTGCAGGCACAACCTTTACTCCAAAAGCCAGCCTGTTGTATTTGTACAACTCTCTATGGGTGTTTATGCAGAGCAATTTGGAACTTTCTTCTTCCACCTCTATCTGAAGGTATGCATCTGAGAGGTCGATTTTAGAAAAAAATTTTCCACCATTGAGTTTATTGAAAATTTTTTCAGGGCTTGGGAGAGGATAGTGGTGATCTTGCAAGGCATCGTTTAACCCTGTGGAAAAATCTGCGCATACTCATATTTGATTGGGCTTCTTTTTTACGTAGGTGCTGCCCACTCACTGAAATCAGTTTTTGACAGAATACCTGCTTGTTCGAGTCTATCTAACTCTTTATTGATTTGCTCTAGAGCAGCGAAAGGGACATTCCGTTTCTTTTTGAATACCGGTTGTGCACTGTCCTTCACCTTGAACTTAGCTTTCATTTTAGTACATTTCCCAAGGCCACCAGAAAAAACCTGGGGAAATTGTTGTTTGAGTTCCTTTTTTAGATTTACCAAGTTGGACGTTGTACTTTGTATCTTGCGACAAAATGTACTTATTGGGCAATCCCAAAGATTGAATTTTTCTATTCAATCAGTTCCAAATAAGTTGTCTGAAGTTTTTAATATGTAGGCTTTGAGCTTTTTGTTAACTCCATTTAGTGTTGCTGTAAGTATTACCTCACCTAAAATGTTAATATTTTCGCCAGTTACGGATTTTGCATTTTTATCCGTTTTTAATAAGGTCGGCTTGTTTAATTTTCGCCAAGTACGCCAGTTAATAGTTGAAATATCAGAACCCGAGTCAAGCTGGAATTTAATGGACTTATTGAAAATATCCACTGTTACATATTTTCTTAAATTCCTATTGACAATATTGTCAGATTGAGCTTGCCTAATTTTATTTTTGGGTTTTCTCATTCTGTTGGCGTACCAGCACAAAGTTAAAGTATGCCCACTTTTATTGCAATTTTTGCAATATTTTTTGTTGTTAACTGGACAGAATTTCATCCAATGCGATTTACCACAATGGTAACATGGTCCGAGTGGTTTCTTTAATTTATTTTGGTTTTGGTTACTGCGTAATTTAGGACATGAGATTTGCCTTTTGTCTTTTTGAGGGGAATAGGAGGTAGACTTACTTCTGATTTTATTAATCTGAGTCACACCTGATTCATCGATAGTGTTTGAGTCACGCTTTACAGATATTACTCTTTGACAGTCCTCTGCCAGTTTTTGGAGAGTCAATCCTTGTTCGTTCTCAAGCTTAGTCAGTACCCGTCGTCTGACTTCGGCGTCTTCTGCAGATACTAGACCTTGTGCGAAAATTAAGCACTTAAAATCATCGGCAGTCAGTTCGGCTAGTTTAAAATCATTACATAGCTTGTTCACTGATGCTACAAACGTTAGAAAATCTTGCTGGTTGTCTTTGACTGTGTTCAGGCATTTCCAACATTTGTGGAACAAGGTTGTGTTAGGCCCGAATAATTCCGATAGGAGCTTAATCGTCTCTGAAAAATCCAAGTCAGTCGTTTTCTTGGGTAGTATGAAGTCTACGAACCTACTATGTTCTGTAGTTCCCAGTTTTCTCAATAGTAGATGTACCTTTTTTTACTGGGCCATTGTTCACAGTCTACGTTGAAAATATCTTCGTAGCGCCTGTAAAAAGCCTGGAACGTTTTGCCGTTCTCTGGTACGTATTCAAAGGTTTCTATTGAATTGTAAATTGTACTCTGGGAGAATATTGTATCTTTTTCAGAGTCTGAGCCTTTTAATGCATTTACGAGTAATTCTTTAAGTTGTTTCTGTTGTAGTTCAGCATTCTGAAGCGTAATATTTTGGAATTCCATTTGCTGTTTATGTAAATCCAAAAATAGTTGTTGTTGTCTTTCTTCTGATTTTTGTTGCTGGTCCAAATTTAGTTTTAACATTTGGGCAACTACTTTTTGCAAATCTTCCATATTTAAAAATGACAGCACTTTTTTTTGTTGCTTTGAAACATGTGTACTAAGAGGAGGTACACAAAAAAAATCTTGATAGATTTGTTCCTTTTTTTTTTTTTTTTTACAGAAAAAAAAATATGGACAGACAATAGTTAAACTAAACTAATTATGTGTGTTTAGCTTTTTTTTTCCGTGGTTCTGTTAATTTTAACGTAATTGAATAATTTTTCACCACACTTATGTATTTTTTTTTTTTATAAAGGTACAAAAAAAAAAAAAAACTTAGTGAATTTGAGGGGAGAATAATTTTATGCCCAAGTTCAACTCAGTTACATAAAAAATGGTAGTATTTGATCTTGTGTTGTCAGTTTTTTTTTTCCTGTGTGTGTGGGTGTGTAGAAATCGTTCTCGTATTGGACAGACTTTAATATTCGTAGATGTCGAATCGCTAGTTTGTCAATGGCGTTTGGTATTGGAATATATGTAGACGCTGGGTGTTTAGCTTTTAAATTGCTAATGTATTAATACCAGCTTAATTTCACGTTCAACACTTCTGTGGGAACGCGTGGAGTTTTGTATTTTTTGAGTACTGTCACTATTGATATGGTGAGAATGAAATTCTCGAATCTTCTCTGTAGCCACTGTTGTGGGACTGGCAAGGTATTGCGGTTTTTCGACATGAATGCGTTTCTAGAATTCTTCGTCGACCCAGATGTGGGATTGGTAAGGTATTTAGGTTTCGCCGTGAGTGCGTTTCTAGAATCCTCATCGCCACTGATGTGGGTGCCAAAGTTGGGCCCACAGAAGTAAAACACGGAACACGGATTAGATGTAAGAAAGATATATTAACAACAGGTTACAGAGATAGTGTAAGTGGAGCTTACTATAACACTCTCTATCACTCCCCTAGAGTGCTATGTCGCCTACTTAATATAGGCCTGGAAGAGTCTATTGTGTAGGTAGTTTCCGGTCTCATAATGCTAAGCCATGATGATGATTCATGCCTACATTTATAAAAACTGCTTGCAGAAAATAATAATTTTTACTTTATTTTACTGTAAATCATGAATGAATATAAAGTGTAGATTTGACACTCTTTGCTCTTAATATTTAATCTAAGAAAATGCAAGTGTAAACTAGACAAGTACTAAATCTTATTATTATGGGTTTTGTTTTTCTTTCACAACTTCAGTTATGCATTTAATATGGCATTCATGTTCACTCATTTTTCTATTTATCTCCCTTTGTTCTGTCTCTATACATGTGCAGGTGGTTTAATGGTTAGAGGCTTGGAATAAGAAATCAGCAAATCAAATTCAAATTCTGGATGAGATCATTACATTCACTTTCACATAAATAACTTTGGGGAAGGTATGACTTTGTGGTGGTATCTAAGTGATTATATTTCATCACAGCTAAAAATAATGAAGATGAGAATATCACACTGATTTTCTGTTTCTGCCAACGTGAGATAGTATATTTGTTATATACTGTACCTATGAACACTAATGGGTATGTCCCAATCCTCATAAATACATTGGACACTATTGTAAGTGGGGCAATATGCTGTCTAGTAAGTAGTCCACCACTAGCAGTGGTTTACCTACTTCACACTGCTGGCAAGTATTGTATTTTGTTGATGTTATAAAGATTACCATTTCATTTCCAACCTCCATTTTGGTTATTTGTCATTCAGTAAGCTTTTCTAGGTTACAACAATGTTCTACCTATCAAAACAGAGGTATGAAAAGGCAGATATAGAAATTTCTACATGTCTAGAAAGTTCTAGAAATAATATTATCACCCACAACTTCATTGGAGGTAGTTTTCCTAACACTTATGATAATGATGCAGTTGTGGTAAGCATATGTTGGTAATGGCATGCAAAGTTTTGGGCTCAAGAACAGACAATGCTTTAAAAGATCCCAGAACATTTTGAAAGATACAGCACAAACATGTCTTGCACCTTATTTTTCTTTTAATCATTTCACCACAAGTAAGGCAATAAAGCCATTAAGACACAAAAGGTTACTGTGAGTGGAAGAAAATGAAGACTTTCGTGGGGAGAATGAACAATAAATGAACAGATTTCAGGAAGACATAAAATGGCAATTAGTGTTGCATTTGAATTTTTGAAGATTGTAGTTGGCAGGGAAGCAAGAAACCAGAAGAGAGTTCCAGAGGTGAGAAGTGCAAGAAAAGAAACTATGAGACTAGAACTTATGGTTAAATGTAGCTATTTCAAGAATAGAATGATGAGACCTAGTTGCCATTTTAATAGTATGCTTAAATTCACGCATTTAATTTACTTGAGGAGAGTTCATTAGAACAACTGCCATGAGAATATTTATAGAAAAGACAGAGGGAAGCCATGTCACAGCAGTGAGAAAGTGAGTGAAATCGGGATGCTATGTCAGGATCATTACAGATCCTTTTTTGGATTTTGTCTAGAATCTCAAGATATATAGCAGGAGTACCAGACCAGATATTCAATGCATGGATAAATTATGGATTTATAAATGTACAAGATGGATTCTGGCATGACACAGTGAACCAATGCCGAAAAATTGGAAAGGAATCAGTCTAGTATCTGTCTATATTTCTGAGATGAGGTATTATGTACATTATTTACATTATTCGGACTATTGTCCTCATCTTTGTCGCCATATCAAGGACACATGGCACAGTGGATAAAGGCGTTGGTTAG
Organism: Acanthosepion lycidas; assembly: GCA_963932145.1. Lineage (NCBI taxonomy): Eukaryota > Metazoa > Mollusca > Cephalopoda > Sepiida > Sepiidae > Acanthosepion > Acanthosepion lycidas. Next base: position 82,324,899 of record OZ010588.1, on the reverse strand, counting down.
ATCCAGTGACAGGACCCAAAGAGTGTGAGTTCAATACTCAGTTAAGGCAGTGGAGAACTTGGGGAGGGGAATTAACAGGAGATAACTGATAACTGACATCCATCAAACATGGCACGTGGAACTAGGACAGTCTACCCCAGTGAGTGAAATAAAGGATTCAGTTCAACATTCCAACCACCTGAAGAAGGCCGGAGTGTACAATGGCCGAAATGTTGTAATAAATATGGTGACAAAGATGAGGACAAAAGTCCGAATAATGTAAATAATGGAATCAGTCTACTATAATACATTATTTAGAAGCCTTAAAAACCAGAAGCCTTCATACCATCTGATTTTTAATAAGTTCTATATGAATTTCTTCTTTTATGTATCATATCTTTTCAGACATACGTGATCATAGCTCTCTACATCTTCCTATCCTTTGTAGTTCTAATCAATTTTTCTCACCTTACTATCCCTCCCTGTTTCTGTTCTGTCATTCATTTACACAAGCTCATTAGGTAGGCTACTCAATATATTTCTCTCTACTCTTCTTACCTTCAATATATCCTGTGAGTGCCAAAATCTCCAAGCCATCTGTCCTCATTTTCGTCCTAGAAATTTCAACTGTCTCTTTTTAATTCTAAGTACAAGTGTCCTTTTGGTTACCATTTTCCTTAAAACTTCCTCATTGCTTACCTTTCCCATCCATGGTATTCTCAGCTTTTTTTTTTTCTGTTGCTTCAAGTCTCTGTGAGGAAATTGTCCAGCATTCACTGAGGTATTGCATAACAGTTCAACACTCTTTTCTTTGCTTCTAATGAAATTTTCCTGTTTCTTAATACTTTATTTAGCTTTTGGAAGGCATTTTTCACTATTTCAATTCACTTTTAGATTTCTGTGTCATATTTTCCATGATTTGTTATTGAATTTCCCAGTTAGTTAAATGTTTGTAATTGTCCGATTCTGACATGTCCAATTTGTAGCTCACATTTTGGGCTCTTTCTTTGACTAAAGGTCATATATTCTGTTTTAATCTTTCTTTTCTAGGTTTCCTTTGCTATCTTTACTGAAGGGAATATCAATTGGTAAATAATAAATTGGATGTACATTGTGGTGTAATAGAATTAATCTTGTTAGTATAACTATCATTTTGATATAATTATCATCTACTTTGTTGTTTTTAACTTAAAATTCTTAGCAATATATTATATTTTGGGGACGTATAAGACGTACTTTTGCTTCTGTTATTTTTTTAAAATTCTGACCCTCAAAATCACACTGCATCCTCCATGGTGAAGTGTTTATGGTAGTAGTATTTAGGGCAGTCTCAGATTCTTTCGAAATACATAATCTCGGAATTAAAAAAAAAAACAAAACAAAACAAAAAAATAAACTCTATTATATTCCGGAGCTTCTAAGTCTTCTCAGTTTATTTTTGCCTTTTATTCCCAGAGGAAACAGTTGGTTAAAACAATGTGTTAATCTAGTCTTGAAAAGAAAGAACACACCTGGTGCTAGTCTGTTAATGGCTTCTGTCTTGTGTTTTTGTTGTTCAAGTCTTTTCATTCTTCCTCTCCTCTCCCCCTCTTTCCATCCCCCCTTCTTCTTCTTCTTCAATTTCCATCTCCCCCTCTTTCAAATTAAGTTTACATCCTGATCAACTTCGGGTGAATTGTAGCATTAACAAGCCTCTTCTCACCATAACAATTCAAAAGTTAAAAATTTTGCCTGTAGTGAAAATCAATGTGGATCTAGTTTGAAAAAATAGTTTGGAATTATTTAAACTTTATATAGAAGTTATGAAGAAAAATATACAGAAAAAACAGACAAAAATCCTTATATGCAATTATGCTGTTTTAATGTTAATATAATGTCAACGTCGGACGTTTCAGTCTAATAAACCATCTTCAGGACATATTCATAAAATATAATTAACATTATCAATTCAAATGTCCATTGTCTTTGTCATGTTGAATTGATAATGTTAATTATATTTTATGAATATGTCCTGAAGATGGTTTATTAGACCGAAACGTCCGACGTTGACATTATATTAACATTAAAACAGCATAAGTGCATATAAGGATTTTTGTTTGTTTTTTCCGTATATTGTTCTTCATACTGTCAGATCTATATCCATATATTTGCTTACATAGAAGTTATGTATTTTGTTCCCCTGAGGGACTTTAACAAGGTAAATGTGATTTAGCTTGATAAAGCTCCCCAGTGGATGAAACACATTGGTCAAGAAAAGTTTTCCTTTTGTCTTTATTCATACATATATATATATATATATATATATATATATATATATATATATATATGTTTTGAACAATAAAAAATATTAAAAAATTAAAATCTTCAGATACACTGGGTTGTATATTAATATTCTTTCCTTTTTATTATTTTAACTAGATTCCTCAACTAGTTTTGGCCAGTAGGCCATCATCAGGAGAAAAAAAATTTCTGCTTGTTCATAGCAGTGAACTACAGAAATGAATGATTTGATGGAGAAAATGAACTTTATCTGTAGTTTTCATTTGTTTCTTTATTTTTTTATATATATATTTTTTTTATATTTATGTATATATATATATATATATATATATATATATATATATATGATAAAATATAGTTTTAGGGTGTGCTATATTTATGGGTTAAAGTGCTCAATATCAGGGATAGAGCGTATGTAAATATAAAAGTGAACATTGAAGTTAACAGAATTCACTGAGAAGAAAATGCATTGAGACTATACTAACCTTGCAGTTCTAGACAATGAATCTAAGACCAAAGCTATACATTGTTTCACTGATCATTACAAAAGCAATAATAGCACATTACAGAATACAAGTTGGTGAAGAAAAGGACAGGGACCTACTTGAAGTTTGGTAATTTAAAAGCTACACACCCAACAGCTCTAATATGTATGTATATATGTATGTGTGCATATGTATTACAAGTATGTGCATGTGTATATGTCAGTAAACAAACAAGGCATACCAAAGTGACCGACAATATCAGAGAAAAAATGCACCTCACAAACTATATATACAAAATAAAAAAAATGTCACTTTATATATATATATATATATATATATAATAATAATAATAATGGACTCTCCCATCGGTTTTGACGTATGAGGATCTGACAGCTTATTGATTCAGTTATGAAATTTTGTGCGATAATCTTAAGTGGCATTTAAGACCCACTAGTGATTTACAAAGGAGGCCACACATGGAGCAAGTGTGAGGATTGTGAAATGAGATCACTGTTAGATTGGGTGCCCTTTTAGATTTTGCTCTCGCTTCTTGAAGATGATTCAGACAAGCAGATTGAAAATTGCTGAGTCCACTAAAACACATTGAACCCCATTCTACCCGCTCCAAAGCTAAGCGCTCAAGGATGTTACGTGGTATATTGACTGCTGACAAGTTGCTTTTCAGCTTGTCTTTGTATGTTAGCCATGGTCGTCCTACATTCCTGTAGCCCTGATCTAACTGGCTGTACATTAGGATCTTGGATATTCTGTCAGACATTCTCAAGACATGACTGGTCCACCGTAACTGAGACTGTATGATAAGTCTCGATTCCTCCAATATTACACCTGTTAAACAGGTCTACGTTAGATGTCCTATCCTGAAGCTTAACTCCACAGACTGCATGCAGACAGCTTTTATGGAAAACATCTAGCTGGCGTATATGGTACGAGTATGGAGTCCACGACTCTGAGCCATACAAAAGGATGGCAAATACAACAGCAATGTGTGTGTGTGTGTGTATATATATATATATATATATATATATATATATAATATAATATAATCGCCTGATGAGATGCACTGATATACATCGAAACATGACTGCATTTATGTAGTGATTTTGACATGTTTTCTATATAATATCCTAAAATACATATATATATCTATTATATGGTTGGTTGTGTGGGGGAGTTTGTGAATATATGTATATGGGTGCACTTATGGGTATATATATATATATATATATATATATATATATATATATATATATATATATAAGAAAAAATGGGTATATACATATATATAGATATATATTAGAAAAAACTATTATGTGTGTTGTGTTGTGTGCACAAGTATATATCAATGGGCATGTATATGCATACATGTATACGAAAAATAAAAATGGGCTCTAACACATGTATATGTCTGGGTGGATGTGTATGTAGGCACATATACATAAGAACGTATATATGTGTCTATTGTGTGCATGTATGTACATATGCATGTAGGTATAATAAAAAATAATAATAAATAATAATAATAAATAATAATAAAAATAATAAATAGAAGTCTCTGAATTAAAATCCGAAAATACCAAATGGTTCTGATACAGACATAGATAAAACAAACAAGCACAGAGACATCAAGACTCTCTTCAAGTGTCAAGCAAAAACCTGATAAGCTAGAACAATTAATGTGATTTACAAAAAACAACTTATCTTCAGAAATCCCAAGACAATCTCCTAACATATAGTTTTGTCTTTCTCCTTTTATTCGAAATGATGATGCCAAAGAGAACATAAGCTTTTCTCTGGTGAAACATGTCTTTGATGAAAAATTTTCCACTTTGTCTCATCGTCTTCACTTTTGTTTTAGATACTATTATACGTTGTACACACACACACACACACACACACACATATATATATATATATATATATATATAGTGATTTTCCAAGTGTAGCTCAGATGTGGCACAAGGCCGAAAGTATGGGGTACCCAGTGAGGATCGAACTCACTACTCAGTCGCACTTGTTCTAGCGGGACAAGTTTGCTAACCATTACACCACCTAGAGGTACCCAACACAAACACACACACACACACACACACACACACACACACACACACACATATATATATATCAGGGCTGGCCCTAGGGTTGCTGCAACCCTGGGAAAGCTAAACTTCAGTACCCTTATAATTATAATTTTTTTTAAATTTTCACAAGAAGAAAAAATGAAAATGTAGAATAACGAGTTTATTATTAGGTTGGTACAAAAATAATGTCGTTTTTTGACGTATTTTTAACGTCAAAAAACGACATTATTTTTGCACCAACCTAATACAATGTACAACAATACAAGTTAAAGAAAATATTCATTATCCTACCTAAAATATTTTTTTAGATCTGCAAATCTTTTCATGACACTTTCTACACCTATCTTCTTTACAAGATCATTTTCTCTTGACAAAATAGCTAAAGAATTTAATCTGTCTTCAGCCATGGACAACTGCAAGTATGTTTTTATAAGCTTTAGTTTACTAAAATTTCTCTCTCTGGGGGCCATAGTAATGGATATAGTAAGCATTATTCTCAATGCAACCCATGGATTTGGCATGAAATCCTGTAAATTATTGGTGATTAAGAATCTGATGACTTCTATTGAAGTTTTACATCTTCAGGGAGTAATTCTTTTGCAATATTCAGTTCAGTTAGATCACATCTATTAATATTGCTATTTTCTTGGTACCTTAACTTATCCTCCAAACCATGCCATGATACTTTGAGTTTATTTTTATCTGGTAGATCTTTTAGGTTATTTAAAAATTCCCTTGTGTTATTGAAATTTTGTAACTGTTCAAATCTTTCAAAGTCTTATAGACAAAAATGATCATTATGTCCATGTTGGCCACTCATTCATTTTATTTTTTTGTTATGGTGGTTGATTGCCACACCATAACAGAAAAAATTAATAATCAAATTCTCAAAATTTTTATTTCACTTAAGAAATTTAATATTTTAGTTTTTTATTTCATTTTATTTATTATTTTCAGATTTTTTTTTCTTTTTATTTGGAAGATCCCAAACACATGACATGTGACTACCTGAGTTGCCAGTACCCTGAGCCAGCCCTGTATAATATAAAAGGTGTGACAGATAATTAGGAAAAAACTATAATATATAAAAGAAACAAAGTTATTCAATACGAAAAATTAACACAGATGTTCAAATGGTCAAATCAGAAATAAAGGTTATTCAATAAAACAATGGATACTACTTAAAAAGATTGGTCGACTTATAAAAAAAACAAGGAAAATTATTTGGAAAAAACTTTTTTTAGATTAGCATTCTTTTGACCTTCCTTAGGCTGCAACAGTCATCAGAATAAAAAAATATTGATTGTTTTTTTTAGCATTTTTGAAGTGGGGTCCTTTTCATAATATCAACAGAGTGTAAAATCATTCCCTGGCTTCACAGGGTTATTGGATTTAATTTTCATTTATAAATGTCAAGTTTGAAATTGTGGGGACATCATTAATATCTACATATTTTTTTTTTTTCTTAACTTTCCTTTTAAAAAAAAAAGAAAGTTAAAAAAAAAAATTAAAAAAGAAAATTAAAAAATTCAGAAAATTGTAACTTTTTATGAAAAATTTTTTGTATAAGATTTTTTTGGGAGCACATTCACAAACATTTTATGTTAATAATTATTAATCTTAAATGAAAAATAAATGGATGCATACTTTTATTAATGTATGTAAATTCTTGTTCTTTACAAATTTTTATATCCAATTGTTCTTTATTTAAAAGAAATCTTTTTGTAACCAACAAATAAAGACCAATAACTCTGTAAAAGTCAGGGATCAGTTTGATACTGTATTGACATTATAAACAGTACCCACATTCAAAATCAATATTTTTTCAATTGACTAGGTCTAATGAATACTTATCTACAAAATTTTTTTTTTATTTGTTTCCTATTTTTTTTTTTTTTACAAGTGAAACAGTTTCTTTAAGTGTAGTACCAAATAACCTTCAGCTTCAGAAGTGTCAGATCAGATGGTTCTTATTCTTGTCAGCTCTCATGTCTTCAACAAGTCCATGGTATTGTAGTACAACTGGTTGGTTTCTCTCTCAGTGATACCCCCAGATTTATTAGTCCAAAGGATTCAAATCAGGAGAATTAGGAAGCCTTATGTTGAAGGCAACATGATGTAAAAGTTCTTGACCAGCCATGTCTGGTTCATATGGTCCAGCCCTTTAAGCTATTGCTTGATCATCATGGTATATTGTAAAAAAATGATTTATTTGAAAAAATAATTTTAATACTTATTCCTTTATTCAAATACTAATGCTATAGTGTATCATTACTACTTCCACACACATATCGTGACAATATATCATGGCACACTAAGAGATCAAATTATGTTTAAGATTTTTTTTATTTTTGTTGCAAAAATCCTTTACAAGATGTATTTCTGTAAGAACACTTTCAATTCTATGTTCTGGCCTTAAATAAAACAAAAATAAAATCATTTTTTTTATTTGTGTGTGTGTGTGTGTGTGTGTGTGTGTGTGTGTGTGTGTGTGTGTGTGTGCGCGCAGTCAAAGTGAAAAAATTTTTGACAGGGGAGGTAATTCTTGTGGTATGAAAATACATCAAAAACAAAGGTGTTTAAAAATGAACTCTTTTCATTCTTTTTTATTATTTTTTTTCTTTAATATCATTAAAATACATATCTTAATATATTGTGAAAGTGCAGGATTCCAAGTCCTGTAGATTTTTTTCCTAGAGATTCTTAACAGAATGTGCATTCACATTGGTTGCTAATAATTATTCATTCATATCTTTCAACTTTTATTTACATTTCCCTTAAACAATTGTAATTCTTTCAAACATTTTTTAGACCAATTTACACCTGAAAACAAAAATAATTTTATAATATGAGTTGATAAAGTGTGTATAAATTTTGCAGAGGATGCTTTAAATAAATATGGTCCAGTCTGGCACTAAGACAAGTGTTTTGGACGGTCAGAAGACTGTGTTGTCTACTAAGTGAAAAGAGCCTACCTACTGCCTTGTTAATAAACATTTAAAATTTTTTTTAATTTCTTCTTATTATTAAACTTAGCATAGCACAAAGTGTAAAAGAAGTTAAAATAAGTGGGAATTAAAATTGTGTTATCCAATATTCCAAGTACCATTAAATGACAATGTTTACTGGCACCAGGAGAAATATTTAAGTATTTGACTCACTTTAGCAGTAGTGTGTTTATGCATGGAAATGTATTATTTGTGGGCACGTGTGTGTACTTGTATATATAATTTTGAGTATATATAATAATAACTACAATCTTAACCTATTTCAAGTTAAGGGTCAATCATTATCTATCCTCCTTATCTTTATAATTTTCATTTCTACCATCTCTTCATTTATACAACACACTTCATTCATCTGATTCCTCAATTCAAATCACTATCCATTACTCCATCGTTCATCCACGAAAGACTCATAAGGTATCAGGAAGCTCATATTAACATATAAAATAATAATAATAATAATAATAATAATAATAATAATAATATGGGTTATTCTGTCAATCGAATATGTGTTTCATATTTTGGATTTATTTGTAAAAAAAAAAAAAAAAAATATGATGCACTTTCTAACTTCACAGTGTCAAATCACCCTCATTTTCACTGTGTTTCAAATTTAAAAATGTTCAACTGGACTTTTTCCCCAGAATTGCCATTTTGTTAAAAGATTTTTGAATTGAACACTGTCATATTAATCTCTTCAAGTCAAGGATCAATTGTTATCTATTCTCCCTATCATCATAATCTGCTACTTCTGTTTCACTCATATCACTCACCTCATTCATCATCAGCATTTTAAAAGTAACCTTCTACTTTGAAGGGCTCTCGAGCCTTGTATTAGGGAAAGTTTAATTTCAATTTAGAGAGATACTGTTAAAACGATTATGATGAATGAGGAAATGGAAATTATAAAGATAAGGATGATAAATGATATATATATGTATGTATGTATGTATATGATAGCTCTCCTACTTGCATGAATTTAAGTGTACTATTAGATTGGCAACTATATCTCATCATTTTAATTATGAAATAGCTAGATATAACTGTATGTTATATTCTAATAGTTTGTTTTTTTCTTACACTTTTCGCTTGTGGAACTCTTCCAGTTTACTGCTACCTAAAAAAAATCAAAAATCTTAAAAAAAATCTTTAAATCTTCAAAAATTTAAATGCTATATCAATTGCCATCTTCTTTCTTCTTGAAACTTTTTCTTTTATTGTCCTTTCTTCTCACTAAAGTCTTCTCATTCTATTCCAGTCTCAGTGACTCCTTAGTGGCATTATCACCTTGTATGTGGTGAAATTATTAAAAAAATAAAAAATAACATTGTTTTCTTTTGCTGCTTGGAAAACAGTAACCCTACATCTTCAGACATTCTCCAATTCTGAGTTTAATAAATAAGCAGTTAAAGAAATAATTTAATTAACCATATATTTGTATACTTTATTTCTATATTGTTTAAGATAAAGTTTTCCTGTATCATTAACATTTGATGTGTATCATATGAAGCTTTATTAAAAAAAAAAAAAATATTGTAAATCTGTATTTTTCTTTTATCTGTATTTCTCTCTTCAGAATTGGTAGTAATGAAGTGATGGGATGTTGTGGAATTGGTCCACAGTTTTCTGGCCTTGGTCGAGACCACTGGTATGAAATGCTTGAAAATCCACGTAAGCCTGTGGCTCAATGGTATAGTCTGACAGAACATGTTCCCCACTCGAGCACTGACAGCACCCCAAATGGAAACAAGGCTCATTTGACCCGGAAGGATACAACAGATTCTACGGAGGGTAGTACTGTATTCTGACTCTCAGCCTGCAGAAACAGAATTTAGGGATGTTTGAAGAATTTATGGTAATTTTGAGATGAGAATTTTTCAGACATTTTGAGAAAGCTTCTTAGATCAGCAGTTTCTCAACCTTTTGCCAATTCCCACTCTTTGAAATCATGGCTTACAACAGAACTAAGATTTTTTTCTTCAGAATTAAATTTTAATACTGAGATATTGGTAATTTTTTTGCTGAAAATTGGTTAACTTATTGGCCATATTATTAAAATGGTTATTTGGACTGGACATTTATTCTGAAATGAAGCTCTGAGATGTCAAGTTTGAGTTATTCTGTTTCTCGTGTATATTGAAGTACCAATTAAGCAAATCAATTTTTGAAGTAGGAGTCAAGGCCAAAAACCGAGTCTTATCACATTTACCTCCCTTTAAACTTATTCAAAACTATTTTTGCAAGAAAAAAAAAAAGTAAACTCCAAAAGAGAAAATTCCTCTTCACATGTAATTTTTATTATTTTTTTTATCTATTTAGAAAATGTTTGTGTAAAACAGTAAAAAATCCTTTTTTTTTTCTCAAATTCTGATTTTCATCCTAAATCAAGCTAAACCTAAAAATGTTTTTTGCTCAAATATTCTCTAAACATGAAGTGAAACCAAGTAAACATTTTTGGGAAGCTGGTCTTAATGTGAAATATTTATGCAAATAATTTCAAAAGTATTCTCTTTTTGATAATTTTAGATTTTTTTGCCAACATAGGTAAAATCTTTCCATTGTCATAGAATGTGGATTAAGTTATGCCCTTACCTATGCCAGCTGATAGCATACAAGTCAACTTCAAATTATAAAATCTGGATAAGTTATGTCACAAAATTTACTCTATTATAAAAATGTAATTAAAATTAAAAAATTTTTTTTTTTATTTTTTAACTTTTGGCTCTAAAAAAAGCTTGAATTTTTTGTCTAAAAATCAAAAAGAAAGACAAATCTTCATTAATTGTAATTTAGAATTAAACTTTTATAAAATCGATGTTTACAGATTTTAATGAGCAATAGTTTAATATACACCATTGAAAACTGAAAGGCATTTCCTCTTGATGCTAAGATATATATATGATATGGAGGCAAACTAATTGTAAAAATAAATTAATTAGATAAAGCATTTAAATAGACAATGAACAAAAAATTTTCATTAATTAAAATTTTTCCTTATAGAATCTGATGCCTCAGTCCTTGATGTTTTTGAGGACATTCAAATTGATTTATATATTTTCAAAATATTATTAATTGTATTTCTACATTAATAAGCATAACTACCTACATTGACTTGCAACATAAGTAAAAATTTTCTATATCTTCTAATCAAGCTGTTTTTATTGCAATGCAGATATCATTGCATTAATGAGCAATAGTTTAACAGAATTTTTAGAATTTAGAAGAATCAATAGTCCTTCAGCTCATTTGAACAGAATTCTAAATTTATTTTTGAAAATAACCAGTGTTGCTACATTCACAACATTACTAGTTAAAGATTTTCATCTGTCTATCACCTTCAGAACAAAGAAGTTGGATTTTGTAATTGTTTTTGAATGTTGTATTATCAATTTTTATGCTTGACTATGCATCCTCCTATTTGAAAAGGTGCAGAAATTGTTTCCTTCCATTTTATAATAGCCATTCAGTATTTTGTATACCGCACACAGATTGATGGACTGTTGTCTTCACTGAATTGGTGATAGCTTGATTTTGCCTATAGCTAAGGCTGAGGCACTTGTCCTGGGCAGATTGCAATAAGTTATGTGTTTTTGTAGTCTGGGGTCTAGATATCAGCCCCATATTTGAATACTGGTTGAATAAATACAGTATAAAGGGTTTTTACCTTTTTTTGTGAAGAGCAAGATTTGTAAAGCAATTTTAAATTATATAAACTCTTTGATTAGCCTTCTTTATGATTTCAGAAATATGTGATCTTGGAGATAAATCATGTGAAATTAGAATACCCAAATCTCTTTGTTCTTTTACTTGATTAAGGCAAGCTCCATCCATTTTTAATGTAAATAATTTGAAACAGCTTTCTTCTAATGACCTAGACTGTCAAAACAGATTGAAAATGTAAGTTTTGATCAGTTTATCAACAATTTTGATCTGGATCTGCAGTAATATATTTGAAAATCGGAAAGATAAAATACAAATATTAAGACTTTATTGGTAGAATTTAACAAAACTTGTTTAAATAAATTCTCGTTGCTTAAATATACATTATACAGGTGCACGTAAACAGATTACTTGGAGTTTGAAAATAATTTCCATGATCATCATTAACACTTAATCCCAAATTTTATTTCATTTGATTCACATTTAATATTAATTTAAAAATAGGATACAAAGTCTTCATCTCCAGTTTCCTAAGGTTAAGATGTTCTCATATATTAACTTATTACTAACAGGCTTATGACCACATCATGTTAAAACACTGGTTCCCATATGATCACCAATGTTAAGCAACATCAAGAATGGTCAGTACCTAGATGGGTGACCGTTTGAGAATACCAGGTGCTGTAAGCTTGGATGTGTGGGTGGTGTACTGGATAATGGCTTGGAATTGTTAATCAGATAGTCAAGTTCCAATTCCAGTTGTGTTTGTTACATTCACTTACATGCAAATATCCTTAGGAAAGGTATGAATCCATCTCTTCTCACCCTCCCCCCAGCTATGGGTTAATTAGTAGAACATTGTGTCACTAAATCATTATTACCTCAATAAAATCAATTTACAGTTTAAAAATATTATCTGGCTTTAAATAACCTGCAAATGATTGATAAGCTGTAAAGAACAAATGAATCAATCATTGCTTGATAAGCTGTAAAGAACAAATCAATCAATAATTGAGTGATAAGCCGTAAAGAATAAATCAATCAATCATTACTAACATATTTCTCTCATACGTAAAATGGATATCTTAATTGTAAATCTCAAAATATGTTTTTTATTTGGCTTCTTTCCTTTGAAAAAAAATAACAAAAAATACTTGGGCTTTAGAAATACTTTATGTGCATAATATTTAATTCTCCCAAATATGTAATTGACTGCATTTTTAGGGCCTAAGAATCAATGGCGATGCACCAGACAATACAAATATGTTGCAATATCTTTCTTGTGCACTTAACTGAACTGAAATCATTGCACCAATGGAGAAAAGAAAAATAGACACGAATTAAAAAAAAACCCTAAAAACAAACCATTTTCTAAAGAAATATCTACACACTCTAACTATAATATAGCCTAATGTAGGGTGCCTTCTTCAAGTGAATGACGCCTGTAGATCATGAAGATATACAACCATTTTTTCAGATCAGCAGTTAAAAATAGTTTTGAGCAAATAAAGCCTGTAGGTCTTAGCAAGGACTACCCTTCTTTGAACCTTGTAGAGTGACGTTACAAAATCACAAAGAGTAGTACCAAATAACAAAAATGACATCACTTGAGGATTTTCAAGAGCAGCAACAACTAAAATGGATAGCACATGTAACTCAAAGAGAAAATAATGACATAATCAAGATCAGAGTTTGTTTGACATTTCAAGAACAAAATAGAAGTAAACTGTCATTCATTAATTGAGAAAGCTTTGTTAGGAGAGCATTAGACTAAAGTTCTAAAGAGCCTTTGTTCAATATCAAGCTTTTAGCATCAACATTGAGTAGTATTTCATGTTTTGTATTTTAATATATAATCAAGTTTAAAGTCTCTTTACTAGGATGAAAGTAATCATATATAATAGATTTGCATTAATGAAATGTAAGTGTCCTAATTCTTAACATGTGACTTACTAAATATAATTACAAAATCATTTTGAACAAAATGTGCTTTTGTCTAAAGGGTTTTCAATAGATAACTGAAATAGCAGATTTAAAAAAGAAACTCTTCCAGTAATACAAATTGCACATTGTTAATTTGAATTTTTTTACAGTTAATGTTGCCATTGTATTTACTTCAAATTAATTCAGATGAAGTGACCAACCAAATGTCAGCTGAATTTGCCTCAAATGAACAGAGAAATATATTTTCTTATACAATAGATTTTATTGCATGATAGAGATTTAAGTTAGATAAAAAATAGAAAATATTTTTTTTTTTTTGTTAGGAAACAAATAGGAAGAAATCAGAATGTGAAAATAAACAAATGAGCTTCAACATTATTTGATGATCCACACCTTTGTTTTTTTTGATAAGTACATTTTAGCCAATTGAATTCTTAACTTCCTCGGAGAAATCTCATATCTTGGAATCTTAAATTCATTCTTTTTATTTTTAGTCTCTACTTTCTCTTTGGTTAAGTGATAAAGATTTGTTTGGGGTTGTAAATTTTCAAGCCCCAGATCATTCTTACTCTCATATGTCTGGAATAGGTACACATAACCAGGTATTTTAATTAAAACAATTTTTTCAGCCTATCTGCTGTTATTCTAGATCCCAGCACCCACTTTTTATTTTATTTTCCATTTTTTCAAAAATGTCTGTTTATTCCAATCTCTTTTCCCCTCTCTTTTTTTTTTTTTTTTTTTTTTTATTTCAAAAGCAAATTAATTTTGAATGAATTTTCCAACATGCCTTTTATTTCAATCTACTCTTTTATTCCAAACTTAAGAGTATTTACTTGACCAGGAAAAAGTAGAATAAAAAGTAGACTAAACTGAAGTTTATTTTCTGTGATGTGCACCTGGCTGTGATGTGCATCTTTTGTGTGATGTGCACTTAATTATAGTTTTCTAAAAATAATCTTGTATTAATTATAGGTTGTTTTTTTTTTAAATATTACATTATAGGTTTCTAAAAAAATGTCTTATAGGTTTCTAAAAAATCTCAGATTTCTAAAAAGATCTTGTATTAATTATAGGTTTCTAAAAAAAAATCTTATATTAATTATAGGTTTCTAAAAAAAATCTTGTATTAATTATAGGTTTCTAAAAAAATCTTGTATTAATTCTAGGTTTTTAAAAAAAAATCATACATTATAGGTTTCTACAAAAAAGTCTTATAGGTTTCTAAAAAATCTTATAGATTTCTATAAAGATCTTGTATTATAGGTTTCAAAAAAAAAAATTATATTAATTATAAGTTTCTAAAAAATGTGACATTAATTATAGGTTTCTGCCTATAACCAGAAATACAGACTATTCCATTTGGGGATGGTGGGCATTAATGAGTTAATACATGTATATGTTTAAATATATCTTTAAAACTTTACTTATCTATAGCATCAACTGCAATTTAAAAGTTCCTTTAACACAATATTTCTAATATCATCATGTAAAATTTCTACTACTCCACCAGAAGAATCCATTATATAGAGATGGACACTTCTAATAATGTAGAAAAGTTACAGCCTCCACTCATTATTAAATAATGCAGCTTAATATTGTAAAATAGTCATTCAAAGAATAAATCAATAAAGTTAATGTAATTAATGTCGAACTCACTTCACTAACAGATTTAGAAGGCAATAACTCATTGAACAACACTATCCATGTTTTTATTCTATTTTAAGCAATATGAACCGAACATCTAATCCATTGTACAAATAATAAAAACAAAGATTGTGTTGTTCAGTGAGTGGTCAGTGAATTAATGCCTTCTTAATCTGTTAGCGAAGTGAGTTCACCATTAATTACATTAATTTTAATATAAATATATACATATATGTATATAAACTTTATATATAGTTAATAAAACAGTGCTCAATGTAATATAGCAGAGTATATATTTATAAATATACATATTATCCCTCAACGCACAACTCAGACTTTCATGCACAACACAATCTTCAGGTGACGAGTATACACTGACCATTACGTAATTTAAATTTAATAAAAAGATCTGGTTACCGCAATATTGGTGCAGTCATATATTATACTGGGATTACAGTATTTTATTTTTAAAAATATATTTATCATTTAAAATAAATGGGATTTGTATATAGATGTGAAAAAAAACATTACTTTAGAGCTGTGAATATTGTTTTTTTTTTTTATATTCAACTTAAAGGGAGATTACTGGTTTAGATATAGATTTATTGATGTTATTAATGCAGCAATAGCAGATCTTTACATTATTTTTGTTAAAAATCTTTTTTAGTATTAATGTATGATTAAAGTGCTTATGAATTACATTTAGGAAAATTCTTCTGATATTCATTTAAATATTATAATTAAAAGGTGGGTGAAACCATATGTTATGCCTATGATGTTTCTGTTTAGTTTTACCTTTTGTTTTTCTTTTTCTAAGTACTCTAAATTTACTTTCAGGTTGTTTAGTTCTAAAGCTTTTATATATTTAATTTTATTATCAAATATTTTTTTATTGCTGGAGTTAGTAGATAATCTATAACAATATTATATTAAGCAGATACATGTCCAACAAAGACAACAAAGTACATTTTTTTTTTTTTTTAAATAAATGCAACTACCAAAAAAAATATGATCTGTCTCTTAAACAGCCGATGTATGACTGATAATATTGTATACTGAGCTAGGATACATTCCGGCAATGATATTTTATTTTGGTTCCACTGAAAATCCTTGGAAATTTAATTTCTACCATCATTGAATGACTTTAGGCAATGTAAGATACATAAACAGCCCTGTTCTCGCCAAACATTTGTGGTAATTAAAGAATGGTGGTAATACACCCATTATTATGTGGGATATTGTAGCAAAGCCAAATATTTCAATAGGAAAAGTGATACATGTAATTTATGTCTTCTTGAAAAATTAGTTATCTTAAAACACTTCAATAAGCCTAGCTTATTAAACAAGAGAAATGAATTGATGGTTATATATAGGCATAAAAATAAATATCTGCTGAAATATATTGATCCAGATTAATTTTTAGGAAAATTAAGTATTTTTAAATCATCCAGTAATCTCCCTTTATGCTTAATATTAAAAAATTAATATTCACACCACTAAAGTAATTTTTTTCACATGTATACATAGATCTCATTTATTTTAAATGCTAAATATATTTTTTGTAAATGAAAAACTGTAATCCCTATATAATATATGATTTATATATAATATATGCAGTAACCAGATATTTTTATTTAAATTTAAATTATGTAACAGTTAGTCTATACTCAGCACCTGAAGATTGCGTTGTGCATGAAACTCCGAGTCATGCTACCAGTGAGGGATAATATATATATATATATATATAAAGAGGAAATCCTTTTATGCCAACATGTTTCATTCCTTGAGAAATTGTATCAAGGTAATTTTTACAAAGTGTGATTTCCTTTATATGTTCTCAGTCCAGCAGTAGTCATTTATAGTGCATACTGCAAACTATTCTGGTCTTATTGTTTGGGCATTTTATAGTCTATTCCTTTAGTTATGTTAATTAGATATTCATTTACATATCACTACAGTAACTGTACAAAAATTAAATTGATAACAACAGCATCAACTCACTTGCATTTAATAGTTTGAAAAATTACATCACTTAGCATCCTCCATAGCTTATCTATTCTTCACACAGTAAGCTTTTAGAATATTCTAGAGCATTCTCTAATTAAACATTTGAAAATTTAACTTTATTTTACTCTTTTCCATGTTATTTCTTTGTATAAATAAAGGTTAGTAAATAAAATTTCTACACCCGCCTTGATAAAACTCCTCAAGGAACAAAACGTGTTGGCAAAAAAATGTTTTCCTTCTGTCCATTTTTTATCTATATTGTCTTTACAGATATATTTTATTCAAATTTTTACACACACACACACACACACACATATATATATTGCATTTTATATGTGGGTTTCTTAAATAAATAATTAGTAATTGTCCATTGACAAAACTAATTATCATCTTCTTTTGATGAAAATCAGATTACTGCTTGAAATATTCTAATTCATAAAAAAAAGTTCAGTAATGATGATTAGACCAAAGAAAATGTTCATAAACACAATTATTACAAAACTATTTACTCATGTATTTAATAAATTTCACTTTGATGTATTTAGTAAACATTTAAGGGTTTTCCTGATGCAAAATATTTGGTTGGCATTTATTATTGAAATCTTGGAATTTTAAGGTAAATTAATTTAAAAAAATATTTAAGTATTTTGCAAATTAAAAAAATTAATAATAGTCAAGATGTCTTTTCTACACATGGAAAAATCAGTTGGCAAATTTGTCTGGAAATTTAAAAAAACATTTTAAAATCATCAAAATTCAGCTAAAATATTAATTATATTGGGAATAATATGCATAAAAATAAGTTTTGTTGAACATTCAATTATAAATTCAAGAATGTTAACAGAATGTGGACAAAATTATTTCTACACAGCAATTGGCTGCTTTATGAAGAAAGTTATATAACATATTTTGTCTTTATGCTTACTTGCAAACTGAAATTTACAAAATTAATAAATTTTTCTCATTTTAGAATTTTTTACAAAGTAACTCCATTCTAATCTTATCATGCATTTCACATTTTTTTCCATTTATCACGAGTTCTGAATTCAAAAAATAATCAAAATGGCTTCACTTTTTTCAATTGTGTTTAATTTACTTCCTTTCTTAAAAAATAATAGATAGTTGTCCCTTGCTGCAAGGGAGAGTAAATATGTCTTATTGTTTAACTTTTCACACCTGTTTATTACTTGATGGTTTGTTGAGATCCTTCTTATATCTTCGGATTTTAGATATGAAAAACATTTCTAATGTGTCCTTTTATCTGAATAAAAAATAACTTGAAACAAGCATAAAAAATGATCTAAAGAGAAAAACAAGTGTGGGGGAGAGAAAAAAAGAAAAAAACACAATCCTGAATAAATATAAAAATCTTAGTACTTTTAACTGAACTCCATAATAAAGGATACAGATGATGAGATATTTTTACCTGTTTATTAGAACTTAAACTTGAACTCTCAGTGCCTCAGGCTGCTACAGAGGAATGATGAAAAATCCAGACTCAAAAACTATTTGTAGTGAATTTGAGCCTCACTGAGTGCCCTTCTATCATGACCTTATGCCAGACATTAAATATCTATGCTATATGCATCAAACAATAGCTAGCTAATCTCACAGATTATTGCTAATTTAGTGAGGTAGATCTTCCCTGGGTGTCCTCATATTATGGCCTTGTGTCAGACTAAGCAAAGTATCATAAATATCTATATTCTTGTCTTCTTTTTATGTTTACTTAATTAGATTATTGATGATTAAACAAATATCTTTACAAAGCAGTATTGGAGCACAAACCGTAATTACTCAAAAAAAAATAATTAAAAATCATGTTTAAAATTGTCTGTGCTAATTTTTATGTCTTTCCTTAATGTCAAAAAAAAAAAGGGAAAAAGGAAAAAAATATTTTTCCTTTGAATTTGATTCAAAAGCCGCAAAATTGGCGATTGTATCTCAGGACAAAAAAATATTTTTTTTTATACTTGGCCCACAATAAAAAAAAAAAAAAAAAAAAAAAAAAAGAAGAAAAAAAAAAGAGCAACAACAAAGGAAAAAACTGATCTCAACTTTATTCTTGCAAATGAAATAGAATTGGCAGCCAATTACAAAATCAGAATTTGGGGAGGAACAGTTTAATAAAGCTAGCGTTTATTTTTCTATTGTTTTGGATCAATGTAAAGCTATGCACGTCTTTTTTTTGTTTTTTCTTATTTATTCTGCTCCAACCATAATGTATTCACAGGTTTAAAACCTGACTAACAGCCGAGCAAATTTGAATTCCTAAACTGACAGTTATTTGTAAAATTTACCAGTTAAAATTCTGGGAGCTGAAACCATGAGTAAGAAATGTGATAAACCTTATATATATATATATATGCGTGTGTGTATATATATATATATATATATATATATATATATGTGTGTGTGTGCGTGTGTATATATATATATATATATATATATATATATATATATATATATATATATACACATACATATACACACACACACACACACACACACACATATATATATGTGTGAAATAAAAAAGCTATGACAATGAAATCTTATGCAAAAAAAATTTTTTTTGAAATCTTAGAAGCTTTTTTAACAGAAAACTTTGAAGATTTTCTATATATGCTGAAGGATTTAAATTGGTAATGCAAATGAATTTGCAGTGTTGTCACATCCATGTAAGCAATGCTTGAAGAAAATAAATAAATCAATGTGACTTTGAATGATGCTGATGACTTTAAAAAAAAGAAAGGAAGAAAGAGAATATCATCTATGTCAAAATTTGCCTTCCAAACAGCACTAAATTCCTGGGATGACAAATTTTATTTTATTTCGGACGCAAAATATTCTCAGTCTTTATTTTTTGTACATTTACTTTTTAATCATTTCATGCAGTTGTTATTGTTTCTATTCATGTCTTCATAACACCCAAAAAATTTTATGAAGAGTGGATTGAATTTAGCCATTGGACAGTTTCCACATTTTCATTTTATGATTTTCACAGAGAAAATTTTAGAATTGTAGACAATAGTAGAGTAGATAATTATTTCCATCATGTAGTTTTCATGCACCATAATTTAGTTAGTAATGTCAGTAATGTGTATTTGTATGTGAAAAAAGTATACATTAGTTAACTTAAGAAAAATATAAAATCTGGAAGTTCTGATATTTCTAGTGCTGGTGGATGTGTAAATAAATCTATTGATACAAAACCGCTCATCCAAAACTACCATAATATGAAAATTAAAAATAAAAACGAAATAAAAAAACATGAAAGAAGCCATAAATGGGAAAAAAAAACATTTGTATTTTTTAAATTACCCTTCTATTCTATATTTTAATTAATTTGTGTAACACTTTCTTATTTCAATATAAAAGAAAGAAAATATTGTTTCAAACTTTTCACTGTCTCATCTTCAGAAAATAACAAGGTAGAAAAAAATTAAAAAGAAAAGAAGTTTTTAATATTTTTTCTTCATCTTTGATGGTGCTAGGCCCCCTGCCCCCCAAAAAAAGAAGAAAACATCCTAACTGGCTTTGGCTTTATTTCAAAACTATACTTTCAAAAAATATTTTTCAAAAAATTGTTGTAAATTGTCTGAATATTTTAGATGAAGTTTAGTAGTGAATCAGCAATCACTTTTCATATTAATTTCCACATATTTAGTGTTCTTTTAATGCAGCGTTTTGATTGGCTGCCAGCCTCCATCTGACTCAGCATCATGTTGTGTATCATGGCATTCAGCATTATTCTTTGGCTTCAGGGACCAATTTAAAAATTCTATTCTTAGACTTATGTTATTTGTTCCACACCACTGAACATTTACTTAGGTAGGTAAACACAGAATATTTTTTACTGCCCAAAATTGGTAAAATAAACATGGAATATAAAGAAAAAGAAGAGAGAAAAAAAAAAGCTTTCTTTTTGCTTTTTTTCAACAAGTGAAAAAATGCTAAAGAAGTTTAATAGTTTTGGGTCCAGTTTTTATCTGCTGGGGAAAAAATAATATTTTGTAACCCCACATATATATATATATATATATATATATATAAACTCTGGTTACAAAGGTACTTGTATATTTTATCCTAGATTTGAAACTGGATAATAGCCAAGACTTTGAATGTTAAATTTTAAGGCAGGCAGGCAGACAGACAAACCTTCCCTTCCATCTTGTGGGGCAATACAATCTTATTACTTTCTATTCTCCTTAAGCTTTTTTAGGCCTTGTGTTGAACTAAGCTAAAAACTATATGTGTAATAAGAGGGAGTACTGAAAAGCTCTCAGTTCAAACCACTTCCCATAATCTTAGATTTTGGGAAGTGGTTTTTTGTTTTGTTTTTGTTTTCTTTAATCTCATTTTGGTTGGGTTGAGAAATTTTCAGCACCCCTTGTATATACAACATATTTGCCAGCCTATAAATTTTTTTTATTAAAAAATATCTAAATATATCAAAGTATTTCACTTTATTTAATGTACAAATGTTATGAATGCATTTTATGCAAAGGTATTTTAGATGCTTGAATTTTCCTTTTTTAGACTTCTCAATGGATATTTCTACAAACCTGTTTTCTTTTTTTTTTTTTTTAAAAACAAACAATAAAACAGTGGTTAAGAGTGGCTAGAGGAATATCTTCTGTTAGAAAGTTAACCAATGCAAAACGAGAATTTAGTTTTCTAACTCATGTATTTACCAGGTTTTATATTTTTTAACCCATATCCTTCTTTTCGCTATTTATTGCAACCATCTTCTTTAAATTCTGTCTTTTCTTAATTTCAAAGGAAAACTTAAAAAATTTCCAATATATTTCAGTGAAATTTTCACCTTCCAAAATTATATTAGGTTGGCCAAAAAGTTTGTTCGGTTTATAAGTAAATTGTCTACTTAAAAAAATGAACTAAGTTTTTGGCCAATCCAATAGTCTATAATTATCCAAAAGCATATTTTGGTTACCAAATTTATTGGTATGTAAACTTGTTGACTTAATCAGTGGTTGAGATAGTTGCATATTACTCATTGGTACCAGTAGCCAGAGTCTGAGCCCTGGTAAAAAGTCAGAATTTAAAATATCAAGTCTTGGACAAGCACATTTGTTTTATTTAAAAGATGGATGCAACATAATTTCAAGTTCCCCTGACCTTATTTGGCCTTGTACCAGACAAAACAATGAATATCAATAAGATATTAAAGCATTTTCAAATAACAATGTTCAGAGTATTAGTACAATGGGTAGGAGACAGTATCCCCACCAAAATGGCCTTGTAAAATCTGTATCTTATAGGCAGGGAAATATGGTTTCATGTCTTTTTTAGTTTATTATTTGCAGTCACCTTACCTGCAAACAACAATTTCTCCTTTATTTCTATGTCTGTGTCAGAATGCACAATTCACTTGATTGAAGAATTTCAGTCACAATGCGTTTGCATGGGCTGATGCATCCACACAAGTGGTCCAGGCTTGATGAAAGATGGCTGATTTTATCAAGTTGCTGTCTCTAGAATGATTGCCAAACATGGCTATAGCACTTAGTAGCTGGGAGGAGAAGAGATGGATTCATACCTTTCCCAAAGTTATTTGCATGTAAGTGAATGTAATAAACTTGGCTGGAATTTGAACTCGGCTCTCTGATTTCTCATTCCAAGCCACAATACATTACACCACCCTCACATCCACAGTGAATTTCAACTTTGAATGATGTCAAATGTTCAAATCAACTCTCCAGCCGAAAATGCAGAATGATATTTTAATTCAAAAGATGAAATGCATCTGTTTTTCTTACTAGTCTGAAGTGCTTATACCTCTTCTTTTTGCTCATCAATTTCAGACAAAGGATACTTTGTTAACTGACCAAAAATTAGAGAGCAATTTGAGCTAAATGCACATGATAACAATAATGACCAATGAAAACAAAACAGCAGAGAATTTAAAAACTGAACCATAATTCCAGATTATTCCACTTGCAAACTTTCTGATGAAGCTAAATAGCAAAACATGTTAGATTTATAAGGATTTCTCTGTTTGTTCCCTCTTTAATTATTCTGTTATATTTAATCCATATTTTCAACTCACAGATAATATTAGTAAATATAGACACGTACACTGTCCACCTGGTAGCACTACTTGGCTCTAGTAGGGGCCAGCTGATGGACAAGTGACATCAATCAGCTTTATATAAAAATATACAAATCTCTCTCTCTCATATATATATTATATATATATATATATATATATATATATATATATATATAATTATTTTTTTAAAATATGATTCCATCGCTACACAGGAATTATCATGTTTCAAAAACAATCTAACGGTTCTTTCATATTTTATCAATATATTTGCATACATACATACATATATATATATATATATATATATATATATATATATATATATATATATATACACTCTCTCACACTCATATATATATATATATATAATATAATATGTGTGGTCAATAAGGTCATCATTGAGTGGCAACATTCCATAATCTTCAGGCCTTATATATATATATATATATATATATATATATATAAACATATAAGAGTGGTCACTGGGTGGCAAGACCAAGTGACAACAATTTGTTCTATGCTTGAACACAATTTTCAATCCACATATATATATATATATATAGTCATTTTTAATGAATTAATGGAATTTTAGAATCCAGCATTAGTTCTTTTTACTATAATTAGAATATTTAGTGGATACATATATTTAAGTAGACATCACTGATTTTTAAACAACGTAATCGACATCTATCAGTCAGAACAATCAGAAGTCTTAATGGAGAAAATGTCCCTGTCAAGAGACATATTTTGTTTATATGTTGTACTATATAACATTTATAGTAATAAGAACTATATAAAATATCTGGTAATTTTCTCATCATAATTGAAATATTTTATAAATATTAATTTTTAGAAAATACATTCTCATAAGTCTTTGAGTTTATCTTTTTATAGTAAAGTCTGCCCTCCCCTGCCAGTAGGTTAATGTTATTTTTTATGACTTGTTGTTCCCTGGGATAATACTAAGTTACCAATAAAATCTATCAATGATATCACCCGAGGATGATTAAGAAAACTTTGAATGAAATCATTGTCTTAAAATGAACAACATGAATGCTAGTCTGAGAAAAAAAATTATTATTCGGCATTGTTTGGCTTTTGTCTTCTATTCTTTTCTTTCTTTTTTTTTTTTTTTATTTTTTTTATTTGAAAACAAAAATATTTACAAAAGCTTACAAAAACAGTTTTTTAACAACTGAATTTTTGTGAATAATTTTTCAAAAAGTTTTGTTCCATGTTCGTTTGGTACCATATTGTGAGAAATCCATTTTTGATAGTTTCTTCTGGTATCTTTAGACTTTTTCATTGTGATAGAAAAATGTAGGAAATAGCTACACTAATCAAAACATTGAACTCGCTTTTTCTGGTGTCTCTGACATTTTTCAATGAATTTTTGCTGCTGATGTAAGTTAATATTTTGATAATTACAAATTACTATAATTAAAGTAGCAGTCATTGTTGCATGTGTTTTGATAGAATTGTAAAGGTTTTGGACTTAATGTGACCCGCTGATTTTAATTTCAGTTGGTGTGATTTAACTTATCTTCTTTCTGTGGCATAGAAAAGAATAGTGTTATATATATATATATATATATATATATATATATATATATATATATCAAAATTAAAATTTATTAATATTCAAGTAATTTCATAAAATATTTTAAGTTTAAAAGTCTAAAAATTTGAACTTTGTAAAAATTTTTATTTAGAAGTTACTAAATCATTCACATTTTTAAATTCCAGTTAAAATTCTAGACAGCCATTTTGAAACAAAGAAAAATTTCCCTTGTTACATTTTCAAAAATCTTGGCCTTTTACTTTTATAAAATTGTTCAAATGTGATCTGTTTGTTTGTCTCCTATAATTCAAGTCAATTGTGGGTTATTTTTTATTTTATTTTTTTTAGCTGGGCAAGTTGGGCAACTATGAACCAATGGAAGTTTTGGGGGCTAATAATTTACACTGCATCTAACACGTTATTGGTAAAAAATAGTAGTATTTTTTGTTAACCAATTTTATTTCAGTAATAACATTCTATATAAATAATTTCTTCAAATTATTAAGATTGCAGTTGTAAAAATCATAATTCATTTTGTTTTTGATGAAAAAAAATCAAGAGTTTAATTATCATATTTGCCAATGTCAAGGACAGTTTTTTTCTGAAATGAGTTTCAAAAATTTTCCGTGCAAAGGTTAAGGTTTTCATAGGTCTATGCTAACTCCAGAGGAAGGTTATTTATACCAGACAGTAGACTGAATTCCTGTATGTTATGCATATTTTTGAGACTTATTTCAGGAAAAAAAGCTGTGTCCTTGATACTGGCAAATACAGTAAGTATCTGCTTAATCCACAATACAAACATGGAGTCTTTTTAATGTGAGCTTCTCTTGCAAAATGTTAATTGCATTTTGACAATGAGTAAAGAATTTTTGGATCTTTTTTTGCAATGCTGAAAGGGATTATCTTTCGGGTATGAAAGTAAATTATCTTATCACCTTTAACAGTGAAAATCTGTCATTCTAACATCAACAGTGTGGGGAAAAGAATAAATATTCAAAGAATAAGCAGTTATTATGTTGGTGTCACACATTGATGTAGTCAATAGAAATTCTGTTCTTGAGGCATGGTTTCAATAAGATTCCTCACAACTTGAGAACTTTTTTTCCAAGAAATTAGTTTAATGCAGTGGTTTTCAACTAGAGTATGTTGATGCAGCACCCTTGAAGGAAATTTATCTATATCAACTTGGCAAGAATGAGAATTGACAAAGACATTTTTTATAAAACTAACAAACAATTTATTTAATGAAGAACATAAAAATTTGCTAGCAGATGTTGAAAGGATAAATGTTCTGTTGTAACATGTAAATTTTCAAGTCAAGTCTGTTACAGTTAATTTCATTATAAATGCAGTTGGAACAAACCACTCTTGTTATAAGTAGGTATAAGTAGGGTGTGATTATCCTGCACATATTGTGTAAAATTATAGCAGAATTAGGATAAACTAACCTTATATAAAATAGACTTTTGATTGAAATACAACTCTTCACCTTGAAGTTTCTTATAACAAGATAGGTACAAAAATTGTTTCTGCAAACAGAAACAATGAATTATTCACAAAGATTAATATATAAAATTATAGAGGGAATTTCATCCTGGCAACAAAGATGAAAAGTTGAATGGGTTAATATACATGTTGTAATGATTCCTGTGGAGACAAAACAATCTAAATTTAGCATGAACTCGATTTAGGAGTCTTCTGCATCCATGTCAGAAGAGATATTTGGGCTGTTTTTTCATTAGTTAATAATATATTTTTGACTGTAACCAAAGATGAATGTTGAAATTCAAATTTTCTTGTGAGCTGTGATCCTTTTTCTGCCCAGATTTTATCATTGAACTAAAAATAGCATAAAACCTCCAGTATATTGCTGTCAGTGTTGCAAGATTTTGAAATTTAAATTTTAAGAAACAAAAAATTGTATTAGACACTCAAAAAGGTTTCCTTAAATCTAAGTACAGAATAAAATATATTTTAAATTCAAGAAAATTTATTATTACAGCATACTTGGAGGAAAAGAGAGAATACAAGGAGGGTCTTGTTTTTATAGTTGCTTAATAATGCCACCTAATGACATCTTGGCAAAACTAAGTCAGGGTAACCCACAAATTAAATAGGAAGGATATAAAAAGTGGTAAATAAAATTATGTATATTCTAGTGTTTTTATTTGTACCTATGGTGTATATGAAAGTCCTACTAAAGATGGTGAGAGACTTGCCCTGGAGAAGGTTTATTTTTGTTGTTTTGGTAGTCACCAGTTCAGGGCATTTGTATGCTGTGTTGTGTGACATGTGCTTTGCTAAGTTACTAAGAGATCTTATAGAAGGGAAATGACCTTACAGCATCCTGTGGGTTTGACTTTATTACAAATATTTTATTATTTTGACCTATGTTTAAACTTATCTAAAAAAAACAGTCAATCAATTTCATGCTTACTCTGTTTAATAAAACAGTGTCTGAAATATGTATATAATCTGATATAAACATAGAATAAGGGACAAATAAGGAAATGTTTATAGATTTAATGTTTCGCTTTTATTGAAGCTTCATCAGAAATTAAATATGGAGAAGAAAAGAAAATTTTAGTATTTTTTATTTTTGTATTGTTTGTTTTACATTGGTTAAATAGACCTCACATGTATTTGTCTTGTCAGGTAGCATTCATGACAAATATTTTTGTGTTTGTTTTTCCTTGGTTAAGTAAACCTCATGTGTATTTGTTAGACCGAGTAGCATTCGTGCGCATAATTCTAGTTGGTCTATGCAGGATTTGGTTGATAATGTGTGTGCATCTAGTAGGCATTTTATTTTTGTCTGGTAATATGTTGATTGGGGATTTTTTGTGTGGGAGTGAAAGAATTTAGTTTACACCAGTTGTAGTTAATCTAATCTTAGATTCTTTAAGTATGGATTTTATAAAAGTTAGTGATATAAAGTGTGTTTGACATGTATTTATTGATAGGAAAATATTTATCAGGATTCCTTCTTAGTATTTTCTATATAATAAATTATGTAAACATATATATTGAAATTTACAGATAGTTTTTTTCATTTAATAAACATATTTAAAGTCATGACTAATTCTGAAATACACTGAAATTGATAAAATTTGTTAAAATTTATAAAGTCTAATGTTGGTTGGTATTTATGCAAAACAAGAATATTAGGCAAAAATAAGAATAGTGGATTTTTTTCTTCATATTTGATACCATAAAATTGAGTAAATTGATAATCACAAATAAGTCATACCATTTTTTCATATATTAATAATTATTAATTCATTACAATTCAATAGATAAAAATGGAATTAGAATTTGTTGAACAATTTAAATGTTATTTCTCTTGTAAATCAAATTTTAAAAGTATATCTCTATTGTGAACTTTAGAAGCATTCTTTATAAAAATATACCCAATCATGGACTGACCAGTAAGCAAGATAAATCTATGTGTAGGATATTAAGGCAAGAGCATTTCTGCCTAGTAACCATGTTCAGCCTTAAGAGAAGGAGGGGCCAACTGGAATCCTTTTTTGTTGGTTTTTCCTAGCAAAGATTTTTGTAGAAGGTATTATATATAAATTTACATATCTGTCTTTTTCAGTTATTCAGATTCTTTTTGATAGGCAATAGGTAGGAAGACATAGTTCCAGTCTGCATGGGTATCCAAAAAAGGTAGAGATAGGTCCAGTCTGCACAGGAGTCAAACAAAGACATATGCCTGGTCATTACATGAGTTGAAAAACAGTAGACATGGGTCCAGTTTGCACAAGAGCCAAAAAAAAGGTAGACATAGGTTTGGTTTTCACAGGAGGCAAAAAAAAGGTAGATGTAGGCCTGGTCTGCATGGGAGTCAAAAAACAGTAGACAGAAGTCTGGTCTTCACAATAGTCAAAAGGTAGACATAGGTATGGCAAACAGGTGGCCCATTTTGTTGGGGGGAGGGGGTATCCTTCTGCATGGGGATACAGTCAGTGTATTTTTTACCTGAGCCAACAGAGCAAAAATTATTTAAATTATTACTCTTTTCTGTAAAACTTGAAATGTGTTGTTTATTTGACAAAACTAGATTAGATTACTCTGTGGTAGGACATACCTAGTTGTGGAACCCAATTCGGAGCAATTGGTCCATGTGGATTAAACTTGGCTCTGTTAGCTATCATGTATACATTAGTTTTTTCACTGTCACACCCAACTTTAGTTGTATCTTTTTTACTTGTTTCTTTGACTTTCATTTCCATCTGTAAAATAGTTTATATTTAAAATAATTTTTCCTGGAAGAAAAGTGAAGAAATGCAAAAAAGTCATTTAATGATCAAATGTCAAGAATCAGTTGATTTGATTTGGTTGGGTTTTATGAGATATCAACCTTTTCCAGGTTATTTAATACTGACATGTCATGCAATAGAAGGTAAATATGGGTTTGGTTCGTATAAGTGTTAAAAATATCTAGACATACATATATGAAACAGGTTGGGTCTTTTGACTACATATATTTATATTAATATATAAATATTAGTATTTGCTATATATGGGCACGTGGCCAAGTGGTTAG
Organism: Acanthosepion lycidas; assembly: GCA_963932145.1. NCBI lineage: Eukaryota > Metazoa > Mollusca > Cephalopoda > Sepiida > Sepiidae > Acanthosepion > Acanthosepion lycidas. Next base: position 82,295,601 of record OZ010588.1, on the reverse strand, counting down.
AACATTCGAATTCTGACAATGAGACCCGGGTTCCAATCTCACCATGGTCGATTTGTCAGGAAGGAGACTTCTTGATGTTATTGGACTGGAGGTGTCAATCCCAGTGTGTGATAAATCCTGAAAACCATACCATGGGTTGACTTAAGCCTTGTTAGTGAAATTGGGTAAACGGAACACTTGGGTGTTGCTGATAGCTGTGCTAGCATGAAGTCACAAGTCATCATGGCCGAAAGATTGAGTGTACTGGCCTTGTTCAAATTGTTGATCATGCTAGATAACAAGCTCTTTCCCAGAAACTGTAACTAAGGTCTGCTCGGCATAGTTGCAGTATAAACCACTGGTGGGCTCTCGGGGTGTTGAATAGACACAAATGTGCCTAAGCAAGCATCTGCAATAGGGATTAGCTAGCTGCCCTAGTAGACAGGTATCCTAAAATATGAGTGGCCAGTTATACATATACATACATACATACATACATACATACATACAGTATTTGCTATATGAACACAAATATATCCACTGTATTTATCATATCACTAAAATATAAAATTATTTCTATCATCATATTTAATTATAAATTTAAGTTTTAGTTCAGGCATACAGTACATTCTAACAAATTATGCATGTCATATTTTTTCAAATACCTTGTTGACTTCATGCATTTAACCTCAATTCTGACAAAAGTTTGGCAACACTGACATGTGCAATTATGTCTGATAGCATTTGGTTCAGTGCAGAAGAAAACAAGTGACATCCATTTTGTTTGTATGAGCTTCATTACTAATATTTATGCAACGTAGGATATAAAGCATGTTTGAGCAATGATAACAAAGCAAAAATTGTTCAAACGCATTATGATCGTTAAATGATATTAAAAATCCCAATACATACTAATCAAGGAATTTGTTGCATACCTAGCTGTATACAGTTTGTGACCTGACAACCAACCTAGGAAAAGGACAGTTTTGAATTGAAAACCATAGAAGAAGCAACAGGAAAGCACTCCACTATGTTTCCCAAGAACAGTCATAGTAATGCACAGATATTAAAGAAAGATGAAGCTATGGAGAGAAATGGTTACCTACATCATGAAAGGTCATGATATTCAACAAAAATTAGTATTACATGTAATATATTCTAAATTTCTTAGATGAAATATTAAGTATTACTGATTTTGTTTAATATTTTTTTCATTGTAATTTCAGTTGCTTTCTGCTACAACTTACTAGACAGTCTCATAATTTCAATAAAAAGTAACAAACAAAATAAAAGAAATTCAAATTGAAGCATCAATAATAATTGTATATGGTTAAATTTAATGCAAAAGATATCTAATTACCTCCCTTTACATTGTGGCATGAGTGTTTCAATTTTGGCTTATTTGAGTTGTAGCAACATTTGCCTCCTGTTGAAAGTTGATAAGACTTCTTCAAACCACAATTATATTTTAAACTGATATTTATTCAATGACAAGAAAATATCATTGAAAGTATACAGATTAACTCCAAGCAAATGTTAAATCATAGTTTTACATGATGTTAAGTTGTCCTATTGAAAGCCTTTGTTCACTAGGGAATGCTGCAGTTTTTCTCCACACAACACAGATAATCTACACCTTTAACTATCTAAAAATTCTTATAAAGGTCCTTTTATAAGCACTGCATGAACATTTGTGGAGACAGTATTTCTATTTTGAAATTCTGTCCTTATAAATTTTATTTTTTCTAGTATATAAATAAGCCACATACAAATTTGAAATTTTCAAAAAAACTAATTTTGTATAATTTACATTCAGACTAATGTCCTCATCACACCATTTTGATGTTGTGTTCTTCCGTAATCATCAGGGAATTTCAAACTGAATCCTTTATGCAATTTATGGGAGTAGACTGTTCTTGTTCCACTGTACATTTCTAGAGATATCTTTTTTTGTTCTTTTTTTAATACTGCTCAGTTATTGCTCACCCTATCTGTACTGAGTTTAAATCTATACTACCCAGCCTAGGGATTGAACTCACAATTACTATGCCACTAAATAACAACAAAGATAAGGACAACAGTTTGAATGTAAATAATGATAACTTATTAATCCAGTTTTTTAGGTAGTTTTACATAAGTTCTAAATACATTACAATTTTTTATTACTATACTCTAAAAGGAAGATCTTTTTTTTTCTTTTCTTTAATGTCATGTCACTTTGGGGTGTAGACAATCATGATTCTACACAGCTTCTCTTTCTTTATCATCTGAGAATTGACATGCATTTTTGGGAAAGATAGTGAATTGGTTTCCTGTTGCCTTCTCCTCAGTTTTTGGTATACAAAGTTTTCCTTCTCTTACACTGGTTGTCAACTAAAGCCCTGTTTACCCTGCTATTTAATCCAAAGCTAGGATGAGAAATGATAGATTCATACCTTTCCTAAGGGTGTTTGTGCAAAGGTGAATACAACAGCATCATCACGAATTTTGCTTGCCAATCTCATTCTCTGTCCTGATGACCACTATGCTACACATTCACCAAAAAGAAAATTTTTTATTTTTATCTATAGTTTTATTTATAAATACTGATTTTAGTCATTTAGTGATATGGCACAACTCTCAACATTACTATGTTGGTTCTCTACATCATAAAATTATATTTAACAGATTTATTAGCTTATAGCCATATCCCGTTGAAATGCTGGTTCTTGTCCAATCATCAAAGTTAAGCAATGTTGAACCTGGTCAGTACCTAGATGGTAACTGCTTCAAAATACCAGGTGCTGTAAGCTTGGATGTGTGGTGGTGTAATTGGTGGCTTGAAATGAGAAACCAAATAGCCAAGTTCCAATTCCAGTTGGATTCCAGTTTGTTATATTCACTTATGCACAAATGCCCTTGGGAAAGGTATGAATCCACTTCTTCTCCCCTCCCCAGCTATGGATTAAAATTTATTCTTCAAAAAATTCTTAAAATTCAAAAACATGTTCCAGCTTTAAATAACCTGAAAAAAAGTTAAGTTGCAAAAACCAAATCAATCAAATCAAATTAACAGATTTATTAATTCAGACAACGTATTTATTACATATGATTGTCTGAAGACAAAGTAGCCTAATGATTATAAGACTAGATTACAGCATAAACCTGATTAGAACTGCTAGACTTGTTTTTGTGTTAATACTCTGTCTATATTATATGTTATTTCTAGTTGTAATATTATGTTAGTAACATCTGATAAGAATATGAGATTAAGTTTTCCATATGTAAAATAATTACTTATTTACTTCAGGATGCCATCAAATTAATGTTGGCCAAATTAAGGGTATGTGGTTTTGGGTCTTTCTTCAAATATTCGATCTTTTTCTTGAGAGTATAAGGGATTCTTTTTCTCCCTTCATATTATAACTTCCTGTTAGCTGTTTACCATGTGTGTTAGCTGGTTTCACTTACTTGTTCATATTAGTGCACCCACAGACATTCTTTTGCACTGGTTGGGTTTGAGGTCACCTTTTAGGTCAACTCTTGGAGCTTCGAGGTCTTTGATGGCCTGAGATGACACTGAGTACAAAACTTACTTTGGCAACTCTTAAGGTGAACCCAGTACATATTGAGGTTACCACAGATTAACTCTTTCTTAGACCAAGGTTCCTCATGGATATTAAATTTGATTGAAATCTGTGGAACTTCTTGGCAGGAAACACATATTACACAGCCATCTTGACCATATTCTTATCTCTGGTAGACTACAATTTAGACAAATAAAAGAGTGAGGGATTAGTGGCAACAAAATAGTGCCTATCTCCATTTTCAATATTGACAGAACAACAACACTCAGAGCAGGTCAGAAGTCTTGCTGTTTATATGTTAATATTAAGATAGTCAATTATTTCCCTTTGTGGAATAAAACAAGAAAGCTTTACCTCTGCAGTGCATGGCAATGATTTTTTGTCTTCTTTTTCTTTTCTTTTTATCGACAACTTTATATTTTGGTTTGATATCAATTTCCTTTCATTTGTGCAGCTTTTAAAATTTTAGAATAATGTTGTAGGATATTCTACACTTCACAGCAATAAAATATCAACTCAGTATCTGCTGTATTAAATGGTTAATGATTATATCATGTGTGAATTTAAATCATAAAAGGGTCTTCCATTGGTTGTTTTTTTTTTTTTTTTTTTTACTTGCCCAAAGATTTTGTATCACGTAATAAAATCACTACTAAGAAAAAAATCTTTTCTAAAAGAATGTTTGTGTATTCTGAATTTGTAATTTTGTTTTGTTTGTTTTTCCCTGTGAATAAAGTGTTTTTGCTCAATAAAAATTGTCTTGAATCTCTTTGTGAGTATGTTTTGTTTAAAATCCATCTCTAAATTTGTAAGCCATTTTTACGCAAATTTTGATTCATATTGGAAAACAACAGGTTCACTCTGTTTTTGTCATTAGATGGCATTAGGAGTGCTTAGGTTTCACCAACTTGATTAAAAATGATTGCATGAGATTGTATTTTAACAGCAGTCATATCAGCATGCACTTTTAAAAAACTCATCAAAAGTGGCATATTTTGGTTTTTAATTCTAACATTGAAGAGAGAAAAAATAAGTAACATTTTCATTATACTTATTTTAGATTAAGAAAGGTAAAAATATGACTTAAATATTAAAAAAGATTTGTGTAGTTTATGGAGAAGGTACTGTGAGTAAACAAATATGTCAAAAGCACCTCGCAACTCTGACCTCTTGGTAACTCTGATCATGCAGTAGTATCAGTTAACATCTCCTTCAACTCCACCCCCTATAAAAAACCTCCTACCACTAGAACTTTGTTCTACTATCAACGAGCTGACTAGGACACGTTCCGTGATTTCCTCTGCGATGTCCCCTGGGATGGAGTCTTTAAGCTCCCCGTCCAAGAATGTCCTTCTGAAGTCTCTTCCAGGGTTAAAGCTGGAATCGACGCTTTCATCCCATCAAGGAAATAGAGGGTCAAGTCGCGCTCCTCCCCCTGGTTCTCGGCTGCTTGCTCAGCCGCCATCGCCCATAGGAACCACTACTTCCACCTATTCCGTAGCGATATGTCTGACTGCAATAGATGTCTCTTTGCCTCCGCCCGTAACAAATGTAAGCGTGTCCTCAACGATGCTAAGTCACTATTTGCGGCTTGGATGAAGGAACATATTGCATCTTGCAAATTTGGCTCCAAAGATTATTGGCGTCTCTGCAGGAGCATATTGAACAATTGCAAAACCCTCTATACCTCCTTTATTCAACCAGTTCGAAGTCCTGACCTCCTGAAGGCTGAATGCTTTGCTCGGAAATTTTCATTCAACTCGACGCTCGACTCTTCTGGTGTACTCATACCTGACTTCCCTCTTAGAACTGAGGCCATATTGAGTGGGTTAAACATGACCCCATCTTTGGTACTGGGCGTTATCTCCAATTTAGACCCCAACAAGGCTAGTGGTGGAGACAGGATACCAGCCATTGTCTTGAAGAAATGCACGCCTGAACTGGCGCCCACCCTTTCTAAACTATACAACTACTGCCTCAAGGAATCTTGTTTTCCTGACTGCTGGAAGTCCTCTTCAATCATTCCTGTCTTCAAGAACTCCAGCGACCTCTCTGACCCTTCCAACTACCGTCCTATCAGTCTCTTTCCCCTCTTCGGCAAAGTCTTCGAAGCCCTAATCAATCCCGGGTGGTTAACCACCTCACATCCCATAATCTGCTCTCAGACAAGCAATATGGTTTCCGCTTTGCCCGATCTACAGCCGATGTGCTTACAGCCATCACTGAAACAGTCTACCAAGCTCTTCAAAATAACGGGGAAGGCCGACATCTCCAAAGCATTTGATAGGGTTTGGCATGCCAGCCTTCTTCGCAAGCTCCAGGGTTATGGCATTACGGGTCGATTATATAACCTAATATGATCATTCCTGTCAAACTTTAAATTAAAGGTCGTTCTGAATGGATTCTCCTCCAGTTCCTATCCCACGAACGCAGGTGTTCCTCAAGGCTCCATCCTAGGCCCCACTCTATTTTTTATCTACATAAATGACCTTCCTGACGCAATAACTTCCCCAAGTTGGCATCTACATGGATGACACCACAATTTATTTCTGCCTCAAAAACAAATCTAGTCTTGCTGACAAAACTCGCCTGGTCGTGTGTCTCGAAAAGGACCTCCAATCGATTGTGAACTGGGGCATGAATTGGCTGGTCAACTTCAACACTTCCAAGACAAAACTGCTCTCTAAATACATTGTATAAATACATTGAATCAATTGCCTCATCCACTGCAAGGAAAGTTGGCTCCCTGAGCTGCGCCAGGAAGTTTTTCTCCCTGGAGTCGATCCTCCAGATTTTCAAATCAACAATTCGCCCTTGCATGGAGTATTGCTGCCATATATGGTCTGGTGCCCCTTCTGTTTGCCTCGGGGTTCTTGATAGGCTCCAGAGGCGGATATGCAATGTAGTTGGCCCTGCCCTGGCGTCTTGTCTACAGTCAATTTCTCACAGATGCGACGTCGCCTCTCTCTGTCTGTTCTACAAATACTTTCATGGAAATTGCTCCGAGGAGCTGCATTCGCTGGTTCCCAGACGTCATGAGTTCCAGTGCCTTACAAGGCTGGCATCTCGCTCTCACCCCTTCACTGTCGAAACTCCTAAATGTAGCCATCTCTTCTACTCTAATAGCTTCATGTCTCGCACCTCTTGCCTGTGGAACTCCCTTCCCTTTCCCTGTTTCCCTGTGAGCTATAATCTCCAGCTATTCAAGTGTAATGTCAATCGACATCTCCAGTTGCCTTGATCTATCCACTACCCTCATCCTTTCTTCTATCACTCCTATCTGATCTTGCTCTAAATTTTATGTAACCCCTTGCGTCCTAGTGGCTTCTCGCCTTGCTTGGGGTGAAATGCTTAAAAAAAAAAAGAAAAAAAAAAAAAGTGGTTTGCAAAGTTTTATACTGAAATGGTCCATAGTTTTATTGTTTTTTTTTTTAATCATTTCACCCCAAGCAAAGCAATAAAGTCAATAAAACACAAGGTGTGTAAAAGAAAAAGAAGTACATTATTAAGGAGTGAGAACAATAAAAGAAGAAGAAAAAAGACAGTAGATAATGATTGACATTGCATTTAAATTTTTGAAGATCAAAGTTGGTTGGAAAACAAGAAGCTGGAAGAGAGTTCCACAGACAAGAAGAGTGAGAAAAGAAACTGTTAGCAAATAACTTACAGTTACTAATTAAACTGTAAAATGATGAGACCTTACTGCCAATCTAGTACTGTGCTTAAATTCATAAAGTCTAGATATTATAGAGCAAAGTTCATCAGAACAATTAACATGAAAGTATTTATAGAAAAGGCACAGGGAAGCTACATTATGGTGGTGGGAAAGTGACTGAAGGCAAGATGCCAGGACCAATAACATTGCAAATCCTTCTTTGATTTTATCAAGAATATCTAAATATATAGCAGGAGCATCAGACCAGATATGGCAGCAATATTCGAAGCAAGGAAGAATGCTAGACTTATACATAGGTAAGATAGATTCTGGAGAAAAAAAAATTGTCTAGCATGGCACTGTGAATCAACTTTCCTAGCAACAAGCCTAGCAAATGATTCAATATAATCTTTCCACTTCATATCAGCAGTGAATGTTAAACCGAGAAGGTGCAATGTTTGGCTGTACTGTTGATATTGACAGGGATCAAATCAAAATGTTACTTAAAAATAACCAATATGCAATTCAGGAGATAATCAACATACTCTAATTATCCAATTCAAGTGTTTGAAATCAGTTCGATCATGCTGGTGACTTTCATATAAGTGAATGAAAGTGAATTATTTTTCATTTTTTAAACAAATTTTGAGAAGTGATGAATAATAGCTAGTTTACAACAATGTGGAATGCAAAAAAACTGTAAAGGAAGTGAAATAAAGCACCACTGATTATGCAAAATAGACAGTTTTCATTTAAAGGTGACACTATGTTATATGATGGAATTTCCCCCCACAGTGAGCATGTTGCAGACTTGACTAAATTCTCTACAGCTGCACCTAATAAACTCAATTATGAACAGTGCTGGAATGTGCTTGGATAGATATACTCATACAACTCAAGCAATTTGTCTCCTCTATTACATATTTTGTAGCCACTTTTATTCAGGTGATAGGAAGAATTACAAATTGTTAGGAATCTGTCGTTAACTTTTAGGCACTTCATTTTTTTTTTAATGCCATGTCCCTTCAGGATGTAAATGATTATGGCTCTCTACAGATTCCCTTTATTTATTATCTGTGACTTACCTTAACTCTTTGGGAAAGATAACAAAGTAGTTTCCCCTTGCCTTCTCCATGATTTGAAAATCAGAGTTTTCCATCTCTGCGACATATACCATACTATTTAATCCATATTTGGAGGAAGAAGAAATGGATTTATTCTTTTCCCAAAGGCATTAATGCAAAAGTGAATGCAACTGATTAGACCAGGATTTGAATTTTGCTCACCAATTCCACATTGTCTGCCTAAAACAGTTACACTACCCATACATCCTATTTTATAATTAAAACAATTAAAAAAATTTTAAAACACAATATTACAGCTTGGAGACTGTGTGGGTAGGTTATTTGTTAACCAACACTTTAAACAGCCTACATTTTATTAATAGGACTGATTTTATTGGCAGTTAAACCAATTATAAGTAACAGGAGTTCAGTGTATTTATTTTTTTTAAACAGAGGAAGACAGACAAGAAAAGAAGAAAAAAAAGAATTTAAGCAAAGCTCAATTTAAAAGTCAGGTTTTTATTGTCACTAGAGGCAAGTGCCAACCACATGTTATGAGTATTGAAGAGTAGTAGACAATGTTATTAACATTGATGAAGGGCTACAAATCTAATTATGTTTGCTTTGATTGTCATTGTAACAGCTTGGTCAATTGAGAAGATCAGCTTATATTCAAACTGTTGTCTATGATAATGTCCAAGAGGAATAATATATTTTTTTAAAAATCAACATAAATTGAAATCTAGCCATTACAAAATATAACTTTAAACATTAACATTTTTTCTTTTTAATCATTTCACCCCAAGAAAGATGATAATGTCACTAAGATGCAAGAGGTTAATGGGAGTGAAAGAATAAGAAAAAGAATGTGAAAACTTTAGAAGGAACCGGAAACACAATCCTAAACAGAAAACAAGGGATAAACCTATACTTCTATAGATGGGGAAGGAGTGTAAACTGGGTGATAGGTGAACCTATTTACTCCTATTGAAAAAAAAAAAAAGTAAGAGAAAAAAATAAGTAAGAAAAAAAAAATATAAGAGAAAAAAAGATAAATAAATAAAAGAAAATAATAGGAGAAATTTGTTTTAACATCTGTCTATATTTCTGGGGAGGCATAGAGGAGTAATGGACCAAGGCACTAGGACCAGATGAAACTGTAATAGAGATGGTGGCTGTCTTACATGATTTTGCATTGACAAAATTACAGAAATAATAAATAAAATATACAACAGTGGTGATATACCGGAAGACCTAAGGAGATCCATTTTCATAGCGCTGCCTAAGAAACCAGGTGCAAAAGAATGTGAACTCCATCACACAATCAGCCACATAACAAAACTTATCATCAGGATTCTGATGAATAGAATGCAGCAGAATTAAACCAGTATTAAGACAAGAACATTGTGGTTTCATTAAAGACACTGGAACAAGAAATGTAATATTTATACTCAGAATCACATCAGAAAGAGCTATATGAATGCAACAGGATGTATACCTATGTCTTCTAGATTATGCAGAAGTGTTGTAGGAGTAACAGTGGAGTAATGGACAGCAGCTCAGATTGAGGAAACGGAGAAGCCAAGTTCGAATTCCAGTCAAATCCATTACATTCACTTACATACTAATACCCTTGGGAAAGGTATGATCCTCTTCCCCCCCCCTCACAGCTATGGGTAAATAGCAGGACAGACTGGGTTCTATAGCCTTTGATGGTAACTGGTCTACCGCAGAAAGAAATGGCAACCTACTGCGAGAAAAAAATCTGCCTCGTCAGTCATGTATCGAAAGATATATGATTGCCTATATGTGTATCACTCATAGCACATAACTGACTGACTATATTTCTGAGATGAGATATTGTAACTATTTACACTATTTACATTGGTCAGACAGTTGTCCTCATCTTTATTTTTACATTCAAGACATTTCGGCTGCTGTATGCTATGGCCTTCTTCAGGTGACATTTGTTGGAATTTCAAACTGAACCCTTTATTTAGTTCATTGGAATAGATTGTTCTAATTCCACATATCATGCCTTTTTGGTATCTCAATCTTAGTTTGAGTCAAGTTACTTGGGGAAACTTGACCCATTGGATTTGTTGATTGATCCAAAAAGTGACTTGACTCAAAGAGTTGTGAGTTCAATCCCTGACCTCAGTGAAGAGAACAAAAACTTGGAGAGTTATCAAGACAAATTAACTGAAACTGAGATATGCAAAAGGCATCACCTGAAGAAGATTGGAGTGTATAATGGCCAAAATGTTGTGAATGTGACAGTAAAGATGAGGATAACAGTCTGAACAATGTAAATAGAAATCTTTTTTTTTTAAAGTGTATTAATTGCTTAAGAAAGTAATGTTATACTCTACTGCAATTTGATCTCCTTCTGATTCACACATGTGATAAAAGGAAAAAGTCACTTTGTATTATGACAACAATGTCCTAGAGAGAGGAATTGGATGCCTCGACTTTCCAGCAGTCAGTGGCAAACAGAATGAATTCAATGTCTTTTGGCATGAAGTCTGTGTAGGGATACAGAAGGTGCTTATCACCCTTTAATGGAAGATAAGTCCCTTGGTCACATGATGACCACTTTGTGATGTCATTCCATATAGTGACCCAAAGTGGGAATCAATTTTCAGTTTGTGAATAGCAACCAAATGAAAAGGTTGCTTTCTAAACCTGCTTCTCCAGCTTACAAGCACATGATGCCATTTTCCTTTGGGATATAGATTAATCCAGCCCATTTAAACCTGGAGTCTTCTCCAGGTCAAGAATATCTTCAAATTATATGTAAGACAGTTCCCTCTGTTCCTCCCTATACTTTGCTATGTAGACATATGTAATATATAGTTCTCCATGTGGGACATACATATATATGTTGATATATGCTTTTGTGTATGTTCTAGTATATAAAAGTCTTTCTAAGAACAAGACATGTTTGTCATTCTTTATCCTTTCAGCCATTGTGTTCCAGCTTGTCCATGAACTATGGTGTTATTTTATCATTGATATAAAAATGCCCATAATGAGAGAAATGTAATTGGGAAAATAAATCTTTCTTCCCCTCTCTCTCTTTATATTGGTGACCAAGATGTGATTCGAACACATAAGTAAATATGAAATGTTTATTTCTTTCATAAAACAACATAAACAGGAGTTCACAACATGTCAATTAACAAAATATGGCTGTAACATGTATATTTCTTTTCATCACAGTAAATGTCAGAGAGGAGGGTCAATATTATTGTCATGGAAGGTCATAGTAATTGAAAGACATGCTAAAAGGCTAAATAATTACAATTTCTGGACATTTTAATTAGTGTAATTTACATGTGAATATTTTCTCCATCTATGTGTTCATGCAGAGGTTAAATATTGTTATATTCCATGCTAATAGGAATAAAACTTGAATAACAAGGTGGATAAAATAAGTAAAGTTTTATTGTAAAAAATCAGTACAATAAGAATAAAGGTAACAGTTATGCACAAGTCAATTCAGTAGTGAGTGCTACTATTGGAAGGTTGGTAGTTCTTGTGTAAGTCTGAGTCATACTCAACAGATCCCAGCTAGTCGGTATTTACCCCTCCCCATGAGGGTAGATGTGGCACAAGACCGAATTTTATGTGGGTCTTCCAACCCTGTAGGCTTGGCCAAAAAATGCCTGTAGAACTTGCATAAACGGGATTGGGTCGGTCAACCTCCCCAAACGAAACTCTGCCCTTCGGTGGAGCCTCATCTGGATTCCTCTCTGCCTGAAGGCAGAGAGTTCGACCGTCTAACTGGAACAGATCACAGCTAGTATATTTAGCTACCCACCCACGAGTGTTGCATGTGGCACAAAGCCGGTTTAATGTGGGTTCTCTGAGCCAGTATGCTCGGCCAAAAATATTCCCTTTCGAACCCGTATAAACAGGTTCAAGGGCAGTCTACCTCCCTGAATGAGACTCTGCCCTTTGACAGAGCCTCGTCCGGGTTCCTCTCTGTCTGAAGGCAGAGAGTTTGACTGTTTAGCTGGAACAGGTCACAGCTAGGTTCTGTAGTCCGTTGACTTACAGATACTTATAGGTTATTACTACTTATAGTGTAGTCACTTATGGGAGGATCAGGTTATTCCATTACATCAAATATAAAAACAACTTTGTCCATCTCTCACCTTTTTTGCTTTTATTTTAACCTTTTTGAGTTTGACTATAGCAAAGTTAAATACAACTTTCCTAGTTAACTAATGAATTTTTATGTGTTGTTTTGTGATAATTTTAGTAGCATATCTTTATATCACATTTCCAGTATTTCCATGTGTGAAATATCTTATTTTTCTCCATATGGACACTTTCTGCTATTAATTAGGTCGAGTGTATCGGACACACATTTTCTATATGCTGTTTTTAGTGACAAATTTCAGCTAAATGCATTTTTTAGTTGCTGTATATACATTTTATGATAGGAAACCGTGTCATATATTTTTATGGCATTGAATGTAGATATGGCCACTGTCTTTCTCACCTTCAAGCTGTTTGATTTTGGTACACTTCAGACGAAACCATGCCTCCTACCCCCAGTAGTTCACCTACTCCTTCCACCATATCATCTAACATGTAGTTGTAAGTTCTGCCTCTTTAACCCAATTAATTTTACTTACTTAACTACATTGTAGTTAAGTACCAGAAGAAAATTTGGTTGATATTTAATCCAAATATATATTTTTTTCATATGTATTCACCTGGCCTTTCTGAAGGATTTCATTGTTCATTCATGCTATTTTTCTAGAGATACTTTCCTGCATTGCAGGATATTTAATTAAACCACCATGTGTGTGGAGAATTTTATTATGACACCATTACACAAAATTAAATTCGTATTGTCCCATGCAGTTCAGTTGTATCAAATTGTTTCAAACAAGCATTTGTGTTTAGCAGTTGACGTCTCCACTATGGGCGTAGTAAATCCATGTTCAGTGGAAACCAATTTTTCTTCCAAAAAGGAAAAAAATTCCTGCAGATACCAAGACCCATGCCATTGGTGCTTTCCTGCTAAAGACACATGCATGGACTACCAGTCATTTCTGAACAACAAAAAAAGGACTAACAGCTTCAGAATTTTTTTTTCCAGGATTACTTAGCAGCTTGAAATTTTCAAATATCCATGTCCTGAACACTGATTTTGAAATAGTGCATGACTTAGCCAAGTCAAATGCATTTCAACCACATACGAAGGACCATTCAAGATTCTGAAGAGATATTAAAATTTTTAATACACACGTCAGCAACACAAAAACAAAATTTGTTTGGACAAACTGAAGCCAGTCTTTCTGGATGCTACATGTCTAAATGGAGACACACCAATTTTACAAATTCAAACTGTGACAAGATCTGGGTATCATTCAATTCCTCAGATATCTTTTATATCTTGATTTGTTTTCTTTTTTGCTGCCTATATTGTTTCCATATGAACTTTTTCATTGTTCTAACACAGGAAGAATTTTTGTGCTATTCAATGGATGTAGCATACTCTTGTTTATATTGTACTTTGTATAAAATAAGTTCCGACATTTCTATTATATCAACAAAAAGCAAAGTAAAAGTAACTCCTCCTGGCAGGTTTGACAACCTGTTTAGAGGGAGAGTCTTGTAGGGACATGGAAGGTGCATATATCCCTTTAGAGAAAGTTAAGTTCTGTGGTCACATGACAATCGCTTTGGGATGTCACTCCATACAGTGGCCCAAAGCAGGAGTCAACGATTTTCAATTTGTGAATGACAATGAAACTGCCTCCCTGCCAGCTTATAAGCACAAGATGCTGTTTCCCTTTGGGACATAGATGAATTCAGCCCACTTAAACCTGGAGTCAGGTCAGAAATATCTTCAAATTATATGTAAGACCTATCCTTCTGTTCCTCCATATACTTGGCTTTGCTATGTAGACATATGTTGATATATAGTTCTCCATGTGGGACATGCATATACAGTTTAACCCGGATATAAGAGACCCTGATATAAGAGAAACTCGGATATAAGAGAGATTTTCTCTGGTCCCAAATTAGAGCCATACTTACCTAAACAAAATAGACAAAACCCGGATATAAGAGAAACCCGGATATAAGTGACTTCTTCTCTGGTCCCAACAGCTCTCTTATATCCGGGTTACACTGTATATGTAGATATATGGTTTGTGTACGTTTTAGTATTATAAAATTCTCTCTGAGAACAAAGCAAGTTTGTCATTCTTTTTCCTTTCAGCTATTCTGTTGTGTCCTATGAGCTACAGTTTTGTTGTACAGTGTAACCCGGATATAAGAGAGATTTTATATGGTCCCAAATTAGAGCCTGTGTTACCTAAACAAAATAGATCAAACCAGGATATAAGAGACTTCTCCGGTCCCGACAACTCTCTTATATCCGGGTTACACTGTATCATGAATATAACAATACCCATAATGAGAGAAATGTAATTGGAAGAATAAGTATTTCTTTTCCATTTTCAGGTAGGAAGTGCTTCTGTTTCATTCTGGGAGAATTTTTATTTAATTTATTTTAAACAAAGTTTTAATGTTATTAGCTTTTTATTTTATTTATGATATTATTTGATAATTGTATTTTATTTAATGTCCTTACAAGTCTAATAATAGAATAGCAATACTGATTGCTCGATCTGCAGTGTTAGGTTAGGATAGGATACTTATTTTTTAATTTTACCTCTAATTCAAATTTCAAAGTAATGTTCGGGCATGGGTTAACTTAAAAAATGTTTTAGGAATTATTCATAACATTATAACAATCAGTTGACTTAACAATGTATATTTTTGAAAGTGGAAACGTCTACTTAACAAGATAAACTTTTTTTTGGAGTGAATTCATAGCTTTAAATAAAAAAAAAAACAAATGATACTGTTGGCAGTGTTATCTGATTAAATATCAAATGTTTTTTAAAAAAAATTTTCCGATGATATGTGATGTCTAAAAATTTATTGCCACCTCCTTCTATCACGGGTCCAACTGTAGAGTGAAGAGGGGATGAAGAAGGGGAGGGTGAAGTCACGTGCTGATGTCTCGAGAAATGGCGAGACTTGAGAGATGTCACGTGACAGTCTGCCCCGAAAAGGCCGTGGCGAATGTTTGTGTGGTAAGTAAAAAAAAAAAAAAAAAAAAAAACAACAAACAAACCAAAAAAGAAAGCTAAAGAAAAGAAAATCGCAAAAAAAACAACAAAAAACATTATTTTACTTTTAAATTCAATGTGTTTTCTTCAACCCCGTCCCAACTTCAAATCAATTATTTTTTAAAATTTATTACCAAATTCAGTTTAATTTTTATTTTAATGTATGTTATTTCGTTTCTTCTTTTTTGTAAGGAATCATCGGAAAAAAATGTTTTTAAAACAATTTCATTGATTTGTCCGAATGGAAAAATAAATTGCAATTTGTTCTATTTACCTAAAATAATAATATCGGCAAAAAAAAAAAAAAAAAAGCATATTCCTAATCACTGTAAAATAAATAAATCGGGTTGATATTTTGATCGCTTTTTTTGTTGAATGTTCCCGTTTCAATTTGAGAACTACAAATGAATGTGAATGAATTATACCTTCTTTTCATGTCTGTTATTGTAAGGAGCACGATTCTTCCTTGTTGAGAGTAGAGCCAAAAAGAAAAGAAAAAAAAACTGTCTTGTTCGCTCTGTTATTTTTGTTTTTTATATAAATGATTGTGAACATATTAGCTTTCTTTCGCGGTAAATATAAACCAATTTAAATTAAAATATTTATTTTACACATTTTTTTTATTCCAAAATACAAGCACCCTCCTTTTATTTATTTTAATTTTTTTTCGAAACATTTTTGAGGCAATATATAATGAACTTAACTGTATTTTCCTAAACCTTAGTAATTTCAAACTCCTGATGAAAAATTCAAATCACATATGTTTGCATTTTTATTTGATATTTGTTAATGTTAGAGAAAAGTTAAAATCTCAAGTTTAATGCAGCAACTACTAACAAATTTAAATTAATTCCACATACACACCTTAATTTTATGGTCGTTTTTAAAGCATTTTTTTTGCAGTATATTTTGAACCTAATATTTTCATTAGTTTCTCAATATTCTGCTAGTAAATTTCTTTCGCTACTTTCTTAATTTTAATTTTTTTTTACACAATCGTTATTCTTTTTTTAGTAAACTGCCATTTTTGCAATGGACACCGGCTGTAGGTTTTTCTTTAGGGGTAGAGTTGTTTTTGGAATTGTTACCATGCGCTCTTGATATATAAAGAAAAAAAAAGCCTGGAACACGGACGTCGTGTGTAATTCAGTAATAATTTTATATTTGGTTATAATTGCCGCGTGAATAAACTATGATTTCGAACCAAATAAGCATCGTGTTTTTTTTTGTTTTTTTTTAAATCTTCCACTCTTTCTTTAGGGATCTTTTCTAATGATCTCTGGTTCGATTGTTGTCGGAGAAAAATGAAAATTCGATAGAAAAAAAGAAAAGAGAATCGTGTTTCTTAGTTTTACACACGATTCTCTTTTTATGTGTTGAAAGAGCGACAAAAGAACATTTCTGTTCACTATTCAATACATTCGTCGTTTTCTTTTCGTTTTTCAAAGAAAGAAAAAGAACGATCATTATTTTGCATTTCTTTATTATATTTTTTTTTTATCCCTGTGTAAAATATCGAAATTTGCCATAAAAATAGAAATTATAGCTAGAGCAGGTTGGTTGTCTGCTTTCCTTACAGGACAGTCTCGATAGCTAAAAAAAAAATAAATAAAAATAATGACTATTCTACTGTACTCACATTATTAACAAAAAATATCTTTCTTGGATTTTTATTTTTTTTATTTTTCCTAAGCGCTTATTGTCACTTTTTGTAAATTAAATACATTTTAAGATTTAATTTTTATGACAGTAATTTAGTAATTTTGTTTTTAATAATTAACAGTAAATTAACAGACACTGAGTGAAATATGTTATTGTTGAAAACCGATGTGAAATTGAAAATTTATTTCCAAATAAAAAAAAAAATCATATTTTCGGTGGGATTATTAAAATTGTTTTTTCTTTCTTTTGAAAGATTTTTAAACTTTAAACGAAAATAAATGACAAGACTTAGATTCAAGACACAAATAGTCAAAACAAACTGTATTTATTACTAAAATTTACCGTTTTAAAATCAAATATTCCAGGCACCAAAAAAAACAACAAACAAAACAAAAAAAAAAAACGTGTACACCTTAGCAACAGTATAAATATTTTTTATGGAATTATTTTTTTTAATTAACCTGTGAGAATTGAGGTGAGAATTAAAAGGGAAGCAAACAAGATTCTTATTGCAAAAGAACCTGTATTGAATGTCGACTGCTAAACTAATTTTTCTTTGTTGCATGAATGTTTTACTTTTAATTAGGAATAAAATATGCATTTCAAAAGTAAATTTATATTTTCTAATTTTCAGTATGATCTGAAAATGAAAACAAAAAATGCCTTTTTTAGAACGAACCATTTTTCTGTGAATTTCATAACGAGAAAATTGCAGCTTTTGAAACGTTTTTTTTTCTCTTTAAGAATTTATTGAATGAAAACTTAATTTTCGTTGTTTTATAAGTTCTTTTATTTTAATTTTTATCACAGTAAATGTCTGTCAGGTGTGTACTGTATTACCTTACTAAGCTTTGAGCCTGCTGAATAGGAAATCGGATCTGATCTGTTGTTAATGATATCGATAATCCAATCATCGAGCATTCGATAAAGTAAAAAAGAAAAAAAAGTCATGAGTGAATAGAGAATTTTATTAGGTTGGTGCAAAAAGAATGACGTAATAATGTCGTTTTTTGACGTTAAAAAGTACGTCAAAAAACGACATTATTACGTCATTATTTTTGCACCAACCTAATACCAGCTGTTACTTAAAAAAAAAAAATTATTAGGTTAAAAAAAATTTAAATCAGTAATATTGACCTTTTTTTTATATTTTTCGTGTTTGAATTAAAAAAAAAAATATTCAACAACCTTAAAAAAATATTTGACGTTTTCATAACATTTTTCAAAGATTCGCTAATTAAAAAAAGTAAAATTTACTTTTTTAATTAGAGAATTTTAATTATTTACTTAGTAAATTACATCCAAATTCAAAAGTATTTTTTGCAGTTTGCTTATTGAAAATAAATTTTAATTTATTAGCTTGGAATTAAAATAAAAAAAACTTCAAGAAAAAAAAAGTATTTTATTTTTAAACCTCAGGTACGCTTCTTTTCTTTTTAAAGAAATGGGAGGAATCCATAAATTTTGGGGTCTTCTCTTTATCTTTAGTGATAAAATTGTTTTGTTTCTTGGGAAAACAAAGGACAGCTTTTAAACTTGCTAAATAAAATTTAAGGCTTTGACTACTAAAGTATTTTGTTTGTTGGGGAAAAAATAACCATTGTTACTTAGTAAATAAAGAAGTTTTTTATTCAATGATAATTTCCATGTGAGGCTTTGAAATGAATAGTCTTGTTTGCTTAATTGTCATAATGAGCCATGTCAATCTTGTCGGAGGAAGAGGATATTCGTAATTTTATTTATTTATTGCATTTTTATGTGTAGTGTCTGTGTACTGTACCTACAAAAAATGCATTTAAAAATGAAAAATATCTTTCTTGCAACTTTTATTTTAGTTTTTAAATTATAAGCTAAATAAATTTAATATTTTTAATAAGCAAAATACTTTGCTGTATTTTTTTAAATCGCTAAAAAATCAGCCATATTAACAAATCTGTCAACACACCACCTTATTCTTCTTTATTAAAAAAAACCTTTCAGGAATAAAATATACTTTTCTCAAACTTTATTTGGGGGAAATTAACTGATTTAAAGTTTAATTAATCAGAATTAAAACAAATATTACATAACCATTTAAATTTCCAAACTTTTTAAACTTTACAGTATTGAACACAGCGGCGTGAGTGTTTCTATGAAGTGTTGGCACATCTATTGATAATCTGACTATTATTATTATTAAATATGAAATTTAGGTAGAATAATAATTTTTTTTTATGTAAGTAATCTAAAAAAATATTTTAGTAAACATTCTAATATTTTGACTTTTTGGTACTTAAAGACACTTGTTGAGGAAATGTTAGAAAATTACCAATAAATTTTAAATTTACTGTAGTTACCATTTGTACATTTTGATAATGTTGTGTGTGGTCAGATGTATAAAAAAAAAAAAAATAATTACCATGATTTTCTAAAAAGGAAACATTCTAAAATAATTTATTTGTGAATTAGTCCCGAAAGTTTCCAACAGTTATTCAATTTTTGCAAGAATTTCCACTTCAATGTGTTTTTCACCACAAAAAGACACTCAAATTTCCCATAATGATTTATGGTCACCTGTTGACTACAGAAAAACAAACTTTTTAATCAAAATTTCAAAGGTTCTAAAAAGGATTAAAAAATATAATTTAATAATCAAAAAGTCCTTTGGTCTTTCCTTTTAATAATAACAAAGATTTTGATGATAAAACTTTGTTTTTATTTAATTTTGGAAATTTTTTTCCATCGTGTATACAAGCTCATTATTTTTATTATTGAATCTTTAGAGGTACCCTTATGTTTCTTAGCATTATGTAGTTCCTTTTGTGTATTTGAGGAAGGAAGAATAGATATTCAAAAATATTGAAGTCATTGGTTTGAGAGAGACACACAAAGACAAAAATAATGTAGAAATTACCACGTATTTGGCAGTATATAAGACATTTTCAATTTTTTTATAAAAAAAAAAAAAATCACCCTGTGTCTTATATACAAAGTTGAGGCCTTCTGTTGGTTCCTAATGCTTACTACCATAGGCTATAATATTATTTATTCAAATTATTAATACCACCACGGGTATTTTAAAAGGGTTTATTGTAACAAAGTATTAGTGATGTTCATCAGTACCAGCTGATCCATCAAACTTAAATAAGCCTCAACATACTCCTATTACTAATGAGCTGGGAATGACAGAAGGAGGAGATATAACTGAAAAGAAAATGCCAGTAATGGTAAAACACTAACTTTGAAATTATAACATTAAAGCCACAGAGAAATATCTGTCATATGATTTGACCAAAGAACAACTGGTAAAGAGGTCAGTGTGTTTAAAGGCGGTATGTACATTAGTTGGACTGCTTTGGTAACATTTTGTATTGTACTATTAGCTTGCTTTATACTTTATATACTTAAATATACTAAAACCTTTTTCTCTGAATATGCCGTTAAAATTGGATTGCATTTAATATGCCTGTGCAACATTGTTATCAAATACAAGCATTCCTAGATTAATGTGCATTCAATTAGTGCACTAAAATTTTTATGTACCAAAATTCAATTAGTGCATACATAATACTTGATTAATGTGGGAAAACATTCTTCATTTTAATCATAGTAATTGAAAATTGATTTTTTTATAGTTACTGATGTACACATTAGTCACACTACTTGAGGGATTCCTGTACAATAAGAACTTATTTTTAATGTGACACCATATCTTTTTTTTTTTTTTTTTTTTTTTTTTGCCTTATGAAAAAAGAGGGAGGAATTGAATTGATATTAGAAATTTCTTACTTTTTAAAGGCCTTATTGTTTGTTTGTTGAGATAGCAGAAAAGATAAATTATTGATTGTAGATTTAATGTAAACAAATAATGACATTAACAAACTTTTGAAGTGTGTTTACAAAAATCCTTCCATGACCAGGAAAGGTCAAAACAATTGTTTTTATTTGATTGTAAAGTTTATAGAAAAATGAAAAAATCATTGTAATAATTGTTAATCCAGCTAATAAAATTGACTTTAGAATCTCTAAGTTATTTTCAACCCTAAAATATCATACTTACTGTTATTTTCAACCCTAAAATATCATACTTACTGTTATTTTCAACCCTAAAATATCATACTTACTGTTATTTTCAACCCTAAAATATCATACTTACTGTTATTTTCAACCCTAAAATATCATATTTACTGTTATAATTATTAGTTTTAAAATTTTAATGTTTAGCCATGTAGCCTGAAACAAAAAGGAACATGTCATTTAAGTGAGCTGTTTTTGTGTGCCTATAGATGTAAGTTACACAATCTGAATCTAATGATCTCATCTAAGAAGTCTTGATAATGTATACGTTTCAGATTGCTCATTAATTCATGCATATATTGAGGGA
Organism: Acanthosepion lycidas; assembly: GCA_963932145.1. NCBI lineage: Eukaryota > Metazoa > Mollusca > Cephalopoda > Sepiida > Sepiidae > Acanthosepion > Acanthosepion lycidas. Next base: position 82,274,149 of record OZ010588.1, on the reverse strand, counting down.
AATCTGGCTGATGCTGCAATAAAATTTTACCCTTTGGGATAACAATTATTAAATTTCCAATAAATACTGTTTTATTAAATGTCAGTTATTTTTTATTCCTGAACAATTATGAAAAGAAGAACTTGACAAACAAAAAATGAAAGGTAAAAATCTTTTATGAAAAATCTTCCATTGCCTCCTCTTCTGTTTTATTCTTTTTCTCGTTATTACTTAGCAATGTCAAAAACAAAACAAAAAACAATATAAAATAGTCTCTCACTAAATTTAATATTCATATCTTGATAAAAAGTTTTCTGCTTTGACTCATTTATTGCTATTGAAACATTTTTCCGCCTTTCCATAAACAGAGCAGGAAAGTACAATGAAAGTAGTATATCTAAATATTTTCTTCTGTTGGGTATGATGTATACTGTAAGTAGGTTGGTACATATTAACAGATCTACGGGCAGTCTGATTTGTTTTGAGAGAATAGAAAAAACATAAGTATGAATTAACATAATAATATAGGTACCCAAGGTTTAAAAATAATTTTTAATAATGAAAAATTTTCTTGGAGCTTTTATTTTAGTTTTAATTTCAAGTAAATAGATTAACACTTTCACTGCTACTCATTTGCCCAGTGCTGCCCCCATCCGGCCAGTCATTTTTAAAGAAAATGCCAAATTTCAACCTTACATATTTTATTACACAGAAAACTGGCACCAGTGTGTTTTACAGCATTCCATTTTCATGGATATACCTGGGAATGACTTACCAGATCAGTAATGGTTATACACATGATATCTTTTGAAGCATTGTCCTTTGTGATTTTATGATAGATGGCGCAATGGGACACTCATACCAGCGGTATGCAAAAAACGTAGGTTTCCGTACTTAGCCAGCTGGAGCAAGATAAGAAAAACGAAGATCTCCGTAGTTAGCAGCGGAAGTGTTAGATTTAATATTTACAATAAGCCAGATACTTTGCTGTATTTCAAACTGAATTTAAATTAATTGGAATAAATTTTCTTTTTTTTTTTTTATAAATCACTAAAAATGGCTGATTTTAGCCATACATAGAAATCTCTCAGCACAACGTAATTCTCTTTATTAAAAAATCTCTCAAAAATAAAATATACTTTTCTGAAACTTTATTTGGGAAAGATTTGCTGATTCAAAGTTTAATCAATCTGATTTGAAACAAATATTACTTTTTGTTTAAAATATTGCAGAAAATCATTTTTTTTTATAATGGGTGTCTATGAGATTAATTATCTTGATAGAAAAAATTTTCAAATATAAATCTATGGGAGACATATCTGTAAAAATGACTTGACAAATATAATGTGAGTGCCTTTTTTATATAATTTTTAAATACCCAGTAGGAAAATATTCTAAGTAATCTCATGTTTTATTGAATTTTAGGTACTTTGGCTTTAAATATACTATAGTTACCACTCTTATTTTCTGATAATATTCTGTATGGACATCTGTATTTACAAAATTTATACATGCATTAAAAAAATTCAAAATTCTTTTTAAAATACTAGGTGTTGTTGAATTGTTAACTTTTTCATTTATGATTAGTAAATATAGTTTTTATTTAATAATAATATCATCTGACTGCTAAAAGTTAATACAGAATTTTGAAAGATTTAAAACTTTATAAATTATTATAATTAAAAAAATGTAAACATTTCTTGTAAAAATTCATTATTCAATGAAAAAATTTTTTCTGAAGTCCATAATATATCTTATTCATAAAAGCTATTCTGATTAAAGAATGTATTAGTTTTATCGCATATTTTATTTTACGATTCAGAGCTGATTTTCTGTAATTGGGGTCCTCTTTAACAAAAAAAAAAAAAAATTGAATGATTTAAATTCTCCAAGGATTTCTGCTTATAACTAATTATAAATATTTACGAATTTCTCAAAATTTTATAGAATTAAATAAGCATTTGTGTGTGGGTAACAGATGTAAATATATATATATATATATATATATATATATATATATATATATATATATATATATATATATATTTCCAAGATTTTCTAAAAAAAAGAAACATTTCTAAATTTAATTTATTTTTAAATACGTCCTGAAAGTTTCATTAAAATCCAACAATTATTTGTTTTTTGCAAGAATTATCACATGTGTTTTTTGCTGCAAAAAGATGCTCAAATTTATTTAACATAAATTTTGCAAAGTTCTAAAAAGTATTCAAAAACATAATTTAATAATCAAAATATCCTTTGGTCTTTCCTCTTAGCATTAACAAAGATTTCAATGACAAAACTTTGTTTTTAAGTTTTGGGTCATTTTTTTTTATTTTTTTTTATGATATATGCTTATTTTTTAGTGAATCTTTTAAGTTACTGATATTAATATATAGATTAGTCAGTAGATTACTTAATCTACTATCTTCTTTTTGCAAGTTCTTCATCATAATTTTGATTTAAGGCACTTCACTAAAAGGTACAATTATTAGATTTTAGCAAGAATTTCTAAATCAATGTGTTTTTCACCGGACAAAAGATGCTAAAATTTCCGATGCTAATCTTTGGTCCCCCTGTTGGTGCAAGAAAAAAGAGATTCTTCACTAATATTTCAAATGTTCTAAAAAACATAAAAATAATTTAATAATAAATCCTTTGGTCTTTCCTCGTAATAATAAGGATTTTGGCAATAAAACTTTGTTTTTAAGTTTGGGTCTCTTTCTCTTTTTTTTTTTTTTTTTTTTTTTTTTTAGTGAATCTTTGGAGTTACTGATATTAATATATAAATTAGCCAGTAGATTAGTTTCTTTTCGCAAGTTCTTCATAATTTTGACTTAATGCACTTGACTAAAAGGTACATTAATTTATTAAGGCAAAAATGTATTGAAAGTCAACGAATCTATGGTATTTTTAATCAATAATAGCAGTGTTAGAGGAATAATTGTTATTTTGACTATTATTTTGCAGGCACAAAAGTTAAACATTGCCAAATATGTTAGTTTTAAGGTTTCCATCTTGTCATTCAATTTTGCAAAATCATGTAAACTGTTGAAGAGTTGGTGTCATTTCTTTGCAGTTTGGTATGTGTGATGGAAGCAGGCAGCAAATGGAGAATTACATTGTAAAAGAATTCCAAAATCTTCATGTTTTGTCTACATGTAACCTAGAGAAGATGGATGAACTGGTGCAAGACTTAACAAATGCTCTTGAGGAAACCTCCAGGAACAATGGTGGAGAAAACTCGGCACCAATTGTCCGAAGACATCATCGCAAAAAGAAGCCAAGGAAGCGTCGGTCAAACCCCAACCTGATCTGGGAGAGTGGCAACCTGAGTGAAGCCTCAGAGAGTAGCCTTGATGAGGCCTTTAAGGATTACATCCAGAGTGTTGTGCGCCACAGTGACTCTGATGATTTAGATGTAGTCCGACGTCTCTCTCAGATCGGCCTTCCTCTCTCTGCAGCTGTTCCGCCCGTGGAGTCCGACTCCGTTCCTGAGACGTTCTCCCCTATTGATACACAGAGAAGACGGCGTAGGTACAAGAGCATGACTGTGGATCCAATTCCATGTGCGGATTTTGCACTCAGCCGATGTAAACTTCGTAACCAGCGCCTCCTGTCACGGCAGAAAGCATTACTTCGGGATAACAACTTGAATGAGAAATATATGGCAGAGTCAGATGATGCTGGTAACATAGTGCCAGGTAAAAGAAAACGTAGTAGAAAATATGACTTTTTTTGTACAAATGGTACGAAGAGTAAAGACAGCAGAAAAATGGAAATTTCTAATCAGTAAGTCATGGAAATTGATTTTTTTTTCTTTTTCTTTTGTTTTTTCTTTTTCTTTTTTTCTTTTTCTTTTGTTTTTTTCTTTTGTTTGTTTTTTTTTCTTTTTCTTTTGTTTGTTTTTTTTTCTTTTTCTTTTGTTTGTTTTTTTTTCTTTTTCTTTTGTTTGTTTTTTTTTCTTTTTCTTTTCTTTTTCTTTTTGTTTTTTTGTTTTTGTTTTTTTTTCTTTTTCTTTTGTTTTTTTTCTCTTTTTCTTTTCTTTTTTTTTCTCTTTTTCTTTTCTTTTTTTTTCTCTTTTTCTTTTCTTTTTTTTTCTCTTTTTCTTTTCTTTTTTTTTCTCTTTTCTCTTTTCTTTTTTTTTCTCTTTTTTTCTCTTTTCTTTTTTTTTCTCTTTTTTTCTCTTTTCTTTTTTTTTCTCTTTTTTTCTCTTTTCTTTTTTTTTCTCTTTTTTTCTCTTTTCTTTTTTTTTCTCTTTTTTTCTCTTTTCTTTTTTTTTCTCTTTTTTTCTCTTTTCTTTTTTTTTCTCTTTTTTTCTCTTTTCTTTTTTTTTCTCTTTTTTTCTCTTCTTTTTTTTTCTCTTTTCTTTTTTTTTCTCTTTTCTTTTTTTTTCTCTTTTTTTCTCTTTTCTTTTTTTTTCTCTTTTTTTCTCTTTTCTTTTTTTTTCTCTTTTTTCTCTTTTCTTTTTTTTTCTCTTTTTTTCTCTTTTCTTTTTTTTTCTCTTTTTTTCTCTTTTCTTTTTTTTTCTCTTTTTTTCTCTTTTCTTTTTTTTTCTCTTTTTTTCTCTTTTCTTTTTTTTTCTCTTTTTTTCTCTTTTCTTTTTTTTTCTCTTTTTTTCTTTTCTTTTTTTTTCTCTTTTTCTTTTCTTTTCTTTTTTTTTCTCTTTTTCTTTTCTTTTCTTTTTTTTCTCTTTTTCTTTTCTTTTCTTTTTTTTTCTCTTTTTCTTTTCTTTTCTTTTTTTTTCTCTTTTTCTTTTCTTTTCTTTTTTTTTCTCTTTTTCTTTTCTTTTCTTTTTTTTCTCTTTTTCTTTTCTTTTCTTTTTTTTTCTCTTTTTCTTTTCTTTTCTTTTTTTTCTCTTTTTCTTTTCTTTTCTTTTTTTTTCTCTTTTTCTTTTCTTTTCTTTTTTTTTCTCTTTTTCTTTTCTTTTCTTTTTTTTTCTCTTTTTCTTTTCTTTTCTTTTTTTTTCTCTTTTTCTTTTCTTTTCTTTTTTTTTCTCTTTTTCTTTTCTTTTCTTTTTTTTTCTTTTTTTTTCTCTTTTTTCTCATTCAGATATTTTAATAACAAAACCTGGGGCATTTTATCCCATATCCTCTTGTTAGTTTAAACTGGAACTTTTTTTTTTAATTTTTTTTTTTTTTTTATATATTTTCATATTTTCTTGATTTCATATGAAAACTTGTAAATTTTTCAACCTATTCCACTGAAATTTTAACTTTCTGAAATTATAGTTTAGATATATGTGGGAGAGTGGTTTAAATCAGGTGTTCCCAACCTTTTTTGCGTCATTGCCCACTTTCACATGGGAAAATTTTCCATCACCCACCTGTATAGTAAATCTGAAAAAGCATACCAAAATTGTTTGACAAAAGTTTGTTACTGGTTCATAAACTAACTTGATGATGTAGTAAAATAAAAAAAAAGGTACTGAAGCAAAGTAACAAATAATGCTGATGTGTTGGCAATTACTGCTACTACTGCATTAAAAAACATGATGCAAACTTAACCATTGAAAACTCTTTATATAATTTAGTTTTATGATTAGGATTAGCATTGTAAGTGTTGACAAAAAATTAAACGATTTTTGTTTGTAATTATAAAATTAAAAAGAAAATACGCTATTAGCAATGAATAAAAATTCAGAGAATATTTTTTTGTTGTTCTTGGTCTTCCATTATCTGATTTATATTTGGAAAAATAAATGTTATTTTGTCTAAATAATTATTTGAATGTTAATAACCCTTCTCAAAACTAGAAAATACCAAAATATTTGTTTGTGGGGATATATTTATATCTTATCTAGGAAGTTGACCCAGTTATTCTCATTTATCCTCCTGTTTTTATTTTTATTTTTTTTATACAGGTTCTTTGCATATCTACTTTGGAATTTTTTTTAATTTTCTTTTTTGTAGTATATGCTGAAATACATTTTTAATACTCAAAATCTTCTATTGTGCACCAAAATTTCCAATCACCCACCATTTTCTGTTCAGTTGATCATCGCTTAGGTTGGAAAATCCTGGTTTAAACTGATGCCAGGAGGATATGGGTTAAACAATATGCTTTGCTATAATAATGATTATCTCTTAAAAAAAAAAAAAAAAAAAAAAAAAAAATTACTTGACTATAATAGAGTTTAAATAGTGAGATTTTATTCTTGTGAAAAGTTTCTTAGAATTCTGTATGTTCAGCTTGATTACTTTGGAGGAATTTACTAATTCTTGGGAAAGGCATAAACCTAATTCTACCTGAGTGTCACTTATCCTCCAATTCACACTTTGTCCCAGTTTTTTGAACAGGAGTAGAGGTTTATCCCTTGTTTCCTGTTTAGGATTGGGTTTCTGGTTCTTTCTAAAAATCTTATTCTCTTTCACTCTCAGTAACCCTTTGCGTCTTAGTGGTATTGTTGCCTTACTTGGAGTGAAATAATAAAAAAAGAAACTCATTTCCAGTTATCCTGAACATAGTCTTGTTGTTTGTATGCCATGGTAAACTGTCCTCTATCATATTAAAGATTCTTTCCTTCCACTATCACTATTTCATGCTTTTATGCTGTTTGGAAAGAAGTTAATGATTATACTTACCCATCAAACTATCCTGAAGATGATTTATTTATTTTTTATTTTTTTTAATAGCTTATCAACCTTTTGTAGGTTAGATAAAACCAAAGCATACTTTGGATTGTGAGCGTATATTGTATTAACGATTTTTTGGAGATAATGATTTTTCTAGATAATCATACTATTTAACCCATAGCCGAGAGAAGAAGAAATGGATTTATACTTTTCCCAAGGATATTTGTACATAAGTGAACGTAATGATCTCAGCTGAAATTTGAACATGGCCCTCTGATTTTCTCATTCAAAGTCTCTATCCATTATACCACTTTCACATACTGAGGGTAAGATGCAAAAAATGGTGGCTCAGTCTAATCTGGTGCCACCAATGCCATTTTAAAAACCAAGCAACAAGCTAATATATTATTTCATTTCCCTATATCAGCCATTTTCTCCATCTACTGTAAGCCTCAGGCCTTCTTCAAGACATGTGAATTAATGGACTTTACCCTGATCTATTGCCTATGATGTGTTGGGAGGGGGTTTTAATTTTGTCCTTGTAGACTTGGTTGATCCTACCAAGGCTGAAGCACCCAGTCTGCTCAACTATTTTACTTATAGTTAAATGTTGGGAACTGGGTATGCTTATCTCAAGAATATTAGTTCAAATTGAATACAACAACCTATGTGTCTGTCTATATCTAAGTTCTATATAATGCTACACATTATTTGGATGAGTATCTTCATAATAGTTTTTATCTTAAAATTTCAGCTGATATTTGGTGGAGAGAAGCATTCTGAGGAATCTTGTATCTGGTCACATCCAAATGTTGCCTTGTATTTTTCTTTCTCCTTAAACACCCAGCTACAAAATGCAACTAAAACCGAATTACATCTACACCCTCATATAATAATGCCTTATAAAAGATTATTTACTAAAATGTTTGGATATAGTTAACTTGTGGAATAAGAAGAAAAAAGAACATACATGTTTGTGTCTCTCTCTCACACACATGCATGCACATGCCCCTCCCATCTGTGTGACTGTGTGATAATCGATATGTGCACAAATTCAACAATTGACCAGTCAATTTATGAGATATGGTCATGTGTAGCCAATGTAAGAATTTAATGTTCTTTTGATTATTAGTATTGGAGATACAATCTCCCAAAGGACACGAGAATTCATAAACAATTATTTTTATATAGCAAGGATTTTTGAGATCTTGATAATTAGATTAGATGTTTTTAACTTTTTATAGTAAATGATAAATCTACAACATTTGTTAAGATCAATACGTGATATTTACCAGTGGATTATATTTTAATAGCTTTTACATCTTGTTTATAGATAGGGTGTATCTGGTTACAATAGAATAAGTTAATGAGGTCTGAATTTTTATATACATATCAAGATGATTGCTTACGTTTATTTTTGAAATTTCTGTAAGGCTGATTTTATTTGTTTGTCAATGATATGGTTTTGGAAATTATTGTTGATTAATGTTTGTTTTGTGTTGATATATAAAAGCAACATAAAACAACTTTATAAAATGATATGTTCAAAGAAGAAATTATTTTCACATGGTTGTTTTTTATAACTGCTATTTTATCTGTGAGGACCTTCACTTGTGTAATTACGAAAACAAATTTTTTAAATTAATTTTTTTTTATATGGTAAAGTAGTAAAATTATGACTGTTAGTCAACTAAAAATGTTGAGGAAAGGGATTTTATTATTAATGATGAGTTTGTCAAGTTGGGTGGGGTTATTCTCAAAGGTTTCTTTATTTTTTAGAAAATAGATTTTTCCAAAATCCCTTACCTTTTGGGGAATTGTAATTGCAGAATTTGTACATCTGCATATTTTTCTCATTCAGCTAAAATTTTAGAATTTTTAAACATTGATTTTTTTTTTTTTTTTTTTTTTTTTTTTTTAAATAAGAAAAAAATTGTCCTCAGTTATAAAGCTGTTTTCAACAAGAAATTGAAATCTCCATTTGCTTTTTTATTAAAAAAAAAAAAAAATGTTTCAGTATACTGTAGAGAAATAGTGATTCAATTTAAAGATCTTTCAATCAACAGTAAATATTAAATACACTTAATGTTTGGTTATCAATGACTGATGTCTTTCTGCCTAAGAGGATTATCATACAAATCAATTTCATTGAAGTGATCACATAAAAATAGTTACTATCAAAAAAGCTGGTTTAGGCGAGTTTGGTCAGTAAGAGTTAACTTGGTCATCACAACCTGTTTTCTACTAAGAGATCTTACTCCTACCAAAAATGAACAGTCCACAATCAATATTCAATAGATATTACATCCATAAATAGAAAATGTCAATGATTGTATTTAACCTAAAGCAATTTTATGTATACTTTGAAATATACAGTTATTTCAAAGTATACATGATTTGGAAAATGCACGAAATGTGGTAGTGACTGTCAAGAGTTTGAAATAAAAATTACATAATACATTCAAGCTTCTTTAAGATTTTTTTCAAAACGTGATCTTCCAAGAGACAAAAAGTTTAGATGATAACCTTTACAAGTTATTTTACAATTTCAAAGATTACAGAATGACAATTAAAGCTAATAAAATATTTCATTTAGCAACTAGGTCTTTTCAATCCACATCAAATCTACATTTATAATTAAATCAGCATGCTATAATACAGAATAATTACACAAAAACAGAAAATTAAAGATAGGTAGATAAATTTTAAAGAAATCTTAACTTATCACAAAAATATCTAACAATGCAAGTAACTATGAATTCTAAATAAATTCAAGTGTTTGAACCTTGTGTTTAGATATTAAAACATAATGTATTATTTTAGGCAGCTATTAAAAGAAGTCGTGAACAAATCTTAATGACAACAATTCAGCAATAATAATTTTGGAAATATATGAAATATGATCGTTTCTTTGAAACTTTGTCAATTTGATTGGAATTAGGATTTTGAAAGTAATTCTGAAAAATATGCTTTTCATGGAATTAATTTGTTTAAATTTTACAAGTGGCTGTAAAGCAGAGAATCAGTTAACAATGTGCCTGGGGGTCATTTATATTTGATTATTAGAGCTTTAAAAATGGACATTTTAAAAGTATATATAAATATATACAAAAAATATATAAAATAGAGAGGGAAGAAGCCAGCAGGGGAAAAAGAAATTACTCTCCATAAAATGGTGACTCAATAAATATAACAACAACAACAACAAAAAGAAATAATTGGCTCACCAGTTATTGGTCCTCACTCTTCAGAGCCAATCAAGGACATAACATATAAAGATTTTGAAGAACAATGAGTGATAACTTGTTAGCTCTTTTTTGTTATTTCATTTTTTGTTGCTGTTATAGTTATTGACACACCACTTTATAGTGAGTGAGTTTTTTTTTTTCTTTATCTTTGCTTTCTCTTCAAACTTTCTTTTTTATATATTTATTATACCTATAGAAATTTCAGAGCTTTTATAACACTAATTTTTTTTTTTTTTTTTTTTTTTAGATTATGAATGTAAGTACTGTTTACTTGCTGTTAAGATTGATGTCAGAAATAAATTACTTGCTCATGCTTCTTTGCAATTTTAATTACTCATGTGAAAATATTTTTAACAAGAAGTTCTTAAATATCAGGTGAAGGAGAGGCGGGGTTTGAAAGATTGATTTACTTATCCTAAAATATTTACAATGGCAGATTTAAACTTCTAAATATCCATTTTTGATATATATTCAACCAAAATACTCATTTTAACCTATACATCTAAATGTTCTAATAAAGACCGTGGCAATTGCTACTAAAATTTCAATTAGTCGTGAACATAGATGTACATATAAATTATTTTTTCAATACTATAGTTTAGTCAAATTCAAGGAAAACATTTGTAGAGGAGTTTATTGTCTGTGAAAATGGAATAATTGGATGGTATATTTCAAAGGGAAATTGCGATTTTTGAAATGGAAATTCTTTTTTTTTTTTTTTACTAACAGTTAGATTTGGCAACTTTCATTTCTATTTGTTACTATGTTAGACTTCCCCAACTCACTCATCTGACATCAAAGGATAAAGTTGGTTTATGTTTTAATACACCCCCACCCCCCTTACCCACTGTCTCACTACAGTTTACAGTATTTAGGAATCAAGTTTTACAAAGTTTACTTGATTTAATAAAAGGGATGTGGGCAAAACAAAAATTTTGACTTTTTGTTTTATCCTTTCTTTTTCCTATCACACATGGTGACAAAGGTGGGGGTGCAGTCTGTAATTTCAAAAAGCCAAATTTTAGGAATTACTTTTTAAAAAATTTTTTAATAATTTTATTTTCTTGTTTTAATAACATTTATATATTGTTACACTTTCTCATTAAGTATTATAATGAAGCCAAAAAAAAAAAAAGGAATTCTATACTGCAAACGGGGGAGGGGAGGGACAGAATTAAGGAAAATTTGAAACAGAAAATCTGTCCCTCTGCATTCATATCTACAACAGTATGTCTTCATTTGTGTCCTTTGGTGCAAAGATAAATGTTGCACCTGGTAGTGGAACATATTGTTTCAAAATGCAAGAGCAAACTAATTATACTGTCAATATACATCCTGAAACAGAATACAGAACAAAAATAATATGGTACTAAATAGTAAATTAAATTTGAAGAAATTTAACTATAAATTAACCAGATTTTTAAATGAATCAGTTATAAATTAATGCCCATTTTTGGAAGCCCTAATAAAATTTTGTTCCTCTCACAGATTATTTAGATATATGATTAACATTGACAAACAAATCTAGTTAAATTTGTATTTTGATCTTTATTTATATCATCCTCAGAATGTTTTATCAAATGTGTGTTTTAAAATTTATCATTTCTTTTCATGGTAAATGTTCAGACAAACTCTATTCTTTCGTATCACCAGTTCAGATCTTTACAGCTGGGACATGCCATGCTACTTCCATCTAGTCGAATCACCCTCATTTCCCCCGTATTCTAAATGTAAAGAAAACTTTCCACTTGGACAGCTTTTTCCCCCAGGAACTATTACGTTATGGAACAGACTAATGAATTTAAGTGTAGTACTTAGCAGCTAGGCCTCATCATTTTACACATATACAGGGTGCAATGGATGAATTGTTGCCATTTTTTAATTTCACATATGTGCATTTTTTGTTTTTGATTTTGTTGGCTGCACATTATATTAGGGTCAGTTGAGCACCACGATGCAATTCACTCTGCCAGAAATTTGGAAATGGCATGCTGTACTGCTTAGCATTTGTACCGGAAGCTCTGATATGAACATTTCAGAGTGTTTAGGTGTCAATCTGAGGACAGTGCAGAGGATTCAGAAAGAGTTGGATGAGTCTAATGGTGATTACAATGGTACAGCAGTTTGGAAAACACATTTCTGGTCTTTTAAAAGAAATCCCAGGTTTGTTGGTGAAGGCCTCAGACTCAACACAGAGGCCTACATCAAGTAACCTGAGGAGGTAGTGCTACCCTGGGTTAAGAGGGTGGCTTCTGGAAGACTATATCTGGCAACAGGACTCTGCACCATGTCACACAAGCAGAATAATCCAGTCATGGCTGTCAGACAATTTCTGCAACGACATCACTCCTTACATCTAACCACCTAACACCCTTGATTATTATGTATGGGGCACAATTGAATGAGGGACCGACACAACTCCTTGTAACACCAACGATGAACTGAAGGCAAGGATTATGGCAGCATTCACCAAATTAAACAGAGAGACCATCCAGAAGAGTTGCAGGAGATTCAATAGTTGTCTGGAGGCTGTGGTTGAAGCCAATGGCGATTTTTATTGAATAAATATACTCTTTAGTATTTCAATATATTTTTGTGTAATTTTGGTAAATATATCTGTTAGAATGAGATGTCAGTGTTATTTTCATTTTTGCGTAATTTAGACGACAATTTATGCATCGCATTGTCCAGGGGGACCAAATAATAGTAAGTAAACTATAAAGAAAAAAAAAAATGGTCGGAGGTGTTCCATTCTTTAGTATCACCAGTTCAGGCCTTTACAGCTAAGACCCATAATTACTACTTTCATGATGTTGAATCACCTTCATTTTGTCTGTGTCCCAAATGTAAGGAGAAAATTCCACTCTGACTGCTTTTTCTCTAGAACTGCCACTTTGGGAAATAGAATCCTGCATGGATGCTTCCCTGAACACTACAATCTTAACCATTTCAAGTCAAGGGTCAATTGTTATCTAGCCTCATAATCTTCACTTCCTACTACCTTCTCTTTCATTCATATCATACCTCATTCATTATAATCATTTTAACAGTAACCCTCTACCTTGAGTGGCTCTGGAGCCTTGTATTGGTTGAATTCTAATATTAAAAAGTATCTTCGATTGAAGAATCAGAGAGCCGAGTTTGAATTCAAGCTAAATCCTTTACATTCAATTTTGTGGTAATACCCTTGGGAAAGGTATGAATCCTCTTTTCCCCCCAGCTATGGGTAAATAGTAGGACAGACTGGTTCTATAGCCTTGGATGACAACTGGTCTACTGCAGAAAGAAATGGCAACCTATTGCAGGAAAAAATCTGCCTCAGTCATGTATTGAAAAATACATGATTGCTTTAGTGTGTATCACGCATGGCACATAACTGACTGATACATCAAAGATGATATAAAAATACAGACTAGGTCAAGGAACTGATAATATCATAGTTGTCAAACATGAGCAGAAGATGTTTTCTCTGATAAGTTTTCTCTTCCAGCAAACCATTGGTAAACAATTAAAACTTGTAATGTTGTGTTTAGATTCTGTTTCCAGTGGTGGCTTTTGTGTAGCATAATATCTGTCCTTGTGGGTCATATCGGTCGATTTAAACTCCCCCTGAAGATGACAGTTTAATGAATTTGGGTGTGATTTATTTGACAGGTGGGTTGATTCATCTGATCTAAATCTGAGTTAACAGTGCTGAATTTCTGTGATTTATATTCAGCAGATACAGAGCCTACAAGGATGTTTTGTTTTCTGTTGTCCTTTCTACCACTGTTTGAACTATATCCAGCCATTTTGAAGAACCAGTTGTGTGGTGTTGATATAACTTGGTAATAAATAAGAAGGGACCTTAATGCATATGTGAAATAACACTCTCTCATGGGGTTACTCAGTCAGGAGTGAGATGAAATTGAGTAAACTTGTGTACTGCGATATCTCATAATGACTTAGATTCCTTGTGTCAGATGCAGGGTCTTTGGCAAAACAATGCCTATCAAGTCACCTCCTCCATCCCTTATCCAAATTTGGTGCTCTGGCTTTTACCAAATCTAAAATTGCCATTGAAACTGGACAAATTTAAAAAGAACACAACAGGTAGCTAATGAAGATCCTGAAAAATGACTCCTCCAAACCTATTGTGATGAAGGTCCAATCAAGAGCCCTCTGCAGGAGCTAGTTTAAATGCTGCCTGAAAGTGCAGCTTTTAAGCTGTATTAAATATTTTTAAGTTGTGCAAAACTGTGTTCACAGAGAGGGTAATGAAAGGGAGTAAATTAACAGATGGAAAGAGATATCAGTTGCATATAGTTATGAAAAAAGAAACTTGGAACATGGAAGAAAGGTTTTTGATTAGTAATTCATCAAACGCATTTCAGAGAAGCACTGACAGAAATGTCGCGAAAGACTTTTTTTAAATTGTATCCTTCCGAGAATTTTTTTTTTTTTTTATCTGAAAATACTCAAACAGAATTTTTCTTCATAGCTTAAAGGAAACCTCAACATATGTACATATTCAATTTAAATGTTTCTCTTTTTCTTCTTTCCTCAGTGAAACAAGCAGTTCCCTAAGCAGTAGTGAGAGTGAAGGAGGTCTCATCACAAATGATGAATCAAGAGAAGGTAATTTAATTTACTGTGTGGTGTATGAGTGTAAGAAGTTATGTAGAAAAGATAATGGTTAACTCTAGACTTGAAAAGGTCAAGATTGTAGTGATTGAGAAAATATCCTGAAAGTTCTCGACTGCCTTAACCGGGTATTGAACTCACACTCTTTGGGTCCTGTCACTAACCAACACCTTTATCCACTGTGCCATGTGTCCTCAAGGACGGAGGGAAATTAGCAGGAGATAACTGACAACTGACATCCATCAAACATGGCATGTGGAACTAGAACAGTCTACCCCAGTGAGCGAAATAAAGGGTTCAGTTCGAAATTCCAACCACCTGAAGAAGGCCGGAGTGTACAATGGCCGAAACGTTGTGATAAATATGGCGACAAAGATGAGGACAATAGTCCAAATAATTTAAATAATAAAACACAATCCTTGAAAATGAATGTGGCAACATTCAAAAGTACTCAGAAAAAAAATATGAACTTTGGCAAATTTACTGATAATAACTAATTTGAAAAATTTAATAAGAATTTGATAGACAGAACTTGTCAATATTATTCAACCAAACATGCTAGTAAAAAAAAAAACAAAAAAACATGGCTTTGCTAAATTTATTTAAAACTGGAATTACCTATATATTTTTTTTTTTTTTTTTTTTTTAGCTGATGATGAGCACAGTGATTTCTTCCATGAGGCAGACCCAGCTTGTGGAATCCCCGAAATCATTCCTTGGTGGGAGACAGACAAAATTGATGAGGGTGACAAAGACCCAGAATTCCAGAAGATTCTTACTGGCACATTTGAACATCTTCCAAGATCATCTCAACTCAGTTACAATGCCAGAGTGAAAAAACTTATGGTAAGTGATGTACATTGTCTACCAAATGACTAAACTGATTACCCCTGATCCCAATCTTGAGAGGGATGGAATTAAGGATCTCATTGTGTTTCAGCTTTTGGTATTAAGATTTGTGACACTGAGGTGGTTAAACATTAATTCTAAGCAGAAGTGGGGGGAAGGGGGTTAAGCCCAAAATGTAATATAGGCTGAAGGAGAGAGAGAGGACATTGGTGAAAATTGGATCATCTGGTTTTCTTCTCTCCTAAAGTTTATTTTTCTTATCTGTCAAATGTATGAAAACATTTAGGGAACAATTTTTTTTATCTCTCTTTTTTTTTGGGGGGGGGGGGAATTAGGAAAACACATGTCACTGGCAAATGGAAAATCAAATAAAAATTATATTTTTGTTAGTGAAAATGAATTGAGAAATAAAAACAGAGAATAAACCTGCTGCAAAGGTTAAGCTTATGAAAATCAATCAGTCATAACAGGCAGGTGATCTGGCCTGTGTTTTCACTAAGATGGCGACTGGCCCAGGGATGGAAAACAGTTGCTTTGTTGAGAATTTAGGTAAGCAAACATATTTTCATTGATTAAAACAAATTGGGAATTAAGTTTATCACTTTCTGGAGGAATTAGGAAAACACATACATATTATTAACAGAAAAAGAATCATGTGAATTATATTTTCATTAATGAAAACAAGGAACGAAACCTTTTTCTTAGAGTCAATGTTATGAACATCAATCATGTCATGCCAAGGTGTTCTGGTTTGTACAAAAGGAGTCAGAGAATTGAAATTAATGAAAATAAACCACGTCCTTTCTCCTGCTCATTTTAAAAATTAGATTTGGCACAAAGATGGATTTGCATGCTGAGAAGTGGGCAGAGTATACTGAGAAGGAAGAGGCAGAGTTGGAGTTAAGGGAAAAGCAATCCCTTTGACTCCTCCAAAGGAAGGTGGATAATTTTCCAAATTTGGAAAGTTGATTAAGAAAGCAGAAATAGGGAACAAAAAAAAAAAACACTTATTAGAATTAATGTGAAAATTATAAATCAATGAATCCCAAAACCCCTTCAGCCCCATGCCAATTTTGGGCTGAAGTTCATATAAGCAGATGACTTTAGGGAGCTCATAGACTTTGGGCTGAGAAACCATATTGAGTACCTCTGAAATCCATGTCAGCTGTCACCAGAATTTCCAATTCCAAGACTTTGAACCCAGCCTTCCAGAAGTTTAGACAAGGGCCAATGTTACTATAGAGATTGATGTGGTAAGGGTTAATTTTTGTTGTATCAAGAGCTATATAAACCAAACGAAGATTAACCCCATGAATCTCTCGTTTTATTTTTTGTTGTTGTGAAGATATTTTTCTTCATTAATATAGCACCTGCCACAGCTTGCACCAGCACTGCCATTACGACAAGATTTGATCTTCCGCTGCTCTGAGGTCAAGAACACAACATGGGCAAAATTGGTGTGTATTGTAGCAGCCAGTGACCAACAACCAGTTTGAACCAATGTCAGCATTGACCAGTGCAGAATTAGCCTATGGTTAAAGTGTCATCCTAAGACCCTGAGGGCCAGACCACTAAACATAGCTACACCACCAGGTATAGGTGACAGCAAAAGGCGTTATATTAATTGGTGACCATGACGAAGGATGTGATGCTGTTGGCAGAGAGTGTTATACATTGATACTTTTTAAATGAGCACCTTTTGAGTTTTATTTAAATTTCTTTTTTTAACTGTCATTAGTTTTGAGTCTCAAGCAAATTGAGTTTGTCTTAATAGAAATTTTTGTTTTTATTTCTAGTGTGGAAGACAAATTCGATCTGGGAGAAGAAAATTAAAAGGAAAAGTAAGAAAAATTATTTTCATAATTTTCCCACAATTGTGGGCCAATTAATTTTTAGACTATACCATACATTTTGGAATAGCAACAATTTTGCAGGATTTTTTTTTTTTATTACTGGAACTTTCTCTTGTCAAAAGGCATTAGAAATGATCTATTCAAGAAATGCACTAAAAATTGTTATATTTTGTTTGAATTGGATTGAATTATAAAGAAGCTTTGGCTCTTAGTACAATTTTAACTAATTTTCCTTTCATCTTATTTCTGTAGTCATTTTTCTAATTTTTGTAATGCTGTGTGGTTGAATATAGACTGTAACTATGATGAAATTTGAATTTCACATTCTGAAGGTTGCTGTGGTCAACTTAGTAAGATATTGTTCATGTCAGACTGGTTTACAAGGATAGGAATTCAATTCTTGTCATATTGTGGTTTTTTTTTTCCAGATTCTTGCTGTTTTCTTAATTATTGTATAAGAATTAATAAAAAAAAAATTTAAAAAACATGAAAGAAAAACTAATAAAAAAATTTTCTTAATACAGATTTTTTTCTGTTATTGCCCTGGTAACTGTGGTTAAAATCCTGCCGAGCTTATGCTGTGCAAATATAAACCATTTGAAATCAAATACAATAAACAGAAACGAATGTATGTGAATAAATTCAGAATTTGCATCTTGAATTTAAAGGACTAATTCACTGCCACTTTAGGATTAGATGACCTTTTCAGGCTGAGATGAATTAATAATTAATATATTTTAACTTTAGACCCACAATCTCTTTTGAAAAAAATAAAAAATCAACACTTTTTTCATTGACTTTGAATTTCCTGCTGATGAAAAAGATGTTGGTCTTCAGCCAAAATAAGTTAAGATTACTCTTTAATATTGTTTAAAAATTAAATTTAATCTATTTAGAAGCCAATTCAGTCATCATTACTTACGCATAACTAGTTTGGGAGTAAGTTTAAAGAATCCAATTACCGTAAATGTAACGTTTGATAATAATTATGTTGATACCAGGCTTGCATGGTTAAAGAGGTATTTTTGTGTGTGTATATATAATATATATATATATCAAGGGAGACAATTTTTGTTTTAAGGAAATGTCATGTATTAGGTTGGTGCAAAAATAATGTCGTTTTCTCACATAGTAACATATGTGAGAAAACGATATTATTTTTGCACCAACCTAATATCAGCAGCTAGAGTTTACTTTAGTTGTGGGACAGATGTTAGAAAAAAAAATACTTCAGAGCTGGAATGAATGCATTCAAGTTCTTTTCCACAATGAAAGAGGACAACCGGCAATATACAGAAATATTTTAGGACCAGAAATATTAAAATCTGAAGTTAACTCAACACTGGTCAAATTGAACAGGAACAAAGCAGAAGGACCTGGTAGTTTTAGATAATTTTCACAATGACAAGATTACAGAAATAATAAATAAAATATATAACAGTGGTGATATACCGGAAGACCTAAGGAGATCCATTTTTCATAGCACTGCCTAAGAAACCAGGTGCAAAAGAATGTGAACTCCATCGCACAATCAGCCACATAACAAAACTTATCATCGGGATTCTGATGAATAGAATGCAGCAGGATTAAGACAAGAACATTATGGTTTCATTAAAGACACTGGAACAGGAAATGTAATATTTATGCTCAGAATCATATCAGAGAGAGCTATACAAATGCAACAGGATATATACCTATATTTTAAATAGATTATGCAGAAGTGTTTGATAAAAGTATGTCACAAAGAACTGCTTGATAAGCTTGGTATATTTTTGAAAGGATATTCGAATAATCTTCCTGCATGTAGATAGAAAATATATTCAGTAAATATACAAAAATAAAAAGGCGTGTAGGACAAAGGATATGTTTTCTCCCTGGACTTATTCAAACTTTACAGTGGGGTGATTCTGTAAGTATTAGAAGTCCTACTATGATTCATTATTGGCAGCCAAAATCTTAACAAAATATGCAGATGACACAGTATTGATAGCAGCAACAGAAAGTAAAATACAGAAATTCCTACAGGAGGTAGGAAAGGAAAGTGAAGACTAAACATAAATTGTCAGCAAAAAGAAGAGACCAACAATCAAATTCCAAATTGGAGATGCTAAAATCAAGCTTAACCGTGGGTGGAAAATATGATGGAGAAATCTGAAGGCACAATGGGATGGTGAAAGATGCCTTCCAAAAGCTAAACAAAGTATTAACAGGATAATTTCATTAGAGACAAGAGTGCTTAACTGTTACACTATATTAGCAGTGAATACTGGACAATCTTAGAGATGAAAAAAAAGACTTGAAGCAACAGCAATATTCTACAGAAGGATGCTGAGAATATCATAGATGGAACATGTGAGCAATGATGAAGTTTTAGAGAAAATGAAAACAAAAAGGATACTTAACATCAGAAAGAAGTTGACATTTCTGGGGCACATAATGAAAGAAAAGGGCTTAGAAAATTTGACACTGATAGGTCATATTTAAGGCAAGAGGGATAGGAAAGCAGTGCATAATCTAGTTAATGAGCTTGTTGGCTGAAAAGTGAAGGGGAGAGATAGCAAAAAGACAAAATTTACTAAAAGCTACCAAAGACAGAAAATTGGAGAGCCATTGCCCACCTCCTAAAAGGACATTGCACATAGAAGACATGTATTAAAAATATAATTTTGTTGTGTCATACATGCATACATAATAAATATATATATATATATATATATATATATATATATATATATATATATAAAATGTGTATGCCACACAGAAAAACAGGAAATTTTACATTTTCTATATGAAAAGAAAAAGAAACTTCTTTCAGTTTGAACACCAGATCAAATATTTGTTTTTCTTCCAGTTTAAGCTACTAAATTTCCATCTTTTGCTTTTGTTTCAGGTAACTGTAACAAAAATTCCAACAATTAAATAAACTGTACCAAATTTTCTGTTTTTTAGTTTGTTTTTTTTCCTGTGGGCCCCCTGTATATAAATTATAAATTCAATTCAGTTAATGATTAAAGAGCTGGCAATTAATTCTACTTGTGCCACAGCAGTTTGGAAAGCTCAAAGTGAGACATTTTCCAAAACAATGAAATTACTATTCTATAAGCTTTGTTCATTTTGTCATTTTCTGAACTTTATTGTCTGTTATTAATGCTCCTTTTGGAATTGTTACAATTACAAATATTTTTATTATGCTGGGTATTTTTCCTTTTTTAAACATTGTCCATTTAGACATCTCTGTAGAAACTTTTTTACATTTCAAGAGTCTTAATATGAAACAGTAAACACCTTATAAATTTTATCTGAAATTAGAGATATCTATCATTTTATGAAGTCCTTTATAAAATCCCCATGTCATTTTAACTATTTTATTTCTTCATTCCTCTATGGAGAATGAATAAGAAAGCTGTTGTAATGGTTCATTTGTTCACAATATATTGATCAAACTTTTTTTTCTTTTTTGTTCCCCTATAGATTCCTGGTTACTCAATGTCTCGATTCCTACAAGAGCAGCAAAAATGGACAGCTTTGCAAATGCGATATCGTCCATCTTTGAACGGACATGAATCCTGTGACCATAAACGACAAAGAAAATTAAATTCTTCGAGTTCTTGTGAAGGTGAGGAAAATAAGAGAAATTTGCTTTTTATTTAGCAAAGATTTCCCTCCTTTTTAAATAAATCGATGGCTGGAAATTTTATAACTAATCTCATTATATAAATAAAGCCTTTGTTTTGTTTTTTTTATGACAAATTTTAATGTTGCTGTTAAAGACAGTTCTTGTTTTGATAGAAATTCTAAAAGTATTGCTAATTTTTTTACAATATTCAGTTGTAATTCATTCACTTTTTAAGTTATGTTTTAACCTCTACACCTCTGCAATATTACTTCCCTTTCCACTGCATTCTTTTTCAAGGTCTTTCAATTGCAGTATTTTTACTGTTAATCTGACTCAAAGTTGTTTTCTATTGCCATAGCAGGATATGACAACACATCTATGAAGTCAAATGCAGAGTGATAAAGGTTAAACCAGGTTTATTTTGTCAGTAGTTAGGGTTTAAAAATATGGCTATGAATTCTCAGGTATTTCCAGTTCCAGCTTCTTTGAAGCAATAAGTAATTTCCAGAAATCTGATGTTTCAGTTCACAGTAGATGAGTTGAACAATGTTTTTGTGATTTAATGGATTTCTTTCATTGACAAAGAGGCTGGTACTATTTTTCTAGCTCTCAACAGAGAATTTAAACTTGTTTTCCCCACATGACTTATCACTACTTTATAAAGGCATGAGACACTTAATCTATTTTTAAAAGTGCCTGCCATGGACAAGCTTGTTAACTATTGCTACAGCCCACACATCATATAAAACCCATTTTTATTTTTCATTGACCAGGTTTTCTTGTTGGGGATGATACTGAACCCATTCCAGAGTCCCACATCGGCAGTCGTATTCTCCAGAATATGGGCTGGAAACCAGGTAAAGGTCTTGGCCTTCATGAAGATGGCATCACTCACCCCATCCAGGCATTAATGTTGCCACGACGACAGGGACTTGGCTACCAACAAACCAACACTCAAGAGATCAATCATTCGCTTTAACCACTGCCATGACTACTAACTGAGCAATTTACACAACATATTTAACAACAGGTCTCACATGTTGTATATTATTATGATACATATTATATATGTATAAAAAAATATATATAATAATAATCCATGTTGTTGAATATGAATGGTTATTGTCCAATTAGTATAGAAGATGAGAAATTTCACCCGCAGCATATTTTTTTTTTTTTTTGCGTGCCTCATATCAATTATTTTGGCCTTTACAACCAAAAACTTACATTTTTTTTTTTTAAGTCGAGTTGCTGCTTCCCACATTGTATGAAAAAAAAAAAAAACAACCACCAAATCATTTAAGTCAAAAGAAAAATAAATTTTTTTTCCTCCAGATACATTTTTTTTTTTATATTAATTTGAACTACTCCGGCATATAGAAATATCTTTTTAAAATCTTTTAACAACAACAATCCAGCTAAATATTCCCTACTGTAATGTGAAGAATAATATAGAAGTCATTAGCTTGCAAAATGAGGTTACAATTAAATGTTTATATTTATCCACCTGGGTAACTTCTTACCCTTCTTTCATCTTGTCACCAGTAAGCTGGGTAAATTTCAGTACTTGCAGCCAGAAAAGCTGGTGCAGCAAGGACACAACATGTGGTACTTTCCGATCAACAGCAAAAGTTTCTATACATTTAGCATATTCTTAGAGTTGTGGGTGTGTAAAGAAGTCTCCTTATAAATATTCATCAGATCATGATAGGTAAAAGCAGATATATTTTGTGAGGTATTACAGCAGCAATAGGTTTGAAACTAGTTGAGAAAGCTGACAGAACAAAATTAATTGTTATAGAATTTGTGTTGTCAGACTGTGTGAATTTCAGTTTGAAATAGTACAGCTGGTTTGCATTTAATTTCAGGATACCAGATATTTTTCTTTTGTACAGAGTTAAGAGACCACCCTTTAAATCATTTTAGTTTTGACCTGGAACTTTGTTGCTAAAGAGATTTTTATCTTCCTAAAATATAAAAACTGATTATCCTCATTCATATTTTAAGTGTAGGAAAAACAAAACAAACAAGGCTTGGTTTAGAAAATGGAATTTTTTTTTAATATTGTGCTCAATAAGATGTTAGGTAAAATTAGAATAATTTGATTTTTCACAGAAAAAAAAGTCATTATTTCTTGTGTTAAAAAGAAAAATTCTCCCCACTCAATACACAGAATCCAATCTCTGGCAGTTCATTTGTTGAACATGATTCAAGAAGTGTTCATACTGTAAGGTTCCATGTACTTACTATTTTAATTCTTTTGACAACAGCCAAATTTGCAAATGAAGTTTGCTGATTTTATTTTTTTTTAAATTGTTTTGGATGGCTTATCAACCATTTGCAGGTTATTTAAAGCCAGAAAATATTTTTAGGTTGAGAATTATTTTTTTTTGGGGGGGAATAATAATGATTTCGTGATACAAGTCTTACTAATTAACCCATAACTGGGGGGAGAAGAGGGTATTTGCATGTGAGTGATTATAACGAAGACAATGGGAATTGACACTCAGCTCTCTGATTAACTGTTCCAAGCCATTATCCATTACACCACCTGCACATCCAAGCTTACAGGATCTGGTATTCCCAAGCGGTCATCCTTCTAGCTATTGACCAGACTCGACGTTGCTTAACTTCAGTGATCATACAGGAACTAGTGTTTTAATGTGAGGTGGCCATAAGCTCTTCCTTATAGTTCATTTTAACTGATAAGCAAAAATGAAGCCTAAAAGATTCGAGAAGTTCAGGCTCAACTTTGCCTTTTTTTCAGAAAAAGTGTAGGGAGTAGGTTAATAAAGTTCTGTCTTTGTTCAGGAGGGTGATATTTGAGTATTATCTCCAATTGGAATATTTTGAAGAATTTATGGTGAAGGTGAGGTGCTGTAAGTAAATTTGAATTAGTGTCCAAAGAACTGTAATGAGATTTTAGATTGTGGCTGCGAGGAAAGAAGCCATGAAGAATCCTCCTAACCAAAAAAATGGAATCACAAACAAAGACAGTTTTGATAGGGCCATCATCCCAGATACACCATGACCACTGAAAAGAAAAGAAAACAAAACAAAAATTGGTTACAGAATTAACCAGCATTTTCAGTTTAAATTTTAATAACTTTCCCTCCAGAGAAAGTGCAAGATTATATTTCAAAATGTTTTTAATACGAATTGAAATTTGTAATGAAGTTCATGTGTTAAGAATCATCTACAAGAAATTTATATACAAAGTGCACCATGTAAGAAAAATCTGGGACCACCACTATAGAGTAGTGCTTACTGAAGATCACATGAACTCTATAAAAAATTGTGCAAAAGGCTTAAGAGATGAATTCCCTGATTAATGAGAACATCAGTTAAATTCTAAGATTGTGTTTTTTTTTTTTTTTT
>OZ010588.1:82012528-82245028 GCA_963932145.1 Acanthosepion lycidas | reverse complement strand
TGGTATTGATTCTGACTTGGCATCTCGGCTTCAGTCATTTTCCAACCACCATAACGTGGCTTTCCTTTTTTTCACAGTAATTGTTTTAATGAGCTTTTCTCTATGGTACCTAAACTTTATGAATTTACACACAGTACTAGATTGGTGGCAAGGTCCCAAAATTTTACAGTTGAAATGGCCAGATGTAACTTTTATGCTAACAGCCATTTGGCATTAGATGTTCAACTCCAGGTAAAAGTCAGGATTTAAAATTTTGATTTTCAAAGTAGACTCTCCTTACCTGGAAGTTTTAGGTATTTTTTCATGTTCAACAATCTTGAATTAAAGATTTTTTGAGTCTTTTTTATATATACAGTGTAACCAGGATATAAGAGAGTTGTCAGGACCGGAGAAGAAGTCTCTTATATACGGGTTTGGTCTATTTTGTTTAGGTAAGTATGGCTCTAATTTGGGACCAGAGAAAATCTCTCTTATATCCGAGTTACACTATATATATATATATATATATATATATATATATATATATATATATATAAAATAGTATAAAGTTCCTTTCAAATATCACAAAAAGATAAAATGGTCATGTTGATGCCGAACAAGACTTTAAAAGGCAAAGAATTCTTCTGTTCAGTGATCAGTCTACTAAATGCTTAGTGAAATGAACAGGCGGACTTACAGGAAAGATGTTAGATGGGAGCCGTCTGTTTTTCAGCAGGTAGAGAAATGAATCATTGACAATTGTAAATACATCACTGTTGGCTGAAAAGAAAGAAAAAACATTAAGGGATTTTATCTAGGTAGGTATATATATATATATATATATATATATATGTGTGTGTGTGTGCATACATGTAAATGTTTGCATATAATTTTTATTTACTCAAAAATTATAACAAACATGTTATAACATCACTACAAAAATAGCCATTTTGTTGCAACACTTCTGGTGTCTTATCAAGTGAAGACACCAGAAGTGTTGAAACAAAATGGCTATTTTTGTAGTGATATAACATGTTTATGTTATAATTTTTGAATAAATATTTGCTCTACTCTGTATTGAACACTCTTTTAAGAATAGTGTTTTTGGTTATTGGAATTTATTCCATCTACACCAATCCTATACTTGGAGATTATATATATATATATATATATATATATATATATAAATAAATTTCTAAGGAATTATTGTATTTTATTTATTCTGATATTATTTCTTATACTTTAAAACAGTGTTTCTCAACCTTTTTTTTACTTCAGGGTGCACTTGTAGAATAACAAAAACACTGCGGGTGCACTTTAAATTTTAATAAGGAAAAATTAATCACGAAATTTGAAAGCATGAAATTTTGGTTTAGCATTCCCAAAGAAGATTAGCAGTTTTCATTTAAAGGGATTTATAAAGAAACTGCTATTTTTTTAAGAGAGAGGCCTGTTGATTTTGGGGTTGGATGTTGGTTGAAATAGAAGAAACAAACTTGGATGTTCATTTAGATAAATAACTAAATATTTATTTTTATATACAAGTTATAAA
This sequence comes from Acanthosepion lycidas, assembly GCA_963932145.1. NCBI lineage: Eukaryota > Metazoa > Mollusca > Cephalopoda > Sepiida > Sepiidae > Acanthosepion > Acanthosepion lycidas. The sequence goes on along the minus strand of OZ010588.1, from coordinate 82,243,497 downwards.
AATGTCACTTGTGGTATACTGTAGCAGGTCGAATGTGTAGTACACTAGGTGTGAAGTGAGAGCGTGAAAAAGCAATATGCTTAACCGTAGCTGACTGCTTGGTAGTTATTGATTTATGCTTATTGCATTGATAGGCTCTATTCATTTACTGTGTTTAGAGGAGGCTGCTTACAAAGCCCAATGGTTGGACAGGCAGTCATCTGTGTGTAAAATCTCTCACTCTGCTTTCTGTTGGTTTGCTACTGTTCAGGTTCTTATAGCCTTTATAAGGGAAACACGTGGACGTAGTTGAAAGCATTTATGGCAAACGAGATTTGCCTCAATAATGGCTAGCAGTCTGATACATTTGTGTTTCTTTTAAAATTTGTTTTGAATAGAGTGCAGCGTGTATGTGACTTACATGAAATTTAGTTAGAGATATATGTTTTGTAATAATTGTGTAAATTTGTTATCTCTATGTGTAAATTATATTTTTCTGTTACAGGCTGATAACAAAAAGGTAAAAGGGAAAGAATTATCCTTAAAGAATTTAGCATCCAGTTTAAGATATCAATTGACAAAAACTTGACAAAGAGATGGAAGCCATGTGCTTGCTGTCTCTAGCTTTTTAAAATAAAGATTTTCTAAATATAAAAATTCATAAATTACTCTTCTGTTAACTTGGGGCACATCTGGTGTATTAGAGAAGTGGTAATGAAGATGTTGTTTTAACCCTAGAACACTAATCATCAATTAAAGTTATACCATTACTAACCATGGGTATATCAAACATGATTTTAAAAATATCAAAAAAAAAAAAAAAATAAAAAAATATTAAATATAAATCTTCATTTGAAATATTTTACATGCAGGCACTTCAAACTTTGTACTTTGAGGAACTGAAAAACATTATTAAGAAAATCAGGTACTGAAAATTGTAATTAAAAATAGGAAAATTTGTGCTGAGTACTATATATCCATGGTTAGTGTTCTAGGGTTAAACATATTTTGTGGCTACGCGTGTTTGAGTAGATATCCCTGTTTTTAAACAGTATAAATTTATATTTGAGAACATTAATAAGGAGTCTCATGAATGCACAGGTTGGTAGATGTAAATTTACACTTAAAAAACAAACAGATGTCTATTCAGACACATGCATTTACTAATGTGAGTGTGTGTCTATGGACATTGAGGTCAACACTTGAGTGGTGACACTGACTCATGCTTGACCACAATATTCAGGTCATGTGTATTATGTTTTGGTCTCAACTATTTATATATACTGATCAATGGTACATTATAAGTAGCAAGGTCTACTGTATTATCTTAATGGTTATTTAGTAGGTAGTAAGAGCTATGCTTCAAATTATTCTAGAGGCTATTCAGTTGGAATAATTGTAGATATGAATATAGTTATTTGTAGTTATTTTATAGCTTTGTTTCTTAACTTTTTACTCATCATTTATCATTGATTACTTATTTGTTGTTTATTATTACATTTAGCTGTTTTTATGTGTGCATTCATAGTAAGTTAATTTATTTGAGTCAAATGTATTGCTGGTAATATATATTTTTTTCAAACATGTATTGCTGGTATTTTTTTTTTTTTTTTTCAATAATGTATTGCTAGAATTTTTTTTTTTTTTTTTTCAATAATGTATTGCTAGAATTTTTTTTTTTTCTTCAATAATGTATTGCTAGAATTTTTTTTTTTTTTTCAATAATGTATTGCTAGAATTTTTTTTTTTTTTTCAATAATGTATTGCTAGAATTTTTTTTTTCTTCAATAATGTATTGCTAGAATTTTTTTTTTTTTCTTCAATAATGTATTGCTAGAATTTTTTTTTTTTTTTCTTCAATAATGTATTGCTAGAATTTTTTTTTTTTTTTTTTTTTCAATAATGTATTGCTAGAATTTTTACTATAAAAATATATTTTTATACTTTCATAGTGTTTTGACCCCAGTCTGGGGGTTAACTATTTGCCAATAGATGGAACACTAACAGGTGCTACCATTCCAGGTCAGGGTGGACCTGGTGGACAACAGCAATTAAGAGGTGGTTCCATGCTCCTCAAAACTTCCCAATCAAAGGTCTTGCTGCTGGATGTAGTTAATCATCATACAAAGGATGCTTCTCATTCTGAGCCAATATCCATTACAACCACCTGCATATCCAAATTCATATTGGAAAAACCACTGGTTAATCCTGTGAGAAATCTTGGATTATATTAATTCTCATCAGATTATACATGAAAACTTTTAGAGCTATTTTACTCAAAATGAGCAGATTTCAAAGCGAACAGTGAAATGTTAATTTGAATCATTATTTATTAAATTTACTTTCTTCTTTTAATGAATGTTTTATTATTAGCAATGTTTAAAGTGAATCATTTTAAATAAAATCAGCCAATATGGATGATCTTGAAAACAATTATCCTGAATGGAGTAGTTAGTTTGAAGTAAAAGAGGTTAATGGAGGAAAAGTTTATAAACAGAATGTTCTTGAAAGTGTCTAAAGAAAAAGACTTACTGATAAATCTGTAAAAAATTCCAATCAAGGACAAGTGAAGCAAGGAAATTAAAATTCCAACAATATATGGGGACCATGCAACTGGAGTTGGTTGTAATTCTTGGACAAGGACCTTCATGTTAAAAATAAATAAAAAAATAATTATAATAAACATTAAAATAGTTAATTACTTTTTTTTTATAAATTTTTATTTTATTTCATTAGTTTTCATGCATGAATATGATGGATGGTGTGCCTAAGTAATGCAGAAATTTTAAGGAAAAAGGAAACAGAGAGAACAGAAATTTCTTAGACACATAATGAGGAAAGAGTTAGAAAATTTGATACACACAGGACATACCAAAGGCTAAAGGGACAGGGAAAAGGCAGCAGGCCACCTACCTGACCAACTTGTGAGAACGGATGGCAGAATGAAGGAGAGGGGGATATTGGGAAGACCGGTATAAAGACAAATGTTACTAAGAGCTATAAAGGATAGGAAGTTATGGAGGGTCATGATCAATAATGTCCTGAAGGGACATAACACATAGAAGTTTTCATGTGTTTCATTAATTTTTTACTTTTGTTTTTGTTACCCTGAAAGACAATGTGGCCATTTCAAATTATTTTGGCCATTCACACACTATGGAGTCATGTCACTGGTTATCCAAGCATTTATTTCAGAGTAAAAATTTTTTCCAGCATTGAAAGATGCAGTAATTCTGGAGAGTAGTGCTTTCAAGCAGAGTGCTGTGAATGCTCAGGAGTACCAGTACTTTTTTCAAGGATGGCAGGGGGATTATAAAATGTCTGTAAAATTTAAATCCCAGGATAGACAATAAAATATAAAGATTCTTGAATTCCTCTGTAAAACATTATGAACAAAATAATACTTTTCCAGTTCAAATCATTTTAATGAGAGAGTTTGATGTATAAATTAAAATTAATATAGCATGACCCCCTTGCTCCTGGAATCAGTTTAGACTGACATCAAGATGTGCTTTACTAAAAGCCATGTCATAGCATAACTCTTGCCCAGGACTGGATGCCTTTTGAAAATCTCATTGTTTCATTGGGAGTAAAGATTTTTAGTTTCAGTTTGGGTTTGCGATAGTTGGCATAAGAAATTTGAGGTAATTTTTTACATATACACTTGGAATAACTTATTTATTTGAAGTAAGAATTACTTATTTTGTTTCCTACATTATTTTATGTTTTCAGTGCAAAATTCTCTAAACAAATTTAACAATCTTGGTTTTGCTACTTGGAAGTTATTTTATTCTTCACTTAAAGCTAATATAATATTCTTTTCTATGAATTTTTAATCATAAAACCAAATAAAGTAATGATCAACTATATTCATTTTTTATTAATCTGAATTTCTGTTTCTAACAAATAAAAAAAGTATATTAAATTTTTCACTCACTTCATATAGCGAAATATAACATTTTAATTTTACTTGATTTAAAGAAATAAATTATTAATGTGATAATCTCTATTTTTTCTTGTTACAAAGTCTCTTCAAAGAAAGTTAATTTTAATAATGTTTTGTTATACTTAATTTTTAACAGACTTTTCTTTCAAAGACTTTTTCTTCGATTCTGTTTTTAAACTGAAATTTATTTATATCTGTTACATTCAGTATTTTTCTCTATGATGTTGTTAGAAACAAATATATTGATGATAAAATTTAATTTTTTATGAGTAATTTGTGATTTTCTTTCTAAAAGTTATTTTTTAAAAAAGTATGTTGAATTTTAGTTTAGTTAAAAGCATAAAATATGAGTAAACATAATATTACAAAATCAATGGACTTAAATTACATTATGTAATGTTAATGTTATAATTAAATTCAATAAATTTAATCTGATATTGTTAGATATTGCAAATGAGCTGTACAAAACATTAACCCTAACCCTGCTGCTAAACCACACATTTTAGAGTCAATATTTTTCTACTTCTATAATCATAAAAAAAAGTATATTTATGACAATATAAGTTAGAATAACAATAGTTACTTTATTTCAAAACAATAAAATAAGAAATTACTTTCAGTTTATTTTGTTTCAGGTCATATTTTTGTTCCAGAGTTGATAGTTCCAAAGTTATTTTTGTTTCATTAAAACTGTTTTAATGTGGATAATTAATTCAAAGATTAAAATGTATAAAACATTTTTTATATCCTTGTTAATGAAGTGGGAAGTGATGGATCTGAAGACCTGTTAAATTCTATATTAATTGTAATAAAACGTTAGTGAAAAAAAATATACTACGATAAAGAGGATTTACTTTTCCAGCCAAATTATGTTTTTTAAACTCTACTTTTTTTTCTTAAAGTTTCTTAAGCTAACTACAGAAACAAACCCAAACTGAAACTAAAAATCTTCCCTCTCAGTAAAACAATGAGATTTCAGATTGGTCTCTGGGTGAGAGATGCACTGTGACTTGGACTTTAATAAAGAATGCCATGATTATATATATTTCATTGAATAATATAGACATATTATGTATATTTTATAATGATCCTTTCTAGTTAAAACAAGCTCCCCAATATAAGGGAGCTGACCAGAAATTAGTAGAAATGCAAAATGGCATTAAATAGTTTGTTATATGCACTTCAACACATTGCTGCTACACATGTAATAAATTTTGTATATAAGAAATAATAAATATTTTTTTGTTTATTCATTTATTAACCCGACAGATTTTATCACATAGATAAACTAGATTTATGATATACTTACATACATAAATCAATGTTTACATTTCTTTCTTCAGTTAAGCTTGGTATCCATTACTTTTTGGGAGCATTGAAAGGATATATAATCTCTCCTTGAGTTCTAAACACCATAACTTATACTAACACTGCTTAACAACTGAAAATCAAACAATGCAAAAATAAAAATACCAAAATTTCTTTCTCCATATTTCATTTTCATATGAAGCTTTAATAAAAGTGAAACATGTTAGATTTATAAACATTTCCTATTTGATTTTTATCCTATCATTCTCTTAGATTCTGATAATTATTTGATCCCAATTCATATATATATATATATATATATATATATATATATATATATATATATTGTTGACAGCCTATAACAAGTTTGGTTCACGTGACTTTTGGTAGCTCTGTAATAGTTGTATTAAATAAGAGTAAGTCTTCTATTCTTCCTATCTTCACTCAATTTGAGGTGTTGACATCTGCTGATAAAGCAAACTGTTTTGCTTGTAAATTCTCTTCCAATTCTACTCTCATCTCATCTGGAGTATCTTTGCCTGATTTTATGCTTAGAACTGAATCTCTTCTGTATGATATACATACAACTCTGTCCATGGTTATTGCTGTCATCTCTAAACTGGATCCTCACAAAGTATGTGGACTTGATGGTATCCCTGCAATAGTTCTTAAAAAAATGTGCTCTTAAACTGGCACCTGATCTCTCTAAACTACAATAAATGCCTTGCTATTTCTTGCTTTCCTGCTTGTTGGAAACTCTCAGCCTATTAGACTTTTACCTCTTTTTGGCAAAGTACTACATCCTCTTATCAACTCTGAATTGGTTAAGCATCTTACCTCATAGAGTCTACTTTCAGACAAGCAATATGGCTTTCGCTTCTCTCGGTCAATTGCTGATGTGTTAACAGTTACTGCATAAAGAGTCTATAAAGTTTTAGATAAGAATGGTGAAGCTCTGGATGTTGCTTTGGATATCTTGAAGGCATTTTACAGGGTTTGACATGGTCTTCTTCACAAGTTGTACTTCTGGATGAATTTTTAATCTGATTCAATCTTTCTTATCAAATCATGAAATAAAAGTTGTCTTAGACGGCTATGCTTCTAGATTTTTTTGCATTAATAGGCATGTCCCCAGGGCTCTATCCTTGAACCTATGTTATTCCTAATTTTCATTAACTACCTTCTCAATGTCAGCTTCATATCTATGCTAATGACACAACTATCTACTCCTGTCTTAATGGTAAGTCTGCTTGGTTTGATATGGCCAAATTTGCAGCTGAACTAAAAAATGACCTATCTTGTTAACTGGGGTTAGAAATAGCTTGTTAATTTTAACTCCTCCAAAACAAAACTGCTCTCTTCTAATTGTCCTAGAGAACTTTTTTTGCTTTACATCAGCATGGCTGATGCTAACCTCCATGCGAATACTCATTGTCTCTTCTTGGGCTAATGTTTTCTGCTGATAGGAAGTGTAAAGATTATACTGAATCAGTTGCTAGGTCTACTGCTAGGAAAGTTGGTTCACTGTGTTGTGCCAAACAATTTTTCTCGCCCAAATCTATATTACATATTTATAAGCCTGCCATTTGTCTATGTTTTGGATATTAGTGTCACCTATGGTCTGGTGCTTCTGTTATATATTTTGAGATCTTTGATAAAATCCAAAGAAGAATCTTCAATGTTATCCGTCCTGATCTGGAATTTCAGCTCCAGTCACTTTACCATTGCTGTAATGTAGCTTCACTGTGCCTTTTCTATAAATATTTTCACAGCAATTGTTCTGATGAACTTACCGTTACAGTACTTAGACATTATGAATTTAAGTGCAGTACTAGATTGGCAGCTAGGTCTCACCATTTTACAGTTGAAATGTCGAGATGTAACCCTAGTTCTATGTTCTCCTCTTGCACTTCTCACTGGTGGAACTCTCTTCTGGATTCTTGCCTCCCAGTCAACTTTGATCTCCAAAAGTTTAAATGCAATGTTAATCGTAATCTTCTGTTTTCTTAATTAATGTTCTTTTATTGTGCTCTCTCCTTAATGTTTTTCATTTTTTTTATATTCTTTCACACTCAGTAACCCCTTGTGTGGAATGAAATGATTAAAAAAATATGATTATGTTATTTATTGAAGAATATGAACATGATATATTAATTTTTATATATCAGACCAATGTTAGGCAAATGAATGACAAAGTAGAAAAGATTCTGTGTAATTTGTTCTATCCTCTATGAAGTACTTCTAGAGGACAAATGTGTTTTTTCCCCATTTTGTCTTTCATTTGCCTAATATTATATAATTTATATTATATATTTTTCTTTTAAAACTAAAATTAGAGAGCTTAACATTTACATAAGAATTACATTTGCAGAAATATGTAGACTATTTGTGTTTGATTACAGCAGATAAACACACTTTAGATCGTGTACCCCATTTGCATGCAAAATAGAAACTAAATTATTTCACTCACTGGATGAGATTCTTTAGGTTTCCAGAGTTCCAAGGAAAATGTTGCAGTGGCCAGCATAACAGCAATTGGAAGGGAAACATTAAAATAGGGTGTCATCATCCATCGATGTAAGCTGGAAAAAATAGGTATAAAATAAAATTTATCTTTGTGAGATACTGCCCAAGGCTCATTGAATAGTGTAAGATACTGCTCAAGGCTAATTGTGTAGGGTGAGATACTGCCTAAAGCTAATCGTGTAGGGTGAAATACTGCCCAAGCCTAATCGAATAGTGTGAGATACTATCCAAATGCTTCAGAATGTGTATTGATGGCTGTCATGTGGAGCCATATTTTTGATAATTCAATAACTGTCACTAATCTGTTAATCATTAAATGGCTGGTATCATCAATTGATGTTTCCTTGGAGATCAGTTAATATCATCAATTGATATTTTAAACCTTTTTTTTCCAATAATAGGAACGTCATTCATTATTGACGTTTAAATGATTTATGAGCAAGTTTTGGATTCATGAGGTTACATCATTTCCTGGAATATCTACCTGTAAATAAAGTTGGAAGAACAAGTCAAAGACAATACTATGTCTGCATTCATATTCCTTGAAGAGAAAAAAAGGCAAAAAAATGATGATAGTTTGGTGCAGTGAATACATAACTCTTCAAGAATTATCATACTGTTAATAAATATTACATTTAGGAACCCAACTTGTTTTATGTATATTTTTTCTTTATTTTTTATAATCTAAAGAATTAAAATATACTTTTATAGTTTTTGCATATAATTAAAGTGAAATTATGCATAAAAACTACCTTTTTTATGTATTCGGCAAGCATGTTTATACAACCTTTCCCCGCCATCTAAGAGTTAAAATTAGGTACCTCCAGAAAATGCTAAAAAATCAGCATACCATGATGAAAACATTCTCCAAACGTAATGAAAACATAGTTTTATCATCAAAATCATTATGTTATTATTAAGAGGGAGGAGCAAACTATTTTTTTAATTAATTTTTTGCTCCTTTTTAGAACATTTGAATTTTTTTGTTTTTCTTGCGTCAACAGTTGTACTAACTTTTAGCATGGCAAATTTTCACCTGTTTTTTTTTGCAGTGACAGACACATTAATTTGGAAATTCTCACAAAAATTAAATAATTATCAGTTTTTAATGAAATTTTAGGGAGTTATGCACAAATGAATTGAATTATTTTTTAACTATTTTTTTTTTATTAGAAAAATCTTGGTAAAAATAATCTTTTTTTTTTTTTTTTTTTTTTTTACGTGTTTCTACCCTTTACTTAACTTTATGAAAGCTTCAGAAATTCATCAAAATAATTTTCAGTGACTATATTAGTTAAAAGCAAAATTTTATTAAGAACTTAAATCACTGATTTTATTTTGCAAAATCGGACATGGTCTTACTAAAAACCTGTTCTGAATTGGAAAATAAAAAATGCAATAAAACTAAGACTTTCATTAGAGAAGCTTTTAATTTCTTTTATGAATAATATATATTAAAGACAATATTGTATGAAGAAAAAAAAAAAAAAAATTTTTGAAGAAAAATGAATTTTTCCAAGATTTGTTTTCATTTTTTACAATTTTTTACAATTTAAAATTGAATAATTTACAAAGTTTTTTTTGCATCTTTTAAAGTTCAATTTCAATGAGATAATTTTTATGGAATATTGTTATTAAGTAAAACTATATTTACTAATCATACATTTTAAAGATTATTACAATCTGAATATCCCGACTATTTTAAAAGAATTTTGATTTGTTTTTATATATGTATATCGATGCAGAATTTCTGAAATACTGATGTACAAACTGATAAAACTATTAATAAAAAGTCATGTGTTTTAAGGGTTGCACCCCCACCTTGTGGGAAAAAAAAAAAAAAAACAAACTCCTATGAAAATTGTTGACTGCTTTATATGATAAAAAATGCCCCAAACTTGATAAAAACAAAATTTTATCATCAAAATGTTTATGTTATTATTAAGAGGAATGACCGAAGTATTTTTTTTTTCATTATTTTAATAAGTTTTTTAATCCTTTCTAGCATGTTCAAAATTTTGGTTAAAAATTTTTTTGTGCCGGCAGGTGAGCCAAAGATTAGTATTGGTAATTTTAGCATTTATTTTTGTCATTAAAAAATATTGTTTTGGAAATTCTTGCAAAAAATCAAACAAAAATTGTAATAAATTTTTATGTCTTATTCACAAATGAATTACATTTGAATTTTTTTTTTTTTTTTTTTTTACATCCGTTATTCCCATTTAAGGATATGAAATTTCCAAAAATTAAATTTTCAGCTAAATTTATATCAGTTAAAAGCAGGACTCCTTGGAGAATTTAAATCATCAATTTGCTTTTGCCAAACAGAAACATCTGCTCGGAATTGTAAAATAAAAAATGCAATAAAACTATAACACTATTTAATTAGAAAAGCTTTTAATTGCTTTTATAAATAAGATATATTAAGGACACTATTGTCTTAAGAAAAATTTTTCAATGAATAATGAATTGTTTTAATTTTTTTTAAATTTTAATTATAAAAATTTATTATGTTTGAAATCTTAAAATTCTGTATTAATATCAGCCTTTTAGATGATATTATTATTAAGTTAAAACTATATTTACTAATCATAAATGTAAAAGCTTAATACAAAACATCAAACATCAATATTTTTACAAGGATTTTGAATTTTTTTGTATGTGTATAAATGTCAATTTTTCTAAGTACAGTCAACCATACACAATATTATCAGAAAATAAGAAGAATAACTATAGCAAATTTAAATCCAAGATTTCTAAAATTCAATAAAGTATTAGATTATGAGGGATATTTTCCTAAATTTTTAAGATTACAAAGTACTTAAAAAAAGATTATAAAGTGCTTAAAAAAAGTACTCATATCATTTTCTTCAACTATAGTTACAGATAAAGTCTCCATAGAACAACATATCTGTCATCAGGCTGTCAATGTCTAAACAACTACTATTGGGTCAAAAAATGCATTTCTGTAATATTTTAAACTTAAAGTAAATAATATTTGTTTCAAATCAGGTTAATTATACTTTAAATCAGCTAATATTCCTCAAATAAAGTTTCAGAAAAGTATATTTTATTTTTGGAAGATTTTTCTAATAGAGACTTACATTGCAATAAAAGACAACTATAAAAGGTACTAACCAGCTATTTCAGAAAAACAAAAACAAAAAAAAACTCCTTCCAGTCAATTTAAATTAGTTTTTGAAGTACAGCTTGGACTTAAATTTGGCTTAAATTTTATCTATTAACTTGAATTTAAAACTAAAATAAAAGCTTCAAGAAAGATTTTTCATTTTCAAAAATTAATTTTGAACTTTAGGTATGGTGTTTTTTGTGGAGGTCCCTAGATAAATATGTCATGTGAATTTCAATTTATATCTGTTTTTATTAGAAATAATTTCCAATATATTATTTGGTAGCTGTGAGATATTTTACGTAAATTATAAAATGTTATGGACAGCAAAAATCTTGCATGACATCTCAACAACTTCCAGGTTATGGGACCGACCAACCAACCAAGATTATTTTAGATCTATCCATAAAACTCTTTTCATGACAAAATTTAAAAAATAACAATCAAATTGATTCATTAAAAAACAAAAAGTTATTTAGGCAGGTTTGGAAAGAACTTTGCAGCACTCACCCATAGTAAACCTGACACACACAAAGATATGAGAATATTTTCTTACAGAATCATTCCAAATGCAACATTGTGATAACAGGGGAAAATTCAAAAGAATCTTACTAAAAAGGTACAAGACATTTTCTCCGGAATAAGCAGTTACTGATGACTGGTCTGAGAATGTCAAAGGTGACTGTAGCACAATATCCTCCAGCAAGCACCCAGACTGTGAAAGAAATAACAAGATTACAATCCAAATTCAAGATAAAAAAAATGATTATTTTATTTTGGGACAGAAACAAGAAATTATTTATTACTAGTCTAAAAGCCGCCCTATCAGGTGGCATTTAAGCTAGCTACTGTAGAGGGCTCTTGATTGGGCCTTCATCACATGGAGAGGAGTAGATTCAATAGGCAACAATAAACTATAGAAAAACTCAAAATTGATTGCTGCATTTAAGTATTGCATTAATATTTAAGTTTACTTTTTTTAAAAGTTCAGAAAGATGTGCTATTGAGAGTTGTGTCCCTTTAATTGAAAAAGGGTGACACACTGACATTGGAATTTATTATATAGATTAAATGTACCATATTCTAACAATATAAAAAGTTCATTTTCACTCAATTAAGAGTGAGCAGAACAATAAGAATATAGCAATGTACTACCTCTGTCCCTAAATACTTGTTACATTTAGGGTATGGCTAAGAGGTTAGAACATTGAAGTACCATTCATGAGACCTGGGTTTTGCATCTCACATTGGCCAATTTATCAGAGAGGTGATTTTTTAATGTTATCAGCCTCGGGTGGTGATCACAACATGTGGCACTGTTGGGAATATTATGGTTGACCTAAGCCCTGTGAGGGAAATTGGGGAGACAAAAATGTTTGGAAGTCATAAATAGTTGTTGAAGCACAAATTTACAAGTCACTGTGACCGAGTGTTTGAGAGGACTGGCTTTTTTCAACTGTTGATCATACCAGATTATGCACTTTCTCCCAGAACTGGTAACTAAGGTCAGAGTAGTTGCAGTTTAAACCACAGATTGGTTCTGTGGTTGTTGAAAAAACACAAATGTGCCCAAGCAGACATCTGCTACAAAGATTAGTTAACCACTTGAGTAAATGGGTGTACTCGTAAAGTAACCCACTATTACAGTAGGGGAAATGGACATATGTACCCAGATTCATCATACATAACCTTTTCTGGATCATCAAATACACTACTTTTTCGAAAGGAAATGTTGAAAAATTTTCCTGGATTTTTCAGAATGAATATAGTTTATATAAATTTAGAGATTTTTAACCACTTTTGATGGTTATATTTTGTGATATTTGGAATTTAAGAAAATGAATTGACTTAAGTTATTATACAGATTAATCTAATATTAGTTTAAGGCCTTTGAAACCTACTAAAAACTATTTTTTCTTTTTTTTACAGAATACACAGCAGAGTATATATGGGTTGAGCTGTGGTGAGTTGAACATCGAGAACTGATATTTACGAGGTGGGTTGAATGCTAAAGTGTTAAGGAATATTGTACTTATCATTTGATTAACATTTATTTGGAGAAAGAGAAAAAAAAAAAAAAATATGAATAGATGTCAAAGAGGAAGGAATTTATACCTTTACCAAGGGCATTATTTGATTCTCTCAGACTTTAGACTTTTCCCAAAGCTAAAATCATTTATGAAAGGTAGATTTTAGATAATGGTTATGATTAAGGAGAATGTGATGAAGTAGCTGATGGCAAACCCAAAAAAGAATTTTGCAGAGCATTTTAAAAAGAGCAAGGGATGCTGGGGTGGGTGCATGAAGCCCTTCAGTGCTTTGAAGAGGACTAAGGTGGTATTTTCCTTGGTAGGCTATTATTTTGTTAATGTTAAATGATTGAACACTTTGAAAGACCTTGTATATCTTGGAAAGGACACAGATTGTAGAAAGAAGCAAAATAGATGAAATACCCAAAAGAAGAAAAAACAAAGAAAGACAGTTACTCACCTGCATTGGGAACACCTGAACCAAGCTGAACAAACAAAGTGGTTGGACACTGGAAATTACAAATGATCATGTCATTTTTTGGTTTTGATATGAAATGTTTTTCTCAGGAATTATATTGTCGTATGTACTTAATACACAGTTTTTAAAGATGGAGCTGAAAGCAGGCAGGTTTGTCAGCAGGAAAATGATTTTTTTTTTTTGTTAAAGCAATTCCAAAGTAAATAAAATTTAGTACATCATAGATGTTGGGGTACTGTAAGAATTAGTAACTCAGAAAGAGAAATTGGTGAGTTGAGTTCAAATTTCACCCAAGTTTGTTATGTTCAGTTTTGCATAAGTACACTTGAGAAAGATCTATACATCTATTTCGTCAACCCCCACCACCCAATTATGAGTTAAATAACCAGAGTGACTGGGCTCTTTTGCCTTGATGTGGCAACCAGCCTAGAAAGAAAACTCTGAAAGCCTGACAGGGCCCATCTCTCCTCTGGCTGGTTATCTTGTCCTAGACACAACACTGCTGCTATGGTTGCAGTACATGTGATGTCCCTAGGACCTTAATGGGTTACAGCACTTGTAATAACAAAAAAAACATCCATTCCAAATTACATAGCTCTCTCCCCATACAACTAATTGTTTAAATGAGCTCTAATTCATTATTTTTAACTAAATTTTTGTTTTAATCTTTTCATCCTAGGCAAGGTGATAATGCCACTAAGATGCAAGGGGTTACTGAAAGTGGAATTGAGTGAGAAGACTTTAAAGTGGAGAAAGAATAAAAGAACAGGATTCAGGAAGACAGAAAATGGCAATTGATGTTGCATTTAAATTTTTGAAGTTTGTAGGTGGCAGGGAAACAAGAAACTGGAAGAGAATTACAGAAGGAAGAAGTGTGAGAAAAGAATCTATTAGAACATATGGTTACATCTAGCTATTTTAACAGTAAAATGATGAGACCTACTTTCCAATCTAGTACTGCACTTAAATTCACATTGTTGAAGTACCAAGGAGGAGAGCTCATTAGAACAATTGCCATGAAAATATTTATACAAAAAACAGAAGGGAAACCACATCAGAGTGATGGAAAAGTGACTGAAGTTGAGATGCCAGGTCAGAACTGATTACAATACAGACCATTCTTTAGATTTTGTCAAGAATTTCAAGATATACAGCCAGAGCACCAGACCAGATATGGCAGCAATATTCAATGCATGGTTGAATGGTAGATTCATAAATATGCAAGATGAATTCTGATGAGAAAAACTGTCTAGAACAGCACTTGTGTCATTCACTAAAGAATTTGAAGCCTATCATATTAATAAACAAGAAAATGGTCTGGGCTGGAAGGCAATCTTTTTAACAGAAAGTGGAAAGTTGGAAAAAAACAAAATTTTAATATTAAAAATTAAAGGAAACTACTTCCATAGATTTCAATTTCTGTCTTTCTTGGAACAGTGCCAGAGTCTTTCATGCTCTCTGTGTCTGAAGCAAATTCAGTCCAGACAGATTGAACAGAATCTGTCTGGACTGAATATGGAAGACAACTTGCATATAAATAACATATGGAAGACAATGTAAATAACAAACAATTTTATGAAACATGAATGTAAGGTAATAAAATCTATTCAAGTTAACAACATCACCATAAAACCACCAGACAAGAGATAAGTAGTCATCATCAGAAGACATTGGACTATATAACCAAATCAATGATTTCTACAAAGAACTCTCAAGGACTCTACCAGACTATTCAGGGTAGAGTTAAATGTCCTAATAAACAAATACACATGCCAAGTCAAAATTTTAGTCCCTAGTTATTTATTACACCCTCCCTAACTGCATAAACTTCTTTAATTATTGTAACTAACAAACTCACCAACGTTTTTGTCTTGGACTAAACTTTTCAAAGTTTTACCACCTATTTTACCAAGTGTTATATACCCCCCCTCCTGGCATCAGTTTAAAGCGACACTTTTTTTTCTGTGTAGCTAAATAATTATAATTTTAAAAAGTAAAAATTTCACTGAAATTTTGGAAAATTTTCATCTGTAATTAAGAAAAAAAAATGAACTGGTTGCAATATATGGAAAAAAGAAAGCATAAATTTAAACTGACTTCAGGAGTATGTGGGTCAGGTTTACTGAAGTTGAGCTAATAACAATGGCTTACAATTTGCATTGATAAAATAAAAAGAAGCTGTTGTTTAACTGTGAAACTTCTAATATAAACATTAAGTTTAAATTACCTTTATAAAAGTATGGTACAAACATTTACTAATCCAACATGTTTATTACTATACAAATAAAGCATTATGCTAATGTTACTAGTGATACTATTTTCCCATGTAGTCACCATTAAGTTTGATTGTTTTGTCATTGCACACACACGTGAATATTCTACTGGAATAAAATTGTTGTTAAGTAATTGGAGCCAACCTTGCACATCTACAACAACATCCATATCTAAGTAGAACCACTTGCTCAATAAATGTTGTTTGATATGTCCAAACAGATAATAATCTGAAGGAACCAAGTCAGGACTATGCGGTGGATGTACTAAAACATCCCAACTATATAGCTAGAGTCACTCTCTTGTTATTGGTAATGTGTGGATTGGTATTGCCATGTGATAGGTTGGCACCGTTACATAAATGTACTAGCCTCATTTGATGAACAACTTCCCCCAGTCTGTGCAGTGTTTCACAGTATCTGACTAGCTGTTTGTGTGGTATGATATGCAAAAGAAGCAACCTGAAATGCAAACTACAAATTGGAGACACCAAAATCAAGCAAGTACAAAAATTTAAATATCTGAAAAGTGTTTTAACAGATGATGGAAAATGTGACACTGAAATCTGAAGGCACATTGGAATAGCAAAAGATGCCTTCCAAAAATTAAGCAAAGTATTAAGAACCAGGAAAATTTCATAAGAAACAAAAGAAAAGAGTGCTGAACTGTTATGTAATATTGGTCCTCCTATCTGTCAGTGAATGCTAGACAATCTCCTTACAGATGAAAGAGAGACTTGAGACAATAGAAATGTGATTCTACAGAAGGATGCTGAGAATAATATGGACTGAACATGTAAGCAATGATGAAATTTTAGAGAAAATGGAAACAAAAAGACATAGAATCAGAAAGAGACAGAAATTTCTATGGCACATAATGAAGAAAGAGTACTTGGAAAATTTAACATTCACTTGACATGTTGAAGGAAAGAGGGACAGAGGAATCCAGTGAATAACCTATCTAACAAGCTTGTGCAAAATGGTTGGCAGGGATTAGAAGAGATAGCAAAAAGACAAATCTTAAGAGTTACAAGTGATAGGAAGTTGTAAAGAACCACAATTGCTCATGTACTGAAGAGACATGGCACATAGAAGAAAACTTGGACAATGCTGAAATTAAAAAAAAATCATCATTAGAAAAAAAAAAGTGAGAATATGGATAGGGAAGGCAGAACAAAGATAGGAGGGGTGCGTGTGGAGATAAACAGAAAAAGAGAGAAAAGGGAGGGTACAGTGGATTGTTACAGACATTTGATCATAACTTTGCAAAATAAATATGCTTTGAAGGTGGTTAAGGGCTTGTTAAAATCGTATTGGCAAAACTTTCAGAAAAGGGATAAAATATTTAATTTTTTCCCAAGCCTGAGGGATCTGTGGCCAAATTTTCATATTTGGTCATTTGGACCCCAAAACCAAAAAAAATTGAAAGAATTTAAGCAAAAATAATGTTTAGGGAAGTGGTTGAGGGCTCGTTTGAATTTGAATTCACACTATTGTGAAAGTGACAAATTTTTCAAAATTGCATTTGAACAAAGACAGATGATGACTAAAGCAAAAGCAGCAGGTTTTACAGCATCTAGATGAGACTATCAACAGGAGAGGATTGAATTTATAAACAGACCAGAATGGGCAAATTTTTATGCACGTGAAAGGCAAAATATTAAAAATGACAATTTTTTAAGCCGAGATAAAAGAGCATGAAACCTCTAGAAAAGTGTAGTATATAACTTCTACTTTTATGTGTGTGTGTGTGTGTGTGTGTGTGTGTGTGTGTGTATATGTAGCATGTTCTGCCTCGTGGAGGGAGGGGGTCTATTTTCTATTGACGTTCAAAGATGTTGTTTTGGGGTAAAAATCAGCATGGTTACTTTCTGGGTGATTTCAGCAAATTTGAGTGAGTGATACATGAAAACATTAAATGTGACATTTTCAAGATGTTCATTTATTGATACAATGTTCTGAGAAAAGGATAAAAAATTTGGGTGATGGTAAAAAAAAAAAAAAAAAAAAAAAAAAAAACAACACAACTTCTGAAGCAATAACTTTTGACTGGGTAATGATATGAACAAAATAGTATAAGAAAGACAATAGGAAAAACATCTTATTTTTTGATGATGTGTTTTGTCTTCTGACTTTATCAAGGCAAAATTGAAACAAAATGTTTTTATATACATAGTTACATTAAAATCAAAAATTTAAAAAGAGAGAGATGCTTTTGTGTAAGCCTCTTTTTGGCTTATGTTAACTTCTGGGAATGTTATATTGTCGACATGGAAGAAGAAAAAAAAAAACTCTAAAAGGAAGTTAACATTAGCCAGAAAGAGGCTTATGCAAAAGCATCTCTCTTTTTAAATTTTGGATTTTAATGTAACTATGTAAAAAAACATTTTGCTTCAGTTTTGCCTTGATTAAGTCAGAACATGAAACACGGCGGCAAAAAAAAAAAAAAAATTTTTTTCTATTGTCATTCTTAAACCAATATGTTTTATCCAAAGAATTGTTCTGGGAATTTTATTATATGAACAAAATGTAAAAGAAAGCAACTGTTCTCTAGATTTAGATATGCCCTTCAGTTATGTGCCATGTGTGATACATGCATAAGCAATCATGTATCTTTCGATACAAGACAGACGAGGCAGATTTTTTCCTGCAGTAGGTAGCCATTTCTTTCTGCGGTAGACTGGTTGCCATCCAAGGCTATAGAACCTGGTCTGTCCTGCTATTTACCCATAGCTGGGGGGAGAAGTAGAGGATTCATACCTTTCCCAAGGGTATTAGCACGTAAATGAATGTAATGGATTCCACTGGAATTTGAACTCGGTTCTTAGATTCCTCAATCCGAGCCGCTATCCATTACTTCACCATGCCTCCAAGATATGCCTTTAGCTAGCTTAAAAGTAGCAACTTCAAAAATTGCTGTCTGGACCTAGCCCACTGTGGAGGAGTGGAGAAAGAAAAACAGATAAATGGAGAAAAAGAGTGAAGGGGGGAAAAGAAAAAAAGAAGGTGGAGGAGGGTAGTTAGATATTTGTAAACATTTGTTTGTAGTAGAAATTTGAGAAAGAGATGGAAGTCTGGTTTGTAATCAATGCTGGGATCACTAGATTTAAAAAGGTTAAAAATATTTTTAATAAATGCCAAATTGTTTATATTTCTTTATTTTACTTACTGCGCCTGAAAGTGCCATTCCTGAACCCAAAAGTGTTCCACCCAGGGCACAAGAAGTGTAACTTCTGTTTTCAAAATTCAGTGGGTACCAGGCCATGGTTGCCCTCAGCATCTGGTTGGTGTGTGGCAACATGCTTAAAATGCTGCAGACAAAGATTCCTAGAGAAAGGAACAAAATATAGAATGGCCTTGATTAGTATGAAATCAAGTACAAATTAGAAATTAATACAGTCTCAATTAGTACAAGTTGGTGTTTGGTTAATATTTGTTATATTGTGTACAGTTGAAATTACATACAGTAAAACTTCATCCATGCCAACCAGTTTCACTTTAGAAACTAAAGCTTCCTGGCAAAATATATTTCCAAATAGCAAAATATAAACAAAAACAACAAAAAAAAAAAAAGACAGACATAAACATTTATTGGTAGTTTGAAAATGATTTCAAGAATTCAACAGAAAAAGTTCAAATTAATAAAAAAAAAAAAAAAAAAAATTTGATGAAAATTTTTTTTATCTGATTGTGCGTGTGCATTTCAAGATGTTATGAGGTTTAATACTGTGCTGGTGTCTATTAAAATTCTGAAAGTATTTTGGTACATGTGTACTAAAATACCAAAAATTTTCCATGTTTTTATTTTTTGTTATTTGTCAATCAAAATAAAGGAAATAAATTCAATATAAACAATCAAATAAAAAAAAATAAAAAAAGTAAGATTTTTCTTGTGGGACGGATGAAAGGAAAGGTGACACTATAAAAAGCAACATACTGCTGGAGACACAATCAAGATTGGTTCTAACCACAACCATATACACAGCTGTATTTGCATTATTACTAGAAACAGCCAGAAAATAGTATATTTGACCCACCATAATGCTGAAACAAAGTGAGACATGGCCATGGTCATTTGAAATTTCTGTTTAAGATTAAAAAAACTCATAAAAGTTGAAGAGACCTACCTTCCTGAAAAATATGAAATAAAGAAACAGTTAGTAATGTGTACTTGGACAACAATTCATGTTTATAAATCAAACTCAAAATTTTACAAGATAGTAAGTATCTATCTGAAATTTCAAAATCAAACTGAGGCCGTCCCTTGGCCATGGGTATCTCTCATGAGTATGAGCTTATTTGCTTAAAGGGTTGTCCCAAGTACACCAGCTGCACGATTCATCCCTATAAAAACAGGCATACTGGATAAGAGAATACAACCAATCAAAAATATATGGGTGGGGGTGTTTCACTAAAATAAGATTTATTCTGAGGTGGAAAATGACATAAGAACATTTTTGTGTAAACTCATTTAAGGTGATTTATCTAAAATATTCAAGCAAAATAATTATAATTTTTATGAAAAATATAATGAATAAAAATATTGAAAATTTAATGAATTTGTTTTGTTTTTTATTTATTCCTTTTTCAAACATTAGCATTTTAGCTTTTAGCATAAAAACATTAAAATAATTAGGAAATACATTTTAGTATTTCCTAATTATTTTAATGTTTTTATGCTATAAACAACTATAAATGATAATGTAAAAAAAACAAAAACATTTTGATTTCAGGAAAGTTTAAACTTTTTTTTGATTGATTAAAGTTGTTTTTGGGACTGCTCTAGGATAGTGGTAAAAAAAGTCTGGAGTTCTTTTTTTTTTTAATCAATTCACTTCAAGCAAGGCAATTATTCCACTAAGATGCAAGAAGCTACTGAGAGCAAAAGAGATTGAAATAGAGTTTAAGGAACTAAACAGGAAAACAATGTATAAACCTCTACTCTGATTCAAAAGACTGGGGGAGGAGTGTGATCTGGACAGTTTGTTGCCATAAAGTAATACACAAATATCACAATGTGGTCCGTGGCATTATATTTCACAAGGAGTAATATCTGTCTGTTAAGCAAGCATAGATTTGAAATAAAGAATAAGATGAATTTTTGTAGAATGGAAAATTGAGTGTTATGATTTAAAAACAGAAAAGGCACTAAAAATGAGTCCAAAAGGAAAAATAGTGAAAAGCTTGATATTTCATCTAGAAATTTAGAGAACTTAAAATTATTAAGGTTCTACAAGTAAAAAATTATACAGTTCATAATCTTATCTGTAGCTTTATTCAATTTAGAATGGAGAATACAGAATACGTATAAGGGGCGATAATCCACACCACAATGTCATAACTTGAAGAAGTAGTAAAACAAGTAAGACAATAAATACTAAGAATAAATAAGATAAAATGTGCATCTGTTATTGTGAGAATTTGAAGAAGAAAAATATTCATTTGATAGAGAAATAATCTGTGATATAATATATATACAATTAAAATTGAGATTGTACAATACCAATTTATAAAAATCAGGTACCTTCAAATGGAAACTGATTTTAATAAAACTTTTGTTTCTGAGATAGATTATTGAATAAGTGCGATTTTTCTACCTTACGTCCTTTTCCATTGTTTTCAAGCCAGATCAGCATGTTATTATTTACTTATGATCACGGTCCATGAAAAGTGTTCAGATGAACTACATTCCTTAGTTCCACCAGGTCTAACCATGCAAGCTTAGGTGAATATGGTAGGTGGAGGCAGAACAGGACAGAAATGCTCCAAATTTTTTTTCAATGTTATTTTTGTGGTATGTAGTCTTGTATTGTCATGGAGAACAATATTTTTTCCTTTGATCTAGTGTTTATGCTGCCTTTGCCATACAAGAACGAAGGTGTTAATGTACTCCAAATTTATTCACACCTGCCACGTATGATTAGTAATTAGGATGATACATTCGTCATTACAATTGGTTCCCAAAAATGGAAATTACTTATAATTGATAATTAAAAACGCTACTTATTAATAGAAATCAATTATTATTTCTGATTGAACAGAAAATAGGAAAAATGTACCTGGAAATCAATGAGAAAAGGATTTCAACTTTTATTAAAATATTTAAAGTAGATACTTACGAATGGTTTTGTTTTAAACGCAATTTGTTCTATTGTATATCGGGAATATATTTTAAGAGTAGGTACTTCCAAAAATGCCCTCCCCACTCTCCAAAAAAAAAAAAAAAAAAAAAAAAAAAAAAAATGTAAGGTTTAAAATGAAGTTTTAAAAATGAAGAATCTTTCTTGGAGTTTTTATTTTAGTTTTAATTTTAAGCTAATAGATTAAATTTAATATTCCCAATAAGCAAAATACTTCGCTGTATTTAAAAAACTAATTTAAATTGACTGGAAGGTTTTTTTTCCCCTAAAAAGGTTAGCGCCATTTTTTAATCATCTTTCATTGCAATGTAATTCTCTTTATTAGAAAATTTTCCAAAAACAAAAATATACTTTTCTAAAACTTTATTTGAGGAATATTAGCTAAATTAAAGTATAATTAACCTGATTTGAAACAAATATTATTTACTTTAAGTTTAAAATATCACAAAAATTCATTTTTTAACCTGATAGTAACTGTTTTGACATGCTGAAAGCCTGCTGACAAGTCTAATGTTGTTCTATGGAGACTATCTGTAAAACATAATATAAGAAAATGAAAGCCTTAATCTTAAACATTTAGGAAAATATTCTCTGTAATCTAATGTTTTATTAAATTTTAAAAGTGTTGACTTTAAATTTACTATAGTCAACACTCTTATTTTCTGATAATGCCATGTATGGTGGCCCATACTTACAAAAATGGGCACATTTATACATATATAAAAAAAAAAAAAAAAAAATCAAACTTTAAAAAAAATATTGGTGCTTGATGATTTGTATTAAGCTTTTCCATTTATGATAAGTTAATATAATTTTCAACTAATAATATCTAAAAGACTGAAATTAATACAGAATTTAAAAAAATTTAAGACTTAATAAATTTTTCAAAAAAAAAAAAAAAAAAAAAAAAAAAATGAAATCAATTCTTGTAAAACTTCATTATTAATTGAATTTTTTTTTCTTAAGACAATAGTGCCCTTAATGTATCTTATTTATAAAAGCAATTAAAAGCTTTTCTAATTAAATAATGTGATAGTTTTATTGCATTTTTATTTTATGATTCAGAGCAAATTTTCAATAGATGTTGTTTTTGTCTAACAATAGCAAATTGATAATTTAAATTCTCCAAAGGGTCCTGCTTTTAACCAATATAAATACAAATGGCTAAAATTTTAATTTCTCAAATTTCATGAAATTAAGTAAGTGGCGGTAACTTATGTAAAAAAAAAAAAAAAAAAAAAAAATTTCATTCATTTGTGAATAAGTCATGAAAATTTCATTAAAATCCAACAATTATTTGATTTTTGCAAGAATTTCCAAAACAATGTGTTTTTAATGCCAAAAAAATGATAAAAATCTTAATGCTGATGCAAGAAAACAAGATTTTTAACATTAAAAAATTTAATAAAATAATCAAAAAATACTTTGGTCTTTCCTCTTATTAATAAACATTTTGATGATAAAAACTTTGTTTTTATCTAGTTTGGGGCCTTTTTTCATCATGGTATGCTCTTTTTTAGAAAATCTTTGGAGGTACTGATTTAAAAGTAATATGAACTTATGCATGAAACTTGTTGCTATCTCATCATGGTGTAATGTTATCAAGTTAGTTTCACAAATCATTTTCCAGTGAGTAGTGATTTTTGTTCCTCCCTTGATTCCCATACTTATATATATATATATATATATATATATATATATATGTAAGGTTTTATGTATATATGTTTATGTGTGTGTGTATATATATATATATATATATATATATATATATATATGTATGTGTGAGTAGATATGTTATTGTGTATGGGTGTATCTATGTATGTTTTTGGGCATATAAATAGTAGGTCCTTACTAGATTAAATATTAGTTAATTTTTATGTTTATGCTAAATTTGTAACCTGTAGGTGAATTTAGTTGCTTTAGCTAATTTTCTTGATTACACATCGGTTCTCTTATAAATAAATTATTTAACTCCTCTGTTTAAAACTTCTCTGTTAAATTTTAATCGCCACCTTCACCTTTAGGCCTTCCTGTTCTTTCTTCTGATACACCTCTCTCTAGAACTTTCATACATTTCCCTCTCACACTTGTTTCCCACTCCCACACATACACTCTCATTAAAATTTTATTTTTTATACCTGGAGTTATATTTTCTGATTTCTTTCTGAATTAGTAGGTCTGATGAATTGGATTGTGATTACGATTCCAATGTAATAAATTGTAACCATGGAATATTAGTGTTTGAGCCTTTTTTTTTTTAATTTTATTCTTACTCTGTCCTGGACATTGAGTTCTACCTGGATTCTATCCTCTTGGAAATTTATATATATATATATATATATATATATATATATATATATATATATATAGAGAGAGAGAGAGAGAGAGAGAGAGAGAGAGAGAGAGACCACTAATATTTTTTATATATATATATAGAGAGAGAGAGAGACCACTAATATTATTATATATATATATATATATATATATATATATATATATTTATATTTACCATCTGTGAAACACCTCTAGAACAAGTAGCCTTTTGTCAAACAAGTGCCCCCCAGAAAAGGATGTGGGACACAGAATTGGAGCTGCACACACACATTTGGTAAGCTAATGAAACATGTCTTCACCAACAAAGATATGAACTTAACAAAAATAATCATGGTCTATAAATGCTGTTGTCATTTCAACTTTGCTGTTGTGAAACCTGAACTCTATATGCTTGCAACATACAAAAATTAAAACGCTTTCATCAGCAAAAGCTTTGTTCATTCTTGAACATCAAATGGAATTACTATATGACCAACACTAATGTCCTGGAAAAAGCCAACAGTCAAAGCATCAAATTGCTGATTATTAAACACCTTCACTGGTCAAGACATGTAGCAAGAATGGAAGAGTCAAGGTTTCCAAATTAAGTTTTATTCAGTAAGCTCAGTTCAGGGAAAAGACCACAGGTTTGTCCTCTTTGAAGATACAAGGACCAACTTAAAAAAAAAAAAAACTACGAAAGCCTAGATTGTTTGAAAAACAAGCATAAGACCATACTAAATGGCAATGTTCCATTACCATCAGTACCAAAAACTTCAAATGACTGTCGATTTGATGGAGAGTTCTAAAATGAAATGCAGGCAGCGTGTGTATGTGTTTTTAAAGAATTAAACTGAGAACAGAAAAATTCATTCAAAAGAAAATACTTGCCTTTTTATTTCAAAACATGGTTATTGATAATGTAATAGTCCAAATTTAAATAACTCCTAATACTAGAATTTCAGACAGGAATTTTATAATCACTGGTATACTTTTCATCAAACAATTTTTCCATGCAAAAAAATTTCAGTTTTCAGAATTTCAGATAAGAGTACATTGTATAACTTATACAGTTAGGTGCATAATAAATCAGTAACTTATACAGTTGGTGCATAATAAATCAGTAATTTTTTTCTAAAAGAAATCTTCTACTACTCTGTTTATAAATTTTATACTTTTGAACCTTTAAATGATTTTCAATCCCTCCCATTTTATTGCAACTTCTGTTTATTGCATATGATGAAAAATTCTGATGTCTACAATTATTAAAGCCACCCCTCCAACTGTGTAAAGCAATTGAATGTAGTTTCATCATCACAATACTTACCACTGACAACAGCTGAGAAGAATGTTTTCATCAAAATAAAGTTTTCAAACAACAATTGCTGCTGCATTCGATTTGCCTCAAACACTAGAAAAAGGAGAAAAATAAAGCAATGTTAAATAAATAAAGCAATGTTATTACCACTTTCTTTTTTTTGTTTTTAAGATAACTACAATAACAAAAAAGAAAAAGGAAAACCACAAAATCTAGAGCAAAAAAAAAAAAGCTCCCAAAGTATGTCAATATTCATGAGGTTTTGAATTCAGAGTTGCTACCAAAGGCTATAAGATCCTGTCTAGAATGCTATTTACCCATATCTGGAGAGGGTGAAGAAAGGATGGATCCATATCTTTCCTATATATAATGTAATGAACTCAACTGAGACTGAACTTGGCTCTCTGATTCTTCAATCCAAGCCACTATCCATTACTCTCTCTCTCTCTCTCTCTCATATATCATTATTTTCTTAGGGTAGGTACTTTCATGAGATCGCTAAAAACAGAGCATAGCATGATGAAAAAGACGCCAAAGTTGATGAAAACAAAATTTTAGCGTCTAAATGCTTATGTTATTATTGAGAGGAAAGATCAAATTATTCTTTATTTATTTTTTAAAATTTTTCCTTCTTTTTTAGAACATTGTAAATTTTGATTAAAAAAATCTTGTTTCTCTTTTTATGAACTGGGCTGATAAAATAACATATAAAATTTTAGCGCGTTTTTTCCCTGTTTGACACACATTAATTTGGAAAATCTTGCAAAAATAAAAATAATCGTTGGATTTTAGCAAAACTTTCAGAAACTATTCACAAATGATGGAACTTATTATAAACATCTTTTATTTTTAGTAAAGTCATGGCAGAAATTTTTTTTTTTCATATGTATTACCCCCTCTAACTAATTGTAAGAAAACTCTATAATTTCAATTTTGAGGAGATTAGTGATTATATTAGTTAAAAGCACAATGCTTTGAGGAAACCAAATCATGTTTTTGTTTTTTTTAGTTGGAACCCCTCTACCTGAAAATCATTTCTGAAGTGTAACATACAAAAGTCAATAAAACAAAAATATTATTTAATTTCAAAAGCTTTTAATTACTTTTATTTATTCCAATAAACATGGACAATATTGTCTGAAAGCAAAAAGATATTTCGATGAAAAATGAATTCTTAAAACAATTACCTACAATTGTTTGTTATTTCTGAAATATTTATTTTTATTTTTACATTATGTTGTTAATTCTTCTAAAATTATGGAAAAGCTTGTAGAACTTAACGAATGCTGTTTTTAAGTAGATATATATTTACAGATTATAATTTCCAAAGCTTATTACAAACTAACGACCCCTCTTATTTTAAAAAAATTAATTTGTGTCAATAATTTTTACCAAATGAAATCTACGGAAGCCGGAAGTATTGTGCGTGCAATAAATAAAAAAAGTCAGCAGTGCAGCACTTGTATCTTATTTTTTTTTTTTTATATAGTATTTATAATTTCTCCAGATAGTATCAACAAACTTATGGTACAGTACTTAAAAAAAAACCAAAAAAAAAAACCGGAATGGCGAAAGTTTTTTTACTTTAATTATTACAAGGTAGTACTTAAGCATGTCCGCTTAAAAAAATATGTCCATTCTGTCCGTCCGTAGGGGAACTCGAATCTCACGTCAGCTGTCAACAATTGATAGACGGTATCAATTCACACTTGTCAATTCACGCGTGGTTCAAATCGGCTCTTTTATTTTAAAAAACATTTTTCTACGAAGAAAGTAAGTAAAAGTTTCTTTTAAATTATTTTAAATAAACTTCAAATTTTCTAAATTTTTTCGAATAAATTTTGAAATACGTATAATTAATTTTTAAATGAATTTTAAACGAAGAATTTAACTTATTTTTAAAAATTTTAAAAATGGCTTAAATCAAGTTTTTTTTGTTATTTGGTAAACAAGATTTGTAACTAAAATTTTGGACATGTTAAGTATGAGTAAAAAATTTCAAAAAATATTCAAAAAATACTTTAGTGTTTCTTCTCAATAATGAAATATACATTCAACACAAGGAAATTTTTTTTCATTAATTTTCAGACCATCCTTGTCATACTATCGATTTTCATGAAGTTACCTATCTTAGGGGTACAAAATTTTGTTTTAGCCTTTACTCTAACTAAAATATATTATATTTAAAAATCTCTGTCCATGAAATTAAAAAAAAAAACACATTTTAGTATTTTAATATTAATTGTAATAATTCTATAAAAATAAACATTTATTTGAAAAAATTCCCCCCACCCTGACATGTAAGAAAAAATGGTGAGGAGAAAGTCTTTGATATATAAGTTGTCTGTTTATTGCCCCCTTTCCACTTTTTATAGCATGGTTATCAAGTCACTGATGGTAGAGATAGGAATAGTTGACTAATATCATATTTCCTCAACACAACCCCAAGACACGCCTCACCTCACGCCTCACCCAAACACTCCAGTTGACAAGTTAAGGTTGCCACTTTCTTTGATTTTTGCTGACTTTAAGGCTAAATTTAATTTTTCCCTTTTCCAATTGATACATTCAACTAAAAAATGATTAAAAATATATAGTGTAGGCATAGAAATGAATCCTACATGTTGACTGGCAGTGTTCATTCATAGATTCATGTTGCTTATATCTAGAAACACCTTCCATATAAATATGGTCACTTATATTGAATATAAAGTGCTGGTGTTAATAAAACAGTGCTCGATATAATACAATAGAGCTATTAAGTATATATTAATAAATATTATCCCTCACTGTTCACAAACTAGCCGTCATAATATAGACCAAATGAGAAAAAAAACTTAATATTTTTTAAAGAATCACAATCTAAATAATGCCGCCACCACCCATGCAAAAGTCATCATCTTTCTAGATGTAATAATAATGTTTACCATAAACCATTTACAAAAGAACTATTTTTACTATATGTTAGTAAAGATTCAAACCAACACCACAAAAGTTTAGGTAATTTGCATAAATCAGTCCAAGTTAGATTATCCACCAACTCCACCATTAAGGAAATATTTGATAATGTTAAAGCTAAATATATAAGAGCATTGGAACTAAGCAATCATAAAGTAGATTTAGAATATTTGGAAAAAACAAAGATGGTAATAATAATAATAATAAACATGTCAAATTTATGTTTTCCATATTGAATACTATGCAAATATCAAAGTCATAATAAAAAATATCCCTGATGGCTTTCAACAATGGAAATTAAAAACCAACAAAGACCCATCAGAGAAATAATTTCCAGCTCAAAACATGATCTTCAGAATATGCCCAACATTAAAAAAAGAAAAATAAAGATTAAAAAATGAAAGTAGATAAATACATTTACTAGATCCACTTTCATTGAAGCTGATCATATAAATCACTTAACAGCATAAACACACAATTAGTCAGATTGTCCAGCCTTCATGCTATTTTGTTCAAGACCAACTGCTCTCCATGTCACCATGGCAGTGAGGAACCTAGCATCCAAAGAAACCACCATAAATCATAGCTGATAACAGCAAGAAAGAATTTTTACAATTTGACTTTTATTGTACCTTTCTTTTTATTATTTTCAAATCAAGTCAACCTACAGCGCGGTCCGAAAGTCTTGTCACCCATACATAATATAATTTTCTATTTCAACACACTGTGTGGTATTATCAAGGAGAAAGTTCCACATGAACAATACCAGAATACCTACCAGTTGAAGGATGCTATTCAGAGAGCCTTTGCAACAATCAACAAAGCTCAGCTTTGTAAAGTATCACACAGATCATGGCACCACATCATTTTGTGCTATGAAAATGATGGTGTTCATACAGACCTTCTCAATGTGTGACAGCATCAAAGAAAGTGAATGAACTGAATCCAGTACATATACTTTGTATTACTGTATTACCTGTTCTCATTACTTTTTGGTAGGGCATGACAAGATTTTCAGAGCATTCTGTACTTTGAAATGCATCTGATTTCATGGGACTGACATTTACAATTTGAATTAATACAAAAATATATTTCCTGCCTTACACACAAAAGAAGGGAAGAAATAAACTAACATATTTCACTCTATTCCAACTGTTTAAAAATCTAAAGAGCATAATATATGCAGATATATAAACTTAGTATTTGTTATATGTCAATATAATGAGAAAGCTCTACTCAACATATTCCAAATATATGCCAAGGGCTCAAAAGCTAGTAGCCTTTTTGCACAAAACCATTAGCCTTGTTTGGGGTGAAATGATTTAAAAAAAAAAAAAAAAAAAAAAAAAAAAAAAAAAAAGAAAAAGAAAAAAGGCGCGATGGGTAAATTGTCGCCATTTTATATTTTTAAATTCATGCATGCACATTGTTTTTGATTTTGTCAACTGCACAGTATAGTAAGGTCAGTTGGGCACCATCTGTGAGAAAAAGAGCACCATGACACAATTCACTCTGCCAGGAATTTGGAAACAGCATGCTGTACTGCTTGGCATTCATACCAGAAGCAACAATATGAACATTTTAAAGTGTTTGGGTGTCAATCTGAGGATTCAGAGAGTTGGATGAGCCTAATGGTGATTACGAAGGTACGGCAGCTTGGAAAACTCACTCTGACCATTCTGATAAGAACTCCTGAATTGAGAGCTGACATCAAGCGCCTTGTCAGACAATTTCTGCGGTCACATCATCCCTTACAACTGGCTACCTAACTCCCCAGATTTCAACCCCCTTGATTATTATGTGTGTGGTGTAGTTGAGCACAAGATCAACAAAACTCCTTGTAACACCAAAAGAACTGAATTTGCATGATTTAGACAATTTATCCATCACATCTTGTATATATATTAATATTACAAATCAATAACATCAAAATACATAAAATTACTAGAAAATGGTTTCAAGGACAGCAGAATTTTTATCAATAAACTGAACTGAATGGAACTACAGTGATAATAGTCAATAAATCTATCACACAATAATACAATAGATTTATCTGACCCTCTAGCAATGATGAGTCAAGTTGTCATAAAACTTTTATTTATTATATATATATATACACACAAGTATAGGATTGTTGTATATGGAATAAATTCCAATAACCAGCAAATACTATTCTTAAAAGAGTACTCAATACAGAATAGAGCAAATATAATTATTTATTCGAAAATTGTAGCATAAATAGGTTATAAAATCACTACAAAAATAGCCATTTTGTTTCAACACTTCTGGTGTCTTATCAAGTGATGGTGTTGAAATAAGACACCAGAAGTGTTGAAACAAAATGGCTATTTTTGTAGTGATTTTATAACATATTTATGTTATAATTTTTGAACATATATATTATATATATATATATATATATATAACCATCAACTGCTTACTTTTTTTTTTAAAGACTCTGACACCACTTAAGTAGAGTGGTCCACTTGTAAAAGAAATAGGAGGAAATAATTTTTGTAGACTAGCATTCAAGGAGCAACATTTATTTTTATCATTTTATAATTTAGTGGCTGTCATAATATCGATACAGTGTATTCAATCCCTAACTTTTTACAGAATTATCTGAACTTAATTATTCTGGACATGAAAACAGCCTTTAAAAAATATATTAGTTTTGAATCAAGAAACGGCTACATTTTATTTTTAAAGAACAAAAATGTACATAAAAATTAATAAAAGTAACATATCCGTATTTTCCTCAATTATTATTAAGGACACACGGTGGAGTAATGGATAGTGGCTTGGATTGAGGAATTGGAGAGCCCTGTTCGAATTCCAGTCAAATCCATTTACATTCACTTACGTGCTAATGACCTTGGGAAAAGTATGAATCCTCCTCTTCTCATCCAGCTATGGGTAAATAGTAGGACAGCCTGGGTTCTATAGCCTTGGATGGCAACTGGTCTACCACAGAAAGAAATAGCAACCTACTGCGGGAAAAAATCTGCCTCGTCAGTCATGTATCGAAAGATACATGATCGCCTAAGCGTGTATTAAACTGTAAACTGAATCATTATCCTCCCAAAATAATGTTTGTGCACGTGTTTCTGAAAAAAATCCTATCCCACTCCCACCAAAACATGCAAGTATCAATGAAAACTGTAGTGTAGAGGGTGTAGACAGTTTTTTTTAAACTTTTTACATTTTTGTAAATAACAACCAGGTTCAATAACTCTGTAA
Organism: Acanthosepion lycidas; assembly: GCA_963932145.1. NCBI lineage: Eukaryota > Metazoa > Mollusca > Cephalopoda > Sepiida > Sepiidae > Acanthosepion > Acanthosepion lycidas. Next base: position 82,211,861 of record OZ010588.1, on the reverse strand, counting down.
AAACCTGGGATCGATTTTTAACTGTATCGATATCATGAACAGAACCCCATTTCTAAATCAATAAAAAATAAATCAATATTTTTCGAGGCGGACAAATATGGCTCGAAGAAGGTCTAAAAATTATTCCCCGATTTTTTTTTCATATTTTTAAGAACGAGTGATGAACCAGTTTCCAAGACATGTTTTTTTTTTTTATGTTCTCGTATAATTTCTATGCCTCAAATTTAAAACAAAATAAACAGAAATTTAACTTTATGTGTAACTGTGTAAAAAAGATTTAAAAAAAAAATTAAATTCATAGAAAATTAAAATAACCGAACGTGAATGTAATAAAAATAATAAAACAAATTTAAAATAAAAAGTATAAAAAGAGCAAAAATCGACTTTTTTTTCATACTATATAAAAAGAGAAACCTTTAACAAAAAAGATAACAATTTACTAAAAAAAAAAAAAAATATCGGATTCATGAAGTACTGATTACAAATCAGTCGGGTCACATGACTAAATAAAAGTAATATAATTAAATGATAGTTTGTTAGCAGGTAATAAAAAAAATGTTTAAAAAGCTGTCATTAAACATTATTTTTTTTTTTTTACTTGCCTAATGATTCTCTAAATAATATTTTATTTTTAACATTCAAGTTTTAATGCAAAAAATAATTTTTAAAATAAAAACCCACAATTGAAAGAATTTAAAAAAAATGTTTGTTGTCAGCCGAAACGAGATAGGTTATGAATTAGTCTATATACCTTGGAGTTTCTGCAGCAAAAGTCCGAGGGCTGTGCCACAGGAAAGAGTGGCCAACAACCATTGTATAGATGGAGAACGGTGATTAAAAGTAAAGAATAAACGTCGGCCATCGCTCAACATTCTCGTTTGGCCCACACGAATGGCGCCAAACAATCAACAGTTGTCTCCCTTGACGAACAAGCTTTTTTTTTTTTTTTTTTTTCCTTGAATTTTTTATTAAAAAACCAAGTATGCGGCAGAGACACAAACGCACATTTTAAATGGAAATAGCAAAAATAAAAGGAAACGCACAGTAAATACTTAAAAATAAGGATAGAAGCAGAAATAGGTTTCGTAAATACTAAGAGAGAAAAAAGTGAAAATGCAGAATTTAAAAGAGATGCAACAAAGAAAAATGAATCTCTTGGAAAAAGAAGTCCTGGAAACTTTGCTTACAAAATCTAAGAAACCTTCTTTATGTAGACAAAAGAATGGTTGTTGATTGTCAATGTGATTAGCTTGTAATAAGTATAAATATGTTAATGAATGTATTACACACGCACCCCTGGTCATAATGATAATCTTAAGTAAGACCACATACAAAAGAGTTAAAAAAATGAAATACTGTTTACTACTAAGTAAAGTAACAGTTACTTTAAAAATCAAAATATATTTGCGAAACATTTACATTTAATTGGAAAATGCAGTTTATCAACAAACAAGTGAAAATTTTAAGTTTTTAATTGATTTAATTTAAACAGACATTGAAAAAAGGATTTTTTTTGGGGGGTGGGGTAAAAAAGATAAGACCGTGTGTGAAAAAAAACCCAAATTACTGGACAAAAATTTTAGAACTACTCAGTGTGCTCATAACTTCAGGCGTATAGACATAGGCTCATTTTCAGTATTAAATTTCAGATTTTAAAATGGCTAAGGGTAAAATTTTAACAAAGTTCGAACAGGGCAGGATTGTTGAACTTCAAAGACGTGGTCTTTCGCAATGAGACATTGCAAATGAAATTGGCCGTAGCAAAACTGTTATTGTGACTTCATTAAAAATCCGGATTCGTATGCTTCTAAAAAAATCAAGCGATCGCCCCAATAAAGTCTCACCATCTCTAGACAGACGCATTAGGCGAGAAGTTAAGAGAGAGTCAACCCTAACATCAAATCAGATAAAACTAAAAGCGAATAAAGATGCTGAATACAGCTCTCGAACAATTCGACGGCATTTAAATTTTCTCACACGACACAGTGGAGGTGGATCAATTATGGTTTGGGGTTCATTTTCGTACAATGGAATTCTTGTGTTACAAGAGGTTAAAGGTCGTCAAACAGCTCATTGACATGTTAAGAAAGGCATCGCTAATCACTGTAGGCCCTCATCTATGTGGAGAAAACTGGATTTTCCAGCAGGACAATGCTGCAATCCACAACGCTCTCCAGATCGAAACCCAATCGAGAATGTTCGGGGATGGATGGAAAAGGATGTTTATAAACATGGATCACAATTTGAAACAGTGGATGCTCTTCGTGCTGCAGTTTATGCATCCTGGGCGAGCATCCCAAGCACAAGTTAATAATGAGTAATGAGTATGCCAAAAAGCGAATTTACATTCGCAAAAATGGAGGATATACTGAGAATTAAATTGTCATTGTGACTTATTTGTTCTGTATTTGCTATATTTATTTACAATACATCTTTATGACCAACCAAAAAAATCCTTTTTTCAATGTCTGTTTAAATTAATCAGTTAAAAGCTTAAACTTTTCACTTGTTTGTTGATAAACTACATTTTTTAATTAAATGTAAATGTTTCGCAAATATGTTTTTGATTTATGATTAAAAGTAACAACAGTATTTTATTTTTTTAACCCTTGTATCTGGTCTTAAGATTTTTTTTGACCAAGAGTGTGTGTGTGTGTGTATGTATTAAATCTTTAACCTCTATATTTGTTTTTTGTATGAATGATTCATGTAATTATAAGTTGAACAGCACCTATAATCGAAATTAAAATAACTGATCCAACGTGCAACTTTCGGATAAGTGTGACATTTCTGTAATTATTGAACAAAATAGTTCATGCCACATTGACGGAAAACCTACTAAGTACAAAAGAATTCTTACTATATTTGTACAAAAACGCACAACCTTAAAATTCGAACTCAGTGTTGCGACCGCACGTTCCAAAATAATAACATTTCTCATAGCATTTTTTCGGATTACAATATTTTCGTTGTCCTCTTATTTACCGAAAAGTAAAAAAAAAAAAAAAAACAAGAACAAATCTATTTCCATACCTGAAGATGTCTGTAGGAACAGACGAAAGCTTGTAAAAACTAAAAATGACCTTATGAAACTGGAATTTATAAACAGGGATCATATCATTATCATTCATATACAGGTTCGGACTGTAAAACTTACCGAAATTGTTTGCGAAGATGTATTTTCGCCATTTAAATCATTTAACCTCTATATCTGTTTTTTGTATGAATGATTCATGTAATTATAACGTGTTGGAGCAGCAGATCATTAACAGACAATGTATTGTCTGATCATGAGTGGTTCTAATGTTTGCTTTAATTTCTGGTGAAAATAAAGACAAAAATTGTCCAACATTTGAATATTTTTTAAATTTATTTGGTCCTAAGCTTTCGGCTCACATGAGCCATACTCAGAGTGGTTATACAGCTTTTGACGGTGGATATCTTTGTTTCATGTCTGTTTCGTATTCATTGGTGTTTCAAGTCACGTAGGAGGCCTCAAAAAATTTGGCGCAAATTTGTATCTGCTTAGAACACTAAAGCAATATGATGCGTACGTAGTTGAGAACGTACGAAATTATGATGTTTCTTTTTGTTTTTTTGTTTATTAGCCAATCAGAAAGCATTTTTAGTTACTTCTCGTCCGGAGCCGATTTTAATGGATTGTTGGATACTTGGATTGATTTGAGATAAATTTCGTTCTGAGTCACTTTTAATGGGTTTTTAAGCAAATGTAGAAGTCTGATTCTGATGGAACAGAAGAATTTGCTGATAATACAAAGCAGACAATAACATAGACATGGAAAAATTTAGGAAATTTCCTACTCTGAACTAATAATAGCTAGTACTGCTTCGTTCTTGAGATGATGACCCTAGTTAGGCAGGAGTTGGGGATTGGAAGGTTATTACCTCTAAACTAGGATATTTCAACAGTACCTCACAATGTCACCAAACTTTGTCAACTGATCTTTATGTGGCTTCATATATGTGATTAACCAATTTCTTACTTGTTTGTGAACATTGCAAGAGATCATATTTGATTTCTTTTTTTATTTTGACAAACTTCAGATATTTCAAGGATGAACTGGCCATAACAATATGACAAGGAATATTACACCAGTGTTTCATTTTCCCCTCTCCACACACATTTACGTACAAAAGTAAAACTTAGCTCAAGCTTCATAAAAAAAAAAAAGAAAAAGTGAAGCACTTCTTGGTGAGGACCGAGCTCATTAACTAGTAGTAAAAATTTTGCTTCTCAACCATCGACTTACATAGATTCTATTGCAGGACATAGTAAAAAGAAAATCAATAATTTTTGAAGTATTCATCAACTACTCTTAGCGAGCGTACGAGACAGCACGCTAACCTTTGATGTCACTCTAAGTGGCTTTCTTTCTTTGGTTTAGGTGTAAGGGAGACAACTCCCACGATCGCATGAACAAATGAACTCTTCAATGTATGAAATACAAAATAACTTTGTTCGTGGCACTTCTTTTTCCCGTCATTGGCTTTTTGGGAGTTTTTTTTTTTCTGGAAAGAAATTGTGAGAATTATCAAAATGAGCGGTCATAATCATGGCCACAGTCACAGTCACAGTCACAGCCACAACCATAACATAATGCCAGACCTCATAAGTAGCAGTGTTAGTATCGATCTGAACAGTGGGGGACATACAGGAGGTAAACTCAATTTGTTTTTTTTTTTCGTTCGTCAAATAATTCAAAACTTAAGTTTTTAACATACACCGCAGTGGCTATCTGCCGTAGATTTAAATGCTGCACATTACAGATTAAAAAATAAATATCGTAAACCAGTCAATATACAGATTTTCATCTGTTACACTGATAATCCCAAGGAAAAAAAAATAAGGGCTCTTTTTGAGTTTTGTGAAAATATACATGCTTATGACCCCCCCCCCCACGGCCTTTTTTTCCGTAAAAATATCTAAAAAAAAAGAAAAAAATCCTCTCAGTCTTCTATGCGACGTTAAAGCGAAGCTAATTTACCCAGTTATTGTTTTTTAAGTCTAACCTATAACGGGACAAAATCCCAGCCTCTTCCACCTCAAAAAGTGGATAAAATCTCAGTAACTGTCATAAAAATAAATATATAAAAAGATTCGTATAAAAAGAAATTAATTTAACATTGAAAATTCAAGGAACTTTTTTAATTCAAATCTTAATGTCAGATTGAGACAATAATAATAATAATAATAATAATATCCAATTCCAACACTTTTTATGTACAATATTCAATATATACACTCTAATGTCAAATTTGGACAATAAACATATTATCCAATATTTTGTACTCACAAATTTATGCTACATAATGAATAATCACTTGAAATAAATGCACAGTTGAATGAAGAAAAGTGTAGCTAGCTCTACACATGATTCTGGGTTAGTTCATTCAGATGATGCCCACTAACATTTAATAATAAACACAATGATCTCAAAAGCAAGGATGAAAAACGTGGAATTCAAATAAATATGCCAAAATTTATTCTTCATAAATACAAAAATACAATTCCAAGAAAATGTGAAAGGTAGATGTTGAAAAGAGTTCCAAGAAATCAGATGAAAAGCTGTGATTGGGAATTTGAAATCTAGTAATGAGAAATGTTCATTTTTCATGTGCAAAAATAGGTTGGAGAAAAAAAAAGTTTATGTAGAACTGCTGATGATTGATATATTACACCAAATCAGTATTGGGAACACAGGAAAGAAACAGATAGGATGATAATGTGTAGAATACTGACCGGAAGAGTTGATACACACACACAGTAAATACCTGGAACTAAAAGAATAGTGCACAGAAAAGAATGGTGTATGCCAATGACAATTGCTGGATATAGAAAATGCTGCTGTGCCCCAGAGAAGAATGGTCTATGTCAAGGACGATTAGTTTGTGTATAAGATGCAGAAGATTGGTATGCAACAGGAATGACTGCTATGCGTAGAAAATGCTGGAGCACAGCAGGGGCTGCTGACAAACTCGGGAGATACCAGAACAAGTGGTCATGTGCTGAGGATGCTGGAACTGTTAACAAGCACTGAAGAATACTGGAATGAACACTGGCCCATGTGCTCAGGGGAGAAGAACTTAAATTTGTCCTTAAAAGGACGATTGGTAACCGCATACCATGTAATCAGGGGAAAGACAGAGTCTTAGTTCTGAAATGGATTCTCACTGTGTGAGTGTAGAACATTCATGATTTATTACTGATTCGATACAGCAATTGTGGGTCAAGATTGGTCATCGCTAGCTATCTTATACCTAGCTAATTGGATTTGTGACCCATTCATCCATTACAATATACTCATTCACCATAAGAATTTATGTCAACATTTGCTCCTTCATACACCCAAATTCCTCACACATACAGAGTAAAAACTACCCCAGGAGTTAAAAATTTAGCTATGCAAAACAAATATATATTATATCAGTTTATTATGTGCCATGTGTGATACACACTTAGGTGATCATATATCTTTTGATACATGACAGACTAGGTAGATTTTTTCTCACAGGTTGCCATTTCTTTCTGTGGTAGACCAGTTGCCATCCAAGGCTATAGAACCCAGTCTGTCCTGCTATTTACCCATAGCTAGAGGAAGAAGAAGATTCATACCTTTCCCAAGGGTATTAGCATGTAAGTGAATGTAATGGATTCAACTGGATTTGAACTTGGCACTCTGATTCCTCAATCTGAGCTGTTACCCATTACTCCACCATGCCACATTATCAATGAAATGAAATGATGGGGATGAATGATCCTGAAAAAGGAAAGATGTTAGTAGGACCTGTCCACCCCACAAAAATAAGAGTGACTGCTGTATTCTGTCTTCTGACAAAATCAAGAGGCTCTCTCACTAAGGGAGGAAAAAAGATAAAAAATATGGGCATTAAAAAAAAAATCCAGTCAAGATAAAAAGTCAGGCCAAAACAAACTGGGGAGGTAGGGAATCTTGACTTGGATCATAACTAAAGAGAAAGCTGATAACAAGCCAAGAATGACACATTAACTAGGTACACTTAGAAGAACCTATTTTAACTAGGAGAGGGCTCCTCAGGAAAACCGTCTGGTTGAGACTTAGGATAGACTTAAAAATGAAAATCAAGGCTAGCTCGTTCATGTGAACAAGACTTACCACAGTTATCCACCTGTCGATACCAACCGCTTTCTAACAGTTCTAATCTTCATTCTTAGCGGATGCTGACAGACCCTGATGAAAATTGTGATCGCATGTCAAGGTTTCCTCCATCTGCGTCACCCAAATCACCATTTGAGTCATGGCCAGCAGCATCAGAAACACCATCTGTTACAATCCAGAATATGGGGACAACATATTGTCACATGCGTATATACGATCAATGAGCATGAGATTTTTGGTAGCAATACAAGTCGTCAACTTGCCAACATAGTCCCAAAAGGGGCAGACATGAGGACAATGATAGAAGGCATGTGAAGCCATTTCTTCTAAGCCAAAGGTCACACAGCTGATAGTCTAGCAAATTCACCAAACCCCATTTGAAAGCTATGTCACCGAGAGTTGATTCCAAACCAATTGCCAGGTAAGCGAAAACTCAGGGTTGTTGAGATAATTTGTTACTGGCACTCAAGACCAGAAAGAGTGCAACTCAGTTACCAACAAACTGAACAGGTCGCAAAGCGGATCCTTTGCGACCCTCTCCACTAATTCCCAATACTCTTCAGCTGAGAAAAGTCATTGGACTGAGGAATGATCCTCAAAGCCAACTGACACTCGAGGAAATCAAACTCATCCCGAGGCTTACGAGGGCACTCAGCGACAGAAACAGGAGTGATGGTATGGCAAGGAAATACAGCCCTTACACTCCTCTTCAAGATCAAATTCTTTGTCAATGCATGACATAGGAAAGCCAGTCTCGAGGTGTGTCAGTGACTCACCAAGTGTGGCATTCCCAGACTCCCATGACATGGACGTTGGGCACAGACATCTCTATCCACATGATGCTTACATCCACCCTACAAACAGGAGGAGAGTAAGCACTTGATCACTTTATGTTCCTTACAGAGAGGAAGTACAGACAGCCAGTAAAGGTTGAGAGGAAAGATGTAAGTGGCACACACCTCAGCTTTCACCTTTAAGAACAACCACCTCTGGTGCCAAATATGGACTGACATTCTGACCTTTGCCTGTACTTCAGACAATTTTTCTCCCACTGGAGTCCGGGTCCGAACAACACTTTGAGAATGTGGATGGGCTTGTCTGTCCAACCAAAGGGCCCCAGAAGATTGACCTCCTTCCAGGCACCTAATCGCAAACTGGAAGTCTTATCACGGTTAATCTTGGTCCCTGTCACCTTTTTGTACCATTTGAACACCTTCAGCATTACCTCAGTGTCACTGCAGGACAACACAAAAGTGGACATGTCATTGGCGTACTTGAAAACTCTGGCTTGAGCCCCACCAGGAACATCAATTCCACCTGTGGCTGGATTGCATGCCCTGTCCCCCAGTGGGCTCCATTGCCAAAGCATAAAGTAGGGGCGACAACAGGTAACCATGATGACCCAACTGAGATAGCTCAGAAGCACACAACTGCTTTCCATTCACCTGTACCACAGCACTAATCCACTGTCAGAAGTCGGGTTTGAATCTGGTGGTCTGCAGGAAGCAGCCAGATACTGATTGTCGACCCTATCTGATCCAAATTGAACAGAGTAGCAAGACACTACAATAAAAGCAATACTGACAATATATATATTATCTTAATTTAATATGATAACAGGCCTTTATAACTAATCCTATTAATTAATCTTATATGAAACTGGGATTTTGTCCTCTTTTGAGATAAGAGCCTGGGATTTTGTCCACTGTTTTTGTCATGGTTTCTTAATATTGGAGGTAAATAGATGGGGAGTTCTTAAATGTAAATACAACATTTAAATACCTTTTCTGTCTTTCTTAATTAGGTAATATAGAAACCTCTGTTTCTCGAAGTCCAAAGTATCAATCTTTGGTAAGTATAATCTTTATCTTATAACAACAAGTCAATATTACATTAGGATCAAACTTTGTTACATACAAGTAACAACAAAAAGGAAACTAGTGTGAGAGTCATTGTTCTATGTCAAGCAAGCACTGTGTAATTTATATAAAAAAAGATATTTACTAAGTTTAGCTTGTAGCACAAGTCAGAAACTGTATACCAAGTTAGGATTGAACTCCGAATCTGGTAAATATAGTCAACAACCTTGCTAAATCACTGCTTTTATGACAGATACCCATGTGGATCTCGTGTAAAAGCAAAAATCAACTTAATTTAATTGATTCATTTATTCACTAATTTCCATAAAATATCAAATGTCTTAAAAGCAATTTCTATTGTATATTATGTTATAGATTTATGACTCATATCTTGTGTTACCTTCTCCACGTTTTCTTTTTTTTTTTTTTTTTTTTTTAAATATATGTTAACCTAAGATTTGGGGAAACTAAAATGATGCATGTATGATACTTTTCTAACTGTTGCTAAAACTCACTTTGAACATACATGATAGCTGGCTACTTGATTTCCGAGCACATCTGTCTGCTAGGGCAGCTATCTAATCCCTGTTGCAGATGCCTGCTCACTCACTTATGTGTTTCTCCAACAAACACAGATCCCAGCTATGATTTATACTGCAGTTATGTTGAGCAGATCTTGGTTACAGTTTCTGAGAGAGAGTGCGCAATCTGGGATCAACAGTGTGAACGGCGAGAGCATGCTCAAACTCTGAGTCAAAATTACTTGTGGCTTTCTGCTAGCACAACCATCAATACATACATGCATGTTCATTTGTGCATATATATTTGTATGTTTCTTTTCTTATGTATATAAGAGTGCTCTGTTTTAAATACTTTTAAAAGAATTTCTTTATGCACATAAAAAATAACTGTTTTGTTTTATTTGCCTATTTACAGTGCTGTTTCATGTTTAGAGATTTTTCAAAATGGGCAGCTATTTTTTAATAGTGACTAGCAGTAGAGCCCTGCGTTACCCAGGGATGTAACAGTAAGAGATAGATCAAGTATTGACCATCATAAAGACTGAAAAATAAAATTGACAAAGATTATTGTTTAAGGTTGACGGACATGCATGTCGTAATTAGTTTTTTTTTGTTTTTTTTTTTCCGAATTGGTCAAACCCAAACTCAAACAAAAACATTGTTTTCAATCGTTATGAGTCTACCAATTGAATAGAATTTTATTATAAACAATTGCCTTGTAAATGGAATTTTTAAAGCATTCTGAATGTAAAAATAAAGAAAAAAGTGTGCAAGACAATAAGAAACACTACCTGCCAAAAAAAAGTGAAGTTTTGTTGAAATCGGTTGAAAAATGTAGGAAATCCAATCCCATATATAAACGAACACACACACACACACAAACAACCAATCTGGGTTTTATAATAAGTATAACTCGATATGAGTTGTCCCCCTTTCATTCTGGTGATAGAATCGTGTTTTAAGTGTTTTCAAATTGATTTTATTTTTCCAATTTTTGGCACTGTCAGAACCACTGCAAGGTAATTTTACGCAGTCCTGTGAAGTTTTGTTGAAATCAGTTGAAAAATGTAGGAAATCCGATCCAATATATAAACGTACAGACATACACACACACAATTTGCGTTTTATAATAAGTAAGATTCTGAGATCTATTGTTCTTTTATATATATATATATATATATATATATATATATATATATATATATAAAAACAAAGACTTTTACCCACAGAAGAAGAAAATTTAAATAGAATGGACATCATTATTTCACCTTGAGGAAACCCTTTCAGCCAACACTTTCTCAAAAGGTGAATGTTGGTGAGAAGCAGGAAACAATCAAAGACACATTAGTAAATAACGAACGAGGAGGGAAAATTGGAACATGGTTAAAACAGATTTTAATTGTAAATAAATTAACAACTAAAAACAAAGTCTGACCAATGAGCTTATTTTGTTTCAGAATGGAGGTGCTGGGTGGGGTAACATTGGTACAGAAAACAGTATTTGTGAGCCAAATTTGATGCTGTTTATATTCAGCTTATAATTGTGCCTTTGGAAATGGCATGAATTTACTTCTCCATGCTATCTGCGGTTTTATCAGATATCAAGACAAAATGTCTTGTCACTGGCATGTCACAATGATTGATGGAGAAAAGTAAACTTTGGCAAACTACACTCTAATTACTGTCCAGACAGTAACTGCAAAGCTGTTACCTTCATTGCCAGTCTTGACAAAATTGAATCCGTCATTCCAGAAGTTCTGATAAGTCATATTAAAAGTTTGCATTTGTCTCTTTCTTCTGTTATGTTTTTCTCCCTCTCCTTTTATTTTCCCACAAAACTGAATTCAAACTGTGTTGGAACAATTTGCATTCACTTTGCATTGGTACTCTTTAGAAAGGCATGAGACCTTTTTCCCTAAGCTATAGCTGAATAGTAGATTAGTTAGTGTTATTTGGCTAGTAAGAAAATCTATCATGGGTGTCTGATTATAATAATTGCTTCTTGTGCTGGTGCTTTGAGAGTTGCCACAAAAAGGAATTACTCAGCATCCTGATAGGATCATTAATAGTTTGGTGGGCAGTAAGATAAAACCTTACAGAAGTCAATATTTGTTGAAGAATACAGGAATATCAACTTTTTAAGTCAATCTGACTTTAAGTATATATGAACAAACAAATTTATAGAATAAGCTATTGTTTTTACAATGAGCTTCTAATAGAACCATTGTCAGAATTTAAAAGTTAGATCCTTTGAAATTAAATTTTGAGTTTCTGGTATCTTTATTATTTTCCCTATTCTTTTTTCTTTACAGGGGACCATTTATCCATTCTCAGCAACCCAGCATTCTCTTCCAGATGTTTTCTTCAAAGAAATCTCAGACATCATGAAGATAAAAGAGGTAATGAACAACTGTTGAAATTATTCATGATTGCCTACATGCTAACAGGAACATTTTTTCTTTTTTTTTTTTAATCAATTCACCCCAAGCAAAGTGATAATGCCACTAAGATGCAAGTGAAGTGAAAGAGAATGTAAATACTTTAGAAGGAACTGGAAACCCTGTCCTAAACAAGAAACGAGGGATAAACCTACACTTCTGTTTAAAAGACCAGGGAGTAGTGTGAACCTGTTGATAGGCAAATCTATCCATTCCTAGTGAAGGAAAAAATAAAAGAAATAAATAGTAAATAAAATTTCAAAGTTTAGGCAAGAGACGTTAGAAGTATAGAGTTGGAGTAGACTTTAGAAGGGACCAGAAAACCAATCCTAAATTGGAAACAAAGTATAATCCTCTATGATTGGGGAGGAGTGTGAACTGGACCTTTCTGCTGAAGGGTATCCTTCAGTTGTTAACTTGCAAGAAATCAGGACAAGGAATAACTTTGAATAAAGGACTTGTAGATCACAGTGGAGTAATGGATAGCAGCTTCGATTGAGGAATCGGAGAGCTGAGTTCGAATTCCAGTTGAATCCGATACACTTACTTACATGCTAATACCCTTAAGAAAGGTATGTATCCTCTTCGTCTCCCGCCAGCTATGGGTAAAATAGCAAGCCAGACTGGGTTCTATAGCCTTGGATGGCAAATGATCAACTGCATAAAGAAATGGCAACCTACTGTGAGAAAAAATCTGCATCGTCAGTCGTGTATCAAAAAATGCATGACTGCCTAAGCGTGTATCATGCATGACGCATAAAGAAAGAAGAGCTCTTGGGAATTTACCATTCCATGTAAAAAACCAAAACAAAAACCCTTTTGCATTACAAAAACTGTCATAATATATCTGTATTTTTATCCTTAATCATTCTGCTACTGTGTTTTGATTTCAGATTATCTTTGGTACAGTTATTTTGATATTATGAGATGGAATTTAATGTTTAGCCATTTTCAGGTGGAGTTTGATATGAACTCTACCAGTGAGTAAGGTTGTTTATCTGTGTTCTTGTCTGTGCAAAGAGTAACTGTTTAATTTTAAAGAATTAATTTGTTGGTGAAATTTTAAAAAAATTCTGTTTTTATTCTATTTCTATCTTCTTTTTACTTGTATTTTTTAATTCTGTTTTATAATTTCAGGCCCAGAAAATTCTCCTGTTTGGTGCCATTAATATATTTGGAACCATCATCTTGTTGTTCTGGTGCCATACAACTGGTAGCATAGGTGAGCAACATCTTGTCTTTGATTTTCAGATTTTTGCTCGGAAGCTCCAACCAAACTGTTTGTTTTGTTTTTTGGCATATCAATCTTAATGGGTTATTTAATGCCAACAAGATATTTATTGCTGTTAATTTTTTTCTCTTCAAAAATGTATTGCTGGTAATATTTTTATTTCTTCAAAAATCTATTCGAAAAATATATAGCTGGTTTGGTTTTGTTTGTTTTACAGTATATCAACTTCAACCGGTTATTTAATGCTGACAAGATTTTTATAGCTGACAATATTTTTTTTTCAAAAATGTATTGCTGGTAATAATTTTTTCAAAGTATTTCTGGTATTAAAACCTATTTTACACTTTTATAGTGTTTTAGGAGTTAGCTATTTATCCATAACTGGGTCCCTAACAGGTGCTACCACCTCGGATCATAGTGTACCTGGGGACCATGCTCCTCTAAACCTGCTGACCAGGAACCTTGCTGTTGGACGTAGTTTATTGTCTTACCCAGGATGTCAACCAAACTGAAACTAATAATGGAATTCATCACAACACAAGAAATACATCATCATCATCATCATTAATGTTTCACTAATGCTACTATTATAGCTCCAAAGCAATAGACCTATTTTGAAGATAGTAATGATGGTATACACATGTTAATTTGGTGGATGCTTGGTCTAGAGTGATGGTTAACAAGCTAGATAAACAGTTATTGCACTCTGTTAGCTATCTCTTTTTCCTTTATCGTTCTCTTCCTTCACAGGATTGTAATATATTAAGTGATCTAGTTTTATGTTAATATTACTTTGATTTTAAATAACCTTAAGGGAGGTTTCAATAATTTAGTAATTCCCGCTTGGCCTGGAAGGGGTCTAGAGCTTTATTTGGCAACCTTCCTAAAGATGGTGTCTCTATAAAAGTACCCTGCCTCCTGTACAGGGGACAGGTTAATAGGAGTAGATAGGTTCACCTATTGTTCAGTCAATACTCCTTCTATGTTTATTGAACAGGAATAGAGGTTTATGCCTTGTTTTCTGTTTAGGATATGTTATACAGTTTTTTCTTCTATGGCCATAATGGTTTAACTGTCTTAACTTTGAGGTGATCTGACTGATAAGTGGCTGTGACTTTTCATTATGAGGGCACCAAGTTGGCAGTTTTCTGGTTGCCACATCTGATTGGTGGTAAGGAGCCTGAACTCTTTGGTAGTGCTTAGAGAGGTTGCTCTAATAAACAATCACATAATATCGAGGTATTTGTAGTGCCATATTGCACATAAAAAGGTGTCCCTGCATGTATTTCTGGTGGGCAACCCTGAGGTCACATTATAATTTAGTCTGAACCACCTTCTGTATAGTTTGTATTGCCAAAGATGATGGATATGTATAATTATCTTGGCCTTTTCCTTCTTAAAACATAATCTTCTTATGATAGGTTCAATGAAAAGAAATATGAGTAAACCAATAAACAAAAACTCACCTACCCACTCAGTCTTCCTTTCTCCAATATTCATGGTATTTTGACCAATTTTTATAGTGTCAAATATTTTCTCTGGAAATGTTCTCCAGATATCTTTGCATTTTGGGAAACTAATTTAAATTTATTTATCACTACCAATTAATTTTCTGTTCCTAACTATCTTCCTCTTTGTTGAAAAGATTCTTGCATAGCCTTGATATTTACACCTGGGAAGATCTTCCAACAGAAAGGTGATTGTCTCTTGAGTCCCCACATGACTCTTTTATGAGCTTTCATTTTTCTTTATTGCACTCTGTTAGCTAATCTCCTTTTCCTTTATCGCTCTCCTTCTTCTCAGGACATATTAAATAAAAATATCCGAACACTATAGAAATGGCTCTCTTTCTCTACATTCATCTGTAATAATTTTTGTATTTGGTTATTTTAATGCTCATCATGTCAGATGGCTTAATTTTTCTAATGTTATTGATATTACCAGTATTCAGACTTTCACTTTTTCTTTTGCTCAGTCACTCAGTCAAATAGTGGATTTCCCTACTTGTTTCTTTAATAATTCTGATCAACATGCTTCTTTACATGATTTGTTGCTCTCCTAGCTCTTTTTGAGCATCACAACTATATCCTCTTGGCAATTCGGATCATGCTGTAGTATCTGTTGGTATTTCTTGTGAGTCATCTATTAGATAGGAGCCTCCTATTTACAAGACTTCTTTCTGTTACCGGTATACTGATTAGGATTAATTTTGTGACTTTCTTTGAAATGTTCTTTGGATTAATATTCTTAATCTTCCTATTGAAAATTGTGTCATAGAGGTTTCAATGATTTTGTACTTTCTCAAAAATACCAAGTGAAACCATAATCTCCTCCTTGGTTCACACTGGCCTGTTCAGCTGCTATAGCCCACAGGAATCACTTTTTCCAGGTGTACCTGTGTGATAGTTCTGATCATAACACACACCACATTATATTTGCTCATAATAATTGTAAACATGTCCTCAAAGAGGCTAAGTTTTTTGTTTCCTGACAGAATGATGTACCATACAGCCTCTAATATGTTTGGATCTCAGGACTACTGGTGGCTCTTTAATAATGTGTATTCACATCAGAAAGTCACCAGTGTGGATAGGTGGTTGGATAGGATTTTCTTTACAGGGACCTTTGGAATAAACTGACTTAAGGGTAAAAATAAATAATATATTTTTTATTTATTTTAGAGTGATAAGTGAGTCCTTTGGTCACAAAATTTTGTTCATCAGGCAGATATTGGTAGCAGTCTGGAGAAATGTCCGTTAGTGGTTGTTTTGAAGTAACAGTCTGGAGAAATGTCTGTTAGTGGTTGTTTTGAAGTAGCAGTCTGGAGGAATGTCCGTTAGTGGTTGTTTTGAAGTAGCAGTCTGGAGGAATGTCCGTTAGTGGTTGTTTTGAAGTAACAGTCTGGAGAAATGTCTGTTAGTGGTTGTTTTGAAGTAGCAGTCTGGAGGAATGTCCGTTAGTGGTTGTTTTGAAGTAGCAGTCTGGAGGAATGTCCGTTAGTGGTTGTTTTGAAGTAACAGTCTGGAGAAATGTCTGTTAGTGGTTGTTTTGAAGTAGCAGTCTGGAGGAATGTCCGTTAGTGGTTGTTTTGAAGTAGCAGTCTGGAGGAATGTCCGTTAGTGGTTGTTTTGAAGTAACAGTCTGGAGAAATGTCTGTTAGTGGTTGTTTTGAAGTAGCAGTCTGGAGGAATGTCCGTTAGTGGTTGTTTTGAAGTAACAGTCTGGAGAAATGTCTGTTAGTGGTTGTTTTGAAGTAGCAGTCTGGAGGAATGTCCGTTAGTGGTTGTTTTGAAGTAGCAGTCTGGAGGAATGTCCGTTAGTGGTTGTTTTGAAGTAACAGTCTGGAGAAATGTCTGTTAGTGGTTGTTTTGAAGTAGCAGTCTGGAGGAATGTCCGTTAGTGGTTGTTTTGAAGTAGCAGTCTGGAGGAATGTCCGTTAGTGGTTGTTTTGAAGTAACAGTCTGGAGGAATGTCCGTTAGTGGTTGTTTTGAAGTAGCAGTCTGGAGGAATGTCCGTTAGTGGTTGTTTTGAAGTAACAGTCTGGAGAAATGTCTGTTAGTGGTTGTTTTGAAGTAGCAGTCTGGAGGAATGTCCGTTAGTGGTTGTTTTGAAGTAGCAGTCTGGAGGAATGTCCGTTAGTGGTTGTTTTGAAGTAACAGTCTGGAGAAATGTCTGTTAGTGGTTGTTTTGAAGTAGCAGTCTGGAGGAATGTCCGTTAGTGGTTGTTTTGAAGTAGCAGTCTGGAGAAATTTCCGTTAGTGGTTGCTTTGAGGTATAGGGTAGTTTGGTTTGGTTTGTTTTACTGCATATCAACCTCAATGGGTTATTTAATGCTGACAATTTTTGTTTCTGATAATATTTTTTCCTCAAAAATGTATAGCAGGCAACACACCTTCTTTCAAAAATGTATTGCTGGTAATAAATATTTTTTACAAAGTATTTCTGGTATTAAAACCCATCACCACACTTACACAGTGCTCTGACCCCAGTTTGGGGGCTAACCACTTACCCATAGTTGGTACTCCCAACATGTGCCACCACCCTGGGCCAGTGTGGACCTAGGAACGCCAGCAACCAAGAGGCAGCTCCATGCTCCTCAAAACGTCCTGACCAGAGACCCCACTGCCAGATGTAGTTCATCGTCTCACCCAGGACGTCGATATAGTTTATCATCATACCAAGAATAGGGCAAAAGTAGGTCAGTGTCAATCTACCGTATTTTTTATCGGCCCTGAACAGGATGGAAATGTCAGTAGCAGATGACATCTTAACTGCTTCTTCATGTATCACACATGGCTAGTTTCTATGCAGTACGATTCTTTTGTTCTGTCCTCTTCTGTCGTTCCATCTGCCACAAGCCAAGAGTTATTGGTTTATATCCTTTTAAATAGGCTCAGAGTTTGTGGCAGGAACTTTGGTTTCAGTTAATCATCAAAAATTCTCTTTGTGTCAATTTTTTTGATTAGTTAAATTATTTTATTTTCTGGTGTTCCTTTCTTTTTCATTTTTTTTTTATAATGGAAGTTATGCATGGAGCCTGCCTGATTTTTGGTATTTTTCACTCACAAATAAGTAAGCTCTGCTTCTGCAAACTTCTGGTGTTTTGACCAGGTCCAGTCTTTTCTTCCTCTTTCTATTTGGGGTTTATTTCTCATAGGTTGAAAGAAGTATAGAAAGAGAAGTTTAGAGAGAGAAAGAAAGAGAATATGGATTTTAAAGTAAAGCATAAATGTCTTAATTTGAATTCTTTTTATTTTTGTTTATATATTTTATTTTTATTGAGGCTCTCTACATATTAAATAAGAGTAAGTCTTCTATCCCCCCTCTTCTCTTTGTTCTTTGAGGTTTTAACGTCTGCTGATAAATTCTCTTCAAATTTCACTCTCGACTCATCTGGAGTATCTTTGCTTGACTTTCGACTTAGAACCAAGTCACTATTGTCTGATATACATATAACTCCATCTATGGTTTCTACTATCATCTTTAAACTGGATGAGAATTTGTGTGAATGATAACATTTAACCCTAGACCTTAAAAGGTTAAGATGGTACTATTTGGTAAAGCATTCTGGGATTCTGTTCCACAAAGCAACAGTTCTTGGGTAGAAGCTATCTGAGTCAAAATTACTCCTTACTAATGAAATACAAAGGAAATAAGTTTTTTTATATTTTTTTTTTTAATTAGGTAGTTTGGAAACTTCTGTTATTAAAGCCAAAATTAACATGACACAAAGACAGGAAAATAGCAAATGTAAACCATGTAGAGGCAGAGAGAAAAAATGTAAATCCTGTAGTAAATCAACATATCCGATGATTCATTGGGATGGCCAAAGATGCATTTCAAGGGCTAAGCATAGTATTAAGAAAGAGAAAGACTTTGTTAGAAACAAAGAAAAAAGTACTGAACTGCTATGTGATATCTGTCTTCCTGTATGGCAGTGAATACTGGACAATCTACTCAAAGATGAAGAGACTTGAAGCAGCAGAGATGTAGTTCTACTGAAGGATACTGAGGATACCATGAACTAACATGTGAGCAATGTTCTAGAGACAATGGCAACAAAAAGGATACTTATACTTAACATTAGCATCAGGAAGAGACAGTTAAAATTTCTGGGAGTACATAATGAGGAAGGAGGGCTTGGAAAATCTGCTACTCATATGACAGATTGAGGGATGGACAAAAACAGTGTATAACATACTTCGTGAGTTTGAGTAAATGGATGGCGGAACAGTGTTTAGGAGAAATTACAAAAAGATTAAAGATAATTTATTAAGAGCTACAAAAGACAGGAAATTGTGGAGAGCTATGATCGCCTGCATCCTGAGGAGACACAGCACATAAAGAAGAAGAAGAATTGAGGAGTACAAAGGATGACTGGGGTGGAATGGTGATTTAATGGAAACTGTGCAAAAATCAGAGTTAACAATGTGTAATATTATCTTTGCCTATTACTCATGAAAACATGAGACTAAATTTCTCACACATAACATATTTTATTCAACTCTGGTCTTTGTCAAAATACTGTTAGCCAGTGTGTGTGGCTTTTGGGCCTACTATGAAAGTGGAATTGTATGAAAGTTCTTGGGTTGATGTTTATATATTTACCTGTCATACAGTTTTTTTCCTACACTCACACAGCTGGGCAAATCATGTGAATCAGCACTCAACAACCTTAACCCTTCACTTGGCTTTTCTGAAAAACATTGAATCTATTCTAACTTGATCTGGGGTGGGACACATATTACACAAAAAATTTTGTTAAATATAATAAAATGCTGTTTGGATTCTGATTTACTTCTATCGAAACTCCTTCTCTTTGCAGCTCTCACGGCTTATACTTATTTGACAATATTTGATATATTCAGGTAAGTGATTGAGTTTTTCTCCTGTGTTTTCTATGGTGTCATGTCTATAAGTAAAAGCATAAACAAATATACAATGAAGTAGCCAAGTGATATTTAAAACTCCAAGTCTATCTGCTTCAAACATCAAAGAAAGAAACAAGCAAAAGGAATCTCATCATTTTTGGAGGAATGTTAATTTGACAACACTTTCAATAATTAACACTTCTGCTGCTGTGGATGTACTTATACATCTTTATGAAAAGATGAAACTTATATTGCTTGCTGTTCACACACACACACACACACATATATATAGTTTTAAGATATGCTATATTTATGGGTTAAGTGCTCAATATCAGGGATAGGGCATTTGTAAATATGAAAGTGGACACTGAGGTCAACACCCAAAAGTGTGAATCTGTTTCATGCTTAAACACAATCTTCATCTACTAGCATTTAAGCATCAAAAGAAACTTGCTGCTGGGTGTTGACCACAATATCCACACACATACATATATATATATATATATATATATATATATATATGAATACACTTGTAAAATAGAATACGTGGATTTAACACATCACAAGAAATATTTAAATAAAATTCTCACTTAAAATTTTGAAAAAACTTAGCGTTGTGTCTTTGCACGTTCCGAAATTGTTCCTAACCGTCATTAATAGCAGACATTCAAAAAACATCTTTCGGTCGACAAAAACAAATATTTCGTCTTCAAGTTTTTGATTTTATAAGGAAAAAAACACATGCCTGATGATGAATAGAGGACTATTCGTAAGTACTAGCATTTTAACATCAAATAAACTGAAAACTACAGACATCAATGGTTTCGACGAGGATCACTTCACTATGGATTAACAGTATTTTAATGCATATATTATGTTTCTAGTGACGGATGTCACCATTAATGGCATTAATATTTCTGATTGATTCTATGTGTGATTATTTCTTTGTATGTAAATTATATGCTGCCTAATGTTTTATTTATATATATATATATATATATATATATATATATATATATATACACTAGTTTAAAAGCCACACTAGCTTCTCATAAAATGTTTTATAAAAAAAGACTTCTTTCTTTCAAAGGATACCAAAAACAAATTCTCATTCTCTATATCTATCGCTCTCTTGCCGAATGATGAAATAAAATCTTTTACACATTTATTTTAACATAATTCATAGCATTTAAGGTATCTCCTGTGGCTCTTGATTAGACCTTCATCACAATAAGTAGGTCAGAGTAGATGTGATAGCCAACAATAAACTACAGAAGAACTTAAGATTGATAGCTTCATTTAAGTATTACATTAATATTTAAGCTTACCTTTTAAAAGTTCAACAATAATTCTTCTGCCGCCACTTAATTTAAAGACAGTTTCATATACTTAGGTTCTTACTTTCTGTACAAACAATTATTTTTATTTCATGGGTGACTTTTGCTGAATTTAGGAATTAATTTTGATTATTCCTAAGTTATAAAAATTGTCATTGTATAAAAAAAAAATCACATAAAAAAAAATTGCCAAAAGCAATCACATTAATGAAAATTTGAGAATCCAAAATTTCGGGACTGCAGGGTCCAAATCCGGCCCTGAATGTTTTTAATTTTCTCACAGAGTCGGCCTGATTTCAAAATGGCTATATGTTGGGTTGCAGCCTCTAAGAGTAAAGTTGAAAAAGTGTGACACACTGACATTCACATTTATTATATAGATATAAATATAACATAGAGTGCTGGTGTTGAAGTTTTAGATTTGTCTATTTTAATTTATTTTTTTTTTTATAAATACCATTATTCTGTGTTTAGTTTAAATATAAAATAAAATATTTATCTCTCTTTATTTTATATATATATATATATATATATATATATGACGTCACACATTATGAAATGGACAAAGTCCGACAATTATTTTAAGACATTTTTATGTCTTTACATTCTTTTACAAATATTTAAGTAAATGCTCTGTTTATAATAAACAGTATTAAACAACATTTACTGGCCTGAATGTCCGAGAAATTTTCACAGAAAATATTCGTCCTCTGACAGGATTCGAACCTGTATCCTATACAGAACCGTCATTTAGCTTGACGTGCCTTTACCGATTTGACCACAGAGGCACGTTCGGTTAGCATGGTTGAATTTACTGTATTTAAATTTCAATCTTCCATGAATCTCTCACGTACATTCATTTCTGCTTATGGCGTATCAAATGTAAACAAATGACGTCACACATTATGAAATGGACAAAGTCCGACAATTATTTTAAGACATTTTTAATATTTGTATTTATAAAAAGAATGTATAAACATAAAAATGTCTTAATATATATATATATATATATATATATATATATATATATATATATATATATGAAATAAAAATCCTGTCTATTTTAAATGCAACATAAATTTTTAAAATAAAAAAACTGTAATCCCTGTATAATATATGGACGGCACCAGCATTATGTTAACCAGATATTTTTATTAAAATTTAAATTATGTAAAGGTCACTCTTTACTCTCTATCCAACACCTGCAGATTATGTTGTGCATGAAACTCTGAGTCATGCTACTGGTGAGGGATAATATATATATATATATTTTTTTTTTTTTTTTCAAGACACTATAAACTAGTGCTTAGTGCATTTTCCAAACCAGTGTAAACATATAGTAGCATATAATATGGCACTGTTTTGTGAAATATTTTTATTATATTTTGTTGGGGGTGTAGTTTAGCTTAATTTATATTGTAGAATGATATGAATCCATCTCTTCCCCCCATATATGGGCTAAATAGAAGGGCAGTCTGGGCTCTCTAGCAGTGTTTGGCAATCAGTCTTGAAAAATGATAACACTGGACTGAAAACCATGTGGTCCTGGGACCAAATAACAGGTTTCTTTTGGCATGACATCCAGAAGCCACCCCAGCGAGGGTTATGGTGAAGACATTAGCAGTAAGATATTAGATGTGGTCAATGGCAGAATCTAACAAACTAGATTTGTTGCACTGAACTACAATGTTATCAGTCAAAAACAGATCCTTCATACTGTATAATGGATGAGACATAATTATTCACAGTCAGATGGAAACTGCAAGGTAGTGCTTTGTGTCTCCTCATCTATATGCATCCAAACTCCCTATGATAACAAATGGGGACATTGCCACAAATGGTCTAGTTAGTTGTACTGTTTCAAAACCAAAATGGCAACATGCATAAGAAATCACTGTCAGCATCATTTATTTCCAATAAATAGCAATTTCCTATTTTTCCCCAAATGGACCAGCACAGCCAAACAACAATGCTTTAACAATACAGCAGTTGAATCTGTTAAAAAAAATGAAAATACCAACATGTCTTTGGTTTTTAAATTTCCTTCTTTTTTTTGTATTTGCTCACTTTTATTATTTTATTCTTTTTTATTTGTGAAAAAAGTTTTCAGTTCATTAACAGAATACTTGCAGTTTTTAAAGCCTTTCTTCATTTGTCAAGATATCTGATTCTCAATTGCAGTTTACTTACGTGTCTTCTGACATTGTGGGTCCAGTCTCAAAAATCATCATCTACTTTCTCTTTTGGGTAAGCAAATACCATTTTATTTTCCTTTATTTCGATATGAATTTAATTGTCTGGTACATCAACACCTTAATGAGTTTCACCTAAACTTTGTATCATAATCCTGTGCACCAGCATAATATAACAGAAAATGGGACATGTAAACAGTACTCTTTCTCTCTTTCTCATTGTTACATTAGTAGATTAAATGACATTTCAACACTTCCGGGGTTATTCACAGTAAAAGCCAGCTCTTCTTTTATTTAAGTATTTTTTCTTTGTTTTAATTTGTAAGTAAATATATAAGTCTTATTTGAATAAATAGTTTAAATATTTGTTTTCTACATTAATTACCATGAAGAAAATTTCCAGGAATTGTTTGAATATTTTATATTCTTATACTGTATATAGGAAGATAATACAAGAATAATGAATTTTGAATTGTGAGATGGAGGTATGATGGCGTAATGGATAGCAGTTCGGATTGAGGAATCAGAGAGCTGAATTCCAGTCGAATCCATCACATTCACTTATGTGCTAATACCCTTGGGAAAGGTATTAGTCCTCTTCTTCTCCCCCCAGCTATGAGTAAATAGCAGGGCAGACCGGGTTCTATAGCCTTGGATGACAACTGGTCTACCACAGAAAGAAATGGCAACCTACTGTGGGAAAAAAAATCTGCCTTGTCAGTCATGTATCGAAAGATGCCTGATTGTCTAAGAGTGTATCATGTATGGCACATAACTGACTGACTGAATTGTGAGACATTTCTAATAATTAAATTTTGAGATCTTTTGTCCAGTGGGGTGGGATTTCATGAAACACAAATCAAATTATACTGGGCTGCTGTGCACAAGAATTAAGTACAGTGTACTTTGAAGAAGTCTTCCCCTGAAGACAGTGACTAATTAATATCTGAAATTGACTTCATTAAAAAAGTAAAATCTTCAGTGAAAATATGAAATAATTTTTTTTTAAACTGTTTTAATATGAAGTGCTTCTCTTTATTCTGTTTACAACTACATTTATTAGTGTTGTTAAAGTTGTTTCATGTTTACAATTTTCTTTGTTTAGTTATGACAGATTTGTGGTTCTTGCTGTTTTTGCCAGCACTATGTTAGCCCAACTTGGAGCTCTTTTTATCATCAAAGAAAGGTAATGTCTTGTTTTTTTTTTGTTTATGATTCAAAATCCATTTTTTTAAAAATTATTTTACCCCAATCAAAGTGATAAAACCACTAAGATGTAAAGGGTTACTGAGTGTGAAAGAAATATGAGAAAAAAACAATTGTTAAGGAGAGAAAATAATAGAAGAACAGGAATTAAAGAAACAGAAGATGATTGTCATTGCATTTAAATTTTTGAAAATCAAAGTTTACTGAGGTTTTAACAAATTCCCAAAAACCATTGTCTGCCAACAAGTTTTTAGAAGTGCCAAAGGTTATTTGACAGCACAAAAAAATGAAAGCTTCAAGTTTCACAAAATCTGATGGCAAGCTCAACAATAATTAAAAAATACAGTTTCTCCTAAATTTTTAAATCCATACATATTGTTTCATTAAATTTTGCTGCCAAAGAGATATTTACAATAGGATGAGGATTGGCTTTTTTTAGACTTCATGCAAAAATCACTCAACAGATTTGTCAAGTTTAATTTCTTTTTCTAGCTAGAAATTGTTCATTTTAGCACTTTACAATAAATTTAGGATTTTTTTCAGTAGTTGGCTTTGTAATTCCAAAATAACATTCTTTGTCAAACATCGGTTTTAGTTTTCTAGTAATATATCAACAGCATTTTCCTTTTTCAAATCAACTGTACTTGATTTCTAACACTATTCTAGCTTTCCCAGACAGAGATTAATGCCTGGTGAATGAATCCTTGTTTCTTATTTTTATTTTGATAATTCAATAAGTTCACTTTATGAAAATCTAGTGACATTCCATCATCACCAAGTGAAGCCTGAATTTTTGCCTATCCCAATGAACAGTAGGCCCTGTGACTTGAGTGCCTAATGGGACTTAGGCTCAACCTAGACCTCAAGTGGTACTCATACATAAAAGATGCTGGAAAAAATGTTACCTGTACCACTCCAGTAAGTGTCTAATTCCTCTTGCTATCCTGTACCTTTACAAGAACCAGTTCAGGTCAAAAATGGAGTACTGAAGTCATATATGGGTAGGAGCTGCCCAGTATTCAGTTTCCATTCTAAAAGTGTCTCCGTGTCCTTGTAGGTAATGATGTATTTTCCACCCTACAACCCCTTTCCCACAGACAAAAAATTATAAGCTTCACTGCTCTATTGCTATTTCCATAGAAAGTGTTCAGACAATCTATGTTCCTTAGTTCCACCAGTTCTAACCTTCACAGTTAATACTTGCCATGTCATGGACATTGTAGCAAACCATCCTCATTCCCTTCGTAATCCATTGGTGAGATGTAAGTTTCACTCTTGCAGCTTCTTCCCATGCACTGCTGCTTTGTGGAACTGATTCTCAAGAGGATGTTTCCCCAGTTACTACAATTCAGTGGCTTATGACCATATCACATTGAAACACTGGTTTTTGTCCAATCACTGAAGCTAAGCAAACTTGAATCTGGTCAATACCTAGAAGGGTGACCACAGGGGAATATCAGGTGCTGTAAGATTTGATGTGTGGGTGGTGTAATGGATAAATTAGAAATCAGAAAATCAAGTTCGAATTTCAGTTGGGTTTGTTATATGCAAATACTCTTAGGAAAGATGTGAATTCACCTCTTCGCCTTCTAGATATGGATTAAATAACAAGACTTGTATTAGAAAATCATTATCATGTCCAAAAAATTCTTGTAATCTAAAAATATTTTCTGACATTAAATAACCTACAAAAGGTTGATAAGTCATAAAAAGCAAATCAACCAAACAAACCCTGTTGCAAACCATGATAGAACATGAAAAGAGAAGGAAAATGTCTTTGACCAATTTTTCCTGAGAAAGTCTCTTGACTAATTTTACATTGAAAGTTCTTTTGAAATAAGTGACAGTTTATCTGCATTTTTTTGCTAAGTAGAAAGATATGAACATGTATATTGGTATATCTGTCTTGATAGCTAAAAAATAAGCAATGCAATGGGAATATTGGTTTGGTGTCAATGGCTTGTAAAAGCCTGTGTGTATTTTATAAGTTTTTATGCATTTCAGTAAAGAAAACATCTTTTCATTATAATGTTGGAGATTTGTGCGTTTGTGGGCTTTCATGTATATGTGTGCATGTCTATTTAGGCTACAGTCCTTCACTAACACATGTTTGATTAAAGAAGGAATTCTTTAAAAATTGTTTAACATTTCTTGTTCATGTACAAGTGAATATGTCTGGATTTGTATCATCCAGATATTTTGGAATTAGTGCTTTTGATCACACTTCTGGCCATTATCAAAATATGATGCATTTTTCATTGCATTTTATGTCATCATTGAAATATGTAAATAAACAACTAACATTCACCATTTTAAAGAAGGATTGTTAATATGAATTGGTATAAAGCTATACAGAACTGTTTGGTAGGCCTTTCTGTAAGCTACAGAATATAGATTTTATTAATTATGTACCTATTAAAGTTTGATCTTATTTTAAATTTCAGTATTGAACGAATGTTACAACAACCTGAGATACACACGTAAATATTGCTTTTTTAAAATTTCTATTTTTTTTTTTTTTTTACTTTTTTAAAAATACATGTCTTGTTTGGAAATTATCTAGCCATTTTGAATATTTCAAGAACCAGTTATGCAGCCTTAGTGTAATTTAGCAACTACTGAGAGGAACTTGACTGTGTGTATGCATGAACAGATGCTCTCCAATGGGGTTACTCAGTAGTTTGAGACCATTGTGTTAGTCTGTGTATTGTGTGACCATTGTATTCCCAGAAAATATGTATCGAGTTTTTTTCTTGAAATTTAGACATTCATCAATGGAAACTATTCAGATGATTAAGAAAGTTTTTGAGGATAATTCAGTAAAGACAAAATAAAATTTTCATACTGACAATTCAAACTTGACTGGAAATTTATTTAAAGTGATCGACATTCTGGGAGGTTTTCAAGACATAGATCCCAACTATGGATTAAATAGTATGACTTATATCTGGAAAAATCATTGTTATTGTCAAAAGAAATTCTTAATACAATATTCCCTCACAAAAAAAATTTTCATCCAATCCAAAATATGTTTCAGCTTTAAATAACCCTGTACTGCTCTAGTAAGTACCTGACATCTTATGCTATCCTTTACCTTTACAAGAATCAAATTAGGCCGAGAATTGAGTACTGTTGTTATATTTGGGTGCAAGCTGCCCAGTCCTCACTTTCCAGTCTTCATAGAGTACAAAAGTGTCTCTGAGTCCTTGTGGGTGACATTATTTTCCACCTTCCAACTTTTCTCTGACAGGAAGGTTGTGGCAAGCCTCTCATTGCTTTATCACTACTTTCATGGAAAGTGCTCAGATGAACTATACTCCTTGGTTCCACCAGTCCTGATTTTCATGGCTAGGACCCACCATGCCACTTACATTGTAGCAAACAACCCACATTCCCTCTGTATTCCATTGGTGAGAATTGTTCCACTCAAGCAACTTCTTCCTGTGAACGGCTGCTCTGTAGAACTGACTCCAAAGAGGATGTTTCTACTATTACTACATTCTTAACCTATAAAGTCTAGGGTTGAATGTTATCTTCCTCTCCTATCTGTGTAAACTACCTCTTAATGTAACTCTCTATCTCAAATGTTCCACATGCCTTGTACAGGGTGAACCACGCTGTTAAAAACAAAGGGTTGATAAGTCGTAAAAAAACAAAACAAATCAGAAGCAGAACATTGGAGATGTTGAACGTGTCTGTGCTGCAATAAAAGGAAATCAGTGATTAACAGTTTCAGAATTAGAAAAAAATCTGGGTATTCCTCAGACTGTCTGCAAAGTATCCAGGCATTTCTTGATTACTCTTTCTTGGCTTGTGCATGATCTTTTGACAAAATAATTGCATTGTCTAGGGTTTGTCAGTTCCTCCTTCAGTCCAATTTTGGTTCCCTGTGATATTTTTTTCTCGGTGCTAAAATCACCATTGAAAGAGAGATTTCAAACTGTGGATGTGAAGAATATAACATGATAGCTAATGGTGATATTGAAAGGGACTTTTATAATGGTGGGATAAACCTATAGAGTTCTCAGTAGACTAAAGCTCTTTCTATGTACCGTGTCCCTTCAGTACATTGGTGATCACAGTTTCCTGCCACTTGTAGCTCTTAATAACTTGTCTTTTTGCCATCTCTCCCATACCAAGCTTCGCCATCCATTCACTCAAGCTCACCAGGTAACTTGTGTGTTGCTTTCCTCTGTGTCCCTTATTTTCAATCTGTTTGATCTTAGTTCAAGCCCTCCTTCCTCATTATATGTCCCAGAAACCTCAACTGTCTCTTCCTGTTAAGCATAGATATCCTTTTTGTTGTCTCTTGAACTTTGTCGTTGCTCACATGTTCAGTCCATGATATGCTCAGCATCCTTCTGTAGAACCCTATTTCTGTCACTTCAAGTCTCTTCTTCATCTGTGAAGAGATTGTCCAGCATTTACTGCCATATACGGGAATTGATAATAATATAACAGTTCAGTACTATTTTCTTTGTTTCTAATGATATTTTTCCATTAATATTAAACAATCAGATCATTTCCAGTTAGAACTCCTATATGAAAAATATATGTTAGTACTGTATTATTTACTTATCTTATGGTTTATGGTCACATCACGTTGAAATACTGGTTCCTGTATGATTACTGAAGTTAAGCAATGTTGAGCCTGGTCAGTAGATAACTAGATAGATAACTGCTTGGGGATACTGTAAGCTTGGATGTGTGAGTGGTGTAATGCATAATTGTTTGGAATTGTTAATCGAAGTGCCAAGTTCCAATTTCAGTTGGGTTTTTTATATTCACTTATGCACAAATACCCTTGGGAAAGATATGAATTCAGCTCTTCTTCCTTCAGCTATGGGTTAATTAATAAAACTTGTATCACTAAACAATTATTATCTCAAAAAAAAAAATTTCTTACAATCTCAACATATTTTCTGGCTTTAAATAACCTGCAAAGAGTAGATAAGCCAATAGAAAATGAATCAATCACTCAATCTATCTTATGATGTAAAGTGTGTCATACTTATTAAAAAAAAAACATGATATAAAGCTTCACCCACTTTAAAAATAAAAAGAAATCAAAGGGGTAAAAGAGTAACAAAACCCCAGATAAGCAAACTTGTTTGTATTGTCTCCATTGCTTCACCCTTTCTTTTCATTTTTGTCTATCTTTCTTTCTTACCTTTTACATTTCCCTTTTACTCTGTTCCCAATCCTGTTGTGGAAATGAACTCATAGGTAGGTTATGTCTATGTTACATCTGTGTGTAATACTTTGCACAGATACTACACTGATCTTTGTGCTGATCAATTCATAAATAATCCTGCCATTTTTACAGGTACTATGCTAGTTAATATTAAATGGCCGGATCATTTCTGATCAGCACAGCCCAGTCAGTGGGACTTAGAATATGCTGACTGCACTCCTGGCAGAAGAGGGTAACATTTCCTCCTCCCCAAAAGGGTCCACTACCAAGTAAATGCTTATGGGCTTAAATATAAACAGACAATATTTAACTATCTCTGAACAAAATGCTTATAGGCTCAAAATGTTGTTACATTTTGAGCCTATAAGCATAATGATTTTGATATAAAATAACCCAACAAGGGTTAACATCATAATAATCTACTATTCCAACCCAACCGAACCTAATTCTATGGGGAGAATATTAAGATAAAAATGTAATTCATTAGGAATTATTTTCTTAAAATATATTTATCATTGTTGAATTCTGACAAATCGTACAAACCTGTTGATAATGTCTTTCCATTACAATTTTCCATGCTTTGCATCATAAATTTATTTGTTGCTGTTTATCTGATTTGCAAATCTTCAGTTATGTATTTTTGTTGTTGTCTTTTTTCGTTCTTATTTTACCAATGATCCATTTTATTTGCAAAATGACTTTGTATACTTGTCTCTTCTCAGTGGCCGCTTGCTTGTTGGCACAATCGTTGCTTTTGTTGTGCACATGGTTGTCACATATGGCATTACCAATCGTGCCATAAACCATGTGATTGCTGCTTCCAGTTCCAGCTGGCTCCAAGAGCACATGACAGATATGAGTGAAAGGTTGGTGAAATTCCTTCTTGTCATTATATATATGTTAATAATAATGATGATTATATATAAGCGTTTCTTAACTGGTACACTAATGTATCCTGAAAGGTAGCCAAGTGTGCTCCAAGTTAACAGAAGAGTAATTTATGACTTATTTTTTTTATATTTAAAACAAATCTTTATTTTTAAAAAAGCTAGAGACACCACAAACATGGCTTCCATGTGTAAGTCAAGTCTTTGTCATTTGATATTTTAAACTGGATGCCAAATTCTTTAATCTTTAAGTGGGGGATAATCCTTTTCCTTTTGCCTTCCTCAAGGGATTTAAATCAGTCATTATCAGACTCTCTAAAAAATAGCTGATTCTTCATAAATTTCATTGATGAAGAAATGAAAATATGTTTATCACATATAATGGCTAACATTCTAAACTTTGCCGAAGCACATCAAGCATGTGTTTCACACAAGCATACTTAAATACTTAAATACGTAATGTCTTAAAAATAAATGCTTATTTCAGGAGACTTTATTATTTTTCTATTTTCAAATGTCATGACTAATTTTTGATTATTAAAATTTAAAGTGTGCCCTAGAGTTTTAGTTATTCTACAAGCACATCCTGAAGTAAAAAAAAAAAAAAAAGGTTGAGAAACACTGTTATATATGCTAATAATAAAATAGCATACATATTTGTATACTGGTATCTATGATGAAAAAAATGTTGAAATATAATTAAATGAAGGTGTTAGGTCACACACACATCAATAATTTTTAGCTTAGAAGAATTTGGTGGATTTGATTTCCTGCTATTACCAATGTTTCTTTTGCTTGTGAAGATGGCATGTGACATCTGATATGGAACATCTGTCTATATTTCTGAGATGGGCTCTTGTAAATATTTATACTACTTAGACTGTTGTCCTGGTTTTTATTGCCATACTCATGATGTTTCAGCCATTGTACGCTCTGGCCTTCTTCAGGTGATTTTAGTTGGAATTTTGAACTAAACCCCTTATTTAGTCCAATGTGGTAGATTGTTCTAATTCCACATGCCATGCCTTTTCTGGATATCTCAGTTTCAGTTAATTCCCCTTGGTAACTCAATTCTCCTAGTTTTTGTTCACCTCTGCTGTGACTAGGTATTGAACTCACAACTCTTTGGGCCAAGTCACTTTTGGATCACTCAACCAAAACCACTGGTAAGCTATATTGGAAAAATAGGGAAACATTACAAATGCATTTGGGTTGATGTGGAATGGTGTAATTTAAGAACTGTTTATTTTCTTTCTTTCTGTTTTTTATTCTTTCCTATCAGATTTCATATGTTCTAAAACCAACATTCCGTTATAATAATTTTTCATTGTCTGGATCCTTGATTGAAATATTGAACTATATGGATAAAATGAAATCTTCTATTTGAATAATACTTTAATCATTCTGCCTTGAATTTCTGATATGAGAAGTTATCAATATTTACATGCAGACTATTGTCTTCATCATTGCTGTTATTATCACAACGTTTCAGCTGTAGTGCCCACCAGCCTTCATCAGGTGCTTGTCAATCTGGGTAAATTCCCTGAAGTTAACCTGTATTGACAAGCACCTGAAGAAAGCCAGAGGGCGTAATGACTGAAACGTGATAATAACAAGATGAAGACAATAGTCTGCATGTAAATAATTTGAATATTTTTTTTATCCTTCTGCCCCAAGCAAAACAATAAAGCCACAAAGGGTTAAGTGTGAAAGGATATGGGAAAAAGATAAACATTATTAAGGAAAGAGAACAATAAAAGAACAGGAATTAAGAAGACAGAATATACCGATTGACGTTGCATTAAAATTTTTGAAGATCAAAGTTGACTGGGAAACATGAAGCCGGAAGAGAGTTCCTCAAGTTAGAAATGTGAGAGAAGAAACTGTCAGCATAGAATACATCTAGCCATTTCAACTGTAAAATGATGAGACCTAGATGCCAATCCAGTACTGCACTTAAATTTATAAAGTCTAGGTGCCAAAGAGGAAAGCTCATTTGAATAATTATCATGAAAATATTTATAGAAAAAGCAGTAGGAGAGCGACTGAAGCTAAGATGCCAGGCCAAGACCAATAATATTGCAGATTCTTCTTTGTATTTTATCTAGAATTTGTAAATATAGTGATTTTTCCAAATGTAGCTTAGATGTGGCACGAGGCCGAAAGTGGGGGCACCCAGTGAGGATTGAATTCACACCTCAGTCGTAATTGTTCTAGCGAGACAAGCTTGCTAACCATTACACCGCCTCGAGGTGCCCTAGAATCTGTAAATATATAGCAGAAACCCCCAGACCAGATATGGCAGCAATATTCAATGTATGGATAAATTAGTAGACTTATAAATGTATAAAGTAGATTCTGGTGAAAAAAATTGTTTATATAAGATTTCATATCATGCTTATGACTAAACAGTTTTTTTTCTTGTGATATACTAATCGAGGATGTAGAGGTAGTATAATGGTTAGCAGCTCAAAACAAGGAATGAATGAGCTAAGTTCAAATTCCAGTTGAGTATATTACCTTCACTCTTGTACTTTGGGAAATTTATGAATCCCTCACCCTCCAACTAGGTATTAAATAGTAAGGCAGACTGGATTCTTTAGCCATGGCTGGCAACTATTCCTATAAGAAGGACAATTCTGAACTCAAAAACCAGCTACTCAAAGTTGTATAAAAATAGTTAGACATGGTGGGAAGATCAATCAGTTATATGTCATGCATGATACACGTGTAGGTGATCTTTTGATACATGACTGACAAGGCAGATTTTTTTTTTCTCGTAATAGTTTGCCATTTCTTTCTGTGG
The DNA here is from genome assembly GCA_963932145.1 of Acanthosepion lycidas. Lineage (NCBI taxonomy): Eukaryota > Metazoa > Mollusca > Cephalopoda > Sepiida > Sepiidae > Acanthosepion > Acanthosepion lycidas. The sequence continues at coordinate 82,178,661 of OZ010588.1, read as the reverse complement.
TATTTTTCTTGTAGTAGGTTGCCATTTCTTTCTTCCAAGGCTATAGAACCTGGTCTGTCCTGCTATTTACCCATAGCTGGGGGGAGAAGAAGAGGATCCATACCTTTTCCAAGGGTATTAGCACGTAAGTGAATGTAATGGATTCGACTTGAATTTGAACTCGGATCACCAATTCATCAATCTGAGCGGCTATCCATTACTTCACTGTGCAGATACTTAATATATAAAACAAAAACATGGTAGATTTCAACAACTATGAATCATCCAGAATGTTCTTGAAAACAATGAGCATTGGGCCCAAAGAAGAAGTATTTTTTATGCTCATTATGTAGTGACGGAAGTGTTGTGTGGCTGAGATCGTTGCATGTTTCCAAGCAACCAGGATTTTGAATACTGATTTCCAAAGCAGACAGATTTTCTATTTGATAGATTGGTGCAGCATAATTTCTTTATTTTTACTTCTTCTCATTTTGTCTTGTACCAGATTATGACAAGTTCAGTAACTATGCATTTTCCATTTTTTATTTTTTTTCAGTCTGTGTCATGTGATTCCTGGCCTCAGTAAATTGCTTTTGCCTCGACTGAATCCATTTGCCTTGATTGCATTTGCTGGAGCAATTGCCCTATTCATCACTTACATCCTCATTGACACAAAGTAAGCACATCTATATTTGCCCCCACTTTTCAATCTCTTTATTACTTGGTCTCTGTAAATTGAATGGAAATATTTCATTATTTCAATTCACAAAATATTTCATTGTTTTCAGTTCATGAAAAAGGTGAAAACAGTAAAAAAAAAAAGATTCCATTTAAACTGTTTTTTTCTTAACACTTTAAACAAGTAAAGAGGAAAAATTCATTTTTAAAGAAAACATATCATTTGTCTATTAACCTTCCAAATACCCTTTAAACTCACATTTGTCTTTTAAAAATCAATGATATAGTTTTTTTTACTATTGTTTAGCCAATACAAAGTCCAAGTGACACTCAAGGTAGAGTTGCTAAATGGGGTTGTTGTAAGGGCATACAGTGGTGGAGGAGAACAAGAGGTTCATATTATGAGGATATGTAGGATAGATAGCAGTTGACCCTAGACTTGAAGATATTAATATTGTAGGGATCAGGGAAGCATCCTCTCAGGAGTCTGTTCTACATTGCAGCAGTTCACAAAATGTTTTGTATTTTCCCTTTTAATAAAATTTTAACATTCTTTTTATATAATAAGATTGAGTGGAAGAGTTATCGAAGACAAACAACTTGTATTGTTATCACAGGTGAGCCTCTCAGATGGCACTGTCACCCAGTTAAGAATCACAGGCATTGATAAAGAGATTTGATGTTCACCCAGCACAAAGCCTGGGGTGGGGGGCACAGTTTATGTGGATATCTGGGAAAAATAACAATTAATCCTAGACTTGAACAGGTTAAGATTGTAGTGATTGGGAAAACACCCTCTTAAGAGTTGGTTCTACAGAGCAGCAGTTCACAGGAAGAAGCTGCTTGATTGAAACTTACATCTCACAAATGTAATACAACAGGAATAAGGGTGGTTTTCTAGAATGTGCATAGCATGTGGGTCCTATCCGTAAATGTTAGAACTGGTCGAACTAAGGAATGTAGTTTTTTTGAGCACTTTCTGTGGAAATGGTGATAGAGCAGTGAGAGGCTTGCTGTATTTCATCTGTGAGAAAGGAGTAGTAGAGTGGAAAATAATTTGTCACCGACAATCAGAGGCAGATCATTTATGCAAAGGTAAATGATGGTTGGTCTAAGAAGCAACCACTGGGGGACGCACGCATTGATTGTTAGGGCTCTGGAGGACTGGACATTATGTTATATAAATGTTGCCTGAGATACACAGTGTCAACAGAGAAGAAAAGTTTTTTTCTTTTTTCAACACTTGATTCTTTTGTGTGTGAGAATCTACTGCCGATAATGAGGTCCTCCTGTATGCAAAATTCTTATTGTTTAGAGCTATTCAGATGTGAGCCAAAACTGAGTTAACTAAAAAAAATGATTTGAAGCAGTATGTTGAAATCCAGCATAGTAGAGCATCTACAGTGGCAAAGTAATGCATGCCATAAGCTGAAAGTAACAGATATTGTAGAAAGTGTGTACACTGTACATAGGAATTTTTAAAAGATAGTATCAGTAGATTAAGTGTACAAAATGAAGCCAGTCTTCAGGAGGGCTGGAAAATTGGATAGGAATTATAACTATGTTGTGGTAGGATCCACCTAATTTGCATAGTGGAGTACCGACCATATAAATATGGTTGGTACCGGGAAGAGAGGGAAGGAATCAAGAGATTCAACCAGAGACTCTGACCGACTGCGACTCAGGCAGCACATTCTCCAGGAACGGTCTTTCCAGGAATAGACAAAAGACTATATGTAAATATTGTGTACACTTTCTTGTTTCAATACATTTTGTTCTAAGTACATTTTGTGTTGCATTATTATTCCATGCATTAGTCAAGTTTCAACAAACTATTAGGTACTTCCATATCTGTGGTTGGTAATAAAGCTGTAGTTACTGTGTTTCATACCTCCCCCTCCACTCACACACACACACACAGAGTAGAAAAAGTGCTAGCCTTTTCAACACATTGGAGTCTGCTTTTTAGATTTATTTACTAATGATAAGATTAAAACATGATGAACCTTGAGATACAAATGAGATGAAGATAAATAGCGCATGGAATGCTGTTCATTAAATAATCATTCTGAAAATTATTGGTAATATTTTATAAAATAGTTGACCCTATTACTGTAGGCATTTGTTACTTTTAGAAATTTACAAAAAATACCTTTTTTTTAATGGTTTAAGAAGAGTCTACAGTTCAGCATTTATTACATTTTTAGAGAAACATAAAAAGAAGCTCAATTCTAATTTCTAGTTCATTCTTTAATCTGATTGTTAAATGTTCTAGAGTTCTTGTAAAATACACACAGTAGGTTTATGATAACACTTAACATTTTCACATTCTTAATTCATGAATTTTGATTGTTTTTTTTTTTTTCCCTCTATTTTCCCCAGGAATTATTATGCTGCTGATACACTGGCTGCTGTTTCCATTGCTTTGATGACTTGGGGTACCATGTTTCCAATGAGTATGTACACTGGGAAAATACTTCTACAGGTAACACGTTTTTTTTTTTCCTTTCTTATTATTTTGATCAATGACCTTTCAAAGTAAACAGGACAGCTCTACTTATCTTTATCTTTTTTGTAAGCTCAACACATGACATTGTCTAGAGTGAAGAATGGAAAAGTCATGACCACTTCTATTGAAGCATGATTTAATTAAAGTACAACAATGCTGTGTTTTTTTTTTGCTTTTTGTCAATAAACTAATGGAACACATTTTTTTTTTTTACAGCTGTCAGGTTATAAAAACTGCTCATTGTTAAACAAAAAGTTGTTAAAAACATAATAGAGAATACAGTAGAAGATAAGGTAAAAAGAAAGAAAGAAGATAAACTAAATTCTCTGTTCATCCACTTTGAGGCAGTTTATATGTTATTCAGCTTATAAGTGTTTTGTTTAAAAATGTTTGTTTCTGGACAACAGAAGCAAATCTAAAAATTTCAAACATTCCCTTTCCAATGTAGAGAAACTGAATTAGAATTAAAGAATAAATGTAAATAATTTAATGAATTTGAGTTTTTTTTCCCTACTTTTCAAGTGGCTTTCAAGTGGCTTGGTTTAAAAAAAAAAGCACTCCTTTTTCTTTAAGAATTTAATTTTACAAAGTGATAGCAAGTACTTCAAATTTTGCTGTTTTTTTTTATTTTTACTTTTCTGAGCAAATATAAAATTATTTCCTGACTCTTGTCACTGCCAGCTTACTTGTAGAACTCTCTTCTGGCTTCTTGCTTTCCAGTCAACTTTGATTTTCAAAAATTTAAATCTAATGTCAGTTATCTTGTTCTTTCTCTCTTCAATGTTTTTTCTCTTGTGTCTTAGTGGCTTTATTGCTTTGCTTGGGGTGAAATGATAAAAAAAACAAAGAAAAAAAATTAAGATATTTCAATCTTCAGAACTCATTCAGGGTAATTTTGATTTCTCTTTGTGACATGTAATTTTCCTGCTGCTTATAATTTATTGATTACATTTAGTTTAATTTTCCACAAGGCTACAAATAGAAGACACCTAATGAGAATTGCAGTCCAATTTGCTAACCATAGGTCCATGGTAAGATTTCAACCCAAAATAAAGAGGAGAATTATCAGTGTCACACATTTTCTCACCTTCCTAGTTTTAAGGCTGTTGTGGCATACCTATGGATGATAATGGGTATGTCCCCATTCACATAAATACAGTAGTAAATACTGTATGTTGGTCTGCAGTTGGAGATTCATTGTGGAATTCACTTGAAGCAGTTGATTACTTCTTTTATGTGTTGCTGGCAAATCTTATACATGTTGTTCTTGTTCTAAGTATTATATTATTATCATCTAAGTATTATTGTTCATTACCAACCTTTGTGTGATTATTCTATTCAGTAACCTTCCCTAGGTTACAACAGATGCATTATTTGTTTTTTAAGCCAGTCTGTTCTACGACCTTCAAACTAAGGAAATAATTTTGAATGACCCATTTTTATATGCCATTGTGGACAGATACTGTGGTTTCCGTCTGTAATACTATTGTGTATAATAATGAAATTTGTTTAGCATATTTGAGATTGTAATTGTATCAATCTAATTAATATGAAAAAAATATTTAGTTTGAAAGTACTTTTTAAAATAATGCAATTATTGAAACTTTTCTCTCTGACCCCACTCTTTTTAAGACGAGTCCCTCTCACATCATTGGACAACTTGACAAATTGTTGCGAGAAGCATCAACTTTGGATGGTGTTCTAGAATTCCGTCATGAACACTTCTGGACTCTATCTTTTGGAGTTTTGGTAAGCTCTATTACTTAATCATTTTTTTGCTAATCAAAGTAGCAAGTTAAATTGTTGTTTAAGACCATTCCATAAATTATTTGTTCTAGCATCTTCGTTTTTATGATTAAATTTTATTACATTATTTATTATTTTATTTTATATAATATTATCTTTATTATTTTATTTAATTTAAATTTTATTATGATAAAAATTTTGTTTTTATCATACACAGATTAATGTTTTTTTAAGAAAGGTTGCAGAGGGTCTATATAATCTGTATAATAAATGTGAATGTCAGTGTGTCACACTTTTTCAACATTACCCCTAGAGGCTGTAGCCTAACATATACCATTTTGGAATCAGGATGACTCTGTGAGCAAATTAAAAACATTCTTGGCCAGATCCAAACCCACAATCTTGAAATTTTGGATTACCAAGTTTTTGTTACTGCGATTTTTTTTGGCAATTTTTTTTTTGTACGATAACAACTTTTATAACTTGGAAATAATCAAAATTAATTGTGAAATCCAGCAAAAGTCACCCGTGAAATAAAAATAATTGTTTGTACAGAAAGAAAGTTCCTACATACATCAAATTGTCTTTAAATTAAGTGGCAGCAGAAGAGTTATTGCTGAACTTTTAAAAGGTAAGCTTAAATATTAATGTAATACTTAAATGAAGCTATCAATCTTAAGTTCTTCTGTAGTTTATTGTTGGCTATCACATCTACTCCGACCTACTTATTGTGATGAAGGTCTAATCAAGAGACACAGGAGATACCTTAAATGCTATGAATTATGTTAAAATAAATGTGTAAAAAAATTTTATTTCTTCATTCGGCAAAGGAGGGATAGATATAGAGAATGAGAATTTGTTTTTGATATCCTTTGAAAGAAAGAAGTCCTTTTTTCTTTTCTTTTTTTTTAAATAAAACATTTGTATGAGGATAAGCTTTTTTTTTCTTTCTCTCTGGTATAAATTCTTATCCACACTTCTATTATGTTTACATCATTGCATAGAAAAAGTTTACCTATCACTTAAAAAAAAAAAGAACTAAAAGTCAAGTGCAATTTAAATATTCTTGTTCTTTCAGCATTTGACTGGTCAACAACTTTATGAATTAAAGCTTATTTTGAAAATTATAACCAATTTTGCTTTGCAGGTTGGAACACTTCAAGTACGTGTACGAAGAGATGCTGATGAACAAATGGTCCTTGCCCATGTGCACAACAGACTCTCAAATTTGGTATCAGAACTGACCATCCAGATTTTTAAAGATGACTGGAGCCGTTCTTCTTCTGTATACCACCTACCCACTACAGCTTCTTTCTCTACATATCCACCACCAATGACATCGACCAGCCATAATTACTCAAGGATTGGCTTGACTACTGACAATTTCTATTCAAACAATGCTTTAAGGACACAAATGATGGCTTTAGGGTCATCATGAGTTCAGCTAGAGGAGTGGCTGTCATTATTGACAAGAAAACTGATCTGATTGGCTATTTTCCAGCCATGAAAAGCAGTAAACAGTCCATTTTAACTAAAAGAACTTTTGTCTATTCCAAATGGTCAATGGCTAAACTGCTGAAATAATCAGCTATATACAAATTATATTCGTTTGTCAGTCTAAAAAAAAACAGACTACTTAATCCATCTTTTCAATGTTTACATTTAGAGTTTGTGTGTGTGTGTATATATATATATATATATATATATATATATATATATATATATATATATATATAGCTTTCCTTCACATCTTTATTATTATATTTATGAGCAGAAAAAAGAAAGTAATCCTTGACTCTCAAGATGGGTAAGGTGTTCCTTCTGGAAATCCAAGATATTTTCAGCTTTCTTTAGTGTAAGAAAAAAAATTTTTAAGCAACAGGTAGCCGAAGCCATTTTATTTCTCTTGTTGCAATCTGAGAAGGTTCAACCTTTTTTGATTTTATTCAGCAGGGTAAAAGGTTGGCTATTTTTTTATATAACTGTACAATTTTTTTTTTGTATATTTAAAAAAAAAAAATACACAACACACACAGGAAGAAGTTGAATATTGCAATTTTTTTCACTTGTTTAAATATTTTATTTTGAAGATAAAAAAAAATAAAAGTTAATTCAAACTAATACAGAATTTAATATTCTTTCATCCAAGTCTTAACCAGAAAAATAAGATGTAATAAAAACTAAGCAAAGTAAACTATGAATTATGTGTGTATGTGAAATATAATTCACATATACAAGATTAAAAGATTATGATGGACCCTTAAAAAATGATGAAGCAAGTATTATTCATGGTGAAGAAAAGTATTGATAAAAATTTCATCTGAACAATGTTCAAAAAGATAAAATTTTCAAAATTTATAAACACTTATTAAAAAAAAAATTTCAATATCATTTTTTTTTTTTTTTTTATTATTGCTGGGTTTTGCATTTCAAGAGAAATGGTGAACCTCATAACCATGCATTTTGAACATGTTAACATTGAAGTTAATCTGTCTTGCTGATTAATTAGTAATTAATACATGTGGTAGCAAATCTCTTATATATATTTACTCAGAGTCTGTTTTTTAGTATGCTTTTTTGTTGGGAGCAGTAGTAGGTTAGTCTGTAGTTGACTATTATCATAGGAAATCAATTAAAATATTAGTCCACTTTGACTGCATTTGCTGTTAGCTAGTAGCATTACCATCCCTGAGCATTGTATGGTCATCTCAAGTTGACATAGTGTGAGACATCACAGTTTTCATAAAAGGAAATGTCACAATTTTCATACACTGGCTGAGTATCTCCCTCGTATGTGCTCCTGGTAAATAGAAATGAAAAAAAAATACATTCAATGTATAAATTAACACTTTGTTAGATGAAGAGGGAAACAGTTAATTTGAGACGACTAATTACAGTGAAAAATATTTCTAAGATACTGAAGAGGGTCTCATCCCATCATAATTTTTTTTTTTTACAACACCCTTTTTGATGTGGGTGAGAACTTTTCAGTATGAGTTAAGAAAAACATTTAAAATTATATATATATAAAAAAAAAAATCAAAAGATTTTATATATATGTATTTATATGAAAAATTTCTCTGATTTAACCAGTAGAGAAGACAATATTTATGAATAAAAATAACAATAGGAAAACTGGTAATTACTGACACATTTCGTCCAATGTGGACTTTATCAAAGCAAAATACAAAATGAATTTAATTGAAGGTAACTAATAAAAACAAAAAACAGAATGTTCCTAACAACTGGAATGTAGAGAATGCTATTTTCATATTGTTAACTGAAAATACATCAACACAGATACACTGACAATATTCTCCACAAGTGACAAATACTGATTGTTGTGAGAAAATTCTTTAAAGTGCTGTGTGCTATTTATAGGCTGATAATATAAATGGTGAGTAATTTTACACCAGCAAGAACTTCAACACTAATAGAATAATCTGTTCAGTGTTAAGTTTATTCATTAATGAATGCTGAAAATTTCATTTAAATTGCATAATTCCTTTTAGGTAAATTTAAGTTTTTTTTTTTTTTTGCTTTCATTAAGGAAAAAAAACACATATATTTTGAAAGTACCTATTTCAATGAGGAAAACGGAAGTCAACAAAACCCTGTAGTCCTTTGTCCGATAGCAGAAATGCTGGGGAGGTGAAACTCTGAAATATCATTATAGAGTTGTGGGATTACGGGTTAAAATGAATAGTTGATTTACCAAACTAAGAAGATTAATGAAGGATGATGATGAAAGACACAAGTAATTTTAGCAAAACAAGGAATTTATTCATGAATTCACATGCTTAAATTTTGTGTCAGTGGCTCATTTCAGGAAAATAAATCCGAATTCTTAAAGTTTGTAGTTTTAACTTTTTGTCATAAAGTGGAAATGTTCATACAACAGATTAAATGATCTGACACAAAATAATATTAAAAAATGTTTCAAGACAAAAGGTAAGAGAGTTTGTTGTTCACTGAAGTGATATATGGTTTGCATTTGTTCAAAAGTAGATGAAGTGAGATAGTTTGAAATACTTAGCTTTCCTGGATTGTTGAGAGAAAACTTTTTGAAGTGCTGAATGCTGGTTACAGTCCGATTAATATAATTAATATAACTAATATCAAATTTAAAACCTCATCAGGTGTGTTCTGGGTATGATGATAAGCTACATCCTGCAGCAAGACCTCTGATTGGGAGCTTTCAGGTAGCACCTGTTAGGTTTGCAACTATGGGCAAATACTTAAAAATCAGGGTCAAAACATTATGAATACATAAAAATACATTTATAGTAAAAATACCAGCAATATATTTTAATAGTAAAAAAAATTACCAGAAATATATTTTTGTAAAAAAAGATTACTAGTGCTTCCAAGAAAATTAAGGCATTAAATGATCTATATAGAGTTGATATGCTACTATACAAACAAAACTTTATCAAGTGTATGACAAGGAGGAAACTAAAGAATCCCAATCTAATCTCTTTTACTATGCTCTGCATATGCACAAAAACATATAAGAGATGAACATTCATTATTTAAGCATTATGTATTGTATCCCAAACTAATCTCAGAAAATAGTCTTCCTGCTTTCGCTTCTGAGGCCAGTTTACTGATAAAGAGGAGAGAGTACCATTGCTGATAAAGATTCATTGTTTAGATAAGAATGATCTTGAAGAAAAAGAAAAAAAAATCTTGTTCCAAGCAGTAGAACTCAATTTCTAAAACAACTGATCTGGAATCAGAATGAAAGCAATGATGGCACATCCATAAAAATTCAGAATGTGGAATGAAATACTAAACATTTCAAATACACTTGATCCATACAACAACTTTAGTATAGAGATGGAAATTGGACATAAAATAAGTTGTGCTTGGTGGAGTTTTGTTCAATACAGTAAGATGCTACAAAGCCAAAACGTTAACTCTAAAGTGTTTTTAAATAGCCTTGTCAGAATATGGACTCTTATCAATGATTAAATAATGGCTTTGATCGAATTAATCCTCTAGGTCTGAAATAGGACCATCCTTCATCGAATCGCATGGACTGGCGGTGCCACTCCAGAATTGAAAAAAAAAAAAAAATTACCAAATAACAAAAAGCACACCACATGAAAATTCCCAGCAGCAGCAACAACTAAAATGTAGCTAAAAAGAGAAAATAATGATAATTATTTTGCTGACTTTCCACACCCATATGTAATACCTGCTTGGGCGATCATGTCCGTTTCAATTCATAACTGACTAGGCAGAAGATTTTCCCGCAGTAGATTGCAAGTTCCTTTCTGCAGTTGACTGGTTGCTAATCAAGTCTAGAGAACCCAGTCTGTCCTGCTATTCAAACCATAGCTGGAGGGAAAATAGATGGATTCATACGTTTCCCCAAGTGTATTTGCGCTTAAGTGAATGTAACGAACCTGACTGGAATTCGAAATTGGCTCTCTTGTTTCTCATTCTGAGCCATTATCCATTACACCACACAACTTTACACACAACGAATAAAAGGTTACGAAGGAAGCCCCCATCAATTTAAGATGAACATTTCATAAATTTTAACCGACAGTAACGCTGTTTGATCAACGAAATTTCAAATTTTCCCGTAATAGGAACTTTCTGAACTAAAACAAACGAGGACGTTTCTTTGTTAACTTAAAATCTGTTACCGTATTTACCGGCCTATTGAACGCGGATTTAAAAATAAATGCGCCAAAATATTACCCTGCGTCCAATACAGCAGTATCATGTATGAGACATGTAGGCAATTAAAAAAGTGAGGTTCAGATGTAATCAATGCATGCATAGAGCTTAGCACTGAATCTAGGACTCCGGGAAGTGAACAAACATGATATCAAGATACCTGAAAAATTCACCCAGGAAAAAGAAATTTATGGAATAAGACAATATTTTGATGCTTGTTTTGTAGAAATACCAAATTTTACAGAAATATTTGCTTTGACTAATATTAGGTTGGTGCAAAAATAATGACGTAATAATGTCGTTTTTTGACGTTAAAAAATACGTCAAAAAACGACATTATTACGTCATTATTTTTGCACCAATCTAATATATTGCTGCTTGCTTTGTGTGTGTTTTTCTTGATATACAGACATTGGAAATTCTTTTACTGCATGTATGGTATGGGACTTCATTTACCAACAAGTACCATATTTCTGTTTTTTTTTTTGTTTTTTTTTGTCTATTACCATATGGTATTTTGGTCATTTATAAAAATACTCAGCCCAAGCTACAGGGGAGCATCAGCATGCTTTATCTCTACCTCAAGAGAGAGGTGAGTTTATTGGCCTGCCCCTGATGCGTCCTCAAAAGGGGGAGTGTCGAGGGGGTTTGGGAATTTTTCCACGGTACTGCCGAGAAACCCGTCTTAAAATGACCTTGTGTCACATCTGGTTGGGAAGTGGACGCACCAGTAAATACCTATGTACCAGTGTTCACCAATACCAGTAAATTTCTTTGTAACTATTATGAATTTACTGTATGTGCCGATATTGCTCCCTGAAAAACAACTAAAAGAAGTTTCAATAAATGTATGAAATGTACTAAAATTCTTCTTTTTCAAAAACTGTCCTGGTAATTGAATCTTACCAAGGTTCTATTAAAAAAAAAATACCAGTAGTATAATTTAGGCTAATACTGTAAGTGTTTCTTCATGGTTAGTGCGAAGGTCGCATAAAGGTATGGTTATAATTTTGATTTTCTTTTGGTTGGGATGTGTGTATTTTATTTCCGAGATATTCCATGACAAAATCTGGGTGTGTTCAATGCGTGGGTGCATCCATTAGTCTGGCAAATATGGTAATAATTCTTTTCAGGATAGATAAAATCTGAGTAGACTAGATTGCTTCAAGAAATTTTAAGCTAGCTCCAATTTCTAGCTTTACACCGGACTCTGAAACAGAACAAATAATGATCATTGGTCGAACAATTTCTTTAACACTTACGGTAGATCGTAAATATCATCAGCAGTGGTCACCTCAGACTCACAGCTATTTCGTTCACGAGATTCTTTTCTTTGGCTTGGAGATGGAGGCATCAAAATTCTGCTACCATTTATGTTTATTGAACATAAATTTGATAATCGGGATTTTCCAGGCAGCTCAGTTTCCGGATTGGGCTTTGGTAGCTTCAGTGGATTCCGCCGGTGTTGGAATCTCCACCTACTTTAAGGAATGGAACAAGAGAATATATACAAAACGGTGATTACATTAGCAAAAATAAAAGACTTTATGGAAGGGTGGAGTCGTGCTTTAAGGATAAGATATAAGAAAACTGCTGCACAGTTCGAATCATTCGCCCGTCTGTTTTCAGAGAGTTTCTCAATCAATTACTGTAACAAAAAAAACAAAAAAATTTACTAACCAGCACAGTCCAAATAAATTGCGTGTTAACCTACAAATATTTGCTAAAAAAACTAGCATCCATGATGGAAAAATGCCCCCAACTTAACAAAAAAAAATAAAAAAAAATACATTTTGTCAAAATCATTCTTATTATTAGTAAGAAAAACCAAAGGATTATTGAATTATTTTTTAGAATTTTGGAAATTTTGGTTGAAAATTGTTTTTCTTGCATCAACGAGTGACCATAAATTACTATGGCAAATTTTAGCGTCTTTTTACGGTGAAAAATACATAGCTTTGGAAATTCTTGCAAAAATCAGATCAGTCAGTTATGTCCCATGTATTATACACGCTTAGGCGATCATGTATCTTTCGATATATGACTGACGACGCAGATTTTTTTTCTGCAGTAGGTTGCCATTTTTTTCCGCGGTAGACCAGTTGCCATCCAAGGCTACAGAACCCGGTCTGTCCTGCTATTTACCCATAGCATGGGGGAGACGAAGAGGATTCATACCTTTCCCAAAGGTATTAACACGTAAGTGAAGGTAATGGATAATTGTCGGATTTTAATTCAAAGTTCACGACTTATTTACAAATTAATTAAATTATTTTAAAAACTGTAGTGACTTAATAAACCTAGTATCAGCAGCAGCTTTGGAGGTAAAAACAACGCGAATCCTTAAAATAGCTCTCTTCCGGTTTTGAAGCTAAAAGGGCTGTGTACGCTTTACGCTAAAACACGCCTATACAGGCAAGTTACACTCAAATACATTCATGAACATTTCGTTGTGCATGCAATTTACTTCGAGAAAAAAAACTCTTAAACTTTCCTTTTGTTGTTTTGTTTAATAAATATTATCTTGCAGTGCAAATCAATCGGTCTCAGTTATTTTGCGCATGTGCCATCTTCTCACCACCATTATTTCATGCAAAGCAAAAACATTCTCGTAAGAAACCTTACACATTAATTATCGAAGTAGCCAACACACTAAAAAACATTTTATTTTTAGAAAATCTTGACTAAAATATTTTATTATATGTTATCCCAACCCATTTATTTAATTTTATGAAATTTCGAAAAATTAATTTTTGTAGAGTTTAATGCTTATATTAGTTATAAGCACAAGTCATTGGAGAATTTAAATAGATTTTTTTTGTCAAACAGATCCCCAGTTACAAAAAATCTGCTCTGAATCGTAAAATAAAATATGCAATAAAACTAAAACATTATTTAATTAGAAATGCTTTTACTTGTTTTTATATTATGGACACTATTGTCTTAAGAAAACTTTTTTTCGGTGAATAATGAATTTTTACAAACATTAAAAATAATATATTTTATAAACTTTTAAATCTTAAAATTCTATATTAATTTGTATCGGTTAGGTGATATTATTATTAAGTAAAAGCGATGCTTACTAATCATAAATGGAAAAGCTTACTACAATCCGTCGACCCCCAGTATTTTAAAAAGAATTTTGAATTTTTTGTCCATATACGAGTCAATTTTTGTACATACGGATATTCATACCAGATATTATCAGAAAATAAGAGCAATAACCATAGTAAATTTCAAATTTAATGACAATTTTGTAACATTTCCTCAACAAGCGTCTTCGGATGAAAGACCATAAAGGCAAAATACCTAAAATTCAATGTTAGATTCTTTAGAATATTTCCTACATTCTTTAAGATTATTGGGTCGAGGATGGTTAAATTATACAAAAAAAAAAAAAAAAAAAAAAAAAATTGTTCACGTTGTATTCGTTAAGAAATTTTTACAGTTATGTACTATTTACTTAAAAATTACAAACATTAAACTATCGATAAATTTATTAAGATCTCATCAAACACCCACCTCCGAGTTAAAAAAAGTACTTTTCTGCGTCATTCTAAATCAAAAGTAAGTAGTATTTGTTTCAATTCAGGTTGATTAAACTTTAAATCAACTAATCTTCCCCAAATAAAGTTTCGCAAAAGTACTTTTTATTTTATTTTTGAAAGAATTTTTAATAAAAGAAAATTATTTTATGTTGAAATATTTGTCCATATGGCCGATTTTAACGATCAAAAAATCATTCCAATCAATTTAAATTCGGTTTGAAGTAATATAGCAAATTATTTCGCTTTTTGGAAATATTAAATTTAATCTATTAGCCTGAAATTAAAATTAAAATACTCCAGGAAAAAGTTTTAAAATGAATTTTAAACTTTAGGTATCGTTTTTTCGAAGGTGTCGGAGTTAGCTCCTCCTTAATTCTCAAATTGTCACTTGGGGTCATTCTCCCTATACTATAAATACTGGACGACTTCTCGCCTCGTTCTCTTTTTCATTTCTTCATTTCAGCGACTATAATGTTTTAGAAGATACGCGTCTTCCCATTTGTGGGAGACGTCATGAACATTATACACACATACACGTACGTACGAACATTCACCTAAGAACAGACACCAATGTTTACACATACACAAATATTATTGTTCATTGTAAAATTGTTTTGTTTAATACATATATTTGTTTATATTATATATATCGGTTTTATTTGTCTTCTTTATCTTCAGTTGGACTTAATTCAAGTCCAGCAATTTTCTTGCAGTTGGACCTTTTAATATTCTACCAGGAGTTACACACATGTTTATGTTTCTAATACAAAAACACGCAAACACACACTTTCCTCAATAGAGGTACCGACATAAAGAGGTAAACTGAAGCCAGGAATCTTTATTCTTTTTACTATTTTCAGGTTTCCCGTTTCTCTTGGACACCCTGACATAGTAAAATTTAATCAAAATCTGAAACGTTGACCATAGAAACCCTTAAAATTTTCATAGAGTTGATATGGATTATCAATAAATTATTTTCAGTTAGTGTATCTGTAAAAAGAAGAAAATGAATAAAAAGAGACAAGAGGAAAAACTATTCTCAACCAACGCGTTTCTTCCTCGGAGGGATTTTATCAAGACAAAACTAGGATTTATTTTTTTGCACGTGATTATATACAAAAGCGAGGATGTCATTGGTTTATCAAGGCTTTTCAATTTGAGAACGGTCATAATTCAAAGTGTAGCAAAAAAGTCAGCGAGTAATATTCAAGAAATTTGAATTATGATACATTGCGTACTCCACATGTTTTGACTGATCTTTCAACCACCTGAAGAACGTTGATAAACGTTTTCAAGGATAAAAACATATCGGCTAAGAATAGTTTTTCCTCTTGTCTCTTTTTATTCACATATTTGTCCTTGAAAACGTTAATGAATGGTCATCAGGTGGTTGAAAGGTCAAAAAAAAAAAATATATATTGTCTTGATAAAGTCCCTCCAAAGACGAAACACGTTGGCTAAGAAAGAATAGTTTTTCCTGTTCTCTCTTTATTTGCGCGCGCGCACACACACACACACACACACACACACACACACACACACACACACACACACACACACACACACACACACATATATATATATATGAGAGAGGCACGGTGGAGTAATAGATTGCGACTTGAATTCCAGTCGAGTTCATTACATTTCCATACATGCTAATATGTGCTTGGGAAATGGATCCATCACTTCTACCCTAAACTATGAGTAAATAGTTTGACAAAATGGGGTCTATAGCCTTGAGAAGGAAAATCTCTGAAGTGAATACAAAACACCCGACTATGGATAAATAGTAGGGCAGTCTGGGCTCTGTAGTCATGGTTGACAACCAAACTAGGAGAAGGAAAACTGAATTCAAATCTGGAGCCGGAGTCAGTCAATTTCGTTCTGCCAACTTCTGCGATGACGACGGTGCCAAGCTGTAATGGCCTCTGCTTTTCCCTTGGACAACATCGGTGGCGTTGAGAAGGGAGATGTGCTGTGTCATGTGCAATTGCCGATCTCTCATAAAAAAAAAACCCTGTTCAGGCCTATCAAGAGTCTATCGTATTGCAATTTGGGTGCTGGCTTAGACCTTTTCAATTTCCGTAGTTTTCTAAGTTTACTTTACAATAAGGCTAAAAACTCAGTATAAAAGCAATATAGCCAGATTACAAACAAACACACCAGCAGCAGCAGCAGCAATAGCAGATAAATATTTGTGTAGGTTCCAAAATCTAACTCCCTTTCCACTCCAAGTATTAGTCTTCGTAAAATGACACCAGTTTTTAGGACACTTTTACCCTTACTGCACCCTATTGCATCATCTGTCACCAGGTGAGGCTTGGTCAAGGCACTTATTACGTTACAAAACTGCCGAAAACTTCGAAATATCTTATTAGTGTATCTACACTTCTCAGGTCAAGAATTTACAAGGATACTACTCCCTGGTAGCAAATAAACGTTCTCCCAAAACCGCCAATTGTTAATTTTTAGGCTTTTTCCCACTCTTCTTCTAGTTAATTAGTTTTTAAATTATTATTTTGAATTATAAATTTATTCATTTTGTAACTCTGGCAAACTTCCATGAAAATACAGCATTTAAAAGGGTTGGACATTTAATTTTAGTTTTTTTTATTTATTTATCGTTATAGATAGTTTGAAAGGTGGGTTTTAAAATTAAAATGTTTTAATAATTTCTCAACTCGTTGTTGTTTTTATAATTATTATTATAATTATTATTATAATTATTATTATTTTAATAATAAATATATAAAACATGTTAATTAAATTTTCCGATTTTTCCAACCCACTCATTTATTACGTATCCCGCCTTTTATCTGGTACTCAAGATTGTCGATGAAGCAATATTTTTACTTACCAGGCGTAAAAAGAAACTGCACCAATAATTCCGAGGAGGATCAGAGGCACCACTACAAATACTGGATAAAGAAAATAATTAATAAAATAATCACTCGTCTAACAGTCACGACTCCGACACAAACTTGTTTGATATTATTTGAAAGAAGTCCTGGGTTGGCCAAAATATTCGTTCGGGTTTTTAAGTAAATTTTCTACTTAATAAGCGAACGAAATTTTTTTTAGCTAACCCAATATATATGCACGAACCTATAGACCCCTCTTTTTATGGAATTAGAAAAAAACAAAAAAACAAAGCAAAAGCAACACAGACTGTTTTGTCTTCACTCTGGCAATGATACCGAACTGAAGTGTATCGTGCAATTAATTAGTCAAAGACTTATGGCCACATCACGTTGAAACACCGACTCTCGTACCATCAAGGAAGTTAAGCAATATCGAGCCTGGTTAGTATCTAGATGAGTGACCACTTGGAATTACCAGGCGTTGTAAGCTTGGGTGTGCAGGTGGAATAATGGCACGGAATTGTTAATCAAAGAGTTGAGTTCGTTATATTCACTTAGGCGTAAATACCTATCGGAAAGGTATGAATCCGCCTCTTCTCCCTTCAGCTATGGGTTAATTAGTAAGACTTGTATCAGTAAACTGTTGCTCAAGGGTTAATACTAATTAGTAGAATTATTAAATACAGTATCAAATGACATTTAGTAAATCTTTGTTAATTTTACGTTTTTTATTGTTTAAATCACACTGACGTAAGTAGTGGAGACGCTAAAAATTGATTACAGTTGCTTACAGAGGGCGTTCCAATAATTTGGAACGATTTTAAATGTGAATTAAGTTTAAGCGTCTAATGATTTTTTTCTTTTTCTTTCAGATTTAACAACTTTCGTCTTTGACAATTTTAACCATGGAAAGATTAACAATCAAACAACGTGTTAAAGTTATCGAAGCCTATTACGAAAATGGACGTTCAAGCAGGATTTGAACGAGAAGTTCCCAGGTCGCATCATCTCTCGAAACAGCGAGGTCAATTGGCTACCATGATCCTGCGACTTGACTTTTCGTCCTTTGGAGCCATCTCAAAAGTAAGGTCTATGCCAACAAGCCAACCAACAACAATTCAACAGCTGAAGGATGAGATAATAAGGCATATTGGTGAAATCGAGTCTTCCTACAGTGACATGCAGAGGTTTGGTGATGCCCGCGGGCAAGTCCTTGATTGTATGCCCCAAGACACAAGTAGGGGGTTAGTACTGAAAAAGGAAAACATTTTAAATATGTAAAAACAGATGAAACATGAAATAAACACTTTATTCAAATTAACTATAAACTAAACTTTTATTTCACTCTTTGATTGGATGCCCTCCCGATATGGATGCCCGAGGCCGTCACACCCACCGTTTCCCTGTCAGCACTGACAGAATGAAGTCTGATAGGTCTAAACGTCTGTTGCAAAAGCTGGTATGACTGATCTACTTTTGCAATCGGCCATATACAAACGTATTCTCGAGTTCCGAATAGATGTCACCGTTCAGGCAATTCATTTTTTTTTCTTAAACATATTTCCACCTAAGATATTTCAAGGCCACCGCTTATTAATTTCTTTAGAGTCACAATACAGTCAGTCAGTCACTTATGTGCCATGCGTGATACACGCTTAGGCGATCATGTATCTTTTGATACATGACTGACGAGGCAGATTTTTTCCCAAAGTAGGTTGCCATTTCTTTCTGCGGTAGACCAGTTACCATCCAAGGCTATAGAACCCGTTCTGTCCTGCTATTTACCCATAGCTGGAGGGAGAAGAAGAGGATTTATATCTTTCCCAAGGGTTTTTAGCACGTAAGTGAATGTACTGGATTCGACTGGAATTTGAACTCGGCTCTCCAGTTCCTCAGTCCATTACTCCACCGAACGCGCCTTCTGAAATTCTCAGGCTTTATGCCGTTTGTTAGTCAAAATCAAGAGGATGATGATAATCTTAATGACGATAATGATGAGTATGCACAATTTTCTTTCTCATTCTTAATAATAAGCTAGCATCAGGGACGGTGTCTACTACCCCCACGACCGGGAGAGGGCTGTTTGGCAGCGCTTTCTAACCCTCGCTATCTTATCAACATTTACCTTTTTACCTACATTTATATACGTTATAAATTAAACTAAGCACAACTGACTATGAAAGGATCAACAATTTTCGGATTTTGACGCCATTCTGTTTTTTTTTTTATTTCGTCCAAATCTGTGAATTTGTTTTGCTTATGCTAAGTCTCGAAAAAACACTATGTAAAATTTATTATTTTTTATCCATAATTTTGAATGTGTTAAATTATTGAACTTTTAACAAGAAAAATCTCAAGTTGATTTTAAAATTGCCGCAAAAAACATTGATTTATTTAAGATGGAATGATCTATCTATTATGACATGTATTTGTATTTAGATACATCGTATTTATTTTCAATTTTTCTAGTTGAATTGTTTACCTATATTGCATATGATCCATTATTGTATAATTAAGTTACAATAAAATTGGTATTTTATATGAATACTAACTCATGAAAAGATTCCGGGGGTGGGTGCATGAGATCCTTGCACCGGCCCTGGCTTTGCAATCGAATGCTACTAATAAAAACACTTTACTCATATTTTTCATATTATATTTTAACATTTATTCCATTCTTTCATATTATTAAAATTTCCACATTGTATACAGACTCGAGAGTGTGCTCTTGCATTTAAACAATAGCCTTGTGCCACATCTTATTCTTCTGAGTTCGTTCATTCAATCTGTTGGCACCATGAAAATAAACTGCAGGTAATCACTGTATTATATTTGACCTCAGGATGAGAATGAAATGCTTACGACAATTCTCTTGTCACTAGAATTTTATTTATCGACTTTTACACAGCACAACGCAAGATAATTTGACTGTTAAAATCTCACCTGGAATTAGAGATGAAAATGACTGACTGGGTCCAGAATGTCCAGTTTTGCACTGAAAATAGGCAAATATTACCTGTTAGATCCTTCAGAGTTTATCTGCTTTAGTTAAAAGAATAATAATAATTTGTCATTACATAGTATCAGGAGAATTTAGTTTTAACTAGAATTTATTCAAGCTGCTATCATCGTGCATAAAAAAGCGAAAATGGTGTATTTTTGTTTCATTCTAACATTGAAAACGAATAAAAGAAAGAAAGAACTTGTTTGCTGTCCCTCTACGATGTCTTAAGCGAAGCTGCATTCAAGAAAGACTCCATCAGCGAATATTGTTGAGAAATCTGTCCAGCAAGATCTTAAACAACACCTTGCCGAAGACAAAGTAGGGAGTTACCCCACGGTAATTCTCACAATGATTCTTGCGTAGTTAAGGCCCAAAATTGTTTTTCCCTTTATAGAGAACGATTATCAGTTCATCTTTTCAACAATCTGGTACACTCTCTATAAACCTTTTGTATTTAATTAATTAGAAGTTGAACCAGAATTTAACTTCCACATCTCAGAATAGATGCCATCCACGGCAAGCGATTTTTATCAGTATCCAGTTGTTTTTTGTTTTTAAATATTATTCTAATTTTCTCAAGGGAAGGAGTTTCAGCTATATTTTCTTTGGTGTAATTGCGGTGAATCAAGTCAACAAACTAACCATTAACTTGAGTCGGCCTATTTAAAACTTCATCAAAGAGTACCCGCTACCTGACATGAATGTAATTGGATCTTTGAGTAACTCTCTGCCATTCTTTTTTTTTATGTGCCATGTCCTTTCAGGACGTAGGCGATCATGACTCTCCACCTCCCTCTATCCCTTGCAGCTATCAGCAAGCCCCCTTCCCCCTGCTTCCTCCCCCAGACCACGTTCTGTCATCCACCTGCTTAAGCT
This sequence comes from Acanthosepion lycidas, assembly GCA_963932145.1. Taxonomy (NCBI): domain Eukaryota; kingdom Metazoa; phylum Mollusca; class Cephalopoda; order Sepiida; family Sepiidae; genus Acanthosepion; species Acanthosepion lycidas. The sequence goes on along the minus strand of OZ010588.1, from coordinate 82,157,769 downwards.
CGTCAGGTATGTCACGCGCTGTTTTCCCTTGTCTCTATTTCCCTATATCGACCTGTGAGTTTTAAATTCTCCAGGCCTTTCTTCCTCATTATGTGTCCCAGAAACTTCAGATGCCTCTTCCTGATGTTAAGCATAAGCCTCCTTGTTTACATCCTCTCCAAGACCTCATCGTTGTGAGAAAACTCTTTTTTTTTTTCTGTTTATGTCTTCTTACTCAATTGATTTTTCTATCAATTGTTGTCTTCTATACATAGTGCGAAATAAGTTGTAATAAAAGACGCCGAACAGAGTAACCCTAAATTAGGCTTTATTCCTCACTATAGAACACTTAACACAAACAAAACTATTTAATTTATATATGAAGGCACAGTTCATTTTGACGATAGGCACGGTGGGTGAGAAGAAATGTTAACCACAATATATATATATATATATATATATATATATATATATATATATATATATATATATATATATATATATATATATATATATATATATATATATATATATATGATGGACTCTCCTGTCGTTTTCGACGAATGAGTTTCTTTCAGTTCAGTTTTTAATCCTGTCACCGTCGCCTTAACTCTCTCGACATTGGACTTGTTGATCAGGTGGAATAGCAAAGAAGGAAGACAGAACTGAACTGCAGACAATCCACAAAAAAAGATTTGTTTAGAGTGGTGAAGGCTTGTGTAGAACCAGCCACACTTATTGGAAGTGCTGTTAACAAGGAATTGGTGCAAATATTTGGCCATGAACACAATGAACAACATCGTCCAGCTTTTATTATCACGGAGTTATACCTCTCCGGGACTACCAGTGCACAGAAGGGTGCAGCGCCTTTTGATGGTAATTTCACCTGATTTAGATATATATATATATGTATGTATGTATATATATTTCGTATTGTTGGAATCAGATGCAGATTGAATTCCTTCGGCATTATTCCTGCAAGTGTCTTGTATATTACGGAGGCGAAATTATTCTTTACACTTTTACATCTTCTTATACAAGGTTTCATTTTTACTTATTTATGCTAATCTTTTTTTCATTTAATAGCATCTGAACCTCTTCATTTTTTTTATCGAACCAGCTTGACGTTTTCTTTCCGGTAAACCTGGAATATCTTTGGACATGCCATAAACACAGATGACTATAACTTTTTCCAAGAGTCATTGAATGTTATCTATTCTCTTCACCCAGGATCAGTGTAAGGCTCTCATGCTACCCCTCCTGAATCTATGATATAACCTCACCCTAGTACAACACTATTAATATAATATACACATTTAATTGTAACCTTATTATGTACAATAATGGATCATATGCAATATAGTTGAACAATTCAACTGGAAAAATCAATAATAAACACAATGTATATAAATACAAAATCAATGTCTTAATAGATAAACAAATAAATAAATGTTTTGCAGCAATTTTAAACATCAACTCGAGATTTTGTTAAAAAGTTGAATTTTAACACTTTCAATATTATGGATAAAAGTAGTAAATTTTATAGTGTTTTTTGAGACTTAGCATAAGCAAAACAAATTCACAGATTTGGACGAAAAAGAACCCCCCCCCCAAAAATGGAATCACTTTTCATCCTTTAATAGTCAGTTGTGCTTCGTTTAATTTTTAGCTTATATAAATATAGGTAGATAAAAGCAAATCTTGGTAAGATAGTGAGGGTCGCAAAGCACTGCCCAGGATCTTCACTAGTTCTTTACTGACATTTTCTTTCAGACGAGCCATATTCAATTTCTTCGGAATGGTAGCAACCGGTGTTTTCTTACTTTCGATTTTACAGAAAAAAATCAACTTTTCACGATCAAGTCGATGGTCAGTCCAGCATTCAGCTCCAGGTATAACGCGGATAAAAGACACCATCTCAAACATCACAGAACAATTTTAGATCATTGCTTTGAACCTGGATGCATCCATATTTGTATTGTATTTATCCTTTTGCTGGAATATAGTGTTCGCTCAGCACAAGTTCACCTCTTGACATTTGCAGTAGCCACAAGCCATTACTATTGCCCTTTCCGATTCACTGCCCCACACAGCAAGATGTGGCACAAGGCGGAGTTTTATGGTGGGGTATCCGAGCCCGTAGGCTCGGGCAAAAATTCCCTGTAGACCTCGTAAAAACGGAGTCAGTTTTCCGAGACGAGACTCTGCCCTTCGACAACTTGGTCAACACGAGGAATTTTACGAACATGTTCCTTCAGCGAGATAAAGTGCGAGTTCTTCATCTTCAGAAGAACACATGACTTTGGTAACAAACCTGTAATTTGACAATGGTGTTTCCATTAATATCAGGGGATTAGTAATACCACATTGAAATGCTTACATCCTAGAGACTATGGAATTCTTCACCGCAAACGATACATATATCCCCCTTTTGCACACTACTGCTCTCCCATACGAATAAAAAGGTGTAACCATCAAATTGTTCCGAGAAGTGACTCTCTCCAGAGAGTTGTTTTAGACAAGGCCATCCCATCCACATTTTATCGCTGTAACTCTTTTGTTACCAGCACTGATAGTTAGTTTTCTTCCTCTTAACTACATGTATTAGTGTTTCAATGGTGAATGGTATTGTGAAATTACCTCACCTTATCTGCCAATGGACTTCGCTTAACGCCGCTAGGAATGGACGTAAAACTCCTCGCTGTCTGTTCACTCATTTATCTGGGCAAATATCACAACCACGTTTGCATCACACACACACACACACACACACACACACACACACACACATATATATATATAAAGACAGGTTTCGTTAAATAATTTAGAGACAACATGTCAGACTATTCTTAAAAAGCGTCACAACGCAATATAGCAATGAATGAACAAAGTTCATTCTGACAATTTTATTGTAAGCGAAAAAATTGAAAAAGAACAAATTTACTACTTACATTTTGACAGTGTGTATAATTCCCTGGAGGCATGTTTCCTGATGCGTTCATTGTAATAGAAACTAGCAATCGGAACTTGGGCTTTTTCTGGAGAAGACAAAAACAAATGTCACGCAAAAGAGGAGGTTTTACGAACAAACACAGAATAATCAAATGATCTTCATCCGAGAAAGAAAGAATTTGAATTTGGCTGTAGTCCCCACCCACCACGGAGCCCTACGAGGGTAGAGGCCAAGGTGGGGAACCCATTCGTCTTGGTAAAACAGGGTTACACAACCCGTGTGCTCACACTGGAGAAAGCAACCAGTTACTTTGTAGCCTAGGTTTTCATTCCCAAGATAATTCGTCGAGAAAAAAAAAAAAAAAAAAAAAAATAGATAAAAAGCAAAAAGAAAAAGAGAGAGAAAAATGCAAAATGAAAAGGAAAAGGAGAACAAATAAAAAGATATTAAAAAGCCGAGAGAAAATAAAATCAGAAAAAAAGCAAAGCGAAGAGAGAAAAAAGAAAATGGATAAAGAAAAAAGAAAAGCAGAAAGAAAAAGCGAGAAAAAAGAGCGAAAAAAGTAAAAAGAAACAACAGAAAAAAGCAAAGAGAAAAAAAGGGGGAAAAAGCAAAGAAAAAAAAAGAGAAAAAGCAAAGAGAAAAAGGAAAGAAAAAAAAAGAGAAAAGCAAAGAGAAAAAGAGAAAAAAAAAGAAAAAGCAAAGAGAAAAAAAGAGAAAAAGCAAAGAGAAAAAGCAAAGCGAAAAAGCAAAGAGAAAAAAAGAAAAAGCAAAGAGAAAAAAGAGAAAAAGCAAAGAGAAAAAGAGAGAAAAAGCAAAGAAAAAAAAGAGAAAAAGCAAAGAGAAAAAGAGAAAAAGCAAAGAGAAAAAGAGAAAAAGCAAAGAGAAAAAAAGAAAAAGCAAAGAGAAAAAAAGAGAAAAAGCAAAGAGAAAAAGAGAGAAAAAGCAAAGAAAAAAAAGAGAAAAAGCAAAGAGAAAAAGAGAAAAAGCAAAGAGAAAAAGAGAAAAAGCAAAGAGAAAAAAAGAAAAAGCAAAGAGAAAAAAGAGAAAAAGCAAAGAGAAAAAGAGAAAAAGCAAAGAGAAAAAGCAAAGAGAAAAAAGAGAAAAAAAAGAGAAAAAGTAAAGAGAAAAAAGAGAAAAAGCAAAGAGAAAAAAGAGAAAAAGCAAAGAGAAAAAGAGAAGAAGCAAAGAGAAAAAGAGAGAGAAAGCAAAGAGAAAAAGAGAGAGAAAGCAAAGAGAAAAAGCAAAGAAAAAAAAGAGAAAAAGCAAAGAGAAAAAGAGAAAAAGCAAAAAGAAAAAAAGAGAAAAAGCAAAGAGAAAAAGAGAAAAGGCAAAGAGAAAAAAGAGAAAAAGCAAAGAGAAAAAGAGAAAAAGCAAAGAGAAAAAAAGAGAAAAAGCAAAGAGAAAAAAAAGAGAAAAAGCAAAGAGAAAAAGCAAAGAAAAAAAGAGAAAAAGCAAAGAGAAAAAGAGAAAAAGTAAAGAGAAAAAAGGAGAAAAAGCAAAGAGAAAAAGCAAAGAAAAAAGAGAAAAGGCAAAGAGAAAAAGAGAAAAAGCAAAGAGAAAAAGAGAGAAAGCAAAGAGAAAAAGCAAAGAGAAAAAAGAGAAAAAGCAAAGAGAAAAAGAGAAAAAGCAAAAAGAAAAAAAGAGAAAAAGCAAAGAGAAAAAAAAGAGAAAAAGCAAAGAGAAAAAAAAGAGAAAAAGCAAAGTGAAAAAAAAAAGAAAAAACAAAGAGAAAAAAAGAGAAAAAGCAAAGAGAAAAAGAGAAAAAGCAAAAAGAAAAAAGAGAAAAAGCAAAGAGAAAAAAAAGAGAAAAAGCAAAGAGAAAAAAAAAAGAAAAAGCAAAGAGAAAAAAAGAGAAAAAAAAGAGAAAAAGCAAAGAGAAAAAGCAAAGAGAAAAAGAGAGAGAAAACAAAGAGAAAAGCAAAGAGAAAAAGAGAAAAAGCAAAAAGAAAAAAAGAGAAAAAGCAAAGAGAAAAAGAGAAAAGGCAAAGAGAAAAAAAAAGAAAAAGCAAAGAGAAAAAAGAGAAAAAGCAAAGAGAAAAAGCAAAGAAAAAAAGAGAGAAAGCAAAGAGAAAAAAAGAGAAAAAAAGAGAAAAAAAAGAGAAAAAGCAAAGAGAAAAAGCAAAGAAAAAAAAGAGAAAAAGCAAAGAGAAAAAGAGAAAAAGTAAAGAGAAAAAAGGAGAAAAAGCAAAGAGAAAAAGCAAAGAAAAAAAGAGAAAAAGCAAAGAGAAAAAAGAGAAAAAGCAAAGAGAAAAAAGAGAAAAAACAAAGAGAAAAAAGAGAAAAAACAAAGAGAAAAAGAGAAAAAGCAAAAAGCAAAAAAGAGAAAAAGCAAAGAGAAAAAAAAGAGAAAAAGCAAAGAGAAAAAAAAAGAGAAAAAGCAAAGAGAAAAAAAAGAGAAAAAGCAAAGTGAAAAAAATGAGAAAAAACAAAGAGAAAAAAAGAGAAAAAGCAAAGAGAAACACTTTAAATTTGTAAATATTTACATAATATTTCTGCAGAACATTAAAAACTGTGTGTGGAGGTTGAAAGTAATTTTTTTTATTTTAAAATTATAGTTTGTAATTTAAATTGTTTAAGCGTTTAATGTAAAGAGAAAAAATATCACTGACCTAATAAGTAAGAAGTGTAAGAAGACAGACAGACACAGGAAGACTAAAGTTCTTGTGCTGCAGAACGGACCTCTATGCACAGAGAACTGAAAAAACGGAAATGTCCGTCCATGTATCGTATGTTGACATAGAAAGATGCGGTTTTATCTCAACCTTAAGTGTTTGATATCCAGTAGAATCTACTGAGTAGATGAATAGATGTTTCTTTTTGAAGTCCGGTTTTCTAAGCGGCATCCACTTTGAAACGGGAAAGTAAAGGAGTGGATGAAGGTTTTTAGATCAGGCAACAAACAGGGCACTGATTATTTCCGGATGCAGATCTTTTTAGTTATGCTTGGGATTGGGAAAACGATCCTGGTCCGCCTTGTCAGAAGACGGACTTGTCAGGATCGACGAGGAGGGAAGTGCTGATCGGTATAGTTGTCCAATGTGTCACCTATCCAAGCGAGCAAGTGAAGCCCTGGATAAAACATCTATCAGATCATTGCAAAAATTCGTGCCCGATTTTCATTGTTATAATATTGCCTCGACTTGGTACTGTTTTGGTACTGATTTCTGGTGTATTCTAGATTGAAACCCTGCAGCGTTCAGTTGTGAGTCAGACTTTGTTGGATGTTGACATTTTGTCCTCAAATGAATGCCTTAAATATAGAGGATGAAAAGATGAACTTTCGCCATATTATGCTCTATCAATTTTGGAAAGGAGTAAGCGTCGAAACTATGACAAAAAAACAAAAAACAAAAAACAAAACAAAAATTCAGGTTTATTTGGATTATGCTCCAGCTCTTCGGGCGGTAAAAAATGTGGTTTGATATTTCACCAGGGTGATTTTAGCTTAAACAATCAACCACGTACCGGGCGACCTTCAACGTTGATGTAGAGAGTGAAGACGCTCTGTTTGGCATCGTTTAGAATAAACCGAAGATTTTGACGGAAGAGATTGAATATCGATATCTATTTGCCATGATTCTAGTAGCAGCAGTTCCTAAAGTAGGGCCTTATATTTATTTTCCCTTTGAGAGTCATTTACTTTGGGTTTTACGTTTGTGATTTGGTTGTGTGTTTGAGTTTGTACTATCCCGCGTGCTTCAATGAAGGAGATATTCTCTGTATATTTAATTGAAAGGATTTCTTTTTAGCCTCTCCATTTCTCACACTTCTTTGAATATGTGGGGTGATCCCCTCCACAATTTGCACAGCGTAATGGCTCTTGACATTCGTTTGGTGGATGGTTGGGGGTCTTTATGCTCACTTAGGGCATACCATTCATTCTGAGCACTTTCCTCGTGGTGCTCAAATTTATAGCAGTTATAGATTTCCAGGGGATCAGGAATGTACGGTTCACTTCTTTCCATGCTATATCCAATTTTGAGCCGTTCAGGGAGATTGGAGACATTAAATGTGATAATATAGGTGCTGGTTTGTATAGTTTGGTCATCTCTTCTAACTGACAATCTTTTCAACGACTTTACTCCATCTATTGTGCAAAAGGAGAGTTCTTGACTTCTTACAACACCTTTAGATGAATTCAGGGTTTGATGTGGCTATGTTTTTATTCGGCGTGTATGTATTTTTTTTTTAATTTTCAATAGAAAGTCAAAGTACTTTTTTGTTCAAACTCACCAAGAATTGTTCCATTTTTTAAAATTTCTTAACCGTTTTGGGTATTATATTTGCCGAAATAATCTTTACAAACCTATCACCGTTTGTAATTCGAATATTCTCCAGGGATTCCAAGATTATAAATCTTAAGAATACCAGGGCCTCTATATCATCTTCATTTTTAGAACTTAGCTCCTAGTGGAGTCGCTTGATAGATTTTTGTGGGATATTTTTGCGCTTGAGTTATTTGCTTTTCAATATCAATAAAAATATCATGAGTTCATTGGCTGTACTCCCCACCCACCAAGGAGCCTTACAAGGGAAGTGGCCAAGGTGTGTGTGTGTGGGGGGGGGACTAGGTTTTCATTCCCAAGATAATTGTAGGCTAGGTTTTCATTCCCAAGATAATTCATCATCTCGAGAGAAAATAAGAGATAAAAAGCAAAATGAAAAAGAAAGAAAAGGAGAAAAATAAAAAAAGTAAAAAGCAGAAAGAAAGAAGCAGAAAGAAAGAAAGAAGCAGAAAGAAAAAAAGAGTAAAAACCAAAGAGAAAAGAGAAAAAAGCAAAAAGGAAAAAAGCAAAGAAAGAAAAGAAAAAATCGAAAAGAAAAAAAGACAAAAAGCAAGAAACAGAATGAAGTAAGTAAAAAAAAGAGTGAAAAAAGAAAAAGAGAAAAAAGAAAAAAGCAAAAAGAAAGAGAAAAAGCATAAGCGAAAACAAAAAAGAGAGAAAAAAGCAAAAAGAAAATCAAGAGGAGAAAAAATCAAAAGAAATAGTGAACAATGCAAAAAGTAAAAAGAGAAAAGGAAAAGAAAAAAAAGAGAAAACGAAAGGCAAAAAATGCAAAAATAAAAAGGAAAAAACAAAAATGAGAAAAGCAAAAAGAAAGAAAAAAAGCTAAAAGAAAAAAGCGAGAAAAAACCCCTCAAAAAACACAAAAAGAGAAAAATGTAAAAGGAAAGAGAAAAAGTAAAAGAAAATAGCAAAAAGAGAAAAACGAAAGATAAAAAAAGCAAAAAGAAAAATAAGAAAATAAAGCAAAAAGAGAAAATAGCAAAAATGAAAAAAGCAAAATGAAAAAAATGAGAAAACAAAAGAATAAAGCAAAACGATAAAGAGAAAAAATGCAAAGTAAGCGAGAAAATAAAATAAAGAGAAAAAAATTAAAAAAAAGAAACAATCAAAAAGATTAAGGAAAAAATAACGAGAAAGACAGAAATCAAAAAGAAAAAAAAGAAAAAAGAAAATAAAAGTAAAAAGAAAAAAGAGAAAAAAAGAAAAAGCAAATGAGAAAAATGCAAAAAGGAAAAAAGCAAAAATGGTAAACAGCAAAAAGTGAAAAAAGGAAAAAAGAAGGAAGTAAAAAAGCAAAAATAATGAGAAAAAGCAAAAGCGAAAAAAGAAAAGTGAGAAAAAAAGCGAAAAGAAAAGAGAAAAATATCAAAAAGAGAAAACAAAATAAAAAGAGAAAGAAAAAGTAAAAGGAAAAACAAAAAAGAAAGAGAAAAAGCAAGAGAAAAACGAAAATAGAAGAAAAGCCAAAAAAAGCAAAAAGAAAAGAGAAAGTAAAAACAGAAAAATGAGAAAAAGAAAAGTGAGAAAGCTAAAAGAGAAAAAAAAGTAAGAAGAAAAAACGAGAAAAAAGCAAAAATAATAAAAAAAAAAAAATTAATAGAAAAACGAAAGACAAAAATGCAAAGAAAAAGCAGACATGAGAAAGATAAAAAAGAGATAAGACAAAGAGAGAAGATTAAAAAGTAAAAAGCAAAAAGAGAAAAAAACAAAGAGAAAAAGCAAAAGGAAAAACACAAAAAGAGAAAAATGCAAAAAAGAAATAGAGAAAAAATAAAGACGAAAATAGCAAAAAGAGAAAAACAAAAACCCTAAAAAGCAAAAAAATAAAATACAAAAAGAAATAGAAAAAAGCAAAATGAAAAAAGAGGAAAAAGCAAACGATAAGAGAAAAAAGCAAAAAGAAAGAGAAAGCAAAAAAGAAAACAGTAAGAAAATAGCAAAAAGAAAAAGAGAAAAGCAATAAGAAAAAGAAAAAAAGAAAAAGTAAAAAGAAAAACAATCAAAAAGTAAAATAAAAATCCAAAATATAAAAAAGCAAAAAGAAAAATAGAAAAAAAGCAAAAAGAAAAAAAGAAAAAGAGATCAACGGGAAAAAGCAAAAATAGAAAAGAAAAGCAAAAAAAGAAAAGTGAGAAAAAGCAAAAAGAGAAAAAAGAAAAGAGAGGAAAAAGCAAAAAGAAAAACGCTAAAAGAAAAAAAAAACTAGAAGAAAGAAGAAAAGAGAAAAAAATCAAAAGAAATAGAGAATAATGCAAAAAAAGAAAAAGAGAAAAATGTAAAAAAAGCAAAATGAAATAGAGAAAAAAGAAAGAAAGAGAAAAAGCCAAAAGAAAAAAGTGAGAAAAAAAAAAAAAAAAAAGGAGAAAAAAGAGAAAAAAGCAAAAGGAAAAGCACAAAAAGAGAAAAATGCAATAAGAAGTAGAGAAAAAGTAAAAACGAAAATAGTAAAAAGAGAAAAACGAAAGAACTAAAAAGCAAAAAGATAAAATGCGAAAAGAAATAGAAAAAAATCAAAATGAAAAAAGAGGAAAAAGCAAATGAAGAAAGCCAAATGATAAGAGAAAAAAGCAAAAGAAGGAGAAAACAAAAAAGAAAAAAGCAAAAAGAAAAAGAGAAAAGCAATAAGAAAAAAGAAAAAAGAAAAAGCAAAAAGAAAAACAATCAAAAAGAAAAAGCAAAAATAGAAAAAAGCAAATGAGAACGACAGGAAAAAGATAAAAGAGAATAACCGAAAAAAGCAAAAAAGAAAAAAAAGAAAAGCAAAAAAAGAAAAGCGAGAAAAAGCAAAAAGAGAAAAAGAAAAGAGAGAAAAAGCGAAAAGAAAAATGCTAAAAGAAAAAAAAAACGAGAAAAAGATGCAAAAAGAAAAGAGAAAAATCAAAAGAAAAAGAAAATAATGCAAAAAATAGCAAAGAGAAGAAAGTAAAAAAGAAACAAAACGAAATAGAGAAAAACGAAAGACGAAAAAGAAAAAATGAAAAAGAGAAAAATGCAAAAAGCGAAAAAAACAAAAAAAAAACAAGTGATTAGACAAAAAAGCAAAAAAAAAAAGAAAAGAAAGAGAAAGCCAAAAGTAAAAAAGTGAGAAAAAAGTAAAAAGAATCATGTTATTTGGCATTTATCACACAAAATTCAAGACAAGAGCGCTTCAAACCCAACTTAAAGTTTAGCCAGTTTTTATAACTCAGCTTCTAATAGTAATGATTTGACTTCATTTTTTTTATAGCAGCTCTCATGAACATTGATACGATTCATGCGTGCAAAACCATTCTTCTATGTGCAGTGTACCTTTAGGACGTTGGCGATCACGACTCTCCACACTTTCCTATCTTTTGTAGCTCTCAATAAATTGCCTTTTTGCCATCTCTCCTAAACCCATCCATTCACTCATGTTCGCCAGATAGGTTATGCGTTGCTTTCTTGTCTTATGGGTATCAATTTTTCCAAGCCTTCTTTCCTCATGTGCCCTAGAAATTTCAACTATCTCTTCCTGACGTTAAGTATGTGTCCTTTTTGTTTCCATTGTCTTTAGAACTTCGTCGTTGCTCGCATGTTTGATTCATGGTATTCTCAGCATCCTTCTGTAGAACCACATTTCTGTTGTTTCAATTCTCTTCTTTATCTGTGAGGATATTGTCCAGCATTCACTGCTAGGACTGATATTACATGACAGTTCGGTGCTCTTTGTTTTTAACGAAACTTTCCTGTTTCTTAAGACTGCTTACCATTAAGAATATTAAAGCGTGGATAATTTAAATATGCATAAAAGAAATTTACATAAATCATTAAGAAAGATATAAGTGTTTATTTTTTTTAGGAAATTTACTTGAAGAGGTTTTAAATAATTTTAACTTATTAATATCATTAGATTCATCTAAAAGTGTCATGAAAGTGCTACGAATTACCATAATACATTATGACAGAAGCAAAAACAAAGTCTTTTCGATATTTCTTAATCTTGTGAAAATAGAACATTAAGCTTCCTCTTGACAACGCTGTTACTGTATATTCCCTCAGTAATTTTAATTGTTTTGAAAAGCTTTTTCTAATTTTAAAATCCATACATATGTGACTATTTTTATACTTTTTCTAGAGAATTGTCAGCAAAAATATTAAGCACTATTAGATTATTTAAAAAGAATAACTTTATATTTACAAGTTTATAAAAAATGTAAACCTACTACAATACAATATTTACCAGGTACCACCAAAATAGATGCCTTTTTTTTTTTCATATGAAAGCAAACTTCGCTACCCTTCGCTACCCTTCGCTTTAAAATATTTGCCAAAAGTCGGAAAATTTTCTGATTCAAACGAAATTTTCAGTACATATTCATTAATGAATGATTTGTATACTGAATAGGTTATTTTATTCGAAAACTATGTGGAAATATTTTTGGGGATTTGTTTCACCACCCCTTTTCGACATCTCGTGTGCACCTTTATAATTTGGAGGCGGAGGATGTTCGTGATATTTTTTTTGTAGTTATATTTTAATGACTATATATATATATATATATATATATATATATATATATATATATATATATATATATATAAGCAATTGTTATATTATTTTATGTATAGGTTTTTAAAAGAATATAACTGAATAACCGCCTTTGGTCGACTCAATTTTTCTATCGGAAGTGTCATATATGATAATTCCATAACTTACTTCAGAATAATTAAAAAAGAACACATTGGATTCAATTAGAGATATTTTATGATATCAAAGTAAGAAGACAAAAATAAAAGCAATGTATTGAACTTAAATGTATCATTTAACTATATATATATATATATATATATATATATATATATATAATCTTTTATAAAAAATAAAATTACTCATTCTACTAAATTTCATAAAACCGTATAGAAAAATATTAAATTATTAGTTGTATAAAGTTGAAAATTTATTTTTAAACAACAACAACAACAAAAAAAAAAAAAATGCCAATTTCTTGATTGTTCAGTATTTCTTCATTTTCTGTTAAAACTTTTTCGCGGGGGGTTGTGAAAAATATTTATAGATGTCGACCTCTGACCTCACAGACTACAGTACGCAAATAAATGTTATTTTCACGATTTTAAACAAAAAGTAAACGTTACGTTTCCAAAATCCAGCTCTAATTAATCCTTAAATTTGCTAAGTGACTTAAAACATCTCTAAGAAAAATATTGAAATTTTAAAAGATTTAAATTTGTTTTATATTTTTCTTCTATAATGGCGACTCAAGGAGTCCATGAATGACGAGTGCCAATGTTTTAAAATTGCATAAAAACTTTATAAACGGAAATATTTTTTTCTTTTAATCCGGATTACCTCTATGCTCAAATAAAACCGAAAGTTAAGTTCAAAGAAGACATTTAAATTATTTACAATGCGTTTTTTTTTAAAAGAGTCTGTTGCAGTACCTATTATTTATGATATTATAACCATAAAAACAATTTTCTTTCTTCATAAAAATATCTGAATTTAAATAAGAATGGCCGCTTTTACGATGAACATAGATGAATAACAATTTCGAAAAATAAAACAAGTCATCTACAATATAAATAAAGTAGATATTTATTATTGTAAGATACAATAATTGCTGCACATGACCAAAAAAGTGGGGAGTGGATTGAGGCTAGTTATAACTAACTATCCTATACCTAGCTAATCCGATTCACGATCCATTCAATCAATACAAATAACACATATACCAAAAGAAGATATCCTTCATCTTTTGCTCCTATATATACCACAATACCACATACACGAAGGGACCTATGATATAAATAAAGTAATCCGAGAAGAAAATGTATAATATCCGGAAATTTATAGTCATTTATTCGTCGCTAAGTGCTTATTTCATTTTTCTTGCTCTATAGTCAGACATAATGCTACATGTCCTGACCATCGAAGACGGTTTTTAATGATCAACGATTCGAGGTTTTGACTCTTGACTCTTTCCAAGACTTTGGTGTTGATCACATAGTAATTCCATTTGGTGTTCAAGATTGAACGAAGCTTTTTATCACCACACGTATGAGAACCTCCGTCCGTAAAAAACAAAAATACAACTTGAATTAAATCAGCAGTTAAATTAACAATTAAACAACCATCTCGATATATTTTGAGTTAGAAACATGCCGTTATGTACATCGGATATGGGAGTGTTAACCAACATACGAACAGCATTCGGAGTATTTTTATATTTAGAGTTTTCTACTCCCAGTAGCCAGGGAGTAAATGAACAAACGCTATGGACATAAATTTGGCCCCTCTTTTCGACGAAAAAGCAGCTTCTCGGAGGCTAACCTCTCTCATGAGTGGTTTGTAACACATCCATTTATCATCTTTCAGTTGCGTCTCTGTCTTTGGGCAGAGTGCACTCAGGGGCGACTCCATCAGAGTCCGAACTGAAAAAAATAATAATGGGAGGTGCCCAGCTCTGGGAAACAGCTGCCCGAGGTCGTGCCCTCTCATTGCACCAGAGAGAGATCGGTGCTCACACCGAGGCAAGCTCAACCGATGGTTGCGGGGGCTGCGGGCAATTTTTGTTCCTGTCTAGGGTGTACGCGCTCGGGTCCCCACCTTAAAAAAGATCTTGTGTCACAACTCGTCTTAGTGGGGAGACAGAGTAAATACCAAGTGTGTAGTATCTGTGCCGCGCCTTTTGTCCCATAATTGTCTCGGCTGTTCATACCTTTCTTCGAACACAAATTTGCTTGTGGTGTCGACACCCTTGTTGGCCCCGCAATAAACTTATCACATGTGTCCCAGTATTTGCAAAAGGTTGCGTAAGCCTGCTTTAAATCTAGGATTCTCCTCCAGTTCCTATCCCACGAACGCAGGTGTTCCTCAAGGCTCCATCCTAGGCCCCACTCTATTCCTTATCTACATAAATGACCTTCCTGACGCCATAAATTCCCAAGTTGGCATCTACGCGGATGACACCACAATTTATTCCTGCCTCAAGAACAGATCTAGTGTCACTGACAAAACTAACCTGGCCGTGCGTCTCGAAAAGGACCCCCAATCGGTTATCAACTGGGGCAGGAATTGGCTTCAAAAACAAAACTGCTCTCTATTAATCACCACAGAGATCCTTCTCTGCCCTCCATTAGAATGTCTGACGCTCAACTTCTCGAGAGCACCTCTCTGCGGCTGCTCGGTCTCACGTTGATTGCTGACCTGAGATGGAACAAATACATTGAGTCAATTGCTTCGTCCACCGCAAGGAAAGTTGGCTCCCTGTGCCGCGCCAGGAAATTTTTCTCCCCGGAATCGATCCTCCAGATCTACAAATCAACAATTCGCCCTTGTATGGAGTATTGCTGCCATATATGGTCTGGTGCCCCTTCTGTTTGCCTCGGGGTTCTTGATAGGCTCCAGAGGCGGATATGCAATATAATTGGCCCTGCTCTGGCATCTCGTCTACAGTCACTTTTTCACAGATGCGCCGTCTCTTCTCTCTTTCTGTTCTACAAATACTTTCATGGCAATTGCTCCGAGGAGCTGCATTCGATGGTTCCCAGATTTCATGAGTTCAAGCGCCCTACGAGGCTGGCATCCCGCTCTCACCCTTTCACTGCCGAAACTCCTAAATGTAGCCGTCTCTTCTACTCCAATAGCTTCATGTCTCGCACCTCTCGCCTGTGGAACACCCTTCCCTATTCCAGTTTCCCTGAGAGCTATAATCTCCAGCTATTCAAGTGTAATGTCAATTGACATCTCCAGTTGCCTTGATCTATCCACTACCCTTCTCCTCATCCTTTCTTCTATCACTCCTATCTGATCTTGCTCGAAATTTTCTGTAATCCCTTGCGTCCTAGTGGCTTCCCGCCTTGCTTGGGGTGAAACGCTTAAAAAAAATTACATTATCAGTTTGATGAGGATAATATGCCTGTCGCTGAAATTTAAAACTGAATTTAATAGACAAAGAACAAAACTGATAATTTCGGGGGTTGGGGTGAAATATTACAATAAGTAAGCCTCTGGATGTAATCCTTCTAAGGTGCTTGCAATAATTTATTTTTAACTTAAATGATAGTGCTGTTGTCCCACTCAAATTCTGAAGGTGAAAGTTTTTTAAGTGATATGAAAATTATGAAAACAAAATGGAACTGAAATGCTAAGCAATTAAATGCGGGCTAAGAAGTCACAATAAATGCTGCAATGCATATTGAATTCTATAAAATAATTAATAAAAGCTATTAGCACAATAACTTACTATGTTGTTTAATTTGTAGTTTAGCATCCGCGCTCAGTTCGCATTAAAAATTTTCAGAATACTTACATTTATATGTAATTTTACATGCTTCATTCGAATCTGGCCTGATAAATTTGATAAAATCTACCGTTTTGGAGTTATCGACAGTAAAAGTTTGAATTATTTTCCGTCGTTGGCAGCAGCCATTACTGTCGTCGTTTTCATACATTTGCCGCAAAAAGCTAAGTGCGGAAAACTACGGAAATCTAAGCGTGGAACTGATCTTTCTTATCTAAATTTGTCTCAATTATTACGCACGAGAACTATTTACATACACACGCTCATGCGCATTGAGTGCCCAGTTTGTGCAATGTGTGTGCAATAATTAAGAAAAGTGATAACCACACTGATAGCTATTCTGCAGCGAATTTATGGAGACAACGCCAGTAATGGCTGCCCGCGACGCGAATGAATCCAAACTTTTTCTGTCGATAACTCCAAAACGGTAGATTTTATCAAGCATGTACACATAAATGTAATAAATATAATCAATATGTGAACCCATGTACTACGATAACGTTTGAAGAGTTTATTAAATTTCCAGATTATTAAATCTGTTATGTGTCCGACAAGTTCCTCTTGAGAAAATTTAACATCCGTAAAAGGATACTTTTTTAACAGGTTCTAATTTTATTGATCAACGTATCTAAAACGTTTTTTAAAATAGGGTAAAAAAAATAAATAATAGATAGTATACGTTTTAGTCTAAGTTAATAATTAAAACTTGAGTTTCTAATAACTGATATTATCCGCTATCTCCTCTAAGTAGTCAAGGGAGACAATTATCTTCGTTGTAATTAAAAAGACGGTGAGTTTTCCTAGCGATAAGTTGATGACGGTCAGTTTAACTGTAAACAATATGTTGGAACTGGCGTGTGGCAGAGTTGTTAGAATGTTAAATCTGAGTTGGAATCTCACGATAGTCGATTTGTCAGGGGATATGTTGCCAGCGTGAAAAGTAGCAGAAAATCATACAGATTGACCAAATATATAATTTAAAAATCTGGAAAATGTACAGTTTACTTTTGTTTGATTAATTTGTCATCATGGATCTTTCGTTTCTAGTTTATTTCGAAGCCATTATTTCGAAGTGTAATACTAATAGTAAAAAATACCTAAAAGTCCAGCCCTAAAATAGCCAATTTCATGCATTATTTTGATGGTTATATTAGTAGATATCCCCCCACGCACACACAAAACATGGCAGTGGTAAAAACAATTTACCAATTTAGTTTTTTGTCATTAGACTTAGCACTTTTTCTTTGCATTTTTTTAGTGCCTGTAAATCATCATGTTTTTTTATGAAATATTAACGAGAAAAACGCTAGATGCTGATTTATATTAGCTGAATGCACTGAAAAGAGCTAAATTGACAACCCTGCTTCAAAATCACGCAAGATGAGAATTTAGAGTGCATACTGGTTAACAACTTGGGATGCTTTTCCCTCACACAATCTTCCCAGCGATTATTTCCAAGAATTGATCTCGTACTAAATAAAAACAATGCAAAAACAAAGAATATGTGAAGGAATAAAAACCAATTATGAGGCAGTAGAGAAAAAAGCTCATCGTTTATAAAATTATGCATTTGTAGCGGACCGTGTGGGTTTACGTGTTGTTAGTTAAATTATTAGGTTGGTGCAAAAATAATAACGTAGTAATGTCGTTTTTTGACGTATTTTTTAATGTCAAAAAACGACATTATTACGTCATTATTTTTGCACCAACCTAATAGGAACATGTGCGTTTATTCCTGCTAGAATGAGGTCCACTATAAGAACATGGCGGACTCAGAGATTGAATTCACCATAAAGAAGTGTAAAGAAAATCAACAAGACCGATATATATATATATATATATATATATATATATATATATATATATATATATATATATACAAACATGTATATGTATTAAACAACAAAATTTACAATGGACATAGACATTAACATTTGTGTTTGTGTGTGAACGTAAAGAGTTTGTATTTTGGTGAATGTTCGTACGTACGTGTATGTGTGTTTCATGGCGAGAGATCACATTTTGTAAATGTGTCCGTTGAAATGCAAAGTAAAAAGAGAACAGGGCAAGAAATCGCCCAGTATTTATAGTGTAGGGAGAACGTCTCCTAATGAACAATTAGCAAATTAAAGACGAGTTAACTCCGACACATTCATTCATATCTAAAGTACTGAGGAGCAAGAAATTACGAAACTCAAAGTTGACTCGGAAAAGTGTTTTCTTATCTATTGTTGTTAAACAACTACTGAGCACTTTATTGGCAGAAACTCTGTTCACCTTGATATACGTTTTTACGTATATAAAAGAGGGTAGCATTGTTCTTTTATGTTAAATAAAACCACAAACAGTTCTCGTACAATATGTGAGATCATTCGCATTAATTTGTGGGATTTTTAAGTATTTTATTCAGATTTACTTTTGCTGATATCGATTCTTTTTTAGCAGATTATTTGTTGTGTAGACATTCAACGCCAGCCTCTCCAGTTTCTCAATCTTCGGCTGAGTGTTTGTACTTGCTTCGCACATGAAAAGAGGCATTTAATCCATCTTTATTGCAGCATAGTACAGACTATGTTAAAGACCTAATTTTGAAGCTAATTTTATGGGGGTCGGATCATACACGAGTTATCAAATTAGCGTATGTACTGCTGGCCCTGGTTACGTCGTTGACCAATATATATATATATATATATATATATATATATATATATATATATATATATATGAATTTACTGTAGTCATATTAGCTTCAAAATTACGTCTTCAGAGGTGGTGTGATACGTGAGTATATACGGTAAGTGTTAACAGAAGTTAAAAAAATAAGAAAGAAAAAAAACTCTCACCTCACTTTCAGTGTAAGTTTTCTGAACGAGCCTCCACTTTCTTTTGTATTGGCAAACCAATTCGAGCAGGCGATGTGTTTTCCTGTTAATCCAAATACTAACTGTTTTCTGTCGAGCAGAGAGCTTTAAAAGCTACATAAATAGATTTATATCTATATATACAAAAATACTGTTTAATTGCTCATACCACTCCTAAATACTTCTGCTTTTTTATTTTTAGTTTGTATTTATTGGCCAAATAGAGTTTTTATTATAATAAACAATGAGGATGTTGCCACTGACGGAAATTTGCTGTAAGCAGATGGACCAACAGTTATCCATATCCAGTTGGTTAACTTTTTTTTGTCTAAGGACAAAATTCTTTGTGCATATGAAAAAAATTTTTTTTAAATAATGAAAAAAATTACTAAATTTAGGCAACTTCTTGTATGTGTTGTGTCCTTTCAGGACGTTGGCGAACATGGCTCCCCACAATTTCCTGTTCTTTGCCATCTCTCCCAAACCCTTCTCCGCCACCCGTACACTCAAGTTTGCCAGGTAAATTATGCGTTGCTTTCCTCTGTCTGTCTTACCTTCAACCTGTCCTGTGAGTATCAGTTTTTCCAAGCCCTCTTTCTTCATGTGCCCTGTAAATTTTACCTGTTTTTTCTTGATGTTAATTATAACTGTCCTTTTTGTTGCCATTGATGCAAGTACTTCGCATGTTCGATCCATGGAATTCTCATCATCCTTACGTATAACTACATTTCTGTTGCTTCATGTCTCTTCATCTGTGAGGAGGTTGTTCCGCACTCAGGGCTATATAGGACTGATATTCTACTGTAGTCCATAGGAACCACTTCGCCCGTCTGTACCGGAGCGACATGTCTGATTTGCAACAGACCTCTCTTTGTCTCTGCTCGTAGTGAGTGCAAGCGCATCCTCAATGAAGCAAAGTTACTATTTGCTGATAGAATGAAACAACGTATTGTATCTCGCAAGTTTGGTTCTAAAGATTATTGGCGGCTCTGCAAGAGTGTGCTGAACAACAGCAAATCTACAGTTTCTCCTCTATTCAATCAATTCCAAGTCCTAACTTCCAAAGCTGACAAGATTGAATGCTTTGCCCGGAAATTCTCAACACTCGACTCGTCTGAAGTACCAATACCTTATTTCCTCCTCCTTAGAAGTGAGGATCTATTGAGTGAGATGAGCATAACCCCGTCAATGTCATTGGACATCATCTCTAAATTAGACCCTCGTAAAGCAAGTGGTGGTGACGGTATACCAGCTGTAGTCCTAAAGAAATGTGCTCCTGAGCTGGATCCAGTTCTCTCCAAACTATATAACTATTGCCTCGCTGACTCTTGCTTTCCAGCCTGTTGGAAGTCCCCATCTGTTATCCCTGTTTTTAAGAACTCTGGATACCCTTCTGGCCCATCTAACTACCATCCTATCAGTCTCCTACCACTCTTCGGTAAAGTCTTCGAGGCTTTAATCAATGCCTAAGTGGTTAAGCACCTTACCTCTCTTGATCTACTCTCTGACAATAAATGTGGTTTCCGCGCTGCTTGCTCTACCGCTGACGTGCTTACAGCCATAACTGAATTTGTATACCAAACTCTTGATAATAACGGCGAAGCTCGAACTGTTGCTCTAGATATCTCTAAGGCGTTTGATATGGTCTGGCATGTTGGCTTTCTATGTAAGCTTCAGGGATACAGTATTACAGGGCGATTATTTGATTTAATCCAATCATTCCTGTTAAACCGTGAAATGAATTTCGTTGAAAACGAGTTCTCCTCCAGTTCCATTCATACGAACGCTGGTTTTCCCCAAGGCTTTATCCTGGGTTCTACACTGTTTCTGGTCTTCATCAACGATCTTCCTGGTGTCATCACTCCTCAAGTAGGCATCTATGCAAACGACACTACCATTTACTCCTGTCTCAATAGTTAACCTGGCCGTTGGTCTCGAAAAGGACCTCCAATCTGTGGTTGACTGGGGCAGGAAATGGCTTGTAAATGTTAAT
Source organism: Acanthosepion lycidas (assembly GCA_963932145.1). Lineage (NCBI taxonomy): Eukaryota > Metazoa > Mollusca > Cephalopoda > Sepiida > Sepiidae > Acanthosepion > Acanthosepion lycidas. Next base: position 82,137,412 of record OZ010588.1, on the reverse strand, counting down.
GCCTCCAAAACGAAACCTCCCTGCCTCCTATCAGCATGGATGATGCTCAATTTCACGAGAGCGTCTCTCTGCGCCTTCTTGATCTCACGATTTCTACTGACCTCAGGTGGAAGAACTACATTGAATCAATAACTACATCTATCGCAAGGAAAGTTGGTTCTTTGTTTTGCGCCAGAAGGTTTTTCTCGCCTGAGTCCATCTTTCAAATCTACCATTCGTCATTGCATTGAATAATGGCACCCCCTGCTGTCCATCTCTAGGTCCTCGACAAAATCCAAAGACGGATATGCAATGTGATAGGTCCTGACCTGACATATCGACTCTAGTCACTTTCTCACAGACGTGATGTGACTTCCCTCTGTCTTTTCTACAAATATTTTCACGGCAACTGCTCTGACGAGCTATTTTCACTGGTGCCCAAATTGCATGAATTTAAGCGTGCTACTAGGTTGGCATCTCGGTCCCACCCGTTTACTCTAGAAGCAGTTAAATGTAACCGCCTCTTCTACTCCAACAACAACAACTCTCGCATTTCCTGACAGTGGAACTCCCTCACTTTTACTTGTCTCCATGATAACTATAATCTTCAAACATTTAAATGTAATGTCAATCGACATCTTCTAATGACTCGATCTTGTTCCCCGTCTTTCTTTTCATCCTTTCCTCAAACACTCCTCTTTACTCTTAATTTCACTCTCTGTAACCCCTTGCGTGTTAGTGGCACTCTCGCCTTGCTTGGGGTGAAATGGTTAAAAAAAAATCAAATAGTCTTTTCTTTGTTTCTAATTGCAAGAAATTACAAGCGCCATGGTAAACCTGAACGCTAGACATGGAGAAAGAAGAATCTGTAATATTATCAGTCCTGACCTGGCACCTCGTCTTCAGTCACTTTTCCACCGTCTTAACGTAGCTTTCATGGTAATTGTTCTGATGAGCTGTCCCCTTTGGTACCTAGACTTTACGAATTTAAAGAGAATGAGAAGACTTTAGTAAGGAGAAAGGACAATAAAAGAACAGGTTTCAGGAAGACAGAAGATAGCGATTGGCGTCGCATTTAAATTTTTGAAGATTATAGGTGGCAGGAAATCGGAAGGGAGTTCCACGGGCGACAAAAGAAACTATTAGAGTAGAACAGACTGTGGCAGTTAGCTATTTCAACAATAAAACAGTTGCCAATCTCATAATACGTTTAAATTGATGCAGTCGAGGCACCAAAGAGGAAAGCCCATTAGAACAATAGCTATGTCAATAACACCAGTTGTTATATTATTCAAAATGATAACTGATGTGAAAAATGGAATATGTAAAAAATGAATAGGTGATGTCGAATTTTTTTTAATTAACCCATTAACTGACATATTTTTAATGCGCATTTTTGCCCTAGACAGGTGTTTTAGGAGTTTATTTATTTGTTATGTTTAATTTCAGTAGTTACCATTGTCGTTTTTATAGAAACTAGAACATCAAATATATATGTGCATAAAACATCAAAAAATAATATTGATTAGAAATAATAAAAAAAATATTTTTCAAAATAGTTATTTATCTACTCGTGAAATATAAAATTACGACAGAAAGTGTCTTCTTACGGCTAATAATAAAAACTTTAAAGGCTAACTGTTGTAAAATAGACCTCTGCAAATGCAATGTATGTAAGCAATTCAATGTAAATACAAGGAATAACATGTAGTGAGTTTAATTTTAACAGATCCCCAAATGGTGCCCATGGTAGGTAAATGGGTTAAAGATTGATGTTTCGCTACTTGGCTGCAGTGTTTTGTGTAGCAATGTTGATGGGGTAACGACTTTTAGATTAGCACTTAAGTAAAAAAAAGAATTCAACATCCATTTGGTTTTTCCTTATTCAATTTTTACATGTTATTTAGAAAGAGTTTTTTTTTTAATACAAATACACTTTTTTCTGTATCGTAAAACCTTCTTTGCCAGAATCTGATCTTTGTTTCTGTTGCATAATGCGAGTTCATAATCAGTCAGTTATGTGCCATGCGTGATACACGCTTAGGCGATCATGTATCTTTTGATACATGACTGACGAGGCAGAGTTTTTTTTCTTGCAGTATGTTGCTATTTCTTTCTGCGGTAGTCCAGTTGCCATCCAAGGCTATAGAACTCGGTCTGTCCTGCTATTTACCCATATTTGGTGGGGGGGGGGAAGAAAAGGATTCATACGTATGAATCCTCACTAAAGTCTTTTCATTCTCTTTAAATTCGTAAAGTCTAGGTACCAAAGGTGACAGTTCTTCAGAACAATTACCATGAGTTGGCGCGAATGAGGGTTTGCAATAAAGATGTATTAGACACAACATGCTGTGTCTTGTTCTTGTTCTCAATAATACAATAGTTTCTGTTTTTTTAACTTTTGAGGAAAAAATGAACTTTTAAAGCGGAGACTAATGAATTTGTCAGAGGTTCGATTTACAGCGTATGTATAAACTGTGTTCACTTTTGCACTGACGCCCTTAAAAAAGACATTAAACCATCTCTTCTCCTTCCAGCTATGGATTAAATAGCGGAATAAACTGAACTCTCTAGCTATGGGGAGAGGGTTGTAGTCAGTTTAGGAGAAGGACAATTCTAAAGGGTTTAGAAAGTAAAGAGAAACTGCTTCATTATCTTTCCCAAGAAGGCATTGCAATTTACAGATAATAATGAAAAGGAAATTCTAGAATTCAATGACTGCCTACGTCCTGCAGGGACATGACATTCAAAAAAGTGTTATTAGTAAATTGCCGGTGAATGAGCAATTAACCACATAAGAAATTGAAACTGAAATCAAATTCCGGCTGAAGCAGTTTGTGTTCACTTTATAGGAGTGTCTTTGGGAACAACAAAAGTCCATCTCTTTTCCCGCCAGATATGAGGATAAACTGGATTCTCTAGACCTGCGTAGCAATCAGTCTAAAAACGGTATTGGGAATGGTAATATTAACCGTTAATCTTTAGTTTGAGATGTGTAGTGAGTTCGATCCTGACTGGGTGTCTCATACTTTCGGACTTGTGCCACATCTAACCTAAGCTTAGTAAATCAATATATAATATGGAGAGTTGAAGCTGCAAGTTCCGCATTAGCGTTGTTTCGAACTGAGGGAAAAGCCAGGATTTAAAATGCTGTTTCTGAAAGCATGCACATTCTACGTACCCAGAAGACAATGCTCTAACTCCTGTCACTCTAACCATCGGATTTTTACCGGGTGAAACTATATTGTTTTTTTAAGGATAGCATAGATGTGGCACAAGGCCGAAAGTATGGGGCATCCAGTGAGGATCGAACTCATTATTCAGTCGTAACTGTTTTAACGGGACAGGCTGGCTAATCATTACACCACGCCAAGGTGCTCACCGGGTGAAACTATACACTGTAATAATGGATATAAATATTTATTAAACTTTGTCCGACACAAGGCCAAATAGTGGAAAAGATTATGTTGTATTTATCTTTCAAGCATAAACAATATACATTATTGAAGAAACATAATTCGAAATCCTGAGTTTGGTTACTTGGCTCATATTTACTACATTTACCTAACCGGCTCCATCAAACTTCATAGCTCATCCAATTTGGACCCTTTTTTTTAAAGCTGGGATCGCTTTTACTTCATCTATCAAACAGGTTTCATCGTACATCATATGTTTACCCAATTCAGAACTTATTGTAGATAGTTAAGACCTACATCCAAAAAGAGCCAAGTAGCAGCTGGATGCTTGTTGATTCGAGTATGGCGATAAATGTTTGTCTATTAATTCAAGTATAAACTTAACCAATTCTTACCTCTAAATTCAATTTTAAACTCGACTAATGTTTATCTTTAGACTCAAGTACATTTTCGACATGAAACAACAGGGGTTTACACGAAAAAACTGATCTTAGCAAAACTATTTATAAATGTCATGTATTACCTAATGTGATGCTTCTAAAATCTTTCGGAAAGTGATATTACTCTTGCTCAATGTTAGTGATGTAATGGAATAACCTGTCACCCCCATGAGTGACTACACTATAGTTAGTAACTACCTACAAGTATCTGTAAGTCAACGGACTACAGAGACTAGCTTGGATCGACTAACCGAAATCTTTTTCGGCTATACAGTCGAACTCTTTGCCTTCAGGCAGAGAGGAACCCGGACGAGGCTCCGCCAAAGGGCAGAGTCTCGTTCGGGGAGGTAGACTGCCCCTGAACCCGTTTATGCGGGTTCAAAAAGGGAATATTTTTGGCCGAGCCTACGGGCTCGGAGATCCCACGCTAAACCGGCCTTGTGCCACATGCAACCCTCGTGTGAGGGTGGGTAGCTAAATATACTAGCTGGGATCGACTAGCCGAAATCTTTTTCGGCTATACAGTCGTACTCTCTGCCTTCGGGCAGAGAGGAACCCGGACGAGGCTCCGCCGAAGGGCAGAATCTCGTTCGGGCAGGTAGACTGACCCTGAACCCGTTTATACAACTTCGAAAGGGAATATTTTTGGCCGAGCCTACGGGTACGGAAGACCCACGTAAAACTTGGCCTTGTGCTACATCTAGCCTTGGGGGTGGGGGTGGGGGGCTAGTAGATATTGACTAGCTGGGATCTTTTCCAGCTGTGCTGGTCGAACTCTCTGCCTTCGGGTAGAGAAGATTCCCAGACGAAGGGATCAGTCTCGTCTCGGGAAACAGCTACCCGACCCCATTTTATACGGGGTCTACGGGAGATTTTTTGGCCGAACCTACGGGCTCGGATTACCCACGTTAAACTCGACCTTGTGCCTCATCTACCCTCGTGAGGGGGGGGGGCTAGTAAATATTGACTAGCTGGGATCTGTTGAGTACGACTCAGACTTACGCGAGAACTACCGATCTTCCAATAGTAGCACTCACTACAGGATTGACTTGCGACGACCTTGTGCATAACTGTTACCTTTATTTTTATTGTACTGTTTTTTTTTTTACAATAAACCTTTACTTATTTTATCCACCTTGTTTTTCAAGTATATATTGCTATTAGCACGGAATATAACAGTATGGTTTTCCACAAAAGCTCTATTAAACCGACTGTGTTTTAAAGTACCTACATCAAACGTGTTTCCTTTAAAACAAAAGAAATTTAACTTTTATATTGAAGACGCCTGAGCACTTCGCCGTGGTGTAATGGTTAGCAAACTTGTCTCGCTAGATCAATTACGACTGAGTAGTGAGTTCAATACTCGGTTGTCCCAGACTGCAAAAAGATATTGACTAAGGTTAGCTATGGCGATTTTCTAAGCGTAGCTGAGATGTGGCACAAGACCGAAAGTATGGGGCACCCAGTGAGGATCGAAGTCAAGATACATGACTACAAAAATCTAAAAAAAAAAAATTTTAAAAATGGTTTAATTCATAACCTCATGTTATTAAAAAGTAAAAACACATCTCAAACTAAAATAATTTGCATTAAAAAATGTCAAGAATATCACTCACGTTCATTTATTAGGCATTGAATTGTGACACTTTGTGTCCTCCATAGCTTGCCTGACATTTCAGCTAACCTGATGAATATTTATGAACGTTTCTAAAATTAAAAATTCTGAAAAGCCAGTAACATTTTTGCTCTTGTATGTAAATACTTGTTACAAAATAAAATCCTTGCATTTGCCTTGATAAAGTTCTCCAGAGGACGAAACGCGTTGGCTAAGATAATTTTTCCTTTTTTCTTTATTCATAGTCTTTTTACAGATATACACTATTTGATTTTTTCACACACACACACACACACTATATATATATATATATATATATATATATATATATATATATATGTGTGTGTGTGTGTGTGTGTAATTCTATTCATATATATCTAAACTAGCTTTACCGTGTTCCTTGCCTATGAGCAATTTCAAACTGAGTGTACCTCTTTAATTTGCCACAAAACAAAAAGTCATTGCATATATATTTACAGAGCATAGCTTAGAAAGGTACAAGGGCAGAATGAAGGAAGGAAAAACTTATGAAAGTGTGTTTCACCAAACTTCGAAGTGGAATATTGGTACATGATCAAAGAATGGTGAACTCAACGATTTATTCTTTCCTGTACCCCCTCCCCCCATCCCCATCTGTGGGGGTAAAATTTTAAAAGATTTATTATGAATAAAACATGGAAATAACAAATCAACAAAAGTTCTTCATGAATCTAAATTTTTAATTCTCTTTCACATTGGCGACGTACTCTTTATAACGTACTCGTTGGTTTCCGGCCAATGATTCTATTTGTTTTTTAGTGTGGGCCATTATCCATTTTCTTTTTGATGATGCAGCAGGCCAGACGTTTTCCGGCACTACCCGACTTCTTACTTTGTGGGCTGTCTCCTTTGCCGTGATCATCGGTTCCAGCATGAATCTGAAATGAAAAAAAAAATCGTCCGACATGAAATAGCATAGACAATAATTGTTGCACGGGAAATTTTACAAGACTTACCTCACGAAGCAAATCGTGTGAAACATGCTCCTTGAGTGTACATCTGGAGTAGATAAGCAAGGTAATCCCTTCTAATTTGCAATGTTGAATCCTTACGTGGGTAGGGCTAAAATTAGGGGCAGAGGAGGCGAAAATGGAAGCCACTCTAAAAAAAAAAAAACCCCGAAAAAACAAAACAAAAAAAACACAAGATATACAGAACTGCGTGTGCTCTGTATTTTGTCATTGCTAGAGAAAAAACAGCCGGAATTATATATTTGTGAAACACTGGGTCACGGTTCAATTGGTTGGAAGACCCGCGTATTCAAGTGAACGGTAAATAAATTTACATGAAGCAACAACGGTTTTACAATAACCAACAGTAAGATCGAGATGTCGGAGTTTCAAAGCAATCACTCGCTATCCACAAACAGGGAAAAATAAAATAAATAAAAACTTTCGGAATCAAGTAACATTTGGTCGGAAGGTAGGGAATTCCGGTCACGAGCACATTCTAGATAAGGGCAATCGCAGTGGCAGTTAGCCTAGTTGAGTCACTGTCAGAGTAAGAGGAGATGTAAAATTAGACGGAGTTTTCACTTGTCGGCGGGAATATCTGGTCCGTTAATTGTGTGAGAAGTCTAAAGCATCAGAGAAGTTTCACTTGCATATCCACAGAGAGTGCTAGGTCAATCCACGAACCAACAGAATTCTTGTCTTTCTAATCACAACGATATCTCGAAACGGTCGTATTCAAGGTTTTACTCCCTGTGTGATATTTCACCGGCCTTTTACTAGTGTTATTCACTCCGATGCAAACGGAAATCGAACCAAAGCATGGGACATAATCTGATCAGTCGGTGAAAAACTGTCTGAGAGGATGATGGTTCCAGGCGCATGTTTATATATATATATATATATATATATATATATATATATATATATATAGATAATATTTTTTGTTTAAAAATATGATTCCTTCGCTACATAAGAGTTCTCATGTTTCAAAAACGAGAGCCGAAATCATCCAAATAATTATTGAATTGAGGTGTTTAGTCTCGTTTCATATTCAAGCGAAATTTTAGGAATAAGCTATCCTTTGGTTTACGTGTGTTTTTAGGCATGGTTCGTCATAACATTCGTTTTTGTGAGTGTGGCTAGGCTAGTTTTCTTCGTTAAGTGGTCAGAGAGTTAATTCTTATCTATAGATTCATCTTCTTCTGAGAGGTTTTGCTAAGGTTGGGTAGGGGTATATATTTCAAGGCTAATGTTGGCGGTCATCCTTTAGTTGGTTCCCAGTTTTTATGTCGCGTCTACAAGTCGTTATGTGTCGGGAGGATTGTGTTTTATTATTGTCCATCTGATTATCTATTTATTTATTTGTTTATTCAAGTGGGTGTTTTATATACAAACCGTATTGCGCTGAATTTCAATTCTTTTTTTTTTTTTTTGACGACTACAAAAAGGGTTTTTCCTATTTAATGATTTGGCTAAGCTTTTAAGACTTTTATTAAGCTATGGGATTTTTTTTTATGCTAATTATTTAATGCGAAAGTTTGTTGATGTCGGTAAAAAACCGTTAACTCCTGCCTATGGTTTAATAATTTTTCATTATTTAGAAATTTAATGATGTAGTTTTTCGTGTAGGCATAAAGGGCATAGGTCATCCCAGGTTTTACAAGTTCTTGTTTTATTTACTATTTTCCATTTTACTTTTGGTGTTTTATTCGTTTCTTTTAGATGCCAGAAATATTGGGATAGAGATGTATATATATTTATTGTTTATACGTTATTTTTATAGATACAAATATTTAAGTAAATACTCTGTTTATAATAAACAGTATTAACAAAATTTACCGGCCTGAATGTCCGAGAAATTACATAGAAAATGTGTCCTCTGACAGGAATCGAACCTGTGTCCTACACGGAGCCGTCGTATAGCCTGACGTGCTACATTTAGCTAAATCATCTGGTTAGCAAGGTCAGATACGTGTCAATACAGAAATGGGTGACCGCTTGCGAATACCAGGTGCCGTAAGCTTGGATGCGCGAGTGGAGTAATGGATAATGGCTCGGAATTTTATTCGGAGAGCCGAGTTCCAATTCCAGTTAGGTTCGTTATATTCACTTAGGGGCAAATACCCTTAGAAAAGGTATGAATCCACCATTTCTTCTCCCCAGCTATGGGTTAATTAGTAATCTCAAAGAAAATATAATTGCGTACAAAATATTTAGATGAAATGACCCATATAGGTATTGATATGCCGCCAAACAAAAACAGTCAACCAGCTGTGTGCCTCCGCCTTAGATCGGTAGAACAAAACAGTTGATATCGTTGACAATCACATTGTAATATATATGAAAGTACTGACAGTAAACAAATTGCATTTACAAGATAAGTGGTAACATTTAAATTATATCATGATCAGTCCCTTAATTGGCTAAATCGTCCCGGTTACCTAATGTTATACTGGAACGTACCTATTTCTATTGTAAATAGACTCTCCCACAGATAATAAGTAGTAGTAGTAGTAGTCGCCAGTGAAGCTCGGTGAGTTGTGTGAGTCAGTCGATGTCGGACATTAAAGTATCAACCACCACAACTAGATTGCTGCGTCATTAACTATTATTTCAAGTTCCTAACGTTTTGTACGTCGAACCTAATTTAGGACCGACTTAGTGAAATACAAGCCTCCACTGTGAAAACTACTCTACAACACCTAAGAACAGAAGAAACAGACAACCTCCTCCAGGATGATCTGTTGGCGGTGGCTCTCAGGAGTTCCGGCATTGTTATATCCATCAACACTTTGATGTTGGCTAACCAGCTTTTGCATTGCCGTCTCCTTTGGCGTCCACCTTCAACAGTGACTTGCATGATGGTCTTGCAGTGGCTGTTATGCCGTGTGACGTAACATTCTGTGCAATGCAATTGCATAACAATATTTAAAAGTATATTTTTTAATAAATATTCCATCTGTGTTATTTACTTTTCGTTCAAATAAAAAATATACAGGTAATGTTTCGGTCAATGAGGACGTTTTTTTTATCGTCGATGCCGAGTATCTTGATGCTTTACTACTGTGCGAAATGAATCTTAAGTTGGATCTGAAGAGACGCCCAGTCACCGCATGGTAGGGTTGGAGGATTCTGGAGATAGAGAGCCTTTCTTCGTCTCTTCTATTTATCTTCTGGAGTTTTCGAAGGATGTTGTTTTTTTCGTGGACTGTTCTTCTCCAATTGGTTCTTTCTGCAGTTTCCCTCTCCTAATTGACCTGATCGATTTTTGACCTCAGCAAGGGTATTTTTGAGCTGATCCTTGAATCGATGATGTGGTCTCTTACCAGATGCGAACTTCGAGAAGAGGGTTAGGCAGATGTCTGACATTCGGACGAGTCACGATGGTTTCTAGATTTTCCATCTTTACGCAGAGGAGAACTTCGTTGTTCGTGACCCGGTCCTGCCAGTTTCATTTGATGGAATCGTTCAAGTTTGCGAATATCTCTTCGGTAAAGTACCCAGATCTTACAGTTGGGATTACAATAGCCATGAGCTTGGTGGTTTGTGTTAACCCAGGATTGACGAAGAGTCTTTTGAATATACTGCGTGGGTGGCCTTGATTCGGTTATCGACGTCTTTTTCAGTGGATGCATTTGATGTTAGTACGTTACCAAGGTATGGACATTGTTCGACATTCGTGTTTGTATAGAAAGAATTTACATCTGCCTTCTCAAAATTCACTCGTAAATTAGCAGAAAAAATAACAGTGTGTTTACATTTAAAAAAAAAATACAGAAAACTTCTCTGACGGCAAAAGATTACATACCACAATTGATCGATTCATGATGGAGTGAGATCCTGATAGTTTCGTCTGATATTCATAAAACTTATCGTTCACTTTGTTTTCGCTGTCACAAACCAAATTGCTCCAGTCACCAACGTGGCGATGTCTGAAAGAAAGGAAAAAAAGCACGGTGAATTGTTTGAATATCAAAGATGAAGTATTCTTATCATTCGCTGAAGCATGGAGAATATTATCTTCATCTTGATTTATTTTTTACTAAGTTTCAAGCAGTTGATTTTCTATCCTTCTTCAGAAAATTTGCTAATGCAGGGTTTCTTAACCTGGCGTTCATGGACGAGTTTCGGGGAGTCCAGTGAGGATAAAAAAAACAAAAAAAAAACTAATTAAGACATGCGTGTCCATCAACCTTAAACAATAATCTTTGTCAATTTTATTTTTCAGTCTTTATGATGGTCGATACTTGATCAATCTCTTACTGTTACATCCCCGGGCAACGCCGGGCTCTACTGCTAATATACGATAGAATGGAAAAGAACGACAAAATACAGTTAATTTCTGTGTGAATTTCTGGGTTAAGTTTTCCTTTTTTTACCTTATTTGCATTCAGGCTAACATTCTCATCTTTGTCGTTGTTATGACAATGTTTCATTAAATCCTTGAGGACATCTTTATCCACTGTGCCATGTCCTTGAGGACACATGGCACAGTGGATAAAGGCGTTCGTTAGATCCAGTGACAGGACCCAAAGAGTTCAATACCCGTTTAAGGCAGTGGAGAATTTTCAGAGGGAAAATCAACAGGAAATAACTGATAACTGACATCCATTAAAAATGGCACGTGGAACTAGAACAGTCTACCCCAGTGAGCGAAATAAAGAGTACAGTTCGACATTCCAACCACCTGAAGAAGGCCGGAGCGTACAACGGCCGAAACGTTGTAATAAATATGGCGACAAAGATGAGGACAATAGTCCGGATAATGTAAATAATGTACATAATACCTCACCTCAGAAATATAGACAGATATTGACAGAGTTAACATTTGACACGTGCTCCTGACGTAACAGAAAATCAAAACAAGAACTCACTGCATCGCACTCAATCTCGAACCGTGATGCACGTTGTGAGGGTTGAAATGTCCTCCAAGAGAATCGCAGTTCTGACTCAAGTCTGAACCCTCATGTACGTGAAGGCCAAGCTTGCTCCCTGGGCTGATATTGCTCGGGCAATCAAAGTCAACATCGACAGACAGTTTTCCTCCATACATCTGAAATGCAAAATAAATTAATATAACAACAAGGTCTCATCAATTCACCGTTGAATTGGCTAGATGTAACCGTAAGTTAACAGTTTCTAACAGTTTTTTTCTGGCACTACTTGCTTGTGGAACTCTCTTTTGCCCCCATGATTTGAACTCAACTTTGATCTTCAAAAGAATAAGTGTAATGTCAATCGTTATCTACTGTCCTCTTGGTTACCCTTCAATTGTTCTCGCTCTTTAATAATATTTCTCTTTTTACTTATTCTTTCATATTCAATAACCTCTTGTGACTTCATGGCTTTACTGCTTTGCTTGGGGTGATATGATTAAAAAAACAAATTGCTGCAAAATTGATTTCCGTTCTATGCTGGTAATATTTTTTCTTGAGACATTGAAAAACAAATAACGCCCAAATTGCATAAAACACTTTTAAATGTAATAATCTTGAAAATTATTGATTTTTGAAGCGCATTTCTTTCATTTTAATTTTAGTTGCTTTCCATCTAATTGGGGAAAAATCATAACAATATTACTCCTAATAATACTACTCATGTAAGTATCCGATCTTTTGTGAATATCTATGCTGATGATACAACGGTATATAGTTGCACCTCCAAAACTCTAAATGACTTGTTTGCAATTTTTTTAGAGCCAGTCTACGTGGTTCGAAGTAGAATAGAGTTCGCTAAGATCTACATTCGCTTGAAAAAAAAAATTGCATTGCCGTTTTCCAAATTTACGAAATTTTTGTTCTTCGAAATTTTTTTTGTTCCTGCGTTCAAATCACTTTACACTTGACCAACAGCATTTAGGGAGATGTCCACGTTTTTGCATCCCCGACTCTTCAAACATATATCGTTACTTACCTCTTTCAAATGAATGTGTCCCATTGAAGTTTTGCCGTCCCCGTTCGAGATCAAGTCACAATGAGCCTCCAATGAACCTAGTAACATAGAAATAGTTTAAGCATAAGACAGAATCGAACCCAGAATATGCGTTCCGTAACAAAGATATAAATTATAGCATGAAGTAGTACGTTTAAATATCTTATCTATGCTAAATTTGTAATGATATATAATAGCAACAAAAAAAAGATATTATTTATAGCGTGAAGCAATACGTTTAATACTTAATCTATGCTAAATTTATAATGATATATATTAGGTTGGTGCAAAAATAATGACGTAATAATGTCGTTTTTTGACGTATTTTTTAACGTCAAAAAAACGACATTATTACGTCATTATTTTTGCATCAACCTAATAATACCAAGAACAAAGATATAGCGTGAAGCAATGCTTTTAATACCTAATCTATGCTAAATTTATAATGATATATAGTAGCAACAACAAAGATATTAATTATAGCGTTTCATCGTCTTTAGTGAAAATCCCCAATGGCTTAATATGATGAAAACGTTACCTTGAACGAAAAGTTACAATATTCAAGAAACCTTGTACTTAATCAGTGGTTGTTTTTTTGGTTATGTCTGAGTAAGTATGAATTAACAAGTGAGAACGAAAGAAAATTTTTAATAAACATTATTTTCCTCGTGTAATGTGGTGTGCCATTCAGAAATCCAAACGAACCGCATAATTGGTATATATATATAAGATATAATATATATATAAGATCACTTGATAAGACACCGAGAGTATTGAAACAAAATGGCTATTTTTGTAGTGATTTTATAACATATTTATGTTATAAATTTTTTTTTTTAAATAAATAATTATATATATATATATATATATATATATATATATATATATATATATATATGAGAAGTGGAAGGAAAGAGCATGTGATAAAAGAGAGGAAAAAGTCAGGAAAGAGATGAAAGCGAGGCTGTTATTGAAAGAAAGCATAGTCTAAGCGAGAGAGAAAGCAACAGTAGTCGATGAAAGTTCAGAGTAAAGTTGGCTTGATGTGGCTTTTGCAAAATAGAACGTTCCTTTCTGGAGAAATCATAGCTATGTCATCTGTAACGAGATCTCTGATCAGCTAAGATCTATTTAGTTCGAAAACTTTTTCCATTAAACAGATTACCATTTTCACATATGCTTTTGTACAGTTTGTGACTTCGTGTTAACCAAGAACGGCTCTCAAATGGTTCGGTTTCCCGAGTGTCACTCACAATGCTTAGGTCAACCTATGATATGCTTTTCAAGCACTTTCCAAAGATGCCGCACGCTGGGATCAAGAGTCACCTTTCTGAAAACTCGACCATGGTGAAATTCGAACCCGGGACTCATCGGTCAGGAATGCGAACGTTCTAACCACTTGACCATCTTATCCAATAATATTAAGATATATATGTATGGAATCATCATCAATTGAATATTACTTTTTTTCCTAAATATTCTTTGCAAATTATAGGTGCAAGGTGATATAGTAATCTTAGAAACTTGGTCATCGTGACCGAGGGTTTGAGAGTACCGACTTTGTTCGATCACGCCAAATAATGCTCTCTCTCTCTCTCAGAAACTGTAATTCAGATCCGCTTAACATAGTTGCAATATAAAACACAGGTGGGCTCTGTGGGTGTTAATCAAACACAGATGTACCTGAGAAGGTGTCTAAATAGGGATTGGCTAACCGCCTTAGCAGACAGGCGCACTCAGATACGAACGGACAGCCATTATTGTACAGGTTGTTTTTACCATTCATCTTTTCTGGAGCGTATTTCAACGTCATTCTTATGTTTATAAGTCGCGGCAGCCACAACGCTGCACACACCTCATCCGTGAAGGAATTACCCAGCATTCATTGCCATATAAAAAGGAAGGGTAGGTTTTGCATAACAATTCAGCACTCTTTTCTTTTTTACTAATTAATTTTTCCGTATTTAAATACTTTATTTAGTTTTTGGAAGGCATATTTCGCTAAGGATTTCTGTGTCATGATTTCTGACGTCTGTGATACTTCATATATAGTTAAATTTTCGTACTTGTTTCATTTCGACGTCTCTAGTATTAATTTAAAAAAAGAATCCAGTTTTAATTATAAGATAAAAAAAAATCTAGTGTTAATTATAGAATGGTCTACTTCAACTATACTTCTAACGTCTCCACTTGAACTCTGAAATTTTATTCACTAATTATTTTTTCTTCTCTCCAAATAGGAGTAGATAGGTTCGCCTATCGTGCGGTTCACGCTCCCCACACCCGTTTTTTGAACAGGAGTAGAGGTTTACCTTTTGTTTCCTGTTTAGGATGGAGTCCCCTGTTCCTTTTAAAGTCTGTTCATTCACTTATGTTTTCCCTATCATAATAATCTTGACCTCTTCAAGTCTAGAGTTACTCATTATCTTTCAAGCATAGCCCCAACAGAATCTTTTATTTAGGGGAGGGGGTAGCTTGTTTTATTTCCAAGTGCTTGATTTATCAAGGGGAATTAACTAAAACTGAAATATCCAAAGGCATGGCACCTGGAATTAGAACAATCTACCGCCATAGACTAAATAAAGAGTTCGGTTCCAAATTCGAACAAATGTAACCTGAAGAAGGCCGGAGCACACAACGACAGAAACGTCATGAATGTGGCAGTAAAGATGAGGACAACAATCAGAACAATAGAAATAATGCAAATAGTTAATGTGATTTGTCGAGCATTCAGGTCGTTAGACGAAAATAAATATGTTTAATAAATAATCGGAGCGTCTATTCAAGTATGGGTATCCACTAAAAATAATGTTTCAGTAATTATATATATATATATATATATATATATATATATATATATGTGTGTGTGTGTATATATATATATATATGTATATATATATATATATATATATATATATATATATATATATGTGTGTGTGTGTGTGTGTGTGTGTGTGTGTGTGTGAAAATGTTAGCAAATTTGTTTTTACTAGAGCCATTAAAGAAAAGAGTGCTGGACTGCTATGCAATATCCTATAGGCCCTGAATTCTGGATAATTCACACACAGAGAAGACTTAAGGCAACAGAAATATGATTTTACAGAAAGGTGTTGAGAATACAATGGACTGAGCATGTGAACAATAGGGAAGTTTTAAGAAAAATGAAAAAAAAATCTCTCTTGTTCTCATTATTCCCTATGAGGGTCAAGCTTTTCAAAATCATCTTCCACATTATGTGTTCAAGAAATTTAAGCTGTATCTTCCTGACTCTGAATACAAGTTTTCTTTTCCTTGCCGTTTTCTTTAAGACTTCACTCTGTCCAAAGAATGCTCAGTATCGTTCTGTAGAAACACATTTCTGTTGCTTACAGTTTTCTCCTCCTCCATAGGGAGATTGTCTAGCATTCACTGCCATATAAGAGGATGGATATTGCATAATAATCCATCACTCTCTTCTTTGTTTCTATTGATTTTGTTCTGTTTCTCAGCAGTTTTCTCAGCGTTTGAAATGCCTCTTTTTCTAGTCTAATGTGTGTTTAGATTTTTGTATTTCGATCTCACATTATTGTTGTATCCTTAAAAAGATTACAAACAGACAACCGTGGTACTCGAGTGAAGGAACGGCAACATGCGCGTAGATGAAAGGAGAGAGGTTTACTGTAAAGAGAATACACTACTGAAAGCCAGGGAATCGGGTGGCAGGTTAGTAATTCCCGAAGCAAGGATATCTACCAACCGCCCCCACGCGGCCAGATGTAGCACAAAGCTGAATTTGATGTGGGGTATCCGAGCCCGTAGGCTCGGACAAAAAATTCCCCATATAAAACGGGGTCGGTTAGCTGGTTCCCGAGACGAGACTCTGCCCTTCGACATAGCTTCGACTGGGGATCCTCTCTGCCTCCAGGCAGAGAGTTTGACCAGCTCAGCTGGAGACGAATCTCCACACTAATTGCAGAAGCAAGGATATTTACGTTACCTCTCCGTGAAGCAGGATGTAGCACAAGGCCGTTTTTTTAATGCGGGGTCAAAACCGAGCCCGTAGGCTCGGGCAAAATTTCCTCGTAGACCCCGTATACACGGGGTCAGGTAACTGTCTACTACCCCAGACCAGACTCTGCCCTTCGGCATAGCCTCGTCTGGGTTCCTCCCTGCCCGAAGGCAGAGAGTTCGATCAGCACAGCTGGCACGAATCTCCAACTAATTGCCGAAACAAGGTTATTTACATTACCTCCCCGCGAGGCAGGATGTGACCCAAGGCTGATTTTTAATGCGAAGCAAAAGTGATCTTGTAGCAAAAATTCACGTAGACCCAGTATACACGTGGTCGGGTAGCTGTCTACCACCCCAGACCAGACTCTGCCCTTCGGCATAGCCTCGACTGGGTTCCTCTCTACCCGAAGGCAGAGAGTTCGATAAGCACAGCTGGAGACGAATCTCCAACTAATTGTCGAATTGCCCCCAGCTATATTCTGTGCTCACTATATATTGCTACTGACATAGTGAGTCCACATAGGCGATAGGGAGTGTTGGACATTCCATTACAACAATTATCCATCCCTCAGTTAAAACACTTCCCAGCTACTTAAGCTTTTGTATTTACTTGATGTTGACATCTCCAATTTGTAACTGGCATCTTGGGATTTTTCATTTGCTGATGATAATATTTTCTGTCTTCTTGAGGTTGATGGTTCGCCTTTTTTCTTGTTTTTTTTCTTGTTTTTTCTTCTTCTGCTACTGTCTAGGAGATCCTGTAGTTTTCTTTCTGTGTCAGCCATCAACAGTGTCATTCGTGTATCTTATATTGTTAAGATTGCACACAATAATAATATATATATAAAATAATTATAATTTAGGCTCTACTTTTGTATTGAGCGCTGTTTTTTTAAAAAATAAAAACAAAAATACTAAAGCTTCGGATTATTTACCTAACGTGTTCTTTCCTATTTTTATATATATTTGCACACACACACACACACACACACACACATATATATATATATATATATATATGATGGACTCTCCCTTCGGTTTCGACGTATGAGGTTCCGACAACTTTGTTTATTTAACCCTGTGTGTGTGAGTCGCAAGTGACACTTCAGTCCCGCTAGTGATTTGCAAAGAAGTCCACAGATTGTGCAAGAGTGTGGATTCTTGGAGTATATGGCTGGAACAGCAGCAGATATTTTATTCCTTTTCCTAGTTTGACGAAGCTTGACAATGTTTGATGCTGCCTTGTTCTTGATGCCATTGTAGCATGTAGTCTTCCATTCATTACGATCAATTACGATGTTCTCAAAGGTAGTGTGATTTATATTCGCAGCTAAGAGGTTACTTTTCAGCTTGTCCCTGTACCTAAGCAAAGGCCGAGCCACGTTTCGATGACCATTGTCAAGTTGACCATACATGAGCATTTTTGGAATTCTGTTGTCTTGCATACGTAACACATGACCTGTCGAGCGTAATTGTGATTTCATGAGAATATATATATATAGTTGGATTGATGTGAGTTTGTGACCCTAGGTTTCGCGCTCTTTGCGATCGTCAGACAAAGTGATTAATTTTGAAATTTTGGTATATATTTATGGTTGCGTATGCCGGTGTTTTATGGCAGTGGGAGGAAAAAATTGTCGTCGGAACGCCACTCATACGTACACAGACACACGTTCATGCATTGCAGCTCACACAAACATAAACATATATGAACAGTGGGCGTATATGCGAGTCTATGTGTTGTTGCGTGCATACGTACGCAGTTGATCGCTGTATTCAATGTTGGATTTGTCTAGCGAATTTTTTTTCCAAGTGGCAGTGTCGTTTGTTTATTTTGTCCGCGGAATAATATTTTCCCGTACCCACACATATACGTATGCACACGCGTTCACACATCGTCTATTCAAACAGGTTTGATTAAATAACTTAGACATAAAAACATATGCACATTCACAGACAATTTAACCGCCTGCAGATGGTCTCATACGAGATTGAAAGTACTTGGGAAAAAAAAAAAAAAAATTTGAAAGAAAATTTTGTAATTTTTCTTAATTAATTTTCTACAGCCACCAAGAAATTAATTCGTTCACGTGAAAGGATTGAAACTAAAATGAATAGACATAATACGTCTAAATTATTTAACCAGACATGCTTGAATGAAAATATGCTATATATATATATATATATATATATATATATATATATATATATATATATAAGAGGATTCTGACAGCATTCAGATTTTTTTTATACCTACTTCTGTGGTGATGGTGGTGGTGGTGGTGGTGGTGGTGATGTTGACCTGCCTTCCCTTTTTTGTGATGCATCATCTTTGGATTATGGCCATTATCGTCATCGAAGCCATGATGTTCCATGGAATCATCTTCCATTTCGGAGAATTCAGTCACTTCAAACATGTCCCCGAAGTCATCATGCATGTCCATGTTCATGTGAAGGTAGACATGAGTGGCATTGTCATCCTTGTCCAAGTGTGTGGTTTCGTGACTGTGTCCACCATCTGGTCCGTCGGTTTGGACGTGAATATGTACACCGTCGCCATGATGGTGTTCCATGTCATGAACCATACCCCAAAGGTGAGTAAGGTTTGCTTCGATCTTGTCAAGGCGATCCTTTATCGGTGCTAAATAGAAAAAAAAACAAAAAAAAAAAAACAACAAAAGTAGCATAAAATAAAAACAGTAAAGCAGGGCAGAACGAACAAAATAAAAGAAATAACGAAATAATATATAAAAAAAAAAAAACGCTAAAAATAAAAGCAAATTGAGAATAATAAATTAAAGGATAATGTACGAAAAGTAAAAAGAAGAAATTGTGGCGCATGCGTATAACAGATTAAGACTAAGAAAAGAAAAAGTAGAATGTAGAATAGTCAAATGATAATAATAATGCAAAAGAATGACAAGATAGTAAAAAATACAGAAAATATAAGTAAATAATAAGAACAGCAAATATGATGAGAGGCTTTTCGTCATTAACTGTTTATCTGGAGATCAGCGGATATCATTAATTGATGATTTAAACATTTTTTCCAAAAATATAGGCATCATTCATTCATAATTCGAGCCATTTTGGGTTTAATCATTTCACCCCAAGCGATAATGTCATTAAGACGGAAAGGTGGGGGTTACTGGGAGTGAAAGAGAAGTAGAAGACTTTATTGAATGAATTGCTAGGTCTACTGCTCGGAAAGGTCGTTCACTGTGTCGTGCTAGACAATTTTTCTAATCTGAATCTATCTTACATATTTATAAGTCTACTATTCGTCCATGCTTTGAATATTGCTGTTACATATGGTCTGGTGCTCCTGCTATATATTTAGAAATCCATGAGAAAATCCAAAGAAGAATCTGCAATGTCATTGGTCTTGACATAACATCTAGGCTTTAGTCATTTTCCTATCGCCGTAATGTAAACTTCACTGTGCCTTTTCTATAAATATTTTCATGGTAATTGTTCTGATGAACTTTCCTCTATGTTAACTTGACTATTAAGTTAAGCGCTAGATTGACGCAAAGTCTCGTCATTTTGCAGTTGTAATGGCTAGATGCAACAGTAAGTTCTATGCTAACAGTTTCTTCTCTCACACTTCTCGCCTGCGAAACTCTCTTCCGGCTTCTTGCTTTCCAGTCAACTTTGATCTTCAAAGATTTAATGTAATATCACTCGTTATCTTCTGTTTTCTTCATCTCGGCCTTTTTATTGTTCTCTATCGTTAATGTTTCCTTTTTTGCATACTTTCTCATACTGAGTAACGCTCTTGTGTCTTAGTGGCTTTATTACCCTGCTTGGGGTGAAATTATTAAGAAAAGAAGCAATACTCCAATTCTGGTTAGCTCTGACTCTTGTAAAGATATAACATGTTAAAATACAGCAGAGACTTCCTGAAGCGATATAGTGAGCTGGCCATTTTTCTATCTTCCACTATGATAAAATAAAGAATTAATAGGAAATGTTTATCAATCTAACGTTTCACTTTTATTAAAACTTCAACGGAGAATGAGATATGAATAAGATGGATCTGTTTTCTCAATATCTCATTCTCTGGTGAAGCTTTAATAAAAGTGAAACGTCTTATATTGATAAACGTTTCCTATTTATTCTTTATCTTCTTTATTCTGTCGGGTTCCGGTCCATATTTGATTCCAACTCATCTTTCAGTGGGTAGATAAAGTGTTTACTTTTAAACATCTATACATCTCTTTGTCGGTTGGTTGATTTTGTTTAGCAACATATACCAGGATCTAAATACTTTTGAACTCAACTGTATGCCTTCAACTACAGATAAAAAGGATTGTAGGCTATTCTACTATAAATATGTAGTGTTGGTAATTATTTCTTATATAAAAATGGTATTTTTACTATAAAAATGTATTTATATACTTTCATAATGTTTTGTTTTTGTTTTGTCCCATAGCAGGGAACCTAACAGATCCCGGATCATGGTAGACCTGAGAATAACAGCAATGCAGAGGTGGTTCCGAACCCCTTAAAACCTCCTATGTCCCGATCAGAGGCCTTGCTGCCGGATGTAATTTGTATTTATTCAACACGAGATCAGGTTGTGACACAAGGTCTGTTTAGCCCGAGCGCGTACACCCGAAAAATTCTGCGAGCCCCCGTAAACGTCGGTTGTACTGGCCTCGGTGCGAGCACCGTGCAATGAGAGGGCGCGGCCTCCAGCGGCTGTTCCCCAGGGCTGGGTATCTCTCAGTATAATTTTACTCAGTTGCCACTCTATCCTCAAAGGACAGAGTCGCAACTGAGAAAAACTGAGCCGCCCCTGAGCGCATTCTGCCCAAAGACAGAGACACAACTGAGAGAAGATAAATAAACGTGCTACAAACTAACCGAGAGTAATTTGTTGCCGGATGTAATTTAACTTCCAGTAACGCCCTCCTTTGCGTCTTAGTGACATTGTCGGAAAGTATTACCATATCGCGAGTATGGTAACGCTAATTTTAATTTACAGTGTAACCTGGATATAAGAGAGTTGTCGGGACCGGAGAAGAAGTCTCTTATATCCGGGTTTGGTCTATTTTGTTTACATTAACTCAGGCTCTAATTTGGGACCAGAGAAAATCTCTCTTATATCCGGGTCTCTTATATCCGGGTTACACTGTATTAGCCCCAATCATTCGAAAATTTATGCATAATGCTGCAAGGGCTTGCAGTAGAATAAGTGTTTAACATGTTCTTTTCTCATTCATTTCTTTTGAATATTTTTTTTAAATAACGAGAAACAGCGACGTGTTACACAACAAAAATATTATTTTGAATTGCTATAATTTGTAGTGGACCGTGGCTGTGATGTTGTCGAGTAGACGTAGAAGAACACATGTGGGTTCAGATTTTTCCTGCTCGCCGGCCCAACTACATGAAAAGGTTGGACTTTAATTAAGTCCAAAGAAGGCAAAGAGAAACAAACAAAACACAAGACCGACAATACATGTATACAAATATATATATTAATAACAAGTTACATGGAACAGTTACAAAGGACAAAGTGTGTGTGTGAATATTCTGTATGTGCGTGTGTGTGTGTGTGTATTGTGCTTAGCGTGTTCCCAGCATTTGGGAAACGCTATCCCTGTTAGCGCTTACATTTTCGAGGTGGTAAGGCTGAAAGCCCGAGGAAAAAGAAAGATTTACCTCCAGGTGTCGGCCCAAAGGCCTGAGGGATAAAAAGAGAAAGAGGCGAAGGGTCAGCGAAAGGGTGAAAGGGTTAAAAACTAAAGGGGGAGTTAACTCCGACAAATTCGAATTAAGTTTCAGAATTGAATAAAATATAATTCAAATATGGTTTTAGAATCTGTAACAAATCAATTTTCCAATTCTAAATGATAATTTTATTAGAACTTAAATTTGTGTTTTCTACGAAGTTTCCATTAAAAAATTGGCAATGTTTAATCTACATACATGTAAAAAAAACAAACAAAACAAAACAAAAAACGGTTTTTCAAAAGGACGGTTTTTCTCTTGACACCGCTATTTCTGTATACTCCCTCTACAATGTTTATCGTTTTAAAACGTTATGTTTAGAATTTTAATAACAAAAATGTTACACGTTATTTAATTGTTAGATTGTTTATTTACAAGATTAATTTTATATTTACAAGATTAAAATACGTGAACCAAAGACAATTTATTATTTTCCACTTCATAAATAAATATGAAAACAATAACCATTGACGAAAGAGTCGGGAGAGTGTGCAATAATAATGGCCAGTCAATTGTGTGCC
This sequence comes from Acanthosepion lycidas, assembly GCA_963932145.1. NCBI lineage: Eukaryota > Metazoa > Mollusca > Cephalopoda > Sepiida > Sepiidae > Acanthosepion > Acanthosepion lycidas. The sequence goes on along the minus strand of OZ010588.1, from coordinate 82,114,789 downwards.
ATGCGTGATACACGCTTAGGCGAGCATGTATCTTTCGATACATAACTGACGAGGCATATTTTTCTCGCAGTAGTTTGCCATTTCTTTCTGCGGTAGACCAGTTGCCATCCAAGGCTATAGAATCCGGACTGTCCTGCTATTTACCCATTGCTGGAGTGAGGGAGAAGAAGAGGATTCATACCTTTCCCAAGGGTATTAGCACGTAAGTGAATGCAATGGATTCAACTGGAATTCGAACTCGGCTCTCCGATTCCTTAATCATAATATTGATATAAAAACAAACAAACGTCATTTTGACTCACTGATTTTTTGGTGGGTAAGGGTACGAAGGTTAAACTTTGCCCAAAAAATTAATAAGCAGGGTAGGGATTACAATTTATTACACAGCCGAGAGTAAATGGTGACTCCAACGCCATCAATTTAAACCAGCAAGTATGATTAAGAAATCATTAAAAACGTAGCGTCAACTAAAACACAAGATTATTTATTTCTACCGAAGCTGCAATAGAAACAGAGTGCTCAATAATAAGATTTCAGTTGTAAAGTCCAATATTTTTCATGCAATCACCACTATTGGCTATGCTTTTGTTTTTTTGGGGTTTTTTTCACCAGCGATAAACAAGATCTTCCATGCTGCACTCGGGGCATAGCTTATCACTATACCACACGAGGTAAGTATAACCTAACTGTGCTCACATTCATAGTTAGGTCTCCATAAACGCTTAATAATTTATTTTTTCCATAATGGCACACCTTTGCTTCGTGCACATTTATGTTAGATACCATTCTGCAAACAGCCGCTCAGCTGGGGTATTGGCAGGAGGGTTGAAACCCCATCGACAAAAAAATCAACATCAGCCGCTGACATTGTGAACTAAAATAATAAAATTGGCGGCATTACTTTTGGAGCGAGTTTGACAGAAGTTTTTACATCATATATAATATAATATAATATATATATATATATATATATATATATATATATATATATATATATATATATATTTGAAATGCATATATTTCGGCAGCATATTTTCATTAAGACAGGTTTCGTTACGCATTTCAAATTGCTCGATCCAGCAGCTCACCGGAACATCGATCCTATCAAGAATAAGTAGACAGAACATGTCTAAATTATTTAACGAAACCTGTCTTTATATATATATATATATATATATATATATATATATATATATATATGTGTGTGTGTGTGTGTGTGTGTGTATGTGTGTGTGTGTGTGTACCTCCAAAGAAAAGAGATACCTAGGATTTTTAATATTCTTTCTTGGATCTTTTATTTTAGTTTTAATTTCATGCTTTAATATTTCCATTAAGTAAAATACTTTATTACTGCATTTCAAAACAAATTTAAAAATCGCTAAAAATTGGTGATTTTAGCAATTTTTTTAAAATTCCCTCATCACAATGCAATTCTCTTTATTAAAAAAAAAACTATTTCAAAAGTAAAATATACTTTCCTGAAATTTATTTGAAGATTAGCGGATTTAAAGTTTAATTAATCTGATTTGAAATAAATATTACTTTTAGTTTAAAATATCATAGAAAATCATTTTTAACATGGAGGTTTTTTTTTGTGTTGACAACTATTTCTTGATAGACTTATATTTGGAATTCTTTCTATGGGGGACATATCTGTAAAAATTACTTGACGAATATAACGTGAGCACTTTTCTATATATTTTTTAACTACAGAGTAATCTTAAAAATTTAGGAAAATATTCTAATTAATCTCATGTTTAATTGCATTTTAGGTACTTTTTCTTTAAATTTACTATAGTTACCGCTCTTGTTTTCTGATAATAATATCGTGTATAGACGTTCGTATTTATAAAAAGAAATCAACACATTTATACACACACGCAAAATTCTTTTTAAAATACTGGGGTCGCTGAATTTATGATTATCATTAGTATGATATAGTTTTTTACTTAATAAAAATACCACCTTACCAGTACAAATTTTAAATGATCTAAAACTTTAAATTATTCTAAATTAAATTAAATTTAAAAAATGAAAACAATTCTTGTAAAAATTCATTATTCATCGAATTTTTTTTGTGAAGACAGTATGTTATTAAAAAAAAAACGATTAAAAGCTTTTCTAATAAAATGATATCTTAGTTTTATTACATTTTTTTAATCTTACGATTCAGAGCAGATTTTCAGTAACTGGGGTCCTGTTTTACCAATAAATTGAATGATTTAAAATTCTCCAAGGACTTAGCTTAAGCTGTACAAAGATGAATTTCTCGAAGTTTCATAAAAATAAAATTAAATAAATAGGAGAGGGTAACAAATATAAAAAAATATATTTTTACCTAGATTTTGTAAAAAAGAAACGTTTATAAAATAATTTAATTTATTTGTAAATAAGCCATGAAAGTTTCATTTAAATTCCTACAATTTTCTTCAAAAAATTCAAAATCAATGTATTTTTTCACAGCAAAAAACGCTAACATTTCCTATACTAATTTATAGTTAACTGCTGACGCGTGAAAAAAAATAACCAAAATTTTGAAGGTTTTAAAGAGGATGTAACAATATAATTTTATAAATAAAAAAATTCTTTGGTCTTTCTTAGTCTAAAAATTTAAAAATAATAAAGATTTTGACGATAAAACTTGGTTTTTATTACGTTTAGGGCAGGCCTTTTTTTTTTTCTCATTATGCTCATTTTTTTGCGAATCTTTAGAGAGGCACCTACCTAGTACCTGTTCATTACGTCATTTCATGCCGAATATTCATAAATTAATAACAGATTCTTTTTTTTAAAGTTATACCAGATTTTTATTTTTTAAATTAATACCGTATTTAACGGTGGCGATTATGGATTGAAAAGTAAATAAAATAATATTGCATGGAAAACAAAAAAATTATCTTAAAATTCGCGGAGGCTAGAAACAATGGAAAAATTGCGGTTTTCTTCTTGAAAATTGACAATAAACACTATTTATTTTATTGTTTATATTGCAATGGTTGGCAAAACATCTAAGAAGCTAATCGATTCGAACTTTAAAATAATAGTAAATATAAGGATTTCCTTATAGTTGGTCCACATAATAATTTAACAGTAACAAATGTTTAAATTTATGAGTAAAAAAAAATGTTTTTAGATTTATTTCTTTATAAATTGGTGAATGATTTGATGAATATTGCATTAAGTTTTCTTTTACTTTAACCCGGATATAAGAGAGTTGTCGGGACCGGAGAATAAGTCTCTTATATCCGGGTTTAGCCTATTTTGTTTAGGTAAGTATGGTTCTAATTTGGGACCAGATAAAATCTATCTTATATCCGGGTTTATCTTATATCCGGGTCTCTTACATCCGGGTCTCTTATATCCAGGTTACATTGTATTATTTTTTGAATGTTATAAAAAATTATTCTCGTAAATAGACCATAGTGGTTAATATTTTCGTTGTAAAATTCTCAAAATAAAAAATAAATGTATAAATTCACTTTCAGGTTTAGGTTTATCACAATTATTAAATCATCGCTTTTTAAAACAAACATTTAAAATTTTAAAGCTATAAAAATTGCCGAGTGGGGTTTTAAGCCGAGAAAATCCGTCCTTTTGTTGACATATTTTTTTTTTTGACGGCTACAAGTGTTAAAGTTTGCCGAATCGTTCATTTGTTCTTTAAAAAGATCTATGTGTACATTTATTGAATTTTCAAGAAAATACGATTTTATATCAAATATAAAGAGTCCGGAGTATTATGGGATAGAAAAATTCACTGATTTTTTTAATTTAAGATGATGCGAGAATAAAGTAGGATGTTTTTATTTTTAACCCTTTCAAAAATTTTAAACTGAATTTAAACTGGAATGTTGCAACTAAAAGAAAGTTTAAAAACAATGTTTTTTTTTTTTATTTCCAGAATGATCAGTCACTATTCCTTTACTTCGCATCCGTGATTGAAAAACTACTTGTAAACTGTTGAGTAAAAGTATAAGGTGCCTCCAACCAAACGAATAAATAAAAAAATAATAATCATACACAATGAAAAAATCAAAAATGCTTAAAACTTGATAAAAACTTGATAAAAAAAACAGTTTTATCGTGATATACTTCGTAGGAGGCGGAATGGAAAAATTCGGAGAAAAAAAAAAGACCAGAAATAATAATTTAAAAAAAAGTATTACTCTCTAAAATTTAGAGTCTAAATAAACACTAAACAGTCTGAAACACGAATATGATTTGTTTTTAATTTTTTAAAAGAAGTTCATAGCAGGTGTTGGCGTGTCTATGTAAATTCACGAAAATCAAAACAAAATATGCTCAAAGTACATGAGTCTTTTTTTGTTTGAAAATCAGGATGTTTTTTTCCAGAAATTCGTAATTTGGAGTACTTAATCGAAAGTAATATATGAAAAAAAAAACAAAAAAAAAAAAACGGTAAAAAGTTAAAAACCCCTCCAAATTTTGAATTTCAAAATATTCATTATACCTTTTTTTTAAAGAAATCACATGATATGTGTAGGTTTTTAATTCGACTCCCGAACAATTTACACAATTACATAGCAGACTGGACTCCAGCTGATTAACTTTTATAAAATTTAACATTTTTTCTTGATATTTGTGATTCGGATTGCAGCTTAATCAATAATTATTTTTCAATATTTTTCACATTTCATTCATATGAAAACAAAAAAGAAGATTATTTCTGGTCGCAGTGCCCATAGGAACTTGGAACATTGCATTCAGTTTGAAAGTTGAGATGATAGATCATGACACAAAATATTTTCCAAACCGTTACCGTTTTTTGAGGAAATGAGTTTCTGTTTAAAGATTAAGTTTAGGTTCAAAATTGTAGCGTTGGAATTTCATTTTGGTGATCAGTGAAAGCCTTAGAGCACAGCCTTATAAAATTTGTAATTTACTGAAGCTTTACAAATTGTATATGGACAAGATGCACGGCCAAAACATATTATTACTAAATTATTGTGGCATCAAATAAAACCTTCATTTTTTACCTCAAAGGAAAATTATATTGAACAATTTAGTTATACAGTGCAGTAGTTTTATTGCAATTTTCAATAAACAATATAAATTTAAAACATTTGTCTTATAATTTTCACCAAGCCGTATTATGGCGTTATCTATTTTTTGCTTTTATTAATTATCATCTAACAAATATTCTTCATTGAATAGCCTTTTTTTATAATCTTTTACAATTTTTTTTATACAGTTTTTACTTATCGAATACAGTAAAAATTTGCATATTTTGCATGTGGTGATCTATAATTACAATTCTGGTTTGAATGTATTTTCCATTCAATGTATCTAATACAAAAGTTATCAACTTTATTTGCATTTATTCTTGAAATAATAAAATTTTGAAGTCAGTTTGTAAGCAAAAACCTGTTAAAATTAGGTATTTCTGTATATTTTTTTTCAAACGATCTTTAAAACTAAATGCTCAAAAATTGGTAAAAGGTATTAATCTAATTTTTGGTGTCAGTACTTATCACATCTAACCCCAGTTCCTTCTCCGAGTGCAATATTGATTTTCTAAACAAAGTGAAAAAAAAAATCAATATGAGCTACTGTACATTGTACAACTTTACCGAAATTACTACACACATGTTCATTTTGGAGAAACGAAATAAAAAATGATTTAAGAATCGTAAAAAATTACTTACACGCAGAGACGGCCGCAATGAGCAGGCCGATGAAGAAAATTGTCTTCATGTTGCTTTTTTGAGAAGTGCTAATCACCAGCGTTCACGGACAACACAATAAACAAAAAGTCCTGGAAATTGAAGGGTTTGTCGAATGGCTCAAAGCGCGGTGTCTTTATAGACGAGATGGGTTGACGTGTCAATGGGTTGACGTGTTTTCGGGTCAACAGAGATTGGATTTCGGCGTAAAAACCTGCAACGCATTTTTTATTTATTTATTTTTATTTATTACTTTTGTTTGCTGAGGTCGATTGATGGAAGGGTGGGAACTGGGAGGGGCTGGCTCACAGATAAAAGATAAAAATAAAAGCATGTAAAGATGAAATTACGTCTTAAGTTTTTAAATCTGTTTTTTGGTTTGTTTTTTTTTCAATAATTTAGTAAGAAACCAAAAAGAAGAAATTCATTTAGAATTCCCTCGTTACTCCCTTCTCCCATATTCTACACACACACACACACACACACACACACATATATATATATATATATATATATATATATATATATATATATATATATATATATATTATAACAGCGAAATAAAATAAAATTTAAAAAAATTGATATGAAAAGATATTGAGCAAAAATCGATTTTTATATAATACTAGCAGTAGAGCCCGGCGTTGCCCGGGGATGTAACAGCAGTAAGAGATTGATCAAGTATCGACCATCATAAAGACTGAAAAATAAAATTGACAAAGATTATTGTTTAAGGTTGACGGACACGCATGTCTTAATTAGTTTTTTTTGTTTTCTTTTCTTTTTTGTCTGTTTTCTTTTTTGTTTTTTTTTAAGAATTGGTCAAACTCAAACAAAAGCATTGTTTTCAATCGTTGAGTCTACCGATTGAATAGAATTTTATTATAAACAATTGTCTTGTAAAAGGAATTTTTAAAGCATTCTGAATGTAAAAATAAAGAAAAAAGTGTGCAAGACAATAAGAAACACTACCTGCCAAAAAAAAAGTGAAGTTTTGTTGAAATCGGTTGAAAAATGTAGGAAATCCGATCCCATATATAAACGAACACAGACACACACTCACAAACAACCTGAGTTTTATAATAAGTATAATTCGATATGAGTTGTCCCCTTTTCATTCTCAACAGCGATGCCTCTTAATCGTGTTTTCAAATTGATTTTGTGCAAAAACAATTGTGTTTTCCAATTTTTGGTGCTGTCAGAACCACCGCAAGGTAATTTTACGTAGTCCTGTGAAGTTTTGTTGAAATCGGTTGAAAAATGTAGGAAATCTTATCCAATATATAAACGTACAGATACATACACACACACACACACAATCTGCGTTTTATAATAAGTATGATCATAGAAACCATTGAACATCTAAAAATATAAAGGAAACGGATTAATTAAATGGTTCATTGGCTTCTATTTTAGTTGTGAATTCTTTATTCTTTATTGAATCTCAATACATTGTTTCAAAACTTGTTTCATTGCATCTCAGTATTAAAACTTTCTAACAATTGCCATCATTTTTACGGCAAAGACACAGTAGTAATGTAATATTTGTGCTGGCTTGAAATCGTTCCAGATTGAATTGGTTACCATTTGTACGCGTCTGTATACATTGTCATCAGTCTCGTTTGAGGTCTGTTGAATATTGAAAACACCATGGGAACGAAAATTCTAACGCCGTATACTAATAAAATAATACCAATAAACTGCTGGTAGCCTCTTCTCTTGTTACTTCAGGGTTATTACAATTATTAATATCATTTCACTGTTCTGTCTAAAACGAACCAAAAGGCAAGCGCAGCGTCTATCGGCTTCGAAAGTGAAGCAGGCGGATTCAAATTACTGCTTAGTTTACTGCATTCACTTTCGAACAAATACCCTTGAAAAAAGACAGGAGATATCTTCTCCCCTACCTATTGTTTAAATACACTGAACTCTTTAGCCTTGGGTGGTAACTAGCCTAATAGAAGGAAAACTGAATTCGAAACCGAGAAAAGGTAACGGTTAACTGTTCCACTATCTTTCCAAAGAAGACATAGAAAATTTCACACACTAAAGGAAACTGTGAAAGCCATGATTACTTATATCCTGAAGGCACATTATACTAAAAAATAACCAAAATAGCTGATTTATATTCAGTCTCATTTACATCTGTTGCCAAAATGACGGCTTATTTTTTTTAAGTCCTTAATATTAATATTATTATGTTTTCATATAAACAAGAACAATTTGCTGGAAACAAACAAAAAAACAAACAAAAAAACAAACAAAAAACAAAAATAAACTTAATTCTTCTATATAGCAGTGAATACTGGACAATTTCCTCACAGATAAAGAAGAGACTTAACCCTAGAACACTAACCATGGCTATATAGTACCCAGCGCAAATTTTCCTATTTTTAATTACAATTTTCAGTACCTGATTTTCTTACCTAAATAATGTTTTTCAGTTCCTATTAATGTTGATTCAAAGTATAATGTTTGAAGTGCCTTCATGTAAAATATTTCAAATAAAGATTTAGATTTAATATTTTTTTTTTGATATTTTCAAAATCGGGTATGATATACTCATGGTTAGTAGTTGTGTAACTTTAAATGATGGTTAATGTTCTAAGGTTATGGCAACAAAGCTTCTACAGACTGATGCTGAGAATATCCTGGAGAGAGCATGTAAGCAACGAGGAAATATCAGGGAAAATAGAAACAAAAGGAACATTTGTACTTTGAATAAAAACGAGTCAGATGAAATTTTAGGGACATGTGATATAGGAAGAAGACTTGGAGAATTTGACACTCACAAGACATATTGATGTCGAGAACAGAAGAGGTAAACAGTAAGTACCATATCTAACGAGCGTGTACAAATGGATAATAAAAACAGGGATTAGGAGAGACAGTAAGGGGACAAATATTGCTTAGAGCTACGAAGGATAGGAAATTGTGGAGAGCTATGATCACTCACGTCTTGAAGGGACACGGCATATATATAAAACTCTGTTTTATCTTTTCATCTACCAGCTACGTAAACAGCTCGGGACAGTCTTCAGTTGTCATGAAGACACTGGTACTTAAAGTCACTGATAGTTCAGAAAGATAATGTTATACACTAATCTGTAACAATTTTATGGTTCACGAATTTAATTCGTACCTTAAGTCCGTTCGTACCCCGAAATGTTCGTAAACCGAAACTATTTATCCAATAGGAATTAATGTAAAATGGATTAATCCGTTCCTGGTACCAAGATTGCTTATTTAAACAACAGTACCTTGTGCACAAGTTTATACACGAAACCAATGAAAATCTTATAATACATAAAACTAATGAAAATCATTAAATCTAAGAAAACAAAAACAAACAATATTAAACAGATAAAATATAGACGAACACTTCAATTTTACCGTAGCTATATATAGGAGAGTTGATGTCGTAAGTGGAAGGGGAAGGAAAGAGATGTTATATTGTTTGGAAAAGGGAAGGAAAGACATGATCGTCTCTTTATTTATAAGAATAGTATATAGATCGTTGATTTTGCAATATGAAACCAAGTAGCAAGAGACAATATCATCATCATCATAGAGACAATATCATCAATAATTGTTTTTCTTTTTTCTTTTTTTCTTTACCAGTATCACTGCTAGCTTTCTTTGGAGCCATGACTGAGGACTAATAAAGAGAGAAAAGAAAAGCAAAAAAAAAAAAGAAAAGAGTACAATAAAATTGGAAAAGAAAAGCACAGCACAACACACAAATGTATACAGACTCAGAAATGATTCCGTTCGGGTTAATTGGGTTCGGCAATGTTGTTCGAGAACCGAAATTTTGTTTGATAACCGAAGCATTTTCATCTTGAATTTTCTGTTCGAAAACCGATTTGTTCAACATGTGAGACGTTCGAGAACCGAGGTTGCTCTATACTTTACATTTTACAATATACACAGACAGAACAATCAAAGCTAATCGCCCTGACATCATGATTAGAGACCGCAAAGACAAAATGTGCCTAGTTATCGACATGGCAGTCCCTGCAGACTGCAATATATCTTTGAAGATCTTCAAAAAACTATCAAAATACAAGGACCTTGAAATTGAAATCTCAAAAATATGCCTCATGAGGACATTAACAATTGCAGTTGTAGTTGGAGCCCTCCGGATTGATTGGAAAAGATTCCAATAGACTCAGTGAAGGAATCCCTGGTAGCCCAGGCCTTAAAGAAATACAATAAACTGAAATCACAAGTACAGCCTACACCTTACGAAGAGCTTTGTCTATGCAAAATATGTGCGATTTTTTTTTTTAAACTGCTCAGTGGAAAATGTCATGATGCCATTTCTGACCTTAGGTATCTGGTCGGGATCCGGAAAGAAATGAGTATATACCAAAAATCAAAGGAAATAATAATAATAATATTATGTTGGTGCAAAAATAATGACGTAATAATGTCGTTTTTTGACGTATTTTTTAACGTCAAAAAACGACATTATTACGTCATTATTTTTGCACCAACATAATAATAATAATAATTATTATTATTATTTTGTAAGAATGTGAGGCATTCAGACTAATGTTTCTCCAGTTATCATTGGGTAGATGGTGGTCTATGTCACCGAAATTAAAGTCATATATTGAGAAAATAGGTATACATTCTGGTATTCAATCGCATCGGAAGTCAGCGGTCCTTTGCACTGCAAATATTCTGCGAAAGGAGTTATTAGGTTGGTGCAAAAATAATGTCGTTTTATCACATATGTTACTATGTGAGAAAACGACATTAGTTTTGCACCAACCTAATACCACTCTAACGTCGGACAACTTGATGGAGAACATTCGTAATGCATGATTTTAGGTTGAAAACGAAAAACCGTGCAAAAGACATGCACATTGTAGGGAACCATCTTTATTGCCTCCGTATTCCATCGGGGAGATGTAAGTTCCACTCGAACAGCTTCTCCCCAGGAATCGCTACTTTTTGGAACCGACCCCACAAAGAAGGATGCTTCCCCGATAACTACAATCTTGACCTGTTCAAGTCTTGGGCCAACCGTTAACTCCCCACATATCCCCATAAACTGAGCCTCTAACTCTGTAACCCTCTACCTCGAGTGGCTCTTGGGCCTTGTACAGGGTTAACATCATTGTAAAAAAAAAAGGTAATATAATAAAAATACAATTATACTGAAATATACACCAAAAGATATTAACTCTTATCCGTGTGCCAAATTTTGATGGTATCGGATTTTAGCATTGACTGTATTTGAACCCACTATAGACAAGATTTAGACATTTCTTATGACTGCCTTTACTACCATTTTAACGTTATTTACTTTCTACTCTGGTTAATTAAATATTTCTGATGATTCAGCAACAAAGTATTTCCGCTTTTTTCATTATCTGTATCTTGTTTAGGAAAAATATAAAGGCGGAACAATATAAAAAAAAATAAATAAAAATTAATGCAAGCATTACTAATAGACTATAATTGATGTATGCTTCAGGCGATGGCCATAAAGCGACGCTTGACAAGTTATACCTCCTCCTCTGTTTCGCTGTCAACGACACCCAATCACTTCTCGGCCTCTTGGCCTGGACAAAAGTGTAGTATTTGTTCTCTGCTCATTTGAGATGGGGGAAGGAGATCCAGGCAAAACTTACAGGACAATGTTAGCACTGTTTCTGCGTCTTTCTTCAATATTGAATTTTCACTTCAATCAGTCTTAGTAAAGGAATATGCAGAACTGATGGGAAATTAACCCAAGTTTTTTTTTTTTCTTAAAAATTGTAAAATAGAACAAAAACATTAGATCTTTGTATAATTGGGCGGGGGGCAACATCAATCTGGAAGGATTAAGGTAAGCTAGCTGAGGTCACTGTAACCACCAGTTATCAGTTATGTGCCATGCGTGATACACGCTTAGGCGATCATGTATCTTTCGATACATGACTGACGAGGCAGATTTTTTCCCCGAAGTAGGTTGCCATTTCTTTCTGCGGTAGATCAGTTGCCATCCACGGCTATAGAACCCGGTCTGTCCTGCTATTTACCCATAGCTGGAGTGGGGGGGGGGGAGAAGAAAAGGATTCATACCTTTGCCAAGGGTGAATGCAATGGATTTCACTGGAATTCGAACTCCGCTCTCCAATTCCTCAATCCGAGCCGCTATCTATTACTCAACCGTGTAAATATAGGTTGTCTAATCGGGTAAAAAGTTTTGTGTGAGGTCACGTTGAGATGACCTGTTCACGTACAGTATATAATCTGGGGGGGGGGCACACGGTGGAGTATAGCGGCTTGGATTGAGGAATCAGAGAGCGAGTTCGAATTCCAGTCGAATTTATTACATTCACTTACGTGCTAATACTATTTGGAAAAGGTATGAATCCTCATCTTCCCCGCCCCTAGCTATGGGTAAATAGCAGGACAGATCGGGTTCTATAGCCTTGAAGGGCAACTGGAATTCGAACTCGGCTCTCCGATTCCTCAATCCGACCCGCTATCCATTACTCCGTAAAAACCAAATTACGACTTTTCTCTGATGGCTTTATTACCGGCTAGGGAGAGAAGGCGTCGGATTCCGAGGATTCCAACCCTGCGACAACACCTTACTCATTGCACCAAGAGAGGTGGAGTTGGTGTAATATCGACACCAGTGTGACAATGGGTCGAGGTGACTGGGTAATTTTTGTTCTTGGACGTGCACGCGTATGGACAATTCAAATAAAAAAAAATACTTTGTATCACAACCTATTTTATTGGAGAGATCAGGTAACACTAACTTCACCGAATAGCAAGGATTTATTCGCACGTCCTCTAGAACGGAACGTAACAAAAGGTCGCGTTTAAAATGGGAGCCCACGCTGTCATAGGCAGAGATTAAACTTCATCATTGGAGGATGCCAGGCAATGACCCAATGACTCAAACCCCTTTCAAAGGGGAGGCATTGTCTAAAGGGATGCCTTCCCAACGTGACTTGAGTACATTAAATTGCTAACGGGTTAGGCCCTAAGTAAATTGCTCAACTTTTGTGACCTTGTACCAGACTAGGCTAAACAAAGCAAATAGTAAAAGTATATTTTGTCAAAGAAACGGATTTAGTTTAAAAATTGAACATGATGACGGTCGAAACCTTAGAAGATAACAATCGCATTTTTGGGCAAATATATAAAGATGTTTTTTGATCAGATACAAACTCAAAGAAATACAAAGTTGGCGGGTGATAGAGGTTTCGAATTACTTTCTGGGGGTGAAAGGGTTAGCGTGTTGTCCTCGTGAACCGCTGATGGTGAATTCGTGTCTGCGCTTCAAAATCGAGGCGGCGATAAATATAACTTGTCTTGCATTCAAAATCAGATTAAGACGTAGTTTCTATAGCAAGAGCAATGTTATCGTAAAATCGAAGAATGAGAAATATTTAGGAAACTTTAGTTTAGTCTGGGACAAGGCCACCATTGTTAGGCCTCTGTGAAGAGAATGATAATTATCACTTGACAGCAGGTGTCCTTATGTAGGCTTTTATGTGGCTTCCCTGTGATTTTTCTATAAATATTTTCATGGCAATTGTTCTAATTAGCTTTTCTCCTTGGTACATGAATTTAAGCGCAGTACTAGATTGGCGACTAGGTCTCATCCTTTTATTGTTGAAAATGCTAAATGTATACAAAAGTTTAATTCTAATAGTTTCTTTTGCCGCACATTTCGCCCCCTGGAACTCTCTTCCACTTTCTTGTTTCTCTGCAAAAAAAAAAAAAAAAAAAAGCATCAATCTCCAGCTTCTGTTTTTCTAAATTGTTTCTTTTCTTGGATTTATGACGATAAACTACATCCGACAGCAAGGCCTCTGATCGGGAGCTTTTGAAGAGCGTGGAAACACTTCTTAGTTGCTTTTGTTCCCAGATCCATTCTTATCCAGGGTGGTAGCTTCTGTTAAGGTCTCAGCTACGGGCAAATAGTTAACTACCAAACTGGGGTCGAACACGTCTTTCTTTTTATGTGCCGTGTCCTTTCAGGACGTAGACGATCATAGCTCTCCACTTCTTACTATCCCTTGTGACTATAAATAAGTTTCCTCCTCCTGCCAACTCTCCCAGACGACGTTCTGTCATCCACTCCCTTAAGCCCGCCAGGTATATCATGCATTCTTTCACTTGTCTTTCTAAACACTATGAAAGTATAAAAATACAATTTCATAGTAAAAATACCAGCAATAAATTTTTGAAAAAAAATTTACCAACAATACATTTTTGTAAAGAAAATTACTAATGCTCCCAAGAAAATTAAATTTCGGCATTAAATGACCCATAAGGTGTTGATATGCCGCTAAACAAACAGACAAACAAACTAAATTGTTTCTTTTAATGTTCTTTCTCTTCATTCATAAATTCTCATTTTCTTTCATTCTCAGTATCCCCTTGCATGTTTATGACCTTAACGCCTTGCTTGGGGTGAAATGGTTTAAAAAAGAAAAGGTCCTTACTAAGGTGCGTTTAATCTGAAAAAAATCGGACCAAAAGAGGTAGGTGGTTCCCCAAAAGCTTGTGAGACTAACTTGTTAGCAATATCTCTACAGCGAAAGTTTAAAATAGTTATTTATTATGCTTAGTTCAAACTGGAACACTTTATACTTATGTATAAACCGGAATGTGTATCATATATTTTTTATACGTTATTTTTTCACATCATCTACGGATGCTACAGTCTGATCTTGTATATAACAACCTAACCACGCTCCATGGAAGTAGGATTTGAGGTATGGTCGATTTTCTAAGTGGGGTTCCGTTTCACAAACAAGGACAAAGTTGCAGTTTCCAGGACTAACCCTCCCTCTTTAGTGCAATGATGGAGGTACTGCAGCGAGATTGGAATCTCCGAGGATATGCATCCCTCATAACTTTGGGAAAAAAGTGAGAACAGATACTACACTTTGATCCTATTCTAAAGGCCGGGAAAAGGAAAGCTGATGTGTTATTTACTCGCCCCCCCAACTGCAACAGTATGTGACATGTTCGGTTTAATATGAGGGACCGTAGATAGAAGGGAAGGACAAAAATGCCTCGTCCTTACTACCACTGTTACGTTGGTGTTGGCTCCCATCAATTAGCCCCTTTTTAATGCAATGAGGAAGGTGGTGCCGTTGAGTTGGAATCCTCGGGAGAAAGCTGCTCTTATAATAAGAGTCAGATTCGACTAAAAACGGAGTTTTGCTTGTTATATCCGAGCTGGAGTTGCTCAAGTATCAAGCCTGATAGAGTTCAAAATCGTTTACGCAGTTTTCTTGGGGAAGACATTCTCCCCATTTTACAACCTTTTCCCCACAGACGCAACATTGAAAGCCTATCGTTATTTCTATGAGATCCATTCTTTAGTTCCACCAGTTCAGACCTTCACAGCTAGGAGACGCCATGCTACTTCCACAAACACGAATCAACCTCATTTCCCCCGTATTCCAAATGTTAAGAAGAATGTTCCATTCTGACAGCTCTTTCCCCCAGAACTGTCATTTTATAGAACAGACTCACCCGTGAGTGCTTCCATGAACCCTACAATCCTAAGTTATTCAAGGGTCAATCATTAGCTGTCCTCTTTATGCTCATAATCTTCACTTCTTCTTTCATTCATACCACACACCTCATTCATTTTAACAGTAACTCTCTACCTTGAGTGGCTCTTGGATCTTGTATTTGGTGAATTCTAGTATTAAGAAAAGAAATTCACGCGTTAATAGAACAGATACTAAACTCAGACTTGCTGTCTGATGCTGGCAGGATCTGACATAAGGCCAGTTTAATGTGGAGAGCCTGAGCATGTGCACCCGGACCAGGTCCCAAAATAACCCAGCTACACCCCCTCCTGCAACCGCTGTTTATGCTGGCATCTGTATTACTACCAATGCTCCCTCTTCAGTGCAATAAGGGAAGTACTGTCATGGGCAGCTGTTCCATGGAAACAGCCAACTTTCAGTATGTTTTCAGTTGCGTTCTGGCCAAAGACAAAAACACAATTGAAAGAAAACATGTAGTTTGTCTGCCTGAAAGCAGAAACTGCACTTTGATCACAGCCTGACAAGTGGAGAACCAATATTTACTTGCCTCCCTACTGTGGTGGGATGTACCAAAAAAGGTTGTTTCTGATGTGGGAACATTGCTATCCACTTTCTCTTTAATGTAATGAGGGAGGTTCTGCCACAATGTTGGAATCCCTGAGACCAAGCATCTGTCAAAGCTTTTCTGTAATCTTTCCAAAGACAGAACTAAAGAAGAGAAATAAGATGCTACACTTGATATCCCTACGATGGTGACGGGGTATGACACAAGGCCAGTTTAAATTGGAGAATCCCAGCAATAGGTTAATTAGTTAGGCTTATATCAATAAATCATTATTATCACTAAAAAAAATTCTTTCAATCTAAAAATATTTTCTGGCTTTATATAACCTGCAAAAGATTGTTGGGTTATAGAGAACAAATCAATCAATAAAATTTGTTGTTGTTAGACAGTGTGAAGTCAAGTGACTTGGATATTCTTTTATGAAATACATTATTCTTATATTCAATATAATATACATTATTCTTGCATTTGTTGTTGTTAGACAGTGTGAAGTCACGTGACTTGAATATTTTTTTCACCAGGACTTCCTTTAAGTAGAAAGGAAATATAAACAAGAATCAATTTACTTTTATGCTGCCTCCTGATCATTCTTTCCACATGTGATTGTAATTCTTATAAATTCATATACTAACACGTATGGAACTGTTATGTTTGGTTTGGTTTGTTTTACGGTATATCAACCTGACAAAATTTTTATTGCTGGTAATATTTTTTTTTTTCAATTTCCTTCAAAAATCTATTTCTGGTAATAATTTTTCCTTCAAAAATTTATTGCTGGTAATAAATTTTTACAAAGTATTTCTGGAATTGAAACCTATTTTTACGCTTTCATAGTGTTTTGACCCCAGTTTGGGGGTAACTATTCGCCCATAGCTGGAACCCTAACAGGTGCTACCACCCTGGGTCAGGGTGAACCTGGGAACACCAACAATTAAAATGAAGTAGAGACTTGTAGCAACAGAAATATGGGTCTACAAAAGGATGCTGAGAATATCATCGACTGAAGATGTGAACAATAACAACAACAAAGTTCTAAAGACAATGGCAACAAAAAGGATACCTATACTTATCATCAGGAAGAGACAGATGATGTTTCTGGGACACATAATAAGGAGGGAGGGCTTGAATAATTTGATACTTGCAGAAGAGATTGAAGGCAAGAGAGACAAAGGAAAAAAACACCTAATATATTTAGCGAGCTTGAGTGAATGGATGGTGGAACAAGGTTCAGGAGAGATAATGAAAAGACAAAATTTATTCAGAGTTACAAAAGGCAGGAAATTGTGGAGAGCCATGATCACCAACATCTTGAAGAGAAATAGCACAGAGAAGAAAGAGATACTAACACATACAGAGAAATAAACATTAACACATATTTTAATTACAAAAAATTTGGAACAAAGAAATCACTTTGAATGAGATTTGAACTTGCATCTTCTTTTCCTATGAGCTCCCCTTTTCAAGTTAAAAAGGCTTTAGCCTGAGGCTACAAATGATGGGACTCTGGGCAATTATTTTCATCTTTTTTTTATTTTTACATGACTGTTCTTTATTTCATATTACTACTTGTAGTAATAGTATTACTTAAGTGTTTCACTGCAACTAGAAAGACACTCATACTAAAAATAGGAAAGAGAATATCGAAATTTCTGGGAAACTTTAAATGCTTCCCTGCATTTTGTTGTCCTTTGACTACCACGAGCAAGGAAGAAGTTGTAAAGAAAATGGAAACTAGAAAGACACTTGTAATTAAAGTTGGAAAGAGAAAATTGAAGCAATCATGAAAATACTGGAAAAAAATTTCCAATATTAATTAATCTTTCAGAAATTTAAAAGCCATGCTAGTATTAAGCGGAATAGCAAAGCCCATGAGCATGCAACTAACAGCATCAAATACGCAGATGATTATCTACATAATCGAGTAGACAGCTGACACACACACACACACACATTATCCCTAACCACTAACACGATTCGGAACATGCATGAAACGTAATGGTGAGTCTATACTCACCAACTGAAGATTGCGTTGTGCATGAAACTCTGCGTCGGTAGCGGTGAGGGATAATACGTATATTTATTAATATATTCTTAATAGTTCTGCTATATATTATCAGGTCATCCCATAAGTTCTGTCCGAATTTTGAATAAAGAAAACAAGTGACCAAATGTTACATTTAAGTACAGATTAAATCAACAATGTATTTTCCCTGATTATCTATGACTTCCTTCCATCTATTAACAAGCTTACTAATTCCATTACTGTAAAATTATTTTGGCTTTGATTCGAAGAACACACAAATGTCAGTTTTAAACTCTTCCTGTGTTACAAAAGCTGTTTCTTCCAAATGATTCTGTAAGCTACGAAACAAATGGTAGTCTGAAGGAGCAAGATCGGGAGAATAAGGTGGATGAGGAATTTTCTCCCAACCAAGTTGGGACGGGATTCTTGCTGTGTGGGGTCGCGCATTGTCCTGATGAAACATTACCTCTTTTCGATTCACTAGAGCAGGGCTTTTTTTCCTCAAAGCTTGGTTCAAACGCTCTAATTGCTGACAGTATATTTGAGCATTAATTGTTGCATTAGGTGGTAAGAATTCAAAGTGGATTATTCCTCGGTGATCCCACCAGATTGAAAAAAGAACCTTTTGCCCATGAAGTTTCCTTCTCGGCTGTGGCTGGGATCCTTCCCCTTTACCAAGCCACTGTCTACGACGCTTAACATTTCGATAAAAGATCCATTTTTCGTCGCCAGTCACAAGTCTATCCAAAAAAGGTGAAACAAGTTGGTGAGAATGGAGAGAAGAGCAGATGTCAACTCGGGATTTGAGGTTGTTTTCAGACAATTCATGAGGCACCCATTTTCTAAGTTTAGGAACTTTTTCAAGTTGTTGAAGATGACGATGATCAGTTGTATGGTTTGAACTGAGAACCACTGCCAATTCCTCAACTGATAAAGTATGATTTTCTTCAAGGACTGCTTCAAGAAGCTTTTCATCAAACTCAACTGGACGTCCGATTCGATCTTCATCTTCAAGGGTGAAATCTCCACCTCTGAATTTTGCAAACCATCTTCTGCAAGTTCTTTTATTCACACATTCCTCTCCATAAACTGAGTGAATGTTTCTAGCCGCTTCGGCTGCTGAGTTTCCTTTCTTGAACTCATAAAGCATTATGTGCCTCAAATGATTCTTGAGTACTTCCATGTTAGCAGGGTTTTAATCAAACAAAATTTAATTTTATTGTTCTCTGAAATAAAATTTGATCAGTTTAAATGCATCTAAACATAAAAATAATGTTCAGCTCCATTAGACATCATAAAATACTCTTTAAATTTCGTTCATTTAAAAAAAAAAGGTAAAATTCGGACAGAACTTATTGGATGACCTGATATATATATATATATATATATATATATATAGGAACTAGATGGGAGCTAGACAGAAACAGATACTTAAAATTGGAAAGAGAAAATTGAATCTTCTGGCACGAATTATGCATTTCATTGCATTTTGCTGCTTTTTGAATACCATGAGCAATGAAGAAGTTTGAAAGAAAATAGAAACTAGAAAGACACTTGTAATTAAAGTTGGAAAGAGAAAATTGAATTTTTTAGGACAAGTTATGTGTTTCTCTGCATTTTGCAAGAAATTTCAATGTGATCATCAGTGACTGCTTGACTATCAGGGCCTTGTACCAGATTATATTAAAATTAGTAGGTATCAATCTACCTACAAATGATTGCTGAAACATTCTTGCTACATTCTACTTCCCAAAATCAGACCAATTATCAAAATTTTTTTGGAGGGTTTCTAGGTTGGGCCAAGAACGTTTTAGCACTCCTTATATATATATCCATAGTTAAAGATGGTATCAACAGGCAAGTGAGTTCAGTGTTTTTGAGTGCTCTATTATTGTAACCATATGCCAGATTAAGCTCACATTAGTAAAATTAACAAATTCAACATTTTTCTCTGTGAATATATATATATATATATATATATATATATATATATATATTTAAAAATTAGGAGATCAACTCATTACACTAACTTGGATTCAACCTTTCGGTATCCCCAGATGATGTAGGCCAAAATACTGATCTATATTGCCTGAGGATGCTGAAAGGTTGAAAGCAAGGTAGCATGATTGGCTAATCTCCTAATTTTTGAAATTTAAAAGCCTTGCATGTTAAGTTTTTATTTTCTTTATATGCATATTGAGCACTTTTTAATATAACTGTTTTCTGGTCTAATTCAACTCTGAACAATAACTGTTTTATATATATATATATATATGTTCCAAACACATCTGTCAGCCAGGGTCACTAATCCCTATTGCAGATGCCTGCTCTGTAGTGTGTAGAGCAAATATGCTGATTGGACAGTGGTCACAGTTTCTAGGAGAGTGCATCATCTGTTTTTGAACAAGGTCAGTACTCTCAAGCCCTCAATCACGACAACTTGTGACTTACATGCTTGCACAATCATCAAACAGCTTCTGAACAGTTCTGTTTACTAAATTTTGCTCATAAGGGTTGGGACAATCCATGACTTGGTTTTCAGGAACTTTTCAAACGTGCCACACATCGGGTTTGCCTACTTAGGCTGATAACACCAGAAAGTCATTTCCTTATCTAATCAACCATGGTGAAATTTGAACCTGGATTTTGTAGTCAGAAATTGAAAATTCTAATCATTCCGCTATGTACCCATTGATATAGCATAATTAATAAACAGCCTTCACAAACCATTGAGCTCAATCCTCAATAGGGGCTTCATATTATCTTTGCACAAAAAATAGATTCATCCAAGGCAAAAGTAATATGCAAAACAGCCAGTAACGAGAATTGAACAAGTCTAAATGATTAAATATTTTCTTTTTATTAAACACATTTAAATGATCTTTGCTTTTCATATTTTTTTTTCCTTTTTTGTTTTTTCACAGTTTAATCTAAAATATTTTCAGCAACCAGAGAGCAGTTGGGTCAAATTTGTTAAAGCAAAAGCAAGAACAAAGTTCTTAAATGTTTAAGTTCATTTGAAAAGTTAGAGTTATTGGATGGCTTTGTTTATATTTGGGAAACATTTGCATTGTAAATTTTACTGGACTTTGAACTGTACATTATATTCAAGAAGATCAGAATGCAAACTCATCAACTGGTAAAATATTTAATAAGTTGAAAAGCTCTTATTGACTTCTATGCTTAGTAATTTTGCTTATTCAAACATTTTAGTTTACAGAAATGAGGAGAAAATGTATATACATTTAGAAACTATATCAATAAAAACTGTTTATTAATTAGAAAACATTTTTATTTTTGGCATTAGGATCAATTATAAAGCAATATTGATCAGTAAGTGTTGCCATCTGTGAAAATAACAACAGATTTTGTTGTTAGATTTAATAATAATTATAATAAAAATGGAAACATCAACAATCCCCGTTGTAGTTGGAGCCGTCGGGTTGATTGGAAAAGATTCCAGTAGACTAATTGAAGGGATTCCTGGAAGCCCATGTCTTAAAGAAATACAAAAAATTGTTCTCACGAGTACAGCCCACACCTTATGAAGGGCTTTGTCCATGTAAAATATTTTTTTTTCTCCAATGGAAAATGTCGTGAAGCCATTTCTAACCTTAGGTCCCTGGGCAGGACCCGGAAAGAAATGAGTACACATCAAAAATCAAAGGAAATAATAATAATAATATGGTAATGAGGGATTTAAAATTATATTACTAACCTAGAATATTTTAAACAGATGCAAAAGAACCCAACTTATGAGTATAATAAAGACTAAAAGCAATTTGGCTAAAAATCCATGCATTGGGTTGGTGCAAAAATAATATCGTTTTTTGACGTTAAAAAAACGATATTATTTTTGCACCAACCTAATACAACTAAATAAAGATCAAAGAACAAAAAGAAAAAAAAATCTAGTTCCTAAAAATAAAATTCTAATCCCAATTTGAATTAAACCTTTAAAAATATGGAAGAGTGTTCAAGAAGATGCTGGCAAATACTTCATTTTAATCAGTTGTAAATACCCACTCATAACTACAATATAACTATTTCTGCTTAGTATACATTTTATAATAATATATATAATAATAACTGCTCTGATAAGCTTTTTTCCCTGGTGCCCGAACTACGTGAGTTTAAGTGTGCTACTAGATTGGCATTTAGGTCCCACCCTTTTACTGTTGAATTAGTTAAATGTAACCACCACTTCTACTCCAAAAGTTTCTTTTCTCACACTTCATGTCTGTGGAACTCTTTTCTGTTTCCTTGCTTCCCTATTGCTATCTTCCTGAACCCCATTCAGATTTTATCCTTTTCTCGGTCCCCACTATACTCAGGTCTCTTCTCTCACTTTCTGTAATCATCTGCACACTAGTGGCATTCCCATCTTGTTTAGGGTGAATCAATTCAAAAAACAAAAAACATACAAGATTGATCAAGAAGTATCAGGACTGGTGTTATAAAAAGAAAACTATAACATTAATTTGGCATTTAATCTCCTTTGAAGTAGTCACCTTCTGAAGCCACACAATTTATCCAGTGTCATTTCCATCAATGGAAGCATTCCTGGAACTCCTTTGTTGCATTCTCTTAGATTTCTTTGACATCTTGAAATCGAGTTCAAGTAGGATTTGATTTTGCAAGAGGCAAGATCTAGGGAATATGGTGGTTGTTTAGCCTGAAAGAAGTTGTGCTTAGCTAAAAACTGCTGCACAAGCCAATGACACTGATGGAATCTCTTGTGATATGGTGAAAACTTCCATCAAGTGAATAATACCTTTTTTCTCACAGATTTCCATGGAGCTATAGAGTTTTATGAAAACAAAGTTGACCATTTTTAAACTTTTCTGAACTGTCTTTTGAAGAACCACACTAAACCTTATGCAAATTAATTAACAACAGATTATTTTATATTCAATACATATTTTGAATACCATTGGAAATGAAAAAGTTCTAAAGAAACTGGCAACTACAAAAACCTTCATACTTAAGATTGGAAAGAGAAAATTGAAATTTCTGGGACATTTTATGTGTTTCATTACAATTTTCAAGTAATTGTAACTGATTGTTTTTTATGGATCTATGTCATTTAAAGCTGAAACATATTTAAGAATTTTTTTCATGAGTGAATACTGCATTAACAATTTTTGAGAATAACTAATTTTTCCAGATATTCTACTATTTGACCCATAATTAGGGTGTGTCACTGAGGCTGCAAGGTGGTTAAACATTAATTCTAAGCAGAAAAAGGGTTAAGCCTAAAATGAAATGTAAACTAGAAGATAGAGAGAATGGAAGACATTTTCCCTGGTAATGTGGAAATGAAGAAAGAGCCATCTGAGTTAACTTAGCCCTACAAATTGGAACGTTGCACTGGTTTCCTTTTTATCTGTCAAAAATCTGGCATGTGGGTAAAGCAAATTAGGAAATAGCTTTATCTCTTTCTTGGGAAATTAGAAAAACAATCATTGGCGAAAAGAGAAGCAGATGGGAATTATCTTTTTATTACCAAAAACAAATTGGGAAATGAAAACAGAGAATGAATCCTCTGCGAGGGTTAGGATTATGAAAATCAATCCGTCATAACAGGCAGGTGATCTGGTTTGTTTTCGCTAAGATGGCGACCAGTCCAAGGATGGAAAACAGTATGTCTCTTTGTTAAGAATTTAGATAAACAAATATATTTTCATTGACAAAAACAAATTGGGAAATAATTTTATCATTCAGAGGGGTAAAATCAGAAGTCTTTTGTGGTTTGGTTTGTGTTGTTGCTGGACATGTGGGTCAAGGAAAGGAGTCAGCGAATTAAGGAGGAGAATCAAATATGCCCTTTCTTTAAGCACTTTAAAAATTAGATTTGTCACAAAGTTAGTTATGCCAGCCCTGAGAAGTAGGCTGAGTTAGGATACTGAGAAGAAAGGAGGAAGAGATAGAATTTAGCCCCACCTGTGCAGAGTAGTGGTGCAAGATGTAAAGTGAAGCAGGTTGGAGTTAAGGGAGTAGCAATCTCTGTGACTACTCTTAAGAAAGGTGGTCAATTCTCCAAATTTGGAAAGTTAAGAAAGCAGAAATAGTGAACAAAGAAAACCTTTATTGGGATTAATGAAGATTGGGGAATCAGTGCCAGTTTTGGGCTAAAATTGCATATAAGCAGATGACTTTGGGGAGTTCAGAGACTTGGGCTGAGAAGCCACATCTAGTGCCCCTGGAATCCATGTCAGCTGCCACCAGAATTCATGATTCCAAGACTTTGAACCCAGCCCTCTTTAGACAAGGCTCAGTTTCACTATAAAAACTGATGCGGGAAGGGTTAATTTTTTTTGCACCAAGAGCTATATAAACTAATTAAGATTAACTGCATGAATTTTTTGTTGTGAAGATATTTTTATCCTGCCACAGCTTAACCTAATGTGAGACTATGAACTTCAATTTTCCACTGCTCTGAGATCAAGAACAAAGCATGGGTAGAGTTGGTGTGGATCAAAGTGGCCAGTGACCACCAGCTTTGACCAGCATCAGAGTTGGCTTCATTGTTAAAATGTTATCCTGAGACCCTGAAAACCAGACTACTAAATGTTGTTACATCACTGGGTGTAGGCGGCAGTGAAAGGCATTATATTGGTGACCGTGACTAAGGATGTGATGCTATTGAAAGGTGGTGTTATATCGGAAAGAGGTAGATTCATACCTTTCCCAATGGTATTTGCATGTAAGTGAATATAATGATGCCAACTGGAATTTGAACTTGGCTCTACAATTTCTCATTCTGAGCTGCTATCCATTACACTAACCACACATCTTGAAGAAGTTCAAAAGAAAATGGGACCCATAAAGACTCTCAGACTAAAAATTAGAAAGGGAAAATTAAAATTTCTGTGGCACATTATGAGGAAGGATAGCCTGGAAAGTTTAATACTCTCAGGATGTGTACTGAAAGAAGTAGGTATAGAGAAATTTACCTAAATAGTTTGGGTGAACAGCAGAGCAGGGATGGTAAAAAATCAAACATTGCTTAAAGATGTGATGCATAGGAATTTTTGGAGATTTGTTGGTTGTTTTTGTTTAGCGACATATCAACATCTCTATGGGTTATTTAATGCTGTAACCTAAATATTTGTACACAATTTTTTGTTTTGAGATAATAATAGTTTTGTCATAGGAATTTTATTGATTAACCCATAGCTGGAGGTGGATTCATACCTTTCTCAAAGGTATTTGCTTATAAGTGAATATAATGAACACAATTGAATTCAGCTCTCCGATTAATAATTCTGAGCAATTTTCCATTGCATCACCCACACATCTAAGCTTATAGCACCTGATATTCGCAAGTAGTTGCCCATCTTGCTTGCGTTTAGCTGAGTGAATCTTACATGATGGGCATGAAATATAATGCCATGTGGATATGTATTAATGATATGTACAATAAATCTGGCACAAGGCCTAAAATAGGAAAAAATCAGCTGGTATTCTCTGTACTATTTTTTTAATCTGGTGACAAAAGTGCTTTCTGAAAGATTTCCTCTGATAAACAGACATAAAAGAAAGCCCAACAGTGTGGTCAGGAGACCAGTATTGAAATAATTGTATTTTCAAAATGACCAATATACAGTGTAACCCGGATATAAGAGAAACCCGGATATAAGAGAGATTTTATCTGGTCCCAAATTAGAGCCACACTTACCTAAACAAAATAGACCAAACCCGGATATAAGAGACTTCTTCTTCGGTCCTGACAACTCTCTTATATCCGGGTTACACTGTATACAAAAGGTTACTACGAATAAACCACATAATATTAAATTCTTTTGGATTATGCCTGAAAATGCCAATTATCTTGTAAAAAGTTATTAGGGACTTAGAGTTTTTTTTTATGGTTTTAATTTTTACTGATACCAATTTTTTTATTTCTTTTCTATTAATAAAGTAATTTATGTACAGGGTGGTCCAAAATCATGTCACATCTACATAATATAATTTTCTATTTCAGATGGCTGACATGAGCTTGTACAAACCTTCTTGATGTATGACAGCATCAATGAAAATAAATGTATTACTTGTTATTGTATTCTCATTAATTTTGACAAGACTTTCGGACCACCCTGTATTGTCTGATTTAAATCTGTCCAGGTGTTTTTGAGAAATAGCTTTGATGCTCATGCACAGTTGTGGATGTGCTGGTGGTGTAATAGATTGTAGCTTGGAATGAGAAACTGGAGAGCCGAGTTCAAATTCCAGCCTAATTTGTTACATTCACTTACGCACAAATATCCTTAGGAAAGGTATGATTTCATCTCTTTTTGCTCTAGATATGTGTTAAATAGCAGAACTAGATTTTATAGCTTTGGTTGGCAACCAGTCTAGCGATGGTGACTCTATAAAATCACCCATCTTCCTGCATGCCTGGCCCATTCGTGGAGATGCATCTGGTTATGAAAACTCACTCTGACTTGTGTGAGTTGTGCATTTTGCCACAGGTACAGAAAGTGTTTACTTTTTGTATTTTTAAACTACACAGTTGATCCTTAAAAAATAATAAAATACCAATTTTGCTAAGTCAGCTTTTCTTTTGAATCAAATATTTTAGAAAAGCTGATTTGAATTCAATTAATGTTCAGAGCACTGTCTCTTTTTCTGCACCCACCTTACCCCAGTGAATATTTTGACAGATTTATTCTCCAGGAAATTTTGGTTGATTTTGATTCCAAACATCCAGTTTTTGTAGATATTTTCTAAGCTTGACTTAGTGCTGCACAAGTTCGTAATAATGGAGCACCAATCAGGAATGAACTTATTACTCTAAAAATGTTTTCTCAGATTAATTTCGGTACCATTGCTCTTGGGTAGTCACTCAAGATTGATTTGTTTTTTACAGCTTATCAACCCTTGGCAGGTTATTTAAAGCCAAAAAATATTTTAAGATTGTTGGAATTTTTTTGAGATAATAATGATTTACTGATACAAGTTCAACTAATTAATATATAGCTGGGGGAGAAGAGGTGGATTCATACCTTTCCCAAGGATATTTGTACGTATTTGTACATTACACGGCCCTCCAGTTTCTAATTCTGCATCATTTATCCATTACACCACTTACACATTGAAGCTTAGCACTCTCATGCTGGGAGTCTCTTGGTCACTGCACTAATTAATACAATATTGTATCTTCTCTTGTCTTCTCCTGGCTGGTGATCACTAGTTGGTTTTGGCTTCAGAGATGAAAGATCAACAAAGATAATTTTAATCTTAGCTATTTTATTAATCATGTCAACGTGTATATTTCTACCTATCCAGTGGGGTTGCTCTCTCTCTCTCCACTCGGGAATGGATCCAGAGATGAAAGGAAACCACATCTACATTGCTTGATGTTTAAGACTCAACTCCCCGAAAAACCTTTCTCTATTGATCATTCCTACACTAGTTCAGCCAATCAAAATTGACTTCCTTTATTTTGTCTTATATCTGACCTCAAAGGTCATACTGAGGAAGTCAGAGCAGGAATATACTTCTCTAAGAAATAATAGTCTGCTAAACTATTATTTAACAATAGCACCTGATATTCCCAAATGGTCACCCATCTAGGTACTGATCAGGCTTGACATTGCTTAACTTTTGTGATCAAATGAGAATTGATGTTTCAACATAACATAGCTGTAAGCCTAGTCGGTCAAGAATCTTTATGTGGAAATATCATCCACATATACCAAACACAATGTGTGTGTGTGTGTGTGTGTGTGTATATATATATATATATTGTGTTATAATATTTATTATTATATTTAAAATGACTTAAATAGATGTGTGTTTAGTCTACATATATCGATAACAGTATCAATGGTTAGTGGCAAATTTATGTTTAATGTTTTTTAGATTTTTTTTTTTTAATAAATTAAGGAATTTATTAATGAGGATATTAGTAATATAGAGAATTATTGTTTAAACTAGTTGTAAATTTGTCATGTCTATAACTTTGTTTCTTGTTTTTTTAAAAGTTACCAGAATTCTTTGAGGATTTGTTCTGACCTTTTGTCTTTTGCACTTTGATTTTATGAATTTAAGCACAGTCTTATATTGGCAGCAAGGTTTCATCATTTTACAGTTTAAAAGGCTGGATTAACTGTAAGGTCTGTGTTAGGTTTCCTCTCTCACACTTCTCACTTGTTGAATTCTCTTCTGGCTTCTTGCTTCCCAGTCAACGTTGATCTTCAAAATGCAATGTCAATTGTTATCTTTGTTTTCTTAATTCCCATTCTTTTATTGTCCTTTCTTCTTAATAATGTTTTTTCATATTCTTTAACACTCAGTAACCACATATATCTTAGTGGCTTTATTGCCTTGCTTAGTGTGAAATGATTAAAAACAAAGAAAAAAACAATACTCCCTTTTTAGCCTAATCAGACTCTTGTAAAAATACATGGCAGAAAACGTCATAGACTTCCTGAAGCGATATGTTGAGCTGACCATTTTTCTATCTTCCAGTATGTAGATAAAGTGTTTAAATGCAATGTCAATCATTATCATCTGTCATTTTAATTTCTGTTCTTTTATTGTTCTCTTCCTAATGTTTTTAGTATTATTTTTCATATTTTCTCACTCAGTAACCCCTTGCATCTTAATCACTTTATTGCCTTGCTTGAGGTGAAATGATAACAAAAAACAAAGATGTGTTGAACTGATAGTACCAAGTAGTGGGGTTAGAATTTTTGTGATTGCTCTAACAATTTTGTGAGGGACATATTCCAGAGTCTAATCGTTACATTGGAATATTTATTTTGCATATCTTTGGTAGACGTTATAACATGGGTATAGTGAAGTGCTATTCTATGGAGGAAGACAATATTTTGTAGTGTTTAATTAAAATTTTTTTATAGGAATTTGTAAATATTTCAATGTCTTTGTTTATAGTTGTTAGTCTTTTCATAGTTATTATTATTTGTGAGTAGCATTGTCATTTCAATTTCCTTATCTCTCATACTAAATTTGTTATAACTGATCCATACATCTTGGTATTTGAACTGTTTAGTATTTACTAATTCCACATTCTGAATTTTTATGATGGATTCAGGGCATGTGACCTCATGGCTTTCATTCCAATTCCAGAGCATAGTTTCTGTATTGTAAAGGTTTATTTTGAGTCCTATTTCTTGAAACACTTGATAAAGGATGTTGAATTTTTGTTCAAGATCATTCTTTACATTATTTACATTGTTTGAACTGTTGTCCTCATCTTTGTTGTCATATTTGCAAAATTTTGGCTGTTGTGTGCTTCGGCCTTCTTCAGGTGATATACCTTGGAATTTCGAACTGACCCGTTATTTAGTCCATGGGGGTAGATTCTTCTAGTTCCATGTGCCATGTCGTGGAATAGTGTAAATAGTTACAATACCTCATCTCAGAAATATAGACAGAAGATTATTCCTATCCCATGATGAATACCTGTGTCATCAGCATAGCCCCACTCATCCTCAGTATTGGGGGCAGAAGCAAGAACATGGTTTTCTATCTGTAGGTATATTTGTGATGTAGTATGTGTTATTGTAATTTACCCATGCATGCATGGACTCTCCCAGCTATAAATATGGGCAGGTACTGCCTTTTGGAGAGGGGGGTTTCCAGCAGTCAGCTCTGACAGTCAGACCAAACATTCTAGCTGTAACTGTTAATATATTTAACTTAATTTCTCTTTTTGTGGCTTTATTTCTGGCCCTAACAAGGCCACAACAGTATGGAATGCTTAAATGATCATATTTTCATGTTTGTGCCTTTAGATGCACAAAGCCTAGTCTAGGAAGATATTAAATAGATTGGGATGCTCATAAGATGTCTTAATCTTCATCAATGATCTAAAACGCTTCACTTGACATGTTTCTTTAAGTTGAAAGTCATGCAAATTTGTCAGGACACAGAAAAGGAAATATCTTTTAATCATTTTATTTCTTTTTTTTTATCTCATGGCCAATTATTTAAAAAATAAAAATTATAATTGATAAAAAGAAAAAAAAACAAAAAAACAAACAAAAATCCCGAACAAACAATAAAACAATTGTTTCTCCCTCTAAGTTTCCCCTGAAAGACAAAAAATACTCCCCACCCTGCACTGTTCAGAATCCCCAAAAATATATTAACAAGTTTACATACACAACTTTCCTCATTTATACAATCCTTTACATACATGCACACATTTTTGTTTTTAACTTCCACCCTTTCCAAAAAATATACAAAGTTCTCCCCAAGCTCCTGTGATGCAATTCATGGAGAAAGAGACGAGGCAAAAATCTCATTGGAGTCTTTGGGGTGGATAGGTGCCAATGTTTGCAAATTACAAAAAGAAAAAAAACTTTGTTGATGATCTGAAAAGACAGCAGAAGAAAGATTTAATAACTGTGTTATTATCTTCTCTGTCAATTTTTTCCTCATTTTCTGTTTTGATTCTGTTCATCTTTCAGCAAAGATGAATGACCAGAAGTTAACCGACTAAAGCTTGTTTTGGAAGTTTCAAAGTTTATCAACAATTATTCTTTTTTTTTTTTTTATGCATTTGTTATATATTTTTTTTTTTTTTAGATAAGACATCCTTTTCTATTTTGCAGTGATTGTTACAAGCGAGACAGCTTTTGAGTGATTGAGACATGTGATAATGCTTCATGAGATAAAGAAATGTTTCGATTGATCCTGAAGATCCACCAGATAACAATATAAGTTGAGAATATGTAAATCATGTGGAAATTTGATATTTTCTTTTTACAAAGAATTTCTTTGTTTATCAATATATTTTTTCATGCATTCATACATGCTTAATTTTCAATCACAGCTTTTTTCCCCCTCCAAGAAAAATATATTTGCCAATTTTATAAGCATGAAGCACCTGCCTGTTCCCCACAAACTGAGGGGGAAACAACATTAATGGAGCAAAATAAATTGGTTCAAATATTTTCATTGGATGGTTTTCCTTTTGTATAATGCTGGAGAATATCTTGTTCAAATAGAATCCTTATTTTTAATGCGGTCTCTAAAACAATGTGAACCAAACAGATCAAGGGTGGGGAGATTTGTTGGGGGAATGGATCCCAAATTTCTCCTGTTTTTTTATATAGTTATCCATAATTGTCTATTTTTTTTTTAAAAACATGGTTCATTTATTTACTCTTTGTAGTTCTGTAATCAAAATGAATGACCACTGAATTAAGTATGGTGCTCACTTATTTTGATTAACTTTCAGCTGTTGGAGTATTCAGAATCTAGGAATGTCTTTTTTAAACAGATGTTAGGCTAAAAAATTTCTATTCAGTAGAGTAAAAGCTATAATGTAATTGTAGCAGCTTAGCGTCTCATTAGCATTCTGTTAAATGTTGATAGGTCGGCTTCTAAAGCCAAGCAATATAAACTTTTAATTTGACAAAGTCATTTCAGACTTTAAACAGAATTCAGTGATCCTGAGTTCTTCATTTTTGTCTCTAATAAGTCAGTTTTTTTATTTGATTAGATTGGACTTTTTGGAACTATATTCTTTGCCTTTGATATCCAATGATGTAATTTTTTTTCAGCTGTTTTAGGAAGTGGATTTTCCAGTCATTGTTTTCTGTTTAGACTGTACAGTTGGATAACTCAGTAAAAAAAAAAAAAAAAAAAAAAAATTGCTTATTCAAACAGAAAAAAAATCTAACCGTTTTTGATTATTTTACTATTTTCTTTTTAAAATTATTTTGAAAATTTGTGTTGTTATTGGTTTTTCGAATTGAATTTCTGGCTGATTTTGCATGTGAAGAGCATTTAGTTGTACACTGCATAAAATAAAAATATGTAAATCTGTGACACTTATTTGGAGTAAATTTCTTTCAGCCAATCCACGTATCAAAAAGTTGATGCTTTTTTTTTTCTCAGAAAGGACTTACAGCAAGAAGCTAAAAATATTTACAAATATTTGAGATCAAAACATGCTTTTATCTACAGCCAGCATTTGGTTGAGCTTTAACATCTAACTTCATATTTAATAAAAAAATTATCTATAAGCATAATAATGTCTATATGGATAAGCATTTAACATAATAAAAATTGAAGATTTCTATTAAAATATATAAATTTCAGTTCTCAACTGAATTTACAGTCCTTATGATAAAATTTGTATGTTGAAAAACATTCAATTGAATCTAAATCCCCAGCCTTTGAAATGTGCAGTGCAAGGTCAGTGTTTGGAAATGCTTTGAGGTTAGATAGGTCCTCAATTCAAAAAGCTTAAAAAAATGACCAATTTCAAATCAGCCAAACAGCGTCTTATGTATAAAGTGCTTTTGTTTTGTTTTTTTACCATTTTTGCCAATTATAAATATGTCATCCCAGCAAAATTAAACTTTTAAAAGGTTTGACTATATTTGCTTTAAGCTAACCCCATTAGCTGTCCTCAACTTTGGCACATGGCCTTGAGTGCAAGTAACATTATCAGGATTTTGCTTTCAATTTTCCCAAGATGTTCTGAGAAATAAAATTGATGACCAAAGTGCAAAACAACTGGTCAGTCATACCAGCTAGACAAATTGGTCAAGTTTCCGAAAGAAATATAAGAATGTCTATTTTGGATGAAGTTGTCTCTTTGAAATTGGGGAAAATGCCCAGTTAAAAGAGCCTTTTGATATGGTTGGTTATTTAAGGCTATCAAGCAAAAGAAATGTAAATTATTTTGTGAAGATTTGATAATTCAAATAGAGATTCATAACAATTATGAGTTATGAAAAGTTAAGATTACAAATTTGCTATCAAATCATTTCTGAATTTAGTCTGCATAAAAATGGCATTTTATGTCATGGTCATCTGGTGGTCTGCTCGTTTATGAGGTTTTTGGGTCAGTGAAATCAGGCTTTAAACTTAGAGCTGTCAGCTAAGATGTAGATATGGTATTTGTGGGAGAAGACTTCTTGATTTGAAATGCTTCATGGAATGGTCAAATAGTTGCAGTGATGGTTGCAGCAGAGGAATCTTGGCTGCAAGAATCATGTTCACAGTAGTCCCATGATGAAAGCCACAATAGCAACATGGAGGAGAAGGAAGTAGATTCTGATGAGTGTCCGAGCTCTGGGTTGAAGCCTCATCAATCGGCTGAGTTGACGGCTGGAAAAGCAGAGGTATTCCCTGTTAGAAAGAGAAAAAGAAGGATGCAAAAGTGAAAGCATGCACAAAACCACTCCCAGGGGCCTTTGGGATAGATTAGCACAAAGAAGTGATGTCCACTTTATGCAAAAGGTGATACAAGGTCTTATTTTTACCTTTTTTTACATCTGCAACCATTTGCAAAAAAGAAGGGTATCAGACATTAGGGAATGCCTTTTAGTACATCAGAAAGAGATACTGTTTGCAGTGGTTAAGTTAATAACAGTTAGTTATAAAGTTGTCAAAAGTTAGCATTATTAGGTCACTTCTGAATTTCTTCTCAGTCTGTAATGGTTCTTTGTTGTCCTTCCCCAGATTAATGGGGAGAAATGAACAATTATCATACTGTGCTGGCCCAGTGTGTGTTGGTAGGGGTGGATGTGATATGTTTGGGTGATCATGTCTCTTTCCAGTTCATAACTGACCAATGTTAGTTGCACATAAGTAAATGTAATGAACTTGACTGGAATTTGACTTGATTCTCCGATTTTTAATTCTGTGCCATTATCCATTACAATACCCACACATCTCAGCTTACAGCACCTGATCTTCCCAAGTGGTCACCCATCTACGTACTGGCTAGACTTGATGTTGCTTAACTTCAGTAATTAGACAAGAACTGGTATTTAAGTGCAATATGGCTGTAAACATTTCTAAATTTGGCAGTAGGACAAAGTGTCGAAAGACAAAATGTTGAATGGACTAAGTGTCAAATGGACAAAGTGTCAAATGGAAAAAACGTCAAACTGACTAAATGACGAATGGACATAGTGTTGAAAAGACAAAGTTTCAAAAGCACAAAATGTTGAACAAAGTAAAAACAAACATAGCATCAAGATTTTAAAAACTCGGTTCAAATAATCAATTAAGCTATTCTAAACATTTTATTGCTTAGCTTTGGCATCATTTAATAAATAATAGCCTTAAAACTGATTAAGCTTCTATAATGAGGAATTGGAGAGCCGAGTTCAAATTCCACTTGAATCCATTACATTCACTTATGTACTAATACCCTTAGGAAAGATATGAATCCTCTTCTTCTCCCTCCAGCTATGAGTAAATAGCAGGACAAACTGGGTTCTATAGCCTTGGATGGCAACTGGTCTACCCCAGAAAGAAATGGCAACCTACTTTGGGAAAAAATCTGCCTCGTCAGTCATGTATCAAAAGATACATGATTGCCTAAGCGTGTATCATGCATGGCACATAAGTGACTGAATCATTGGTTAGCAGTTCGATTTCGGGTGGGTTGTTTATTTTGCTCTATTTTTTACCAAATTGAACTGAGAGCCGTCTCATATAAATATTCATTAACTCTTTATTGTTATTTGAATGCAGATCCTTGTTCAAAAAAGTTAGCAATTATGTACAAAGTTTGTTTTTATCAGAGGTTTTTATATTAGTATAACATTTTAAAATAATTATTTACCAGCAGGATATTTGCCTGCGAAATAAAAGGTATTCTATTAGAGGCACATTTCAGGACTTTCATCATTTAGTCAGTTTGACTCTTTTTTTCCATTTGTTACTATAAACCATTCGACCATTTGTCTGTTCAATATTTTGTTCATTTGTCATTTTGCCCTTCAAAACAGGTGAGAAGATCAATAGTTAAGTGTTAAAAAAAAAAAAAAAAATCAAAATTTTACTTTTAAAAATGGGTTTGACATCATATTTGTTCTCTAAACCCTCGAGGATTCAATACACACAAACTGGTCCTGTAAATGTTGGCTCTTAATATGCAACCTGCTTTAAACTACCCCAAGTGTATATATATATATATATGAGAGCTTGTGAGGAAGAGAAAAGAGATGAGAAGAATGGAGGGTACAGTGGGCAAGAGCTTGTGAGGAAGAGAAAAGAGATGAGAAGAATGGAGGGTACAGTGGGCAAGAGCTTGTGAGGAAGAGAAAAGAGATGAGAAGAATGGAGGGTACAGTGGGCAAGAGCTTGTGAGAAAGACAAAAAAGATGAGAAGAATGGAGGATACAGGTATGAGATAATTTGTCTAAAAGGATGAACATATAATATTTACATAACCTCATCTCATAATTTCTAAATCACATTTTTCATATTAAATATTTTAAATATTTAATGTTGAAGGAGTAATTATATTCTAAGTTACTGTTTATAAAAATCAAATAATTGACTAGTGTTATATTCAAACTACTGCAACCTGGTTCTCTCAGTGTTAAATGTCTAAAGTTAACATTTTACTGCACAAGATGATATATGAATTTACGTAACACATTTTTTTGATCCAATTACAAATATTTTTGCAAGGCTATCATGTGTCGTTGAACTTAACAGTAAACTTGGAATTAAAATCAATGAGAGATTACATCAAAATTATTATCTCTGCATATGTGCACATCAGATTGTATTTTGTTACTGAAAAAGACAAACTTTTTTTAATTAGGTCTTTAATATTCAGTTGATGTTTACCAAAAACAGTTCAAGGATTTTGTTTGATTTCATTTATTTTTTTTGTCTTCCTTGTCATAAATAAAAACATTCAGATAAATGTTTTATTAATGAACTTATAACTGAAACATTAATTAAAAATATTCTGAATAACATGGAATCATTTTAGTCTTCTGTTTATTTCAGCAGACTGGCATCATAGGCGAGTATTTACAACCATCTGACCATGAGATGCAGGTCAAATCTCCTCTTTTTGCAATGGTTCTATAAAACCAGATGATCTTTTAACATATTCTATCACTTTCTAAAATTGAATCTGATTATGGTATAAAAAGATTAATAATTTTCAAGATTATCAAGTCATTTTTCAGAAAATTATATATGTAGATGTTTCATTTCTGACCACGAGTCCTATAACCCTTTAGGGTCATAAGAGCACCACACGTACTACAGCTGTAGTAGCAGCATGTTTCCTGGGCAAGATAGTCTGATGGAGTCCAACCCTCTCCAGTCTGGTTTGAATTCAGAGTTTTCATTATCTTAGACTAATTTCTAACCAAGGCTATAGAACTCAGTCTGTTCTTTTATTTACCCATGGTAAGGGGGGGGGGAAGAGATGAATTTAAACCTTTCCCAAAGGTATTAGCATGTAAATGAATGTAATGAAATCAACTGGAACTTGGCTCTTTGATTCCTCAATATGAGGCGATATCCATTCCTCAATATGAGGTGATATCCATTACTCCACCATGCCTTGATCATGTTTTATTAAAATCAGACTAATTTCACTGCATTTAGGATAGTGTAAAGTTGAAAACTATTAAGTTAGGATTAAAAAGAACAAAACTTCTACCAGCAACCAACATGAATTTGACCATGAGTTCCAGGTTCAAACTTCACCAAGGTTGATTTGTCAAGTCAGTGACTTCTTGATGAGATTAGCCTGGGAAGATGATTGCAGTGTGCAGGCCTTTTGGGAAGTGTTAGAAAACCAACCCACATGTTGACCCAAGCTTGGTAGATGATACTATTTCGAAGACATTGATGATTGTTATCACAAAGTCAGAAGTCATTGTGACTGAGGGTTTGAGTATACTTGCCTCATTCAACTATGATTATGTCAAATTATATGGTTTTTCCCCAAAACTATAACTAAGATCTACTCAACATAATTGTAGGATAAACCACAGGTTGGCTAGTTGAATGACA
Source organism: Acanthosepion lycidas (assembly GCA_963932145.1). Classification (NCBI taxonomy): domain Eukaryota; kingdom Metazoa; phylum Mollusca; class Cephalopoda; order Sepiida; family Sepiidae; genus Acanthosepion; species Acanthosepion lycidas. The sequence goes on along the minus strand of OZ010588.1, from coordinate 82,078,216 downwards.
TTTTCAATTACATAAGATATTTTGACAATAAAAAAACAACAACAACTGACCCCCCCCCCCAAAAAAAAACAAAAAAAACAAAAACAAAAAAAAAAACAACAACAAAAAACAGTGTCAAAAGGACGGTTATTCCTTTGACACCGTTATCGCTGTATACACTTTTGACTTCCTTGGCAATATTTATTGTTTTAAAAAGTGATGGTTAGAATTTTAATAAAACCCAAACATATAAAATATATATGTATACATTTCTCTATTCTTGAGAACTGGCAACAAAAATATTAAACTCTATTTATTAGATTGCTTATTTACAAGAATAATTTTATATTTACAAGATTATAAAAATATGTGGACCAGCTATAATGAAATATTTATTATTTACCATTTCATAAAGAAATAAATATATTAAAAAAAAATTAATTTTCTGGGCATTTCTTTCATTTGCTATTGCCACAGAAATTCACTAAAATAGGTTGGGACAATCTCTTTCTCTGAACCAATTTTAATTTTAGATTTTAGGCTAGACCACCAACACACAATATTTTGAGTGTGTGTCTCCCTAATCATTGGATGGACAAAGTTTTCCTTGTGTTCAATTACAGAATGGCTGTAATTTTTATTGCAGATAATGCATTGTAATTGGTTTACATATTTTAATAATTTTTTAATTTTTTATAAGTTTTTGAATAAAAAGATTTCTTTTCAAATTTATTTCTTTTATAAAATGATAATTAATAAATATTGCATTGTACTTGGTTCATATACTTTTATAATCTTGTAAATAAACATTGTCGAGGAAGTCAAAAGTCTATACAGTAATAATCATGTAAAGAGAACAACTGTCCTTTTGACATAATGTTTTGTGTTGCAGCTGAGCAGAATTCCACAGATTGCTTGAAACAAATAAACTAAATCTATAGTAGAACAAGATTATTTTACATACTATCTTGAAGTTCTACACATTCTATGCAGTGATGAGGTTACCCACTTTACTGGCAATAAACACAAATTAATGAGAATGAAAAGAATGAATAAATACCTGAAATAAATAAAATATTATTATAAATTATTGTATTGTTATCATGTAAAGAACATCATTTTCTTGTTTTAAATGAAAACTGCAATGGATGAGTGAAAGGAAAAACACCTTCACAGATTTTTTTCTCTGGTTATCATATTTTGAGGAGTGCGGAATTGTTTACAGTCAATTTTTAAGAAATAAAAGCAAGTTTTATAATGAGACAAATTCTGATTCCCAACAACTTTTACTTACCATTTTATGAAGCCTAAAAAGAAACAATAGAAGCTACATGTTTAGTTTGAGCCACTTTATAAATACAATCAAATCACCAATGATTAGCAACATGCTTTAAATGATATGAAGTTGAATAGTTGGAAGAAAGAAAAAACTCATGTCAGTTTGCAAAGTTTAAAAACTGTAAAGAAAAATCCTTTCAAAGCAACAAGATGATTATATGAGATAAAGAATGAAAAGGTATAGATACTGTGGAAAGTGTTTGGTCAGTCATGTCATATTGGCTGAAAAGATGAAATGGTCAATAAATAACTGGTCAGTAAATGTGCACAGGAAAATGAATGAAACTGACTGAATAAAAAAAAAAGTTAGATATTTAGAGAGTTCAGTCAAAAGACATTAAACCTCAAAGAGGAAAATTAATAAAAAAAAATGAAAATCTTTTGAATTAGATTTCACATCAAACTGATCCACTTGAACTTTCTCTGGCCAATGATGAACTAAAAAAGTTGTTTTTAAATGAATCTAGATGAAAAAATTTTATTTGACTTCTCCATCTCTCTTTTTTTTTTTCTTTTTTTTTTTTTTAAATTTAGACTTGTAAATATAGTTCATCAAATTACAGTCTATCAAATATTCTATTATTTCTAAACCTTATATATTTGAACAAATTTTTCTTTATTTAAATGCCAAACATAAAGCCAGTTCAATGTTTGGGTCAGGGGGCTGTTTGGCCTTTCTCATGAGACTATAAAATTTAAGATGCTAGCCTGAATAATTTGGAGAATAAGAACAAAATTTCACATGCCAAATTTTTTCAGATCTCAAATATTAACTGAATGGTTGAAGAGGCCACCAGAGAGAATATAGTGATTCAAATAAAAGTATGAATCCCAGTTTGAGTTAGTTTTCTAAAAGTTACTGTCCTTGTCTGTAATGCTGAAATTAACTCTTTTGTTAATCAACTTCATTTTTATTGTTTTATGAATTTTCATTTGAAGCAAAAATTGTTCCTATGAAACGAGAATTACTTAAACCAATTCCTCAGAGTTTTGTTTATCCAGAAAGCCTAAACCTGTGAAAATTGAGAGAGGGAAGAAGTGATCATGCGAAACCAGCCTTGAAAAGAGAGTTGCTCGATTACCTGAAGATTTTGAAATCACATGTTGACCTCTGATCAATTCTTGAATCTGGATGGTCCGCAAGAGGAGTTCTCTTGAAAACCCTAAACAGGACAGGAGCCATCAATTAAAGGGTGGACAAAAATAAAAAAAATAAAACCAAACAGAATTGGTATTTTTATGTTTTGATCTTGAAGATAAAAAGCTTTCAAATTTGTTTAAGATTTAGCAAGGTTAGTTTAGTTCAGTACAAAGGCAACTATTTAGGGATAAAATGATTGAATTTTTAAGAGTTGGGGCCTTATTCAATTGCAACATTGTCGGAAAATAAAGAATTAGCAAAAAAAAAATTTCAAAAGAAAAGTCAGTTCTTTTTTAAAAATCAATTTTATAGAAAAAGCCCAGTACTTGTAATGTGATGTAGCTTCCCTATTGCTTTTCTACAAATATATTTATGGCAACTGTTCTGATGAGACTTTTTCCCTAGTGCCTCAATTACATGAATTGAAGTCTGCTACTAGATTGACAATTAGGTCTCACCTTTTTACTGTTGAACAAGCTAGATGCAACTGCCACTTCTATCCTCACAGTTTCTTTTCTGGCACTTCTCACCTGTAGAACTCCCTAACTACTTTTTGCTTCCCTGCGACCTACAACCTTCAATAGTTAAATTCAATAACAATCTCCATCTTCTGTTTTCCTGAACCCTGGCCCTTTATTGTCCTTTCTCATTTCTCCTAACTAAAATCTTTTCATTCTCTTTTGACTTCGTGTAACCCCCTGTGTCTTAGTGGTATTATTGCCTTGCTTGGGGTAAAATGAATAAAAAAAGAAAAAAGAAAGCTCAGTTCTAATTTAAAATCTGACAAAAATTCCTCTGAATGTGAGGCTCTTGTTTTTCAGTGCTTCTAAAATCTAGATAATCTTTTCTATCATTTTCTGAAAATGTATCAGTTTATGGCAGAAAAAGACTAAAGGTTATCAAGTCATTTTTCACAAAATTATATATGTAGATGTTTTATTAAAAACAGATTAATTTCTCTGCATTTAGAATTATGTAAGTTTGAAAACTATTGAGATAGGATTAAAATGAACAAAACTTCTGCAAGTGACCAATGTTTAACAGATTTGTCTTGTAGACCATTCCCAATGAATTGGATCATCACTGGCTGCTTGAATATTGGGGCCTTGTGCTGGATTATATTAAGATTAGTAAGTATCTATCAGCCTACAAGCAGATGCTGAAACGTTCTTGGCCCATCGTAGTACCTCAAATCTATCTAGCTACAAGGGGTTGACAAAACGTTCTTGGCCTATCCTACTCCCAAAATCTATCTACCTACAAGGGGATGCTAAAACGTTCTTAGCCCATCCTAGTACCCAAAATCTATCTAGTTACAAGGGGATGCTGAAAAGTTCTTGGCCCATCCTAGTGCCCAAAATCAGACCAAATGTCTAAACATCAGAATTGTTTTTGGAAGATTTCTATTTTGGACAAAAAACTTTTCAGTAAGCCTTATATCTATCTAGAGTTGAAGATAGTATCAACAGCTTAGTGAGGTCAGTATTTTGTGATTTCTCCATTATTGTGAGCATGTGCTCTGATTAGGAAATGAATTAAGATTCAGGTAAAAACATCTTCAGGTAAAAATCAACAAATTTAACATTGTTCTATGGATTCATCCAAGGCAAAAGTAATATGCAAAACAGCCAGTAACGAGAATTTAACAAGTCTAAATGATTAAATATTTTCTTTTTATTAAACACATTTAAATGATATTTGAGCTTTTCATATTTTTTTTTCCTTTTTTGTTTTTTCACAGTTTAATCTAAAAATTTTTCAGCAACCAGAGAGCAGTTGGGTCAAATTTGTTAAAGCAAAAGCAAGAACAAAGTTCTTAAATGTTTAAGTTCATTTGAAAAGTTAGAGTTATTGGATGGCTTTGTTTATATTTGGAAAACATTTGCATTGTAAATTTTACTGGACTTTGGACTGTACATTATATTCAAGAAGATCAGAATGCAAACTCATCAACTGGTAAAATATTTAATAAGTTGAAAAGCTCTTATTGACTTCTATGCTTAGTAATTTTGCTTATTCAAACATTTTAGTTTACAGAAATGAGGAGAAAATGTATATACATTTAGAAACTATATCAATAAAAACTGTTTATTAATTAGAAAACATTTTTATTTTTGGCATTAGGATCAATTATAAAGCAATATTGATCAGTTAGTGTTGCCATCTGTGAAAATAACAACAGATTTTGTTGTTAGTTTTCATAATAATAATAATGATAATATAAATCCACTGTTTGGATTGGTGAACTTTCTTCGGGTGGTTTCCTAGAAAGAAATTAATTTAACCCTTTAGCGTTTGACTCGCTCAAACAACCCCGTAAATATTGGATCGCAAAGTGTCACCGCTTGTGGTCAAAATCTCACTGTTTGTGTGACTTCTGCATTATTTGCAATGATGACGTCATATATTACAGTTTACGATGAGGTGGTTTATGGTGATTTGAATATTGAGGGCCAATATTTACAGGGTGGGTTGATTGTTGAAGAGTTAAGAAAGCAGAGTAAAACACCTAATCAAACCAAAATCCTCAGGATGGATTATGAAGAATGTCTGAAATGTTGAAAAGTCATCAGTCATACAATTACCCCAAAGAAAAAAACATTTGGATATTTTGCTAAGACACAACATTGTGTGTATGTTCGTGTGTGTGTTTGTGCACATGAGAATGAGAGAAAGAAACGCTAAGTAAATGCCTACACGTAGAAGTGTGTGCATATATAAACACACAGATGTTTGAAGACATAAATCTTCTTTTCCTCAGCTTATATACTTACTTTTTTACCATCATCCAACGCTGCAAACGGTGTATATATGAGCTTCCATGACGAGCTGAAATTATGCAAAAATATAAACAGCTTCATTAGAAAAAATAATAAAAATAATAATAATAATAACAGCAGCAGCACCGTAATTTATTTGGGGGGAAAAAAAAAAAAATAGTTCTAAATTCGGAAATTAATTTTTTCAAGATTGTAAACATGTATTACTGGCCTTTTATTTACATTGAAATCAAAAGCAAATCTAAAATTTGCAAGAATATTAAATTAATAATTAAAAAAAAAATTAAGTTAGAAACATTATTTACACTATTTATATTCAGACTGTTGTCTTCATCTTTGTTGTCATTATCACAACATTTCAGCTATTTTAATCTCTGGCCTTCCTCAGATTCTTTATACACCTGAGGAAGTCCAGAGGCTGCAATGAACATAAGATTGTGGTAACAATAATAAAGATGAGGATAATAGTCTGAATATAAATAGTGTAAATAATCATAACTTTTCATGTGAGGAATTCAGACAGAAGAAAACTTAGAAGCATTTAATATTTTTTAATTAGTTTGTCTTTATTAGTACTAATATTACTGGCATGACAATTTTTCTTGTCAGAATCCATTTATAAATTTACCATTCCTCCATGCACTGAATATTGCTAGCATATTTAGTCTGGTGCTCTGGCTATACATCTTGAGATTCTTGACAAAGTCCAAAGAAGGATCTGTAATGTAATCAGTCCTGCCCTGGTACCTCGACTTCAGTCACTTTCCCATTGCCATAACGTGGGGTTCCCTCTGCCTTTTCTATAAATATTTCGGTTGTTGTTCTACTGAGCTTGCCTCCTTGGTACCTCAAACACATAAATTTAAGTGTATTACTAGATTGGCTACTAAGTCGCATTATTTTACTGTTTAAATAGCTAGATGTAACTATAAGCTATATTCAAATAGTTTATTTTCTTGCACTTCTCACCTGTGGAACTCTCTTCTGGTTTTTTGCTTACCCGTCACTTTTGACATTCAAAAGTTTAAATACGTCAGTCACCATCTTCCGTCTTCCTCAGACCTGTTATTTTATTGTCCTTTCTCTTCATTAAAGTCTTCCCATTCTCTTCCACTCCCAGTAACCCTGTGTATATTAGTGGCATTATCTGACTTCTTGAGGTGGAAATGATTAAAAAAAAAAAAAAAAAAAAAAAAAAGAAAACCTGATGGATAAATTTTTCTCTTATCTTTTTTCAATTCTACAAGCACGAGTTACACACAACTACCAATATTTGATAATTGCGTAATACATCTGCCTTTGCATATGAAATAATAAACATAATACAGATTGTTTGACTCTCACTGGCACATATAAAACAGATACACATGTCACTTCAAATTATGTATTAATCAACAACACATACACTCACATACCTACAAAATTGACTGGGAAATTAAACCCTAATTTCTTACTTGATAGACTGAATTAATTATGACTCTTATATCAAAGACATGTCCCATATAAAGCCTCTAAAATAGGCTAATTTTGATGGTACATACAAAATGAGGAGAACAAAAGCTTCTGTCAGCCATGAAGAGTGAATGTCTTCACTAGGTAAAATGTAATTTTGCCTGTGTGTAGAGCTTTTATATGTAAAGAAAGTGAATAGTCATTTTGAATATTGAGACCAGAATTTCTCAATCTTTTTAACCTTGAAATAGCTGTCATGTCTCGGGACCCCCTGCATAAAAATGATTATCTGCCATTATTAATATTTCTTTTATACTTTTATCGTAGTTGATGTGGTAAGCATAATTTATGGATACTGTGCATGCACCCTGCACTCGATTGAGCCACACAATAATACACAAATCTGCCACATAAAGGTCGTTTTCTCTAACGAGTGAAGGCGGTTCCACACTGACGTCATATATACATCATACATTCCCTATAATTATTATAATTTTGAATAATATAAGAACTTGAAGCCTTTATTATAATAACCAAGGATTTTCCAACAATATGCCATATATGTATAGTATAATTACGAACATAAAATTAAAAAAAATTACTTAAAAATGCATTAGCCTATTTAGCCCTGTTTCCTGTGAAACCCTAGTCACCTCTTGTGGAACCCTAGGGTTCTGGGGACACACTGGATGAGGAACTCTGATCTAGAGAATCAACTATGTGGTCTAGTTGTAACTTCACAATGGAACAGAGGAGACCTTACTGCGCATGCGTGAACAGACACTCTCTCATAAGGTTACTCAGTCAGATACTTGTGAACTTGTGTAGTCTGTGACCATTGCATTTCAACAATACATCTCCCCATTTTCTTATGTCTCATGTAGGCTTTCTTGGCAAAACATTGCATTACTTGGGTATTTTTTTTAATAGCTTTTGAGTTCAATCTTATAGAAGGGCATAATGAGTAGAAAGGTTTGCTTTCTTTCTTGGCAAAGATGAACTAAAAAGATGTGTCAAGATACTTACAGAGTAATGTCTGGGCCTCAAGCATCCTGTCTTGGTCCTCATCAATTTGGATTTGAAACTGAAAAACAAAGACATGAGCAGAAACTGTTTTGTTAACCAAATGTCTTGGAAAGAAATGTAAAATCACAGAGGGTTGGAAATAAATTTGGCAAGAAAAAAAAAAAAGAAGCTCCATTTTAGTTTTTGTTTCTTAATCATAGAATGTCTTTACCATCAGGTTTCATTTTTTGCCTGTACAGCTGGATGGCATTTCTCATACTAGGCTAATGGATATTTACTGTATTATCAGTTAAAGTTAACAGGTCTCATCTAAGTGACAATAGGTATTGAGCAGTACATTTTATACTTTCATCCATGTGTTGTAATCACTAATTTACTGTTTAGTAAAATAAAGTTTTAATCTTTCAAACAAGCATATAAAAAAAATGACTGTATATACTCATATATCGTGTGACTTTTGGAAACCTAATTTTGAAGCTAATTTTAAGGGGGTCACATCATACATGAGATATAAAATTAGCATATGTACTGCTAACCCCGGCTATGCCATTGAAACAAACTATGTATCCATTTACTGTAGTCAAATTAGCTTCAAAATTAGGTGTTCAAAGGTCACATGATAGGCGAGTATATATGGCAAAGCTTTCAAGATATTCTCTAAAATGTGTTAATTACAACACAAACGAGGACAATAATTTGAATAATATTATAAAATAATAGACTGAAATAGGTTAAAAATAAAGACAGACAATGAAATATACTTATTCAGTCTTGCATAGTAATGATATCTTGACATTTATTCTTATTTGATGAATCATTGTCAATGATTATTCATTTTTGGCTCCTACTTCTTTCATCTTATTTTTTTAGTTGCTTTGATTTGCAAATTTATTCAAACTGTCAATGCAGATCAGAAATAAACTCCAGGTGAAACTGAAACTTACATTCCTTTTATCTTGGGAAGCTGACCTATGGATGGCATCTGCTCCATCAATGAGTTAACAGAGCTTTTATGGCTGACAGAAATCTAACCCTGATATTCATTCTGTATTCTCTCTATTGATTATTTCCTATGTCATGCTTATCACTGGTTTTCATGCAGGAATAATCTTGAGTTTATTTTTTATTAAATGAGTGGCTAAAAAATTAAGATGAAAGTAGTCCTTAAAAGATGTCATGTCTGCCTCAGCATCAGATTGTCATGTGACTTAAGAATTTCAGACATTGTGCATTTTCTCATGCCAAATATCCCTGTAAGAGGTTCAGGCTGCTGGGGGATGGGCATTTTTATTGAGTCACCATTTCTAAATTGATTGTCAACTAATGCTGAAGAGTTTCTATTTTTCCATTAGCACATCAACCAGTTTTAGAATTCAGAATTTTCCTTCTCCTCGCCTAGTTGCCAACCAAGGCTGAAGAGTTTCTATCAGTCCATTAGCACACCAGTTAGTTTTGAATTCAGAATTTTCCTCTTCTTAGACTGGTTGTCAATCAAGGCAAGAGAGCCAAGTCTGCCTTGCTATTTAACTCATAACGGGAGGAAGAAAAGATGGATTTATACCTTTCTCAGAGGTGTCTGTATGAATGTAAACTTGAAACTCAGACAGGATTTGAATTTGGCTCTCTGATTTCTCTTTTGGAGGTACTAAACATTACAACACTCCCAAATCCACACATTTAGGGAGATTAGGCTGGCACAAGATAACATTTTATATTGTATTTAGTGAGAAATTCTCTCAGGTTAGACTGTACTGTGAAACACGATCAAGAAAATGACAAAAGAGTGAAAAAATAAATAAAATAAAGAAAAAAAAAAGATGGTGATGGTAGGAAGAAAATAAACTGTCTTACATCTTGGGCAGACTGCAGCTGTTGTTGCTGCAAAATCTTAATCTGTTCCTGCAGCTGTACCAGATTGGTCTCCGCAAGTAACCGCTGCTCTCGTTCTGATGTGAACTGAGATGCCTGTTCATGGTTTAACTTGGTTAGCTCCTCCTGGTGAACTTCCATTCCATGGATTCTGTAAGAAATACAGTGACAACTATTTGATGAAGTTATTAGGTTGGTGCAAAAATAATGACGTAATAATGTCGTTTTTTGACGTATTTTTTAACGTCAAAAAACAACATTATTACGTCATTATTTTTGCACCAACCTAATACAAAATAATTAAAAAATTATTTATTAATATTACTAGGATTTCTTTCATCTTAAGTCCAAATCCTTTTTATCACTACTTTCAAATTGTCCTTCTATGACTATTAGCAAGCAACAAGGATCAGAAATAATGCGACAGCTCCTTATTGATTAGGTCAGGGAGCCTTCCAGCTGCTGACATTCAAATCCCATCATATAGATATTCCTTAGATTGAATGAATATAAAACAGAAGACCCAATATACTAATTGATAAAGCAGCTGTTGTGTTATGATAGTTTTCTTGAGGAAAATGGATGCAAATTTGACATTTCTGATCCATTTTACTTATTAATGGCCATAGAATGATGGTTAAAAAGATGTAAGCCATATTATGAGGACAAATCTTTATAGATGTTCAACTACTTATGAAGATGTAACATACCAATGAGACCATTCTAAAGTAAAATAAAACTTTTAAAAATGATAAATCAAAAATATATCATGGGACAATAACCTAATGGATTAAAATGTTTTTCTGTCTTCTTGCAACTTGTTTTTTTATTGACCTTTCTCCTCATTAATGTCTTCTCATTCTCTTTCATTCTCAATAATGCCTTGCATTTTGGTGGTATCATTGCCTTGATTGGGGTAAAAAAAACAAAACAAAAAAACAATGACTAAACTGTAATGCAACGGCAGACTAATACAACCTGAGTATATCCTGGTTAATAGATATCAAATCCAATGAGGAAGATCTAAGTTGTGTTTCTAATTTTGTTATCAAAATATAAATTTAATGCTTTGAATGTCACTTCAAGTTTAATGAATTTTCTGAAGCTAAATGATCTGGATGCTTTATGTGCTTTGCATGTCAGTGGCCATTTTCAATGTTAAAAGTTGTGCATATGGGAGTACAGTCCTTATAATACTATCGCCCCATAACTTCAGTATGTATTTGAGCATTCGCTTGAAAGAAGACCGTGATTGTGATCTATGGTGATAATGATCTATAGTGGAATGTGTGTTCCATGATTTTTGGAGTTGTAGTTAGTTCCTTTCTTTTCCTCAACAGAGATCTTGGTTTAAAGTCTCACCTTGTGCCTGTGTCACAGAACTGGTCTGCTCACAAGAACACAGTTAATACATCAGATGATTTGGAGTAGTGCAGCATTCATCAGAAGAGTGAAATCGAGTTTCATTTAACATGTAAATACTCACATAGAGATACTTAAGTAGGTCTGCCCAAACAAACTGAAAAATGTACTTCTATAAGGCATTACAGAAAGTGATGAAATATTCTTTGTACATTTCCTAAGCAATCTGTAAACTTGGCAGCTTAATGTTTTGCCAGTGTACATAGACAAATCTCAGTTTTAGGACTTTTTTAAAACTGCTTAAATAAGGTTTCAAAACTGATTGTGAAAAAAAAAGAATATCGATTCACTTTTTAAAAAGTTGGTTTATAAGGACTTCAGGTAATTGTAAAGATATTATACTTGAAATAAATATATTATTCTATAAATTATTTTAATATCATCATCTTTGTTTTTGTAATAGCAAAAAGCAAAAAAAAAAAAACATACACCTGATGATGGTTGGTGAATGTACCAGTTGAAAAAAGATAACAACAAAGACAAAGATACCAATTTGAATAATTTAGGGAATAATGACAATACTTCATACCAAAGAAACAAATATATACAGTATATGGCAGAAATACCTCCCACATAATGGTTAGACATTAGTGGCAATGATGTCTTCATCTAGCTAATGTCTTACCATTATGTGGGGGGTATTTCTGCCGCACAATATAAAAAAAAAAAAAAAATAAATGAAGGAAGAAATCTCACTTTTCTTTTAATGCTTCAATCTCATTGGTCAAAGTTTGAGAATTGGACAATTTCAAGGCTTCAGCGCGGCTTGTCTCCAACTCTGTCACCTGACAAAAACAAGAGAATACATTTATTTCAATGTTTTAGAAAGTTTAACAAATTAACACTGCAACTTAGTTTAACACTCTCTCAACAGAGGATGTTGTCAATAACAAACAGTATATTAATTATTTTTGTTCTTCGAAAATCATATAAAAGTAAAATATTTATCATGCTTTATCTCGCACAAGGTTATAGAATCAGCAGCAGCTATGATGACCAGTGTTTCTATACTAACAATCACTTTGCTTGTCATTAATTGGAAACAGATGCTTGAGTAGATATATACTAAACTTGCTTTTTTGTCTGGAACAGGACAATAAAAGTAAGATATCTAGTGACAATTGAAACCTCTACAACAATGCTTCTTAATCTATCTGATATGGCGAACCTGCATTTTTTTTCTCTCTATGTGTCACATACTTGTAATATTTCGTGGTAATATTAATTTATACCGGAAACGACATATATATATAATGAATATAATAAAAGTTGACGATTTTTTTTTTCTTCTATTTATTTTGCAAAAAATAATTCAATATCAAAACATATAAAAAGTAATAAAAAAATTAGCAATTTATTAAGACAAAAACAAAAATTATATAAACTTAATCTTTACTCGTGTGAAAGGTGAGCTTGCTTCTTTGTCAGTTTATACAGTCATGGTTCAATTGACGAGAGTGCCATGTGCAATGGAGAATGAATATCCATATTATTCCTGTACTTTGCCTTAATAACACTCATGAATGACAAGCTAGTTTCATAGACGTATGTTGAAGGAAATAGGAGAAGAGTTTTCAAAGCAATTTCACTAAGCTCAGGATATTCTGCCTTCACCTTTATCCAAAATGAACCAAGTGAAGTTGTAGTTTCAAAAATCCTCTTCAATCCTTTGTCTGCAGCCAGCTCCAACAATTTATTCTCCATACTGACACTTAAGTCATCTTGCAGTGGAATAAACAGATTTCAGATACATCCATTCCATTTCTGTAAATCTTCTACTGCTAAGAAGTAAAACTAAAACGGGTCTGCCAGATTCATCAAGTGTTCACTGATAACATTTCGTAGAGATGTTATATCAAGGTCTTTGTCTGTATTATTAATGATTGTCGCTAATTGATGAAACATATCATAAGAATCTCTTGATATTTGAATCTTTCATGCTTTTAGCTTTTGTTTCTGTTCATCAATCTTGTCTGCACTTGTAAAACATGAAGACATCCTCCCTGCATGGAGGTGTTGAGATCATTAAAGATGGCAAAAATATCAGCCAAATAAGCCAGCTTGGCTAGCCAATCTACATCTGTGAACAATTGTGACCAATTTGGGTTTTTGTCCTGAAGAAACTTGAAAAGCTTGTTTCATAGCTCAAATACTCTTCACGGGAGTTTACCCCTTGATACCCAATGTAAATCAGCATGCAATAGGAGCTGTTTGTGTTCAGCCCCCATATTATCACATAATGCAGTGAATAGTCTTGAATTTAAAGCAATCGCTTTTACATGATTCACAATTCTTACAATTTTGCTGAGTACAATGTTTAGTTATGTGGACATTGTTTTGGTTGCAAGACTTTTTTGGTGAAGGAAGCAATGCATCGACTGCAGCAGTGCAATCAGAACAGATGCCTACACAAAACTTGAAATCCAATCCACATTTGTTAAGGATGTAGTCACTCAGAGTTTTGAACAGTTCAGAACTAGTTGTTTTTGTTGGTAGTGAAGCAGAGAAAAAAAACTCCTCCTTCAAATCAGCTTCATGTTCAAAGTGCATATACACCATCAGAATTGTTAGATTAGCTAAGTCTGTAGATTCATCAAGCTGCAAAGAAAAATACTTTGCTAATTTAATTTGTTTCATATCTTGAGCCATATCGTGAATTTGTTGAGCTGTAGTGTGGTACCTGAACCACTTTCTTTGTCGATCGATTGTCAAGCATTTCCGTACAGACATTTAATACAGTCTATCATTAGTGTCTCACTGATTGTGCATATGGCCATGGCAACTCAAAGTACTACTTTATAAGAAGCCTGCAAAGCACAAGTATTTATGTGTGCCGCTTCAAAGATCTGTTTCTGATGGCCTTTTGAATCAAAGAACTCTTTTGGCTTTGAACTCATGCCTTCATATTTAGCATTCAAATGTCTCTTGAGATTTGATGACTTCATTGACTTGTTAGCCAACACTTCTTCACAAATTACACAATGTAGTTTTTGTATTCTCCATCATCTGTGGCTACAAAACCGAACTGAATGTGTGACGAGTTATATTTTTGAGTAAACCTAGTACGAATTCTTTTTCTTTGTAATACTTCAGTTTCATTTACATTGCCGTCATCAGTTTCAAATTTTATTGTGTGCTTGACAACTGGATGTTTTGCTTTAGTAAATTTGTCCATTGGGTCTTGCTTCACCATCTGTAACTTAGGGATAGAAATAATTAATATAAATTTCTTAACTCCAGGTATATAATTAAAATAAGATATAAGGATGCAAGACAAATAAATGCAGTGGGAAATCTTTAATTGAAAAATGTGTGTGAGAGAACATTAATTAATAGTATTAAAGTATGCTAAATATGTAAAACTAGCTAAGCTGATAAACACACAAGTGCTCACCTGCCTGATTCAAGTAATAAACTGCTTGTGACTGGCTACAGTAACATAAGCAAGACACTAAACCACGCACTGATGCTGAAACAAATGTGTTTTGAACAGGAATAAAACATGTTTGATCCCATACTCTTTTTTTTGCATTTTATAATTAATAAAACCATATCAACATTCACCTAAATCCACATTATTATAATTATATTGTAGCTAAATAATTTATTTTGAAGAATACCAAATTAAATAATTTATTTCAGATAGCATCAAATATTTTAAGTTTCTGTAAAAGTTGTACCAATTGTACCAATTGTACCAAAACCTTCATTTAAAAGCAAAAAGTACCAACTTTGATACGAAAGTACAAATTCTGATGGTCCTGGCTCTGGTGGTGTACTGTTTAGCTGGCATCTACCAATTCTTATAATGATTCCTTAGCATAGCCTGGACACTAGTCGTGTACCGGTAGTTGATGGTTTGTGTACTGGCACCTGTCTGCAGACTACCACTGCTCTACAACATCTAGGCCTTGTGAAATTAATTCTATTACTATATAGCAGGAAAACTTTTCTTTTGTTTTGGTTTCATTGTTACTTATTTCAATCTGTTAAATGCAAAACAGATGTGCAGTTGGTGTAAGGATTAGTGGCTTGAAACAACAACAAAATTAATTGGAGAGCTGAGTTTTAATTCCAGTTAAGTTCATTACATTCACTTTTGCACAAAAGGGAAAGGTATGAATCCATCTCTTCTTCCTCAGCTAATAGTAAGGAAGACTGGACACTCTAGCTGTGTTTGGCAACCTGTTTAGAAGGACAACTCTGAATTCAAAACTGTGGCCCTGGTGGGGCACATACTCGAACTAAGATCCACTTAGCATTATCAGTTGCTTACTCTAATTGTTGTAGATGGTGCATCATCAGGAGATATTCTTCTCCACAAAGTTTGATCACAAACAGCAGAGTTCAAAGAGTAAAGGTCAAATCCATTTCACATGTGGACATTATCAAGCCAGCATTTTGGCTGTTGACCTGTGCTTTTCTTAATGGCTAACTTTCCTTCTAGGCTTAGCATAGTTGCAGTATAAACTACAGGTTGGGTCTGTGAGTGTAGGAGAAGGACAGATGGGCTGGAGCCAATGAGCATGTTTGGAAACAAGCAGCCATGATGAAGATGAGAAATCACACTGAAGAGAAGACAGTTTCGATGGTGATGAAAAGCAAACAGTCTTTATTTCTTGCTAGTCAATCAGTCTGCACAGGAAGACTTGTCATGACATCCAGTTTCCCCTCTTGAGAGTTCCCAGTGATAACTTATATGGCTAAGGTTATCCCCACCACCCACCCACCCACCAAAAAAAAAAAAAAAAAAAATCATATTTAACAGGAAAGTAAACTACTGGTGGCTGGTCTAGTCCTTGTACATAAAATTTATGGAGAATAGCACTCTGCACCTCCCCTTTGTCACCTGCTAGATCCTGTTTCATCTCATAAATAAATGATCTAGGTCATCCAGCAAGTAAATAACTCTATCTATCCTAGCTGATACAATATGGCTTTTATCAAAATCCTCTTGAAGAATAAATGCTCCTTTATTTATAGACAAACACTGAGCAAATGTAACAAATGCTGATAGTTATCATCAAACAAAATCTCTTTATTGTAGTTTTGTTCATCCAAGATGAAATCTTGAAAACTGATCGTTTTTCTTTTTCAGGCGGCTGAAGGAAGATAATTTCATCTACATTTTTAGAGATTTTAATGTCTTTATATCTTAGAATTTAGCAGTAAACTCTCCAATGAAAATTTTTTATTTTGTTTTTCTATATTCACAGCTATAAGTGATGGGCCTGTAGTTTATCTTGCATGCTTTTTATTAAGGTAGATACTATATAAAAGATTTAGTCGGTTATCAATTGTCAAATAAATTATTGATAGTTTTAATGCTGGTAAGAAAATTTTCAATACTAGAATTTTTTGTTTCATTCAATTTTGTAAACCAATCGATAAAATATAAAAACTTAAAGAAAAGATATGCAAAAAAACAATATTGTATTCTTATTAAATATGTATCTGTTATTTTAATTATGAAATTGTTTTTAAATAGTGGGGCTATTTTGTATGTTAAATAATGAAACTCTAAAAAAAAAAAAAAATTAATGATAATTGATTGTACTAAGCTGTCCACCCTATTAAAACCAATTTTATTTGTATCCTCTTGCCTCTTTGTACTTTTTCCCAAAATTTGGTTTCAATCAGTCAATGTATGGCTATTTTAGATGGTGTGATGTACAGAATTTTATAGATAGATGTTTCTGGGGTGCTACAAAGTTAATTTATTAGAGAAAATTTGCTTTCCTGTTTAGCAAAATTTCTGATCAAAATAGTTAACAATTTATTTGTATTTCACCAGTTCAGTTATGTGCTATGCATAATACACACATAAGCGATCATGTATCTTTCGATATATGACAGATGAGGCAAACTTTGCCATTTCTTTCTGCAGTAGACCAGTTGCCATCCAAGGCTATAGAACCCGGTCTGTTCTGCTATTTACCCATAGCTGGGGGGCAGAAGAAGAGGATTCATACCTTTCCTAAGGGTATTAGCACATAAGAAAATGTAATGAATTCAACTAGAATCAGCTCTCTGATTCCTCAATCATGCCTATTGAGTCAAAGTAGAGGAGACATTTATTTGAACAACCCTAGCTCAGGTTAACATTCTTTTTTTCTATGAAAACATTTTACAGCTAGTTAACATGTCTTTTTGTCAGCTCATATGATCCTGCAGACAGGAATTAAACAGTTTTACATAACAAGAATGTTGAGTGATCTCCCTTGCATGATGTCACAGTCTCATTCTGGATAAAAAGAAACTCATTTGAAAATATAGTTTTGTATAACAGATCAACAAATCTTTCTCAACCCATACTTCCTTGACATCAGTTTAAATTGAAACCTTCTTTTCCATATACCTAAACTATAATTATAAACTATAATTTGGAAAAATGAAAGATTCCAAGTTTCATCTGAAAAAGGACTCACCAATCAGTGGTTAACTGGGGCAAGATATGCCTTGTAAATTTTAATGCCTCCAAAACAAAACTACTTTCATTTAATCACCACAGAGACTCTTTTCTGCCAGCCATCAGCATGGCTGATGCTAACCTCTATAAGAGCACCATTCTGAGCCTTCTTGGCATCATGTTTTCCACAGGCATGAAGTGGAGTGTCTATATCAAAATAATTTCTATGTCTACTGCAAGGAAATTGGTTTGCTATGTCGTGTCAGAAAATATTTCTTGTCAGACTCCATCTTGCACATTTATAAATCTACCATTTGTCCCTGCACTGAATACTGTTGCAATATATGTGGTGTGGTGCTCCTGCTGTACATATCAAGATTCTTCACAAAATCCAATGGGTCTGTAATGTAATCGGTCTTGTTTCTCACTCACATGACATGGCTTTCATGTCTTTTCTACAAATATTTTTATGACAACTGGTCTGTAGAACTCCCTTCTGATAACTCGTTTCTCTGATAACTACAATCTTCAAAAATTTCAATGCAACATCAATCGCCATCTTCTGTCTTCTTGAACCCTGTTCCTTTTTTGTCCTTTCTTTAATCCTCCGTGTTCTCAAACTTTTTATTTGCTTTCACCACTTGTAACCCCTTGCGCTCTAGTGGCATTGTTGTCTTGCTTTGGGTGAAACAACAATAATAACAATACAGTGTAACCCGGATATAAGAGAAACTCGGATATAAGAGAGATTTTCTCAGGTCCCAAATTAGAGCCTGTGTTAATGTATATAAATTAGACCAAACCCGGATATAAGAGACTTCGTGTCTGGTCCCGACAACTTTCTTATATCCGGGCTACACTGTAATAAAAAAATGAAAAAAAAGAAAAAAAAGGAGAAGCAAAATGGTCACAGCATATAGAAAAAAAGGATTGGTCAGTTTTGATATTGAGTACATTTACCTCAATTTTGAAAATCTTGTTTGCAATCTTTCTTGACAGTATTTACATTCATGATTTTCCAGAAAATTGATAAAGCTAATCAGTTTGTAAAATGTGGTCTAAAAAAATATGAAGTTGGATAAAAAAAAAAAAAGAAAAAAAAAACAGTATTTGGTTTGCTTTTATGCTTAATAACAATACAAGATTGAAGGATGAGGCAGTCTGGGCAACTTGGGAGTAATGGTGAGATGCTTGAGAACACCCTCAATTGGAGCAGATTGGGTTATCTGTCTTGAAGATATTTCTGACTGAGACCCACTTGCAAGGTATACGAGCTGTTTTTATTAAAAACTGTCACAGCAGGAGTATAGTGTTATCCTGTATTTCTTCTCATCCTCTTTTACTCCCAGTAGCCCATCTGTGTCTTATTGACATTATCGCCTTGCTTGAGGTGAATTGATTAAAAAAAATAAAAGTCAGAAGCATCTGGCTGTGATGCGCATGCCTAATATGCCCTTATCTGATTGGGTGTTAGGATGAGTATATTGGGCTTTGTATATTTGCACCTAATCATCACTTTGTAGGTGTGATGCTCTTTCATTCAGTAATAACAATTGGTAAAGAGTTCATTTTTTAGGAAGTTCTACAACAATTTGCATTTTTAGTCCCAGAATATAAATTCCTTTGAAATTTACGATTACAGTATTTTTGGCCTATTTGCCATTTAAAGAATGGTTGCACCCTTTGGATTTTATCTTCTCTCTCACTTTCAGTCAAAATTTATTTTGTTATTTTAAAGTTTGGATTTATTAGACGATCTAATTCCAAGTGTATTTGTGACCAGTGAATAGAGTGATTTAAAAACAGCCAAACTGAGATTTCCATGGTAAATATGTCATTCAACTTAGAAGCTTCACTTTGCTATTAAAATCTTTCATGATATTGGATTGGTTGTCATCCATTTTGATTCTAAAATTAAGCAAATATTGGACATTCAAAAATGAAAGTAATTTTAAATGAGAGATAAAATTTTAACCTTGGGAAACCAACAGCAAAACACTTAAGTTATTTTGCAAGGGGAGAGGGAGCAGATATAAAAAAAATATTATTTGAATATTTACAGAGAAATTCATCTTTATGTCATTATATGTATATTCACAAAATATTGTTGATTGGATAATGAAAGCGTCTTTGGCCAAAGCAGAATCAATAAGCATTTATCACACTGTGTTTCAGGTTCAAATGGCTGTTTGTACTGTCAAAATGTGTTAAAAATCCAGTGTTTTGAGTTTCAAGGATTAGTAAATAAATATAAACTTGAATTCAACTATTCAAATAACATGTGAAAAAATGTGTGTTCAAAAATAACTGGTGCAGTCCATCTATTCAAAGAAATACTTTTATAAAAACACACACACACATATATATATATATATATATATATATATATATATATATATATATAAAGCTTTGATAATTATGAAAATTGGAGAAACAAATTTAGAATATCATCTTGTGTTTACAGCTGTGATCATTTCTTGACTTTGTCAGTGAATTCAAAAAGAATTCTTGTTGCTGAATGGAAAGTTACTTCTAAGGCAAATGTTGACTGTATTCATGAATATAAGCTGGAAAAAAAAACGTCTGTATGAAGAAAGCATAACATTGCAAATGGTTAATGAATCTATTTCTCATCAAAGATAAAAACATTGAGGCTTCATTGCCAACTTAGCTTAGATTTGCTATACAAGACAAAATTTGGAATGTTTACACCAGAAGAGGATATAAGCGGCTTCAAGAGTGGGAAGAAGCTGCGTATACATGGATCTGACATGACAACATTGAGAGAAAACCCAACAAAACCTGGTGATATTATGAGTTATGTTTGAATTCTGACTTCAGGGTTATGATTTATTTGAGGTATTATTGTTGTAATACAGATGTAGTATGATATATATATGATAGAGGGATAAGGTAAGAAGTCTTTTGATTTTTAAAATCAGCATAGAAAATCCTGGTTTTAACTGGGGATCAACTGTGATCAGTGGAAAATATACAACCATTTAAGTCACTGAACTGGTCCAGACAATCAATTATTTGATTATATTCATTACTAATTGTTAGGCAAATTCAATTTGCACATCATTAATATTGTTTACTTGACTAAGTTCAAAACATTTGCTATTTTAGCTTAGAGAATATACTACATAATATATATATATATATATATATATATATATATGATAAAAATATAGTTTTAAGGTATGCTATATTTATTTGTTAGAGTGCTCATTATTAGGAATAGAGAATATGTAAATATAAAGGGGACATTGATGTCAACATGGCGGCAGTCTGTTTCATGTTGTAACACAATCTTCAGCACTTGGGGTTGACCTCGGTGTCCACTTTTATTTATATATATATGTGTGTGTATGTATATATATATATATATCACCACACCAGTAATCCCTTGTGTCTCAGTGGCTTTACAGCCTTGCTTTGGCTGAAACCAAATAATATATATATATATATATATATATATATATGAAATTTGCTATATTTATGGTGGACAAATGGTCACTATTAGAAAAGAGCATCTGCAGATCTTTTTGAGGTGCAGAAATGAGAGCTACATTGAGGTGGTTTTCCCTATATTCACACTATGTATATTTCTCTCTCTCTCTCTCCATATACATATGACATAAGATAATTAGAAACCATGGTAGATGGAATGTTGGTGTTTGAATTATTTTATATCTTAAATAGCCTTACATTTTTTTAAAAATTGTGTTGAACACTTTTTTATTAATTTAAGTCTTTCAATGGCAAATATTACTTTTTGTCAAAAGTTGGGTTTTGTAAAGTGAGTGTATATATATATATATATATATATATATATGGTCTGATCAAAAAATTATCGGGACTGGTGCTATAAAAAGAAAACTTCAATAGATTCAGGATTTAATCTCCTTCAGACTAGTATCTTTCTGAAACCAGAAACTTTATACATCACCAATTTCATTGATGGAAGCATTCCTGGAACTCCTTTTTGGGGATAGTGAACAGTTGCGATGTTGTGTTCTAGTGGATTTGCCTTGACATCTTGAAAATCTTGTTCCTTTCAAGTGGGATTTGATTTTTGAAGAGAAAAAAGTTTCAAGAGGAAAGATCTGGGGAATATGGTGGTTGTTGGACCTGGGGAAAGTTGTGATTGGCCAAAAACCACTGCACAAGCCATGGTCACTGATGGAACCTCTGTGGTGTGGTGAGACGACCACACTCTAAGCACTTTCTTTGATTAAGAATGTTATAACTTAGCGTGTATGCATGACAAAGTTCAAGATAAATCTGTGTGAAGCAGCTTCACTGTGTACTTTTGCTTTATTACCATAGTAATAGTCCCGATACTTTTTGATCAGACCTTATATATATATATATATATATATATATATATATATATATTGAAACCTAAACAAAATAAACTATGTAATCTCCACAAATATCCTTAAATGTCTATAATTGGTAACAGAAGCCATTGGTTTATACCAACGGCTTCCCATACTTAATACTTCTTGAATTTGCTCTTGTGTGGTCATGTGTGACATCATGAGCTGCGTTGCGATTTTTGCTTCCAACGTCTTATATGCATGTGTTTATCGTTGCTTGGAAATCATTCATGTAAACAGAAACAGACTATCATCACTGTCTTGTCCGTATATTGCTTAATATATTGTACAGTAATTGTCATCTTTGATAATGGCTTATGTAAGCCGAAAGCTTAGATTGGATTAAAAAATATGTATCAATATTGTGATTTTCTTTCTTCGTTTAATGATAAGATATTAAGTTTATCAGACATTATGAAAAGAATTTACATAAAATAAATAGACAACACTTGTCTATATTATTTAATGAAACATGTATGAATGAAAAAATGCTGCCTAAATACACACAATTTATATATATATATATATATATATATTATAGGTTGGTGCAAAAATAACGTCGGTTTTTGACATTAAAAACCGACCTTATTTTTGCACCAATCTAATATATATATATATATATGGGGAGGTACTAAATGTGTTATTTATGTCTATGAAAATGTCAAAGAAAGGGATTTGTTATCTTTTTCAAGCTCGTATGTGAACTTGAGGAGAGAGTTTTTTGGAAAGTTTTTGGGAGTTCAAGTATTTCTTCTTTAACTAAAAGAAGAATATCATCTACATATTTTAGATAGAGGTTTTCTTGGTGGTGCTAAATATATTATTTTCTAAGTTGGGCACGTAGCTACAATTTCATTTGCGAAGTTATTATTAATGAGTCTACTTAATATTTTTTAGTTCAGTATAGAAAATCTTTTTTGTAGCTACATGGCCAAGCTAGAAAATAATATATTTAGCACCACCAAGGAACCCCCTCCATCTACCTAAAATATGTAGATGATATTCTTATTTTAGTTAAAAACATAGAAGAAATACTTGAACTTCCAAAAAACTTTAAAAAAAAAAAAAAAAAAAAAATCTGTCCTCAGGTTCACATACAATACATTTATATATTTTTACCAAGTCATCTTGCAAAATCAAATAAGAAATGAAAACTTGTTTCTCTTTACAAGAAATGAATTAATAAATTAATTGAATTAATCATAGCAAATTGGTTTTTTTTTTTTGACAATGTTTTGCCATATCTTCCAATTTTACTATAAAATGGATGGCTGGTCTTTTGACATAAAATGTATTGTTGGTAATTTTACTATAAAAATGTATTTTCATACTGTTCTAGTGTTTTGATTTGTGTTTTGGGGTTTACTATTTGCTCATAGGGGAGACCCTAACAAGTGTTATGACCCCGAGTCAGAGGAGTGGATTTGAGAACAACAGCAATTAAGAGGTGTTTCATTGGAGCTAGTCTTTATATATATATATATATATATATATATATATATATATATATATATATATATATATATATATAAATAAATAAAGAAAAAATAGCAATTTGGTAGGGATAATTCCAAGCAGGATATTAATCCAAAGAAAGCTCAATATAACTCAATGTAAGTAACAGAACACTATAATAATAATAATAATAATAATAATAATAAGTCAAGAAAATCCTTAAAAATCCATTTCGGTTGTAATTTATTTCATGAATATACTTAAATATTAACCTTTTCAGGTCAAAAGTTTTTTTTAGAGGAGATGTATATTTAAATTCATTCATGAAATAAATTATAACCGAGATAGACTTTTAAGGATTATTTGGCTCATTATATATATATATATATATATATATATATATATACACACACACAGAGAAAGACAGAGAGTGTGGAAGAAATACAAGAAATGTCAGTCATAATTTTACATAAAAAAGACTAAAGATACAGAGTGAGCTTAAAATTTAAAATCTTCTTGTCATGCAGTCTATCTCGTTATGTAAGCTAGTCAACCTCATTCAGTTTTCTAGTACTTTTTGTTTTTAATATTTTTATTGCTATAGCTTTATGCATGTGTACTAACACATGTGGCCAAGTGGTTAGCATGTTCACTTTGTGACCATGAGAGACAGGATGGAATCTCACCATAGTCAATTTATCAGAAAGGTGATTTGATGTTTATTAGCCTGGGGAGGCGATCCCAGTGTGTGGCACCTTCGGAAAGTGGCTGAAAACATACTGCAGGTTGGACAAAGCCTTGTGAGTGAAACTGGGTAAACAGAACTATTTGGGAGTCATCGATGGTTGTGCTAGCACAAAGTCACAAGTCATTGTGACTGAGGGTTTGAGCATAGTGGCTTTGTTCAGACTGTTGATCATACCAGAAACTGTAACTTGGGTCTGCTCAGCATAGTTGCGGCATAAACCACAGGTGGACTCTGTGAATGTTGAACAAACACAAAAGTACCTGAGCAGCTGTCTGCAACAGGGATTCCCTAGCTGCCCTAGCAGACAGGCATACTTGGATACCAGCAGCCAGCTATTATCTATTGTCACATATACCTATTTTTCTTTAGACATATGGTTGGTAAAACTAATTGCAATTCCCTTGTAGGAAATTCGTTCATATTTGACAGCCACTAGACTATGAGGGCATGGTTGGCCACATGATCTTTGGTTTGCATCAAGATTCTTCACAAAATCCAAAGAAGGATCTGTAATGCAGTCAATCCTAACCAGGCATCTCAACTTCAGTCACTTTCTGACTGATGTGATGTGGCTTCCCTCTGTCTTTTCTACAAATATTTTCATGGCAACTGCGCTAATAGGCTTTTTTCCCCTGGTGCCCTAACTACAGGAATTTAAGCGTGCTACTCGACTGGAATCTAGGTTCCATGCTTTCACTGTTGAAATAGCTAAATGCAACTGCCACTTCTACTCCAACAGTTTCTTTTCTCACACTTCCCACCTGTGGAAACCATTCTGTTTATTTACTTCCCTGATAACTACAACCTTCAAAAATTTAAATGCAACATCAGTCATCATCTTCTGTCTTCTTGAATCCTGTTCATTTTTCTGTCCTTTCTTCAATCCTCTCTATTCTCAGTTTTCTCTTTCACTTTCACTCCCTGTAACCACCCTGCATATTAGTGGCATTCCTGTCTTGCTTGAGGGTGAAATGATTAAAATAAAAACAAAAAAAAGTTAAAATTTCTATTTTGGTTCCCACCACAGAGACATGCTTATCAAAGGTTGTTTTTTATTTGTTTGATAACCCAACTGTACATTTTCTAGAAACTGAAAAGTTAAATATTGCATCTACGTTACCAAAAGCAAATTTCTTTGATGCAGTAATAGAGAATGTGTAATATAAATGGAAAGCCAAAGCAAATTAAAAATATAAATGGAAAAAGAAAATCCTAAATATTTTTTTTAATGATAATTCTGTGAAAATTCAAGCTTTTGGATGTTCTCTAGCAGCTGCAGGGAAACAAACTTGCTGGCTAGCAACCCAGTGCTATACTCCTGGAATATTTAGACATGAAAATTCATCACATATTTAAATGAATAGATGTGCAAAGCTCACCATGGTGATGAAAACCAAAATTCTTTCTTACCTTATTTTCAGGATGGATGTACTGAAGCTAAAAGAATAAACAACATTTGGAACAACAAAAAATTGAAAAAAAAAACAACAATAAATTAACCACTTATTAAAGTGGAATTTGCACGATTTTATTTAAGATTGACAGCTCCCTTTGAAGTGAATTCACAGCCTAATAAAACACATTTAGGCTGCTTTAATGGCAGAAGTAATTGTGTGTTTTCATACTGAAAACCAGTTCAAATAAAAGCCAGGAAGTTGATTGATAATTTCAAAAATCAGACTGTTCCTGTTTGAAACATTGGCTCTATATAAATTTCTTTTTTCATTTGGCCTAGTGCTACAAACTCAGTAAATGTCTGTAATTCAAGATAATTTTTTAAGTTGAAATCTGCAATAAATGCTAACAAGGAGTTGATTTCCTCTTCTCTTCACCAGATGCTGTTGTATTGAACTAACTGACACTTAATTAGAACAGGGCCATAATAGCGAGTTCAACTAGTGTGAAGTGGGCTCAATTCACAAGCATGCTAATCAGCACTTGATAGTAAGTGCCCTTATAATGGATATATTTTCAACTTCAGTCAAGATTATGGAGTCAACAAACTTGCATGGCACTTCATTGCAAACTCAATCTTTCCAAGGGCTATATAGTACACAGCTTGCCAATGGTTACATACTAGTTTTGAATTCAGAGTTGTTGTCCTTTTAGACTGGTTGTAAACCGCAGCTAGAAAGCCCAGTCTGCCCGGCTATTTACTCCATAGCTGGAGGCAAAGTAATGCTTTAATACCATTCCCAAGGGTATTTGTGTGAAGTGAATGTAACTAACTTGGCTGGAATCTGAACTTGGCTTACCAATTTCTCTTAATTGTTATGTTATTTAAATGTGAATTATGAGCAAAGAATTGCAAGTTTACTGTAATATTTACACTAATCGTGATTTCCTTTGGCCCCAAACTGCATTATTAGCTTTTCTTCCTTTTGATAATGATATAAACAATTCTCAAAGAGTTACTCATTCGCTAATGACCGTGCAGAACAAATCTTTCAATATCGTTTGATTATTCTCTCTCAAGGAAAAGGTCATGAACGTAGCTGACATCCAATTCATTCGGCACAAATTGAAGCCACTGATTCAGAAACGAAACTTCTATAAAAGGAAAAGGCTTCACATGAGGAATGGATTATCAACTTTAACTTCTGTTAAAATTCAATCAGTATACAATAAAAATGTGTACTGCAAATTGAACAATATTGTTCCCATGACCTGTCAAATAAATCAATTAGTCA
The DNA here is from genome assembly GCA_963932145.1 of Acanthosepion lycidas. Taxonomy (NCBI): domain Eukaryota; kingdom Metazoa; phylum Mollusca; class Cephalopoda; order Sepiida; family Sepiidae; genus Acanthosepion; species Acanthosepion lycidas. The sequence continues at coordinate 82,051,522 of OZ010588.1, read as the reverse complement.
TGAAGTTCATCAAAGGCATTAGTTGGGGGTTGGTTGGTTGATTTGTTTATGGCATATCAACTCCTTATGGGTCATTCAATGCCAAAATTTAATTTTATTCGGAGCTTTGAAGTAATAAAAATATATGTTATTCTGCTTTCACAATTGAATACATGGTAGATGATACACAGCTTTTGTGCATTTACAAGGTTGTATAGAGTTGATATGTGTTTTATGTTGTAGTTTTTTTTTTAATTTATATTTTGGAATACAGTTTGATTTAAGAAATTGTATGGATTAATGTAATGAGAGAGTTCACTCATATTGAGTGATTTTGTTTGGCAAACATATCAATCACTATGGGTTATTTAATGTCGAAATCTAAATAATTTGAACACAATTTTATTGATTCAACTAAATATATTTTGAACACAATTGTATGCCTTCAACTACAAATAAAACATATTGCTGGTCATTTTACTATATGTATGGCTGGTCTTTTTTTTTTTATATAAAAAGGTTTTGCTGGTATTTTTACTATTAAAATGTATTTTTATACTTTCATAGTCTCTTGATCAGAGGCTTTGCTGCCAAATGTAGTTCATAATACCCAGAACTTCATCAGTTGGAGAAAAAAAAAAAAAAAAAAAAAAAAAATCGCTTAGTGATTACTATTTTAACTTAGTATACCAAAGTGATAAATATGATGAATGTGTAACTTGTAGAACAGTGTTCAATCCCAGCCTCTACACACACACACACACACACAATACATGCAATTCCTATCTCTTTTTTCTCATTGTCTCAAGAATCCTGTTTGGGGAAAAAAAAACAATTTCTTACAAAATTAATTTTCTTGTATGATTGCTAAAATTGTAAAACTGAACAATTCTACCCTTTAGTTTTTTTTTTTCTTTTAAACTGTTGTTCATTCAATACAAAATCCAAAAGCCACTCAAACTATATCTTTACTGAACAAGGTTGTTGAAAGTAGGTAAACCTCGAGACTTACAGAAGTTGAAATTGTAGCAATCAGTGAAATATCCTTTAAGGAGCCTGTTCCACAAAGCTACAGCTCTTGGGAAGAAGATATCCAAATGAAACTTCCTTCTAGACAATTGAATACAAAGGAAATAAGGATGAATCGATTCCATATACATTGCATAGTGTGTAAGATGTAAATGTCTGAACTGGTAGGACTAAAGAATGTAACTTGTCAGAATATTTTCTATGAAAATAGCAACAGAGTAGCAAGAGGTTTGTAATGTTGCATCTGTGGGAAAGAGGTTGTAGAGTGGAAAATAATTCATCACCAAAAAGGCCATGTAGATAATTTTGAACTCTGTCAAGGCTGGAATGTGAGGACTAAGTAGTTCCAGCCCAGATATAACAGAAATTTTGGACTGATCTGATACTTGTAAAGCTACAGCATGGCAGGAGGAGTTAGATACTTTCTGGAGTGGTACAAGGAAGTGACCCTTTTTCCAGTTTCTTTAGCAATGGATCAGATATATGAGTTTAAACTTGAAGTCTCTGGAGTCCCAACAGACATTCAAAGACATGCTTGCAAAAATATAGTTTCTGCAAATATCTGTCAAATCCTACCAAGGTTGCATTTGATGTTGCTACTTTCTCTGCTGATAAAGCTGAATGTTTTCCCCATAAATTCTCCCCAATCTCTACTCTTGACTCATCTGGAGTATCCCTGTCTAACTTCTCACCTAGAAATGAGTCTCTGTTGAATGATATGCATATAACCCCTTTCATTTTTTTCTGTTATCATCTCTAACCTTGATTCCCCACAAAGCATGTGGATTAAATCGTATCCCTGTAATAGTCATTAAGAAGCATGCTCTCAAATTGGCTTCTGTTCTCTCTAAACTGTATAATAAATTCCTTGCTAAGTCATCATCTGTTCCAGTTTTTAAGAACTTTGGTGAGCTGTCTGGCCCTCCCAACTATCAGCCTTTTAGCAATCTACATCTGTCATTGCATGGCCTTTTCTCAGGCAAGCAATATAGCTTTTGTTTCTCCAGCTCAACTGCTGAGATACTGATAATAATTGCAGAAAGAGTTTATCATGTTCTAGATAAAAACTGTGAAACCCGGGCTGTAGTATTGGACATCTTGAAAGCCTTTGACAGGGTCTGGCATTCAGGTCTTCTCCACAAGCTGAAAAGTTACAGCGTCTCAAGACGCTTTTTTGAACTGATCCAGTCTTTCCTATCAAATCAGGAAATGAGAGTTATCCTAAATGGCCACTCGTCTAGATCCTTTCATACTAACACGAATGTCCCCCAGGGCTCCATCCTTGGCCCTACTCTGTTTTTAATTTTCATTAAGGATTTCCCCATGACATCAGCTCTCAACCTGGTATCTACACTGATACAACCATTTACTCCTGCTTCTATAGTAAGGCTCATTAGTCCAAAATGGTCAAAATGGCAGCTGGTCCAAAAGATGGTTTGTTAATTTTAATGCCTCCAAAACTAATCTTCTCTCTATTAATCATCTGAGAGACCACTTGCTGCCTTCCATCAGTATGGCTGATGCTAACCTCCAGGAAAGTGACTCATTGCGTCTTTTCAGGCTCACATTCTCAGCTGACATGAAGAGGAAAGACTATATTGAATTCACTGCTAGGTCAACTGTCTTACATAGTTATAAGTCTACTATTCATCCATGCTTAGAATACTGCTGCCACATATGGTCTGCTATTTATATTGATCTCCTTGATAAGATCCAAAGAAGACTCAGCAATATTATTGGTCCTAATTTGGTGGCTTGGCTTCAGTCACTTTCCCACCATCATAAGTTTGCCTCTCTATGTCTTTTCTATAAATACTTTCATGGTAATTGTTTGGATGAGCTCTTTGCTATGGTATCTAGAGTTTTTGAATTTAAGCCCAGTACTAGACTGGCATAGAGATATCATCAATTTACAGTTGAGCTGACTAGATGTAGCCGTAAATTCCAGACTGTTTCTTTTCTCACACTTCTGGCTTGTGGAACTCCTCTATGCTTTCCAGCCAACTTTAATCTTCAAAAATTTGCTATCTACTGTCCTCCTGATTACTCTTTCTTCTGTCTGCTCATCATTAATGTTTCTGTTCCTAATTCTTCTACACCCTGTAACCCCTTGTGTTTTAGTGGCTTTACTGCCTTGCATGGGGTGATACTCATTAAAGAAAAAAAAAAAAAAAACATCTTTCAACATCATGGAAAGATTTATCACAGATCCAGATTTGACTAGTGAAAATCAATCATGGAAATACAATTAATTGTTTTTCTCATTGCGAAAATTCATTAAGGAAACATTTTGTGAGTAAGTTGTTCTTTTCTTAAATGATAGAATTCTTTGAGCAATGGGAAGAAAAGTGTCTTCTGTTGCAGCATTAATATGCCAGTAGCAGAAGCTGGAATTGAACAGACTGCTGTGGGAGTGACAGCCAACAGCAGCATCAACCTAGCAAAATCACAACTACATCATTAGAGAGAGAGAATTTTGAGTTATTCTAGTCAATTTGACATTCAGTAATTGTTTGGATCAATAAAGAACCTTCTTCAATTGGGAAAAGGTATCACATTATTATTCTTAAGAGTCAATTGAAGACATTTTTTTTTCTGATCAACTGTTTGCATGTTCTGAAAATGTTAACTGCTCTTCAGTTTTTTTTAGGCCAACAAAATGACTATAAATCCATATATAGCAAGTATAAGCTTGTGAATAGACACCCACTAGTTGGTACTGTCCAGGACTATGAAAGGAAGGGCATAAACTTTCTCTTCTTTTTGTTTTAGAATACGGTTGTTTAACAGACTTGTCCAGACCCCATTTCTTCTGAGAAGACATAGTCCCTTAGTGCATCTCCATTTCACACACACACACACACACACACACACTTTCTAATAGCAAAGCCTGAAAAGTTTTTCTTCTTTTCATTTGTCTTTTTAAACATAAGTAAATTTTCTTTCGTAATTCACGTTATTTATGTAAAATTATATGAAAATTTCTCCACATGTTGAAATTTATTAATTTTGAAAATGTTGAATTCAATTTCTTTGAAAGTTATAAAACCTCAACCCTGTCCAGGTTCAGCTCTGCAACAAGCATTGTCATCATCACCATCAAATATTTTGCAGTAATTAAACACAAAGTTATACATAATAAATATAAACTTTTTCAAACAAAAAGAATGATGGGTTTATCACTCACCTTCTGCTGCAGCTGACAATGTTTCTCATACCAGGTTTTACACTGACTTGACAAATTTGAGGCTTCTTTTTCCTTTTCCCGCAGGGCCAGGGATAAATTGCCCATTTGAATGTTCAAGTAACTGCGGTCCTCAGCAAGTTGACTAACCTGACCCAAAAAAGTAAACAAAAATTACCAATGGGTAGAGGAAAAAAACAAAATTCTTGTTTTCAAGACATTGCCTCACAGATGAAGAAGAGACTTGAAGTAACATTAATTTGGTTCAGCAGTAGAATACTGAGAATACCATAGACCGAACATGTGAGCAATGACAAAGTTTTAGAGAAAATGGAAACAAAAAGGCCACTTAGCATCAGAAACAGGCAGTTGAAATCTCTAGAGCATATAAAGAGGAAAGAGATTCTTTTGATTGATTGTTTTTTTATGGTTTACCAACCCTTTGCACATTTTTTACCACTAGAAAATATTTTTAGATTGTAAGACTGACCATTAGATAATAATAATAATACAAATATGATCAACTCTTATATCAATGGCGATACTGTTCCTAATGATATTAGAGTATAGTTGATTATGCTTGTGTTACAGCCATCTATTTGGTCGTGAGTTCAATCCTCGGATCAGGTAGTAACCAATAACTGGCACCACAAAGACAATTTTGGTTTCGTTAGAACTGTTACACGATATATGTCCCTCTAAATGACAGTGAATGTTGGGCAATCTCTCTCAAAAATGAGTAAGAGACTTGAAGTAACCGAAATGTGGTCCAACATAAGAATTCTGAGAATACCATAGACCGAACATGTCAGAAACAATGAAGTCTTAGAGAAAATGGAAACAAAAAGGCCACTTTACATCAGAAAAAGGCTGTTGAAATCTCTAGGGCATATAAAGAGGAAAGAGATTCTTTTGATTGATTGATTTGTTTTTTATGGTTTACCAACCCTTTGCACATTTTTTAAATGCAGAAAATATTTTTAGATTATGAGAATTGTTTTGGAGATAATAATGGTTTAGTGATACAAGTCTTACTAATTAACCCATAGTTAGGGGGAGAAGAGGTAGATTCGTACATTTCTCACAAGTATTTGTGCATAAGTGAATATAATGAACCCAATGGGAATTGGAACTCAGCTCTTTGATAAACAAATCCAAGACAATATCTATTGCACCACCTAAACTTACAGTATCTGCACAGATAAAATACGAAGGAAAGCACACTTCATAACAGGAAAATTAGTTTATACCTAAATTATAAAGCATTTGTGAGTGACTATATATGCAGAAAGTACAAATCTTGTTAAATGGTAATATTAGTTGTTTCCTTATAAGGAAACATTTGGCATTCATTGATCAAGTAGCAAGTACTACTTTCAATTGAAAATTATAAAATCTTTCTCTTAAAACAATTTTTCGGGAATATAGATCTCTCAAGTCTAGTAGCGGTTATTGCTCTTTCCAGTGTTGATGGGGTGATGGGAGAGTGGCTTCCTTCCTAACCTTTTGACTGAAGTGTCGTGGAATGTCAACTTTTTGATTATGTCATTATTTTGTCTTTGAGTTGCATGGAATATCCATTTTAGTTATTGCTGCTGTTGAAAGTCTTCAATTCATGTTGTTTCTGTTATCTGGTTCTTTTTTTTGTGATTCCGTTGCACCAGACCACAAAATTCAAAGAGAAATGGTATTAAAAAGCCATTTTTAGCCATTGATCTGAGAACGAAGTTGTCTAGAGTTTAGATATTGTTGAATGGGTTTGGCATCATGCATGGCAATTATTATTATATTCAAAATTTTCAGTATTTGTCTATATTTCTGAGATGAGGTATTATGTACATTATTTACATTATTCTGACTATTGTCCTCATGTTTGTTGCCATGTTTATTAAAACGTTTCGGCCGTTGTACGCTCCGGCCTTCTTCAGGTGGTTGGAATGTTGAACTGAACCCTTTGTTTCTCTCACTGGGGTAGACTCTTCTAGTTCTACGTGCCTTGTTTAATGGATGTCAGTTATCAGTTATCTCTTGTTAATTCCCCTCCCCAAGTTCTCCACTGCCTTAACTGAGTAATGAACTCACACTCTTTGGGTCACTGGATCTAACCAATGCCTTTATCCACTGTGCCATGTGTCCTTAATGTAAATAAAGTTCAAAATTTTCAGCAAAAAATATTAAATTCTTTATCTATTCCAGTTAGACTAGTTATGACATGTCGACCCATATTGGGTTATTTAGTGTTGAATTTTGTATGGGGCACCTAATAAGAAACAAATTCACTAGTCAGTAGTAATGACTCATGGCCAGACCATTACTGCTGCCTCAATGTCCTGGGTATGACAATAAACTAAATCTGCGTCCTGGGTAAGATGATAAACTACATCCAACAGCAAGGCCTCTGATCAGGAGGTTTTGAGGAGTGTGGAACTACCTCTTAATTGCTGGTGTTCCCAGGTCCACCCTGACCCGGGGTGGTAGCACCTGTTTGGATCCCACTGATGGGCAAATAGTTGACACCCAAACTGGGGTCAAAACACTATGAAAGTGTAAAAATAGGTTTTAATACCAGAAATACTTTCTAAAAATATTATTACCAGCAATAAATTTTTGAAGAAAAAATTTATCACCAGCAATAAACTTATGAAAAAAATATTACCTGAAATAAATTTTTTTGAAAGAAAACATATTACTAGTAACACATTTAAAAAAAAAGAAAAAAAAAAAAAAGAAAAAAAAAGTACCAGCAATAAAAATGGTCAGCAACCCATTGAGGTTGATATGCCATAAACCAAACCAAACCAAACCTGCTGCCTCAAGTCTCTTCATCTGCGAGGAGATTGTACAGCATTCACTGCCCTATGGGAGGACTGATATTACAAAGCAGTTCAGTACTTTTTTTATTTGTTTCTAACAAAATTTTTCTGTTTCTTAATACTTTGCTTAGCTTTTGGAATGCATCCTTTGCTATCCCAATGTGTCTTCAGATTTCAGTGTCACACTTTCTGTCCTCTGTTAAGACACTGGAGGTGTGGTGGAGTAATGGATAGCAGCTTGGTTCGAGGAATTGGGGAACCAAATTTCAGTTGAATTCATTACATTCACTTACGTGCTAATACCCTTAGGAAAGGTATGAATCCTCTTCTTCTCCTCCTTGAGCTATGGTTAAAATAGCAGGAAAGGCCGGGCTCTATAGCCTTGGATGGCAACTTGTCTAGTGCAGCAAGAAATGGCAACCTACTGTGGGAAAAAATCTGCCTCGTCAGTCATGTATCGAAAGATAGATGATTGCCTAAGCGTGTATCCCACATGACACATAACTGACTGTTAAAACACATCCCAGATATTCAAATTTTTATACCTTTACTGTATCTCTTATTGATAGTCTAAAACAGATAATATTTATTAAAAAATCAAAAGAAAAAAAAAACTCTTACCTGCATGGCCAGTTGTTGGCACCGGGCCTCCCTCAGTTGGAGTCTATGTGTTGAGTGGTTCAATTCTGCCTGCACCTGGTTGTTCTGTTCAACACTTTGAGCAAACTGCTGTTGTAATCTCTCATACTCCTCTTGGAATCGACTCAGCCGGTCACCCCCAGACTGCATCACCTGAACCTGTGACTTTAGTGACTCATTTTCAAACTGCACTTGTTTCAGTGCACTGTTTACTTGCACCATTTCCTGTTTCAGCTGTGTGTTTTGATTGGTCAGTTGCTGACTCTGCTCCTCGAGTTCTTCAATTCTCTGTACGAATGTTGCCTGTTCCCGTTCTAAGTGTCCCTGTTGCTCATGAGCAAAGCTAAGGTCTTTTTCTAATTGTCCCTGTTTTTGCAACTTTGTTAAGAGCTCCTCGATCTGCTTCGCCAATGCTGTGTTGTCCTGCAGGAGGTTGTTGTAGCGATCACTCACCACACCCAGCTCCTCCTTGGCTGACCTCAGCTCTGTGTTCTCAGCATTCAGTCTTATCACATCCTCTGTCAAAGAACCATTTTCTTTTTTCAGTACTGTAATTGCTTGCCGTGTGCTCTCGAGGTCTCGACATTGTGAAGTTAGGCTCTGCACCTGCTCATTAAGTGCCTCTACCTCATGTTTAAAGAGAGCAATGCTCTGTTCTTTACGCTCAGCTTCGCTTTCGACCAATGCCAGTTCCCCTTTCAAGACTTCATTGTCAGTTGTTGCCTTTTGAAGAATTGTTACTTCATCACTGAGAGTTTTCTTTTCTTGTTCTGCACGCACAGCCTGGTGCTGGGTTGTTTGCAAATCAGCTTCAAGAGCCCACTTGGCATTCTGCAGTGTCTCGTTCAACTCTTTAAGTTGGTTAATCTGCTCCTCCTGCAACTTAGTTTTTCCTTCAGCATCACCCTGCTTCTTCCTAGCTACTTGCAACTCTTTCATTTTTGCCAGCGCCTCTTCTCGTGCAACCTCCACTTGGTCTTGGAGGCTCTTCCGCTCTTCTTGCAATCCTTGCACCTCCAATTCCAACTGACCGATCTTCTCTTCAACTGACCGGCTGCTGACCAATTCACTCTCGAGCAGATGTGCAGAGTTTTTTAGTTTCTGATTTTCGCCCATCAGTACTTCATAACTTTCTTTCATCTTGCTGACCAATTTCTGAAAATCTTCGATGTCTGCATAGGCATTATTGCATTCTGTCTCAAGGCTAGAGATTTTGCTTTGCAAGGAAGATTTTTCCATTGCGAATTCATTACGTACTCCTTCAAGGACTGTTTCAGACTCACTGGTTAGACGGTCAATGCTGTCCTGAAGATCCTGTCTCTCTGCAAGGAGTTCTTTCAACCTTGCCCCAAGTTCTTTACACTTGGTTTTCAATTGGTTACAGGAATCGGATAGATGGTTCTTCTCATCAAGTACTTCTTGGAATTTGTTCCTGAAAACCGTTTCCATCTTTGCAATTTTAGCTCTTTCTTTTGCCACATTAGTCTGTTCTGCTAAAAGTAAGTTCTGTGTCTCTTGATGTTTTTGCTTTTCAGTTTCAAGGTCTACATTCTGTGAAGCGATTCCTTCCATGGTCTTGTTTTGAGAATCTTTGAGCTCAGACAGCTCTCGCAGAAGGTTCTCGTTCTTTTCTTTAAAGGCTTTTAATTTGATTAGCATCTTCTCACACTTCACTTCAGCCACCTGCTGCTTGTTTTTCAAACGAGTGTGTTCGTCTGACAATTTCTTGTACAACTCCTTCATGTGCTCAAGTTCCTCCATCCCTTCTGCAGATCCCATTGCAGATCTCTGCACAGCGTCTCTTTCAATCTTCACTTGATGAAGAGGCCCTTGAAATTCTTGTTCAATTTTTTCAACAAATGGCACTTTGTCAGCCTCGTCGGTGGCTTTCTGAGCCACCAGGTTATCATCAACTTTCTTCTTTTCAACCAGTTCAGCAATTTGGGCAGTAAGGTTTTCTTTTTCTTCAAGCAGCTGTTTCTTTTCTTCCTCAGATTTTGACAGTTGTTCATTAACCAATTCCAGACTGTCTTCCAATGAAGTCATGTTGCTATTACTGACCTGAAGCCCTTCTTCAAGTTGTTTGATTCTCACTTCATAGGTTTGTTGCTTTAAAAGACTTTCCTCTTCCTTTTGCTGAACATCCGTCAGCGAATTCTTCAATTCTAAGTTCTCAAATGACAGGCGTTCTTTCTCAGAAAGCACCAAGTCAAATTCCAATTTTAAGCTTTCGTGCATGCTACTAACATCTGGTTCCGGAAATTCAATAATTGTTTGATCTAACATCTTTTCATGTGAAGTTGAAGTTGTTTCTGATACATCAGGATTTATTTGTGCGCTTGTCTCAGGAATGGTTTCTATAGTCTTTTGATTTTCTAACTGTTGTTTACATTCTTCGAGAAGCTCCTCTTTAGGTAGTGAATCTTTTAAACTGTCAAGTTCTTTCTGTACAATTAGCAGCTCTTGTTCTTTACTTTCTAAGTCTTTCTGCTGAGTGAGCAATTGCTCCTGACTGGCATTATACAAGTCTTTCAAATTCTTTAGTTCTTCAACAAGTGTCTCACTTTCATTTCTCACTGTCTGCAGCTGTTGTTTGAACTCATCCAGACTAGATTCACTTTTGGCTAACTGAAACTCAAGCAGCTTAATTTTCTCATCTGATGATTGCAACTGGTAGCAAAGCTCTTCCACTCGGACACTTTTGGCTTGCAACTGTTCAGAAAGATCAAACATCTGTGAAGCCAGTTGTTCGGAAATTTCCTGCTTTGCCTTTCCTATTTCTTCACCCTTTTTCAGCTGCTCGGTCATCTGTTCAATGGCTTTCTGGTACTCATTCTTTGCTCTCAGCTCTGCACTCTTAGATTCTTGGAATTTCTCTTCTCTTAAACTGATTTCTTCTTGCAATGAGTGCATTGTCTTGCTGGTTTCATCCAACTGCTCATTGAGTAATCGTATCCTAGCATCTTTTTCAGTTTCTGTTTCAAGGGACTTGATCTTCTTATCAAGTTCCTCTACTCGGTTGCGCATGGTCTGAATCATTTCTTCCTTACCCACGACCACATTGGCCAGGGTCTCTTTCTCATCTCGAAGAGAGGCAAGTTGAACTTCGAAACCTTCCAGTAATTCATTCTGGTAAGTAGCCAAAGATTCTTTCTCGTCCGAAACAGACTGCATTGCCTCAAGTTGCATCTGCTTTGTGTGAGCCAACTGTTCAGCTGTGTGAAGCTTTTCGGCCAATGTTTGTACTTGCAACTGCAGTTGCTGGCAATATTCTGAAAATGACTCGACCTGCATGGTCAATTCCTGTAAGCGTTCACTTGATTTGTTATCTATGTCTTCAGTTGCTAGCACTTCTTTCTGTGCCGAGTCCTGACTCGCATGCTGTACTGCTGCTTGATCAAGAGCTGACGTTGATGATTCAGCAGATAATTTATCTTGGAATTCTTTCAATTGAACCAGAGCTTGGCTGGCCTCTTTCTTTGCAGCTTCTCCTTGCTGTTTCAGCTTTTTGGCTGTGGCAAGAACTTTCAGGTACTGTGTCTCTTTGGTCTGCAAGGATTTCTCAGCCTCTTCTAGAGAGGCTGTCTTCTCTGCAAGTTCAGTGTTCAGCTTGGCAATATCAACCTCACGCTGATTTCCCAATGATGTCAGTTGCTCCTCGAGTTCTTGCATGTTCTCCAATAATGACATCATCTTCTCATCCTTTTTGGCTAATTTGACCTGTTGTTCATCACTGGTCCTTAAGAGGTCAGCTAGCTCTGAACTCAAGTTCTGCAGTTGTTCCTCCCTTTTACCGAGCTGTGTTTTTAATAAACTCACTTCCTCCTCTTGCACAGATGAACCTGTCTGCAGTTGGTGGAGTGTATTATTGGCCGTTTCCAGCTTGGCTTGGACTGTGGTCAGTTGGTTTTGTACATCTTGTAACTGAGTTTCTGTCATAATAGTTTTTTCGTTTTCAAGTGTGAGGCTTTTCTGCAAATCTTCAGTGTGTTTTTGGGACACAGCCAAATTCTCTATCAATTCTTCTCTCTCTTGTTTAATTTTGAACAGTTCTTTTGATGTTGTATCAAGTTCTGCTTGGAGAATCTCAGTTTGCTGACTCTGACATGAGACCTGATATATAAAAAAAGAAGGTATCATTTCATTGATTTGTGACGATAGTTTATCAGAATATACAAAATCATTCATAAAAATATATAGTTAACCCAATACAAGACATAAGAGCCACTTGGCTTTGTGGCCATATTATGTTGAAACAGCAATATCAAGTCTGGTCAGTATCTAGATGGGTAACTGCTTGGGAATACCAAAAGCTGTAAGCTTGGATGTGTAGGTTGTGTAATAAATAATGGCTTGGAATTGGAAATCAGACAGCAGAGTTCTAATTCCCGTTAGGTTCATTATACTCACTTACGTGCAAATATCCTTGGGAAAGATATGAATCGACCTCTTCTCCCTCCAGCTATGGTTTAATTAGTAGGACCTGTCTCATTAAATCATTATTATTTTTCCCCAAAATATTTTATGGCTTTAAATAATCTGCAAAAGGTTGGTAAACTGTAAAATAACAAATCAATCAATCCAAGAGCCACTGGATGAGGTGTGTGATATGAACATTAGAAGAGAAAGTATAAAGTGAAGTTTACGTGCATACGCAGAGAGATAATAACTGAGCTTCGACTTTAACAGGTTAAGATTGTAGTATTCATCTACGCAGGAGTTCCACAAAAGAGTGAAATGCTCTTCAAAGGAATAGTTAGAGAATGAGGGTGATTCAAACCTGTGGATGTAGTAAGGCAAGTCTTGGCTGTAAAGGTCTGAGCTAGCGGCATTAAAGAATGGAGCTTGTCTGAATATTTGCCATTGAAATAGTGACAAAGTAGCAATAGGATTGCAATATTGTGCATGTCAGATAGGGACTGTAGAAAATAAGTCATCCACACAAAATTTTTCATCACGTTTGGTAGAAATTGTAAACTTTATAAACTAAGATTTTAACAAGAATTGCCCTGAAAAATTTCAATTTTATGTCAGCTATATTTTACTGGAGTCAAATTCAGAGCTTATTGATATATTTTTTGTTTTAATTTTAAGGGAGTTTAATGTTTCTGAAGGTTAAAGATATTTGGTCCGTTTTTGGCCAGCTTTTACAGATTTTTTCTGGTTCCAATAGTTGAATGCTGATTTTCCAGGCAAGTTTCTCCTACATGGAAGTATGGTGCAACAATCTTCTTATCTATGTTTATCCTTACTTGGCACTGTGTCCAGACTCAGCTTAATAAATATCAAACTTAGAGTTGATTGATTTGTTTTTATGGCTTCTCAACTTTTTGTGGGTTATTTAATGGCAAAACACATTTTTGATTGTACGAATAATTCTTTTTTTGAGTGAATATTACACTAACAATGTTCGGAGATAACTGATTTTTCCAGATATGTGCTACTATTTAACCCATAGCTGAGTGAAGTGATGGTTCATACCTTTCCCAATGGTATTTGTGCATAAAAGAATGTAACAAACTTGTCTGGAAATTGAGCTCAGCTCTCTGATTTCTCATCCTGAGCTCCTATCCATTACACCAGCTGCACATCCACTCAAACTTACAGCAACCAGTATCACAAAATTATAGCCATCTTTAAAGCTTGTATGACAGGGTGCAGAAAAGTTCTCGGCCTTATCCATTTCCCAAAATCTGATAAAGGATCAAACATCAGAATTTTGGAAGGATGAAGGACCTTTTGGTTTGGCCAAAGAGCTTTTCAGTACCTCCTTGGAGTAGTTAATAAAGTATTTCAATTACAAAACAATGATAACATTTTCATATTAAAAATTATTTAGCTGTTGAACTGTTCCTGAAATTCTGAACACTAATTGCATCCAACTATTGGTTTAAGAAAGAAAACAAAGCTAGTAATGTTTCATTTCCAATGAGAAGACCCTAAATTTGCTCCAATCCTGATAAGTGGTCATACCCTCAATGAGACTTATTGCTTCAAGCGCCTATTGACTCTAAAGCTCACTCAATTCCTCAAATCGAAATCATATATTGAAGCCATTGCTAAAGATTCTGCAAGAATAGTCAGTTCCTTGTATCACTCCAGAAAAAAAGGAAAAACTCTCTGCTCTATAAATACAAGAGTCAGATCAGACCAAGCATGGATTATTGCTATCCAGTTCTCACTGTCCAGCCTTAACAGAATACGAACTTGTTTATTTGGCCTTGTGGGGGATAAATTATTTCCCACCCTGCAAACCTTATCCCACAGATGAAATGTTGTTAGCCTCTCACTACTCTATCACTATTACTATGGTAAGTTGACAAGTTACATTACATAGTAATTACATAATAAGCTCGGACCTAATTGCTGAGACCTGCTTTGCTGCATTCATTGTGGCAAACTATTCTCATTTCCTTGTGTCCTTTTTAGTAAGGAGTAAGTTCCACTCAGATAGCTACTCTCCCAAAACTGTTACTTTGTGGAACAAACTCCTGAGATGATGCTTCAATTCAACCTCTTCATGTTCAAGGTCGACCAATATCTATCCTCCATATCCTTCTTTCCAGGAGAAACCACTCTTAAATCAGATACACTTTAGACCAACTCGGCCATGAAGGGTCTCACTGATTGAGTAAAGCTGAATAGTGTCTTTGTGGTTGACTTGGTCTAAGACATGTCGAATGTAATGATGGTTTTTCCCGCTAAATGAGACAGATTCAAATCCTGCCAGTGGATGAATCATTTCTTTAATAAGATTTCTTGAATATTCAGGCCAGTAGAAAAATATACTGTTATTAAACAGTATACATATATATATATATATATATATATATACTGTTTAATAAATAAACAGAGTGTTTACTCAAATATGGCTATCCACTAAAAATAATGTTTAAAGTGATAAAATTACTTTAAAAATTCCGAGATTATATGATTCTTGTTTCTGGTTGAAAAAAGGTTCAACCAACCTCTGATGAAGATCTAAGAGTTTTTTTTCACCACCCACCTCCAAAATGTCTAACTGACACTTTGAATTCGACTTTTTGAAGCCTCCCCCACCCTAGTTATCGATTAAAAGAATCCATTTTTTTGTTTTCTTTATACAAAGGGAATAATAAAGCTCTTCAAATATTGTCATCAATTTTTTACACTTTTCAATTATATACAAAAATGTCACAGACCCATCCACAATATACATATATATATATATATATATATATATATATATATATATATATATATATACACACACATATACACTTACAAATGACGAAATCAACCTACTGAAATTGGGCCTAAAATTCTGCCCTGCTCCTAAAAGCAATATAGTAGATTTAAAAAAAGACCTTAAGGAATTTGAATGCAAATTGAGACTAAGAGAAATATTTAACAATAGCGAAAATCTTACAGATGAGTCACTGGTAAAAAACAAATCAAATTTATTCCCAAACAAAAATAACAATACCAATGAGCTAAATATATTTTTTGAAAAACTCTGGAACCTCGACCTACAGGAAAAATCCAAACCATTCGACAACCTCACATATAGACAAAGACTAGCCTTAGAAAACATTCGAAAAAATAATAACATAATTATAAAAGAAGCAGATAAAGGCAGCGCTATAGTAATCATGGACAGAACATACTATAAAACAAAAAATCTAGAAACACTAGAGGATAGGAACAGCTACAAAGTAATTGACACTAACATAGACAAAAACATTATAACAAAAATTACAAAACTCTGCACAACACATAATAAAATATTAACAAAAAAAGAGTAGGATTTCCTAATAAACTTTGTACCAAAAACAAGTAATTTCTACGGACTACCTAGAGTTCATAAATTGAGTGAAATAAAAGCAGCTATACATACACAAAAATCTGAATACATTAGCATCCCAAACCCCAGTGACCTTACATTCAGACCAATAGTAGCAGGACCAGCCTGTCCCACTAGCAAACTCAGTAACCTAATAGACATAATATTGCAACCATATACTAAACAAATTAAAAGCCACATCAGAGACGATATCCATTTCCTTAGCTGCATACCACAAAAGGTAGATCCGGGAACGCTTGTGGCAACTTTTGACATTAGTAGCCTATACAGTAACATACCCCATGAACTAGGAAAAAAAGCGATCTCATTCTGGATTGAAAAACATCCAGAAATACTACATCCGAGATTCACTAAAGAGTTCATTATCAATAGTATAGACCTAATTCTAAACAATAACACCTTTGAATTTGACAACAAAAACTATATCCAAACCCTAGGTACTGGGATGGGAACAAAAATGGCACCAACATATGCCACCCTAACATTAGCTTACCTAGAAGAAAACCTCTATGAAAAGATAGAACAGATATATGGGGCAAATATAAAAACCCAATTCACTAAATATTGGAAAAGATACTTAGATGATTGCTTCATCTTTTGGAAATCCTCATGGGGTGATATTAACCAATTCCATACACTACTTCAAAACTTACACCCAAAAATCAAATTCACGCAAGAATATAATTTTAACGAATTACCATTTTTAGATATACTCATTAGAAATAAAAACAACCACATAATCACAGATATCTACCACAAACCCACAGACACCCAACAATACCTTCATTTCAAGAGCCATCACCCAAAAAGCTGCCTAAAATCCATCCCCTATTCCCTAGCACGTAGAATTTGTACAATAGTGACTGATAAACACCTCCGAAAAATCCGCTTAGAAGAACTACATAAAACTCTCAAAAAATGAGTCTACCCCACAACACTAATAAAGAAAGGTTTTGAACTTGCGAAAGAAATTCCTCTAGACCAACTTAGAAATAAAAAGAAACGTAACATAGAACCAACCCTAGCATATGTCTCAACATACAACAAAAAAAAAACCCGGAAATATTCACAGAAATTATAAAAAATCTAGACTTACTTAGCAAGAACAATAAACTGAATAATATACTAAAAACAACCAAATTAATTAAGAGCAAACGCCAATCTAGAAACTTAAAACACATATTAACCTCATCTAAATTTAACCAACACACAATACAGGGAGTCACAAAATGTAACAAAAAAAGATGTGGGGTTTGTGACATCATTATAGAAGGAAACTCCTACACTTTTGAAAACCCTCAAAAAACATTCACAATAAATAAAAACTTAAACTGCAACTCCAAAAATGTAATTTATGTACTTAAATGCACAAAATGTAAGAAGTCATATATAGGCATCAGCCAACAACTGAACAACAGGGTCTCCCTACACAAAAGCAATATAAAATTGACAGACAACAGAAAACTTTTTGTATCACAACACATTTTCAAATGTAACCAGGGTAAGTTTAATATCATGCCGATATATCAAACAGACAATTACTTGTACCTACAAATACAGGAAAAAAACTTTATAAACAAATTTAAACCCGAACTAAATAGATCATAACCCCCCACACAAAAACACACAACATGCACACAAGGTGACCAAATACAATGATCAAATCACTCACATACATGAACGCACGCTCATATACGGGAGACAGAAGGTTATATATATGTATGCACACATTTACATATATATATATATATATATATATATATATATATATATATATATAGATACGCATGTTGACAAAACAGGGGAACTACTCCCGAGCACGCACCCAAACCCCACACAATTTAGGAAGTACGTGTGTGTGTAGGTGCGTGTGTGTGTGTATGTATGTGTATGTGTGAGTGTGTATACTGGTTCCATGTAGCTTGGGAAATATGTGTGTGTATGTACTGATTTCTTGTGGTGGGATGGTGTGTATGTGCGTACGTATGTGTATGCGTGTATATGTACAAATGATTTTACTAATTCCTCATAGTAAAACAGTATATGTATGGAGGGAGAATATACGTACGCATATATACACGCATGCTGACAGAAACACACAAAAATGGAAACAGATCAAAGAACACATAGGGGTCAGTAAAACATTAAAAGATAAAATGCTGATAAGTAATTCATCATTTCGCTTGGACCAACCTTAATTGTTTTATGACCCTTTGCGCAGAACTCTTCATTGCCAATTCAAGAAAGAAATTCGGATTACAAACACAGAAAATGTCTCATATCGAGAATATTTAACATTGAAAAACAAAAGAAAAAATTAATTATTTTTAAAAATATGTGGAAATCTCCGCTTTTACCTGAAGACGGTCACGAGACCAGAAACGCGTGTAGTGTAACATTATGTAAAACAAAGCATAATATTTTTTTCTAAATAAATCCACATTACAACCAAAAACGTTTACGGCACCTCTCTTCTCTTCTTTTTAATATACATACTTTTCTCTCATTGGAACCACTACAACCTCTTTCTTTTATATATATATATATATATATATATATATATATATATATATTACAATATACAGGGTGAAGCAAAAGTCACACACCATAGGGATAATTTATTAAAAGTATAATTACATATGAAAATTTTATTTAACAGTTATATGTGCTTTTCAAAATGGCCACCTTATTTTTCAAAACACATTTCAATTCTGTACCTGCATGATTCATTAACACGTCAAAGAGTATCCTCTCTCACTTTACTGTATTCATATTTAATTTTTTCTTTAAGTCACTCAAAATTTCTTGGGCACATCTGATTTCAAATGGCCCTACAGAAAAAAAAAATCCAAGGGTGTAAGGTCTGGTGACTTTGGTAGCCACTCAAAAGGACCTCTTTGACCTATCCATTAACTCCTATGTTGCATGAATAATAATAAAGTTGTTAAAAAAAAAAAAAAAAAACACTACCTGCTGTTTCATTTATACTCCACACAACTCGTTCATCATAACCATTTAAGCACTACCTTGATTGGCTCTCGAGCATTGCGATTGGTGAACATTCGTATAAAAAAAAAAAAATAAAACTTCACAAAATCTGACAAAAATGACAAAACAGTATAATTTTTTTTTCAGTGAAGGGCATTTTGGTTGGATTGATAACTTTTCACAACACACACACACTTCAAAAATTATAAAGATTTATTAGTAAAATAGCAGGCAAACAAGTAGCATAATAATTAAATTCTGCTAAAATAACCCAGCATTGTTGAGGATGAAAGGGTTTTAAGTTAAAGCTGGCAATGATGAGCATTAAAAACTAAAATTGAAACTTCGATCCTTTCTATATCTTTGAGATGCAAGGGATGAAAGGGCAGAGATTAAAGAAATTTTTTAAAAAATCAAAGAAAGAAAAGGATTTTTCCCTCTGTCTTTCTACTTTCTCAAATAAAAAATGAGGGACTTTGCTTACATTTTTCTCTTCTTGCACCACAATTTCCTCTTGGGATGCATCAGTTCTATCAAGAACCTCATGTAGCATTCGTTTATACACTTTCGACACATTTGTAGAATTGGTTACTTGCTTGTCATCAACAGATGAAAATTTCTTTTTTTTCTGCTCTCTCTCTTGTTGTTGTTGATCCTCGAAAGCTTTTAAACGTTCTCGTAATTCCAATATCTCTTTATCTTGGGCTGAACATAGGCCATCTGTTCGTGAGAAAGCTCCAATCAACAGAGTGACTTGTCTTGCAAGACTCTGTAAAGCATAGAGCTGATTGGGAATGGATTCTTCAGATTCGCTTTGTCCTGCATCAGGAGCATCGTAATCTTTCTGGTTATCTTCTGGCTCCTCTTCGACGTCTTCACTCTCCTCCTCTTCCAGAATTGTTGACAAGGAAGAACTATTGGCTTTCTTGACTGAAGTGAGCAGTTCAAAGATCTCATAGCTTGCTACTTCCATTGAGCGTCTCATCTTCTGGACTTCGGAGCTCCGAGTCTTGATATTAGATTTCTGGTCATCACAGATATTTTTTAGTGAGGCAATCCGTTCAGACATCATCTTGCGTTCCACCATCAGGTTATCTATTTTATCCATCAGGTCTTGGTTGGTTTCTTCTTTGGATGTGACCACAGCATTCAGCTCAAATACAATGTTCTGGGCATTTGAATATTCCTTTTCTTGGGTACACCATAGGTTGGACAGATATCCACGTAACCATTTTAAGAATACTAAGGCAGATTCTGGTTGGCCTTCTTCTAAAAGCTGCATATCATCTTCAATGTTGGAGGTGGGAGGACTGACAGATGTGATCAGTGAGTTTTCCAAATCATCACTTTTGTTGATAATGTCTTTAAGCTCTTCTGCAATGGACGGCTTTATTCGTGATTTTGAGTTTGCTATCACTTTTTGGATATCGACCTGGATGTCATTCAAGGAGCTGAATATGGAATAAGTCAAATTGGTAAACTTTTGAAGGTCTTTGTAGTTCTCTTTGTCAATAGTATTTGTATCAGAACACTTCTTCTGTAGTTCGTCATAGGATTTTTCCAGCTCCAATTTCATGATTTGTGTTGCTTCATTTAAGGAAGAAATTTTCAGATCTTTTGCTTCTGTATCCATTTTCAATTTGGCAATACAGATTTCACCTTCTTTTACAGAATTCTTCAACAATGTAACTTCAGAGTTTCGTTCAGACAATTCCTTCTCTAT
Source organism: Acanthosepion lycidas (assembly GCA_963932145.1). Classification (NCBI taxonomy): domain Eukaryota; kingdom Metazoa; phylum Mollusca; class Cephalopoda; order Sepiida; family Sepiidae; genus Acanthosepion; species Acanthosepion lycidas. Next base: position 82,031,324 of record OZ010588.1, on the reverse strand, counting down.
AAGCAAACAGGACTTCTTGGACTTCTCAAAATTGCCACTGAGTTCATTATTTTCAGTCAGATGGGTTGCTATTTCTTCAGTTAGCTTCCTGACTGTTTTCTCATGATCAGTTTTCAGTGTCTCACAGAATTCTTTTAGTGAAACAAATTCCATGTGTTTGTGATCAAATTCCTCCTTCAACTTTGACATTTGTTCTTCAACATTCGCTCTGGCTGATGTTTCTGTAATCACTTTCTCTTCCAATTCTTTGATAACAGATTGGAATTTCTCAGATCGACTTTCATTTTCAAGATTCATATCCACAAGCTGCTGCTTTAGTTCTTCAACTTCAGCCATTTTTTGAGCACGAGAATCTTTAAGCTTTTTGGAAACCTGCATCAACTGGGAATTGTCTCTTTGGGCAGCAGCAAATTCTTCAGTAAGTTCTGCCATTTTGGTCTGTAGTTCTTCAAGTTGTTTGGAACATTCAGAATACTTTTCCTGCAATTCTTCTGATAATTCAACTTTGGAATTTGCAGTGGAATTAGCTATAGAAATTGTCTCTTTAAGAGAAGCTACCTGTTCCTTCTGAGTTTGTAGCAAAGAATTTAAATCTGAAACATGACCATCTCTTTCCTTGATAGTGACAATGAATTTAGATTTCAAATCTTCAATAATTGATAATAATTCAATTTCATGAGTGCAACTCTCATCTGATTTCCCACATGGGGAAAATTTGTCATCAGAAGAAAATGAAGACAATAAGAAGTTGTGCAAATCATCTTCAGCTTGTTTTATTTTTGAACGCTCCTTGATTAACAAGGTTTCCAGTTCTTTCTGCTGCTGACCTGTATCTTCAAAGGCCTTATCTTTTTTTGATAATTCTGATTTAACTTTCTTCAAACTCTGGGCAAGTTTCTTTACAAGTTTGTTCTGAGATTCCTGCTGCTTCTTAGATTGTTCCAATTCCTGCAGACTCTTCTCCAAACTGGAACGGTCATTCTTACCATTTTCCACAACTTTTGATTGCCAATGTTCAATTTTCGCAAATTTTTCAGACACCTGAGTTTTGAGAATATCCAAATGGGCAGAAACTAAATCTGTGCCTGTAAGGGCTTTGTGACATTTTTCAGCATCCACCTGGGTTGTTGCTTCGTTGGGGACCACCCCGTTTACACATGAAAGATCACCACCACCACCACCACTACTATCTGACACAACAAGTACAGCCAGCAACGGGTCAAGTCTTTTCATTAGGAACTCACCAAGATCTTCAAATGCTTTTGTGTGGGTGTTTGTGATGGAAGACAGAAGCTGTATTTCTTTCTCAAGTGACTGCTCCCGATGGGTTAATTCGTTTACCTTAGACTGAGCTTCAGAAACTTCTTTGCTTTTCTCCATGAGGATTTCATTCAACTTCTCCACTTCAGCCATTTTTGACTGAAAAAGCTGTTCACTCTCACAAGCCTGCTCAGAATACAATTTTGTCAGTCTGGAGATTTCAGCTTCAGCTTCAAGTAATTTCTCTTCAAATTCTACTGCTTTAGTAAACAGTTCTGACTTTTCCAGTTCTGACAATTTGTGTTCGTTCAAGTTCTTTGTCAAGTGTTCATTATGTGGTAACATTTCCGATTCCTTACTTTCAAGACTATCAGGAGTTCCTTCTACAACTTTTGGTGTCGGGTTGATTTGAAGTTTTTCACTGGTTTCTCTTTGGACTGACATGTCTTCCATCAGGGGTGTCACATTCGGCTTCTCTTTTTCAATCTCCATTTTCAACTGGAAAAAACTAGCCCGTTGTTCTGCCAAATCTTTGCCTAACTGCTCATTTAGGATATACATTTCCTGTTTTTCAAAGACTGCTTCTTCTAACTTGTGCTCTATCTCGACCAGTTGTTTCAACAAGCTGTCCTTTTCGGTAAGTATCTGGACAAGTTTGCCATCGACCTCAGAGAGTTCCTCAGCTAAAAGTCGCTTCTCCCTGAGGGCTTTCTCGAGGCGTGGCTCCATGTCTGCACACTTATTATGTTCTCGCATCAGTTGGTCAAGATGGTTTCGAGTTTTGGTTTTCTCTTGGAGGGTGGCGACCAGTTTCATGTCAACCTGGGCCAGCTCATCAGCCACAATATCTTTCTCACGAAGACTTTGTTCAAGTGATGAATGTAAATTTTTATTTTCCGCTTGCAAGGCATCGTTTTCTTCAAGTGCTGCATTCAGTTGGATCTTTAGGCCATCCAGCTTGTTTTTCTCTTCTTCTAAGGATAACAACTTAGATTTGGCAGCAGAAAATTCCTTCAATAACTGTTCTTTCTCTTCTCTCATCTTTATCAGATTCAATTCATTGCTTGTCAGCAAACTCTTCAGCTGTTCATTTTCTGACGCAATTTTGCTGCTCAAAACCTCTATCTCTGATGCTTGTTCTTTTATTTTTACATTAAGAGCATTTTTTTCTGATTCTGCCTCTTTGAGCTTGTCAATCAGAGAGTCTTTTTCAGGTAATAGTACTTCCAATTTTGCACCCAAAGTCTCTTTTTCAAATGAAGCCTCTTCTAGTTTGGTGGTCAAAACCTCTTTTTCAGATACTGCTTCCTGCAGCTGTAAGTACAAACTTTTTGTCTCAGCAATATTTTCCTCCAGCTTGGTATCTAAATCACTCTTTTCAGAGAGTGCCTTCTTGAGTTTTGAACCCAGGGACTGGATTTTTGCTACTGCCTCTTTCAGTTTTGACCTCAGTGTTTCTTTCTCAGAGGCAGCCTTTTCCAACTTTGACGCTAAGGCTTGCTTCTCAGATTCCATCATTTTGAAGTCATCCAATTCTTTCATCATAAGGACTTTCTCATCAGCAAGAGCCACAATCTTAACAGTCAATTCTTCCCTTTCCTGTTTCAATTCCTTGTTCTCACACATTACTGTTTCCAAGAAGGATTCTTTTTCCTGGAGGATGGCTACTTGTTCTTCATCAATTTTCTCCTTCAAGCCTTTTGATTCATCAAGAGCCAGCATCAAATTTTGGATCAGGTCCTCTTTCTCCTGCAGAGTCACTTTGAAATTATTCAGGTCTAAATCACACTCGTGCTTTTCTAATCTTAGAAGTTCAATTTCCTTGATCAGTTCTTCTCGCTTCTCTTTTGATTCTTTCAAGCTATCTTGCAGCTTTGACAATTCTGCTGTTTTTGCAGTGTGGCTGGTGCGCTCCAATTCCAACTCATTTTTTAGGGTTTCAGTTTCTTTTTGCAGACGTTGAGTGTTAGAGTTTGATGCTGCAAGTTGCTCTGAATGGCGATGCAGTTCTTTGGTTGCTTGCAGTTCTCGTTCTTCAGATTCATTCTTCTCTTTTAAAATGTCTGCTTCAAGAGCAGTGATGTTTCTCAGATTGTCAACTGCTTTCTCTTCCCACTGCTTCTTTTCTTCCGTCGCAGTTTCAAGACAGGTCAAGCTATTCTTCAGTTCTTCACTAATACTATTGTTTGTTGTTGTCAATTCTTTGATGGTTGCATCTCGATCGGAAACAGTTTGGCAGTTAAGAGCTAGTTGCTCCTGGAGGCCGTTTCTTTCATCTGTTAACAGAGCATTTGCTTCTTCCAGATGTTTTTTCTCAGATTCTTTTTGAACTAGTAACTCTGAAAACCTCTCAATCTGGGATTTGGTTTCGGTCTTTTCTTGAAGAAATTCTTCTGATTTAATTTTGGATTCTCTGACACTGCTTTCAAGATTTTCAACCCTTGCAGAAAGCTCAGACAATTCTGACTGTGATTCAGCATAGCACTTTTCAAGTTCCCTAATTTTAGAATCCCTATTTTCAAGTTCAGCTCTTGAATTGTTTTTTTCTGCTTCTAGATCAGAGGACAACTTATTGAATGCCTGTTCTCGTTCAGAGAGGGCCTGCTTCGCATTGGTAAGCTCTTTTGTTAACCCCAAGTTGGTATTAGTAACAAGCGTAAGTTCATTCTGCACATTTACCATTTCAACATGCAACGTCTCCTTCTCGTGCAAAGCAAATTTAAAATTTTCAGATAAATCGCTCACCTTTTGTTGTTGTTCAGCCACTGATGCCTGCAGTGCTGCATGGGTAGTTTCCTTAGACAAAAGCTGCTCTCTCAGGGTTTTCAGCTCATCTTCCATGCCAGTTTGGAACTGTCTTGCCTTCTCAAGCTGGCTGCTCACATTGGAAAGTTCAGCATCCTTCATTAATAGTTTTTCTTGCAAGCTTGTCAGTTGAGACTGAGTCTTGGCTTCCAGTTCTCGTGTCTCTTCCAAAAGGGTATTTATTGAGTCCAATTCCTGATGGAGGGATGATATTTTCTGGTCCCTTTCCTCCACGAGACCTTGTACCATCATTTCATGCTGAGAGCTATCTGACTTCATGTTTAAGAGTTGAAAGTCTTTCTCGGAGCACAATACTTCAAGGTCTTGGATTTTACTTTTCAGAATTTCATTTTGTTTGTTGGATTCCAACAGAGATGTGTCTGTCTTGGATTTGACTGTGTTCAGTTCTTTCAGCTGTGCAGAAATATGTGCGATGTAACTATGCATCAATAATTGTGGCTGTTGCATCTTTTTACTTTCACTGGTCAGCATTTCAAGCTGTTGTTCTGTTAGCAAACCTTGAACTGTTTCCTCCAGGGCTTGGTATTCCTGCAATTGTTGTGCCAAACCTTCCTTCTCAGTTTTTGCAGAATTGTGCAATGTGGATAATTCATTGCACTTGTCTGAGAATTCTGACAGACTTCTGGAGAGGCTTTCTATCTTGGCATCTTTTGCAGAATTTTCATCTTGGAGCTGTGACATCTTTGTAAGTAGTTCTCTTGTTTGATCTTCATTTTCAGCTAGCTGTTTAGTCATGGCTGCAGTCTTCTCCTGAAGCTCGCACTTCATTGCTTTCCTTTCATTGTCCATCTTTGTTAGCAGCTGGTCAGTCTCACCAATTTTTGACGCATGTTGCATTTTCAAGTTCTGTAGTTCTGTGTCTTTGCTTTCCAAATCCTTTGACATAAGTGTTTGCTTTGAACCCATTTCACACATCTCTTGCGTTTTTATATCTATTTCCTTCTGTAAGGTTTCAACCTCGTTTTGTAAAGTTTGCACCATGGCATTGTGTTCTTTATCCTTTTCCAAAGTGTTACTCTCATATTCTTCCATTTTGAGTTCTAGAGAGGTGAGGATCTGGTCACGTGCCTTTTGCAGCTCATGAAATTTCTGCATCTCATTGTTCTGAGATTCGACAGTTTCCTGCAAGAGTTGGATAGTTTGGTCTTTAGTGAGCAGGTTCTCTTTGTATGTATCACATTCCTCGACCATATTCTGCATTGATGTCTCAATCTGTTTTTTGTAGTTTGTCACTTGTGATTTCAGAGACTCAACTGTGGCCTCTTGTTTGGCATTAACTTCCTGGGCTCCAGCTAATTCTTTCTCTGCCTTCTCCAGTTTTGTCTGCAGGATAGCAATGGAAGAAATCCGATGCTGGACAGCTGTGTAGAGTTGCTGTACAGAAGTATCCTCGAGTTCAAGTTCTTTGCAAATATGAGCAATTTCTTGGGTCTGCTGTTGCATGGTGTTGCATGTGTCGGTGAGTTTCTTTTGCAGTTCCTTCTTTTCATCATCAGTCTCTTGTAGAATTTTATTTACCCATTCTTCTCCATGTTGTTTATCAGTGCGCAAGGATTCCAAAACTAACTTTGTTTCTTGGAGAAGAGTGTCCGTTTCTTCCTGCAAAATTAAAGAAAGATGCATAAGTCAGCAGTGGGTCCTGGGAAAATCTTTTTGACGAGTAGGTCAACAAATTGACTTACGCTGTACGTTTGATATGACGGTTTATTGTTACTCACTCGTTTCTTCAAATAGGCATCGTGTTGTTTTTTCTGCACAACTGGACTGATTTGCAGAGTGTTTCCTTTGAAATTTTGTTGATCTTGAAAATGGCAATCTCAATGAGAAGAGGAATTATTTCTTGCAGAAATTTGATACAATTATTCCAGTTTGGTTCTACATCTAACATATCTTCAGATATAGTGTTTGAACTGGCTATGCCTACATCTAATACCTGATAGCTCATCTCTGGATATAGCCTTGAAGATTAAAGCATTAGTTTATGAATTTGGTAGCATAGTAAATGTAAGTTCAACCCCTGGGCTAGGTAGCACAGTTTCAGACTCAAACAGGGCTAGCAATAAATGATCAGTACAGAACAGTGGAATAAGAACAATTTATTCCTGCAGATTAAATAAAGGGTTCAGTTTGAAAGTCCCTGAAGAAGGCCAATGGTATGTCAACCAAAATGTAATGACAACGAAGATGAAGACTGAATGTAAATAACAAATTCAAAGATAGTGTTTAAACTGAACAAAGCCTATGCCTAATTTTTTTCAGACAAATTGTTTCATTTTGGGCCTTGTGGAAATTGGGTTCTGGTTGCATCAGTCCAAGACCATTTTTAATTCTCACCTCAACATTTTTACTTCTTATTTATGAAGTATCACAAATTGGTTTTAAACATTACATTCTCATTTATAGAAATTAACATATTTGTCTTCTTAATTTGGCCAGGTTTGGGAAAAAGCAAGAAAGCTTTTTTAAAAATTTTATAATAAAAAATAAAGTAATAATTCCAGCTATTAATATATGTAAAATTATATAATTTAACATATATCAGGGTGAACATAATTTCCGTCAATCAAGTGCTTGATATTTAATTAGGGGGATAATTACTGAATCAGATATAAAGTTCAGTACTTATTGATGCTGACTGAGTTTCATAATCTTTTCAGACTCTCAATGAGAATGATTGCATTCTATAAACGTTAATTTATATGTTAACTTTCAAATTTAAAATTGACAGTTATAACTGTCAAATTTGTGAATTCTCTATAATATCTGAAAAGCTAAATAATTATCATATTTAAATTTGTTTAATATATATTTATATATACACATTTGAATATTAATTTTGTTTACAGTTATAAAGATGTACATATTTGTGTGTGTGTGTGTGTGTGTGTATATATATATATATATATAAAAACATGACCGTTTTCATAGTGACTTCTTGGTTGATCATAGCACAGATGCCTCTACCTCTGCTTAGGTGTCCCTTCACGTTGAGGGTCTTTCTGTCCTTGGTTTGTCCTTAATTGATCCTGTGAGAAACAGTTTCTCTTCCCATTGCAGTATCGTCCTCTTCGGATGATTATTTGGCTTTTCAGTTTTAATAGAGAATTGATGTAACTGTAAATTTAAGATTTGAAAGTTAGTGAATATAAATAAGTGTTTATAAATTATATATTTTCGAAAGCCCTGATGATGACTGAAAAATATAAAGAAACTCAGTCAACATTCTAAGTATTGAACCATTATTAGAGCTGATTCTGTAATGCTTTATATAATAAAGGTGTAAGCTAAGAAGTAATTTAATAGTTGGCTTTAACAATACAGAGTAAATTTTCAAGATTTAGTTTTTGAAATAGTGTCCAGTAATCCAGTATTTTTAGTAGATAAATTTCTGGAATATGGTTGGAGGATGGAGATGAAGAAGCTATAAATAAATACAACAATGAAGGTGGGTCCTGCCTTGGCCAAATGATTTATCATAATGATTTGAGGCAAGGTTTTACAAGCACCGGAGCTAAATGGAATTCACCATTTGCAGCACTTGTGTTTTTATTTCACTATTTCTTTTATTAGGTATTTTATTCTCCTTTTTTGATTACAAGTTGATTTTTTTTCAATACTTACCTGTTATAGATTCTTGATCAAGTGATTTTAACAAACTGTAAAGAAGAGATTATTTCCCTAAAAACTGTTTCAATGATGTAGGACTCAAATGTTAGCAAATTTTATACAACAACTCATCACTCCATGACTTGTTTAATGCACCCCCAACAGCAGTTATGACCAATGATAAAATTAAAAAAAAACCAAAAAAAAAAACCAACTTGTTAATATTGTATGTCATACAAAAAAAATGTTTGATTATAACTGATTTCTTTCTTCAAAATGAATCAAAATGAATAAAATGAATATAGTTTTTTTTTTAATAATTTCAATCCCCCCTCTCCAGCAAAGTGATAATGGCACTAGAATGTAAGGGCTTACTAGGAATGAAAAGAATTTAGTGAAGAGAAGTGAGTAGACATAATATCATTTTCTATCTCTAAGGAGGAGGCCTGGTGGAGTAATGGATAGTGGCTCAGATTGAGGAATTGGAGAGCTGAGTTCAAATTCTAGTCGAATCCATTACATTCCTTGTGCTAATACACTTGGGAAAGGTATGAATCCTCTTCTTCTCCCCCCAGCTATGGCTAAATAGCAGGATGGACTGGATTCTATAGTCTTGGATGGCAACTGGTCTACCACAGAAAGAAATGGCAACCTACTACGGAAAAAAATCTGCCTTGTCAGTCATGTATTGAAAGATACATGATGGCTTAAGTGTGTATCTTGCATCGCACATAAGTGACTGATTTCAGATGGCTAACACAAGCTCCTACAGTTTGGAAGAGAAGTTGCTTGAAAGTATAAGGACACATGATCCTGCGCATTCTGGCAAGAGCATGGAGGATGTGCAACATGATTTCACTGCAAGATTTGGCAAACCATCTCCTCTAAAGAGGACAATACAGCAATGGGAACTGAAACTGTTTTTCCCAGGATCAGTTAAGGACAAACTGAGGACAGGACAACCCTCAACATGAAGGGACACATGAGCAAAGGTAGAGGCATCTGTGCTACAATCAACTGAGAAGTCACTACAAAAATGGTCATGTGCTTTGTATTACTTGTTCTATTGTTCTCATTACTTTTTGGTAGGAGGTGACAAGACTTTTGGACCACCCTGTACAGAATATAGAACTGATTTTTTAATTTGTTTATTATTGTGCTTACTGTTTACCAGAGGACTGTACTTTATGAATATTTACAGATAAATTAGAAATGTTACAACTAGTGTAAAATTGACATTAAAACTATCTGTATATGTGTATATGTATAGTATGGCCGAAATATGAGTAAAATAGAATTTCGCAACCTAGCTGTTAAGATTGCTTATTGTATATATTTGTGCATCATGCAAATTTTGAAGACCTAATTTTGAAGTTAATTTTAAGGTGGTCACATCATGCACAAAATATAAAATTAACATATGTACTGCTGGCCCTGGCTATGTTGTTGACCAAACTATATATCCATTTACTGTAGTCAAATTAACTGCAAAATATGTGTGTGTGTGTGTGTATATATGAGTTAAATATCAAATGTAGATCAAATATGGATTGGAATCCAACAGGATGATAAAATAAAGGACAAATTAGAGACGTTTATCAATCTAACATGTTTCATTTTTATTAAAGCTTTGTCGGAGATTGAGAGAATAATAATAAAACTGAAAATGTTAGATTGATAAATGTTTCCTATTTGTTCTTTAGCTTATCATAATCCTCATCCTCTTGAATTTTGTAATTGTAGGAGGGGTCTGAATGCAGAAGTCACACTGAATCTCCTCCACAATGGCCAATCAATGGCACCCATCTGCAATTATGGTATAGTCATATCTGTCCATTGTTTGACATTGTCCAACCAGATTTTGCGTTGGTGTCCTCTCCTATATCCACTTTCAACAGTACCCTGCATGATATGTGTGTGTATATACACACACATACATGTATGTGTGTGTACATATATATATATTTTACGTATATATATATATATATATATATATATATATATATATACATACACACAGACATATACACACACACACATATATGTGTGTGTGTGTTTTTGTGTGTGTGTATAATTTCTAAGGAATTAATAGATTTTATTTTTAATCCAACATTATTATTACTTAAACATTATATTTCCATGGATTCATGTATTTCTTGGGAATTAATTTGTTTATACTATTTACATTATTCGGATTATTGTCCTCATCTTTGTCACCATATTTATTACGTTTCGCCTGTTATACGCTCCTTCCTTCTTCAGGTGGTTGGAATGTCGAACTGAACCCGTTATTTCACTCACTGGGTTAGACCGTTCTAGTTCCACGTTTAATAGATGTCAGTTATCAGTTATCTCCTATTAATTCCCCTCTGCAAGTTCTCCACTGCCTTAACTGGGTATTGAACTCACATACTTTGGGTCCTGTCACTGGATCTAACCAACGCCTTTATCCACTGTGCCATATGTCTTTGATCCAGTGAGAAAAATAAAGGGTTCAGTTCAACATTCCAACCACCTGAAGAAGGCCGGAGTGTACAATGGCTGAAACGTTGTAATAAATATGGTGACAAAGATGAGGACAATAGTCCGAATAATGTAAATAATGTAGATAATACCTCATCTCAGAAATAGAGACAGATACTATGTTTATATTTTTTATATGAAAATAAAGTGCATATGGAGTTTCTGCAGATATTGGCTTTCAAAAGGATTTTAAAGAGAAAAATGTGCACTCCTTAAAACAGTATAAGTATTGAGCTGTGAAACAGTGCAGACAAGTAGTCCATAAGTACATAATATCAGACATTAGTTTCTCCTATAAAGAGGACGTAGGTTTGAACACTGCCAGATGCAACATTTTCTTTGTTAAGATTCTCAAATGCACAAACCAGTAGAGATATAATTTATACTATTTAAAAAAAACACATGGTCTAATCACACATGCACTAAAATACATTCATACACTAAAATATAACGTTGCTAGAAAATAAACTATCAGCATAGAACTTATTTATACTGTAAATTGATGAGACTGTTTTGCTAGTATAGTACTGCACTTAAATTCATAACGTCTTGGTACCATAGTGGAAAGTTCATCTGAATGCGTTTGAAAGTATTTGGAGAAAAGGCACAGTGAAGCTAAATTATAGTGGTGGGAAAGTGACTAAAGTTGACATGCCAGGTCAGGACTAATAATATAACTTGTGAAATTAGTTAATAGACTACTATTAGATATTTTCCAAAAAGTAATATTTTTTGTGTGTTAGGTTTTTATTTCAAAGAAGGGTAAAGAATCCTGCTTTTCATACTTGATGATTCTCCACTTGTACATCATTGAAACAAATTTGAGCAAAATAATTTCCATTTTATTATTTTATAAAGTCACTTGATATAATAAAAAAACTCATAGGAATAAGCAAAGAAGCATTTTTGGTTAAATCTCTCACCTTTGCTTTACTAAGTGCCATCAGTTGCTCCCCAAGTTGGTTTCTTTCCTCTTCCATTTGCCATTTCTCATTTTCCAATTGCTGCAGTTTTGGAAGAAGTTCGTTAATCTGATCTTTCTGAACTTTGGATAATCCTTTCTCTTTTGAAATTTCCTCAGTTAGCTCTTGGATCTAAAACACATTGGACAGAGTTAAATGTGCCAGAAGAGATTTAAATTTTATATATCTATCTATATATATATATATATATATAAATATATATATATATATATATATATATATATATATATATATATATATATAAATATAAATATAAATATATATATATATATATATATATATATATATATATAAATATAAATATAAATATATATATATATATATATATATATAAATATATATATATATATATATATATATATATATATATAAATATATATATATAAATACATATATATATATATATAAATACATATATATATATATATAAATACATATATATATATATATAAATACATATATATATATATATAAATACATATATATATATATATATATATATATATATATATATATATATATATATATATATAGAGAGAGAGAGAGAGAGAGAGAGAGAGAGAGAGAGAGAGAAAGAGAAAGAGAGATACACATATAACTAAAGACAAAAGAATTACACCTTTCTCAACCCCACATACATGACTATAAAAATATTAAAAAATTAAAAGAAAACAGTTAACTGCCTTTTATTTAATATATATATATATATATAATACATAAGTTTATCCTATACTAAAATAATTTAAATATCAATTGGATAAAAAGGAACATCATTTACTCATTTTTGTAAATTAGACATTAAATTACGTCACTTAGGATTGTCCATAATTTACCTAGACTTTTCAGTTAACCTGATTAATATTTGCTGGTGTCTCTTAAATTTAAAAATTTTGAAACATCAACATTTTTATTTTTGTTTGTAAATATTTGTCACAAAATAAAATCTCATATTGACCTGATAAAGCCCATCAGAGAACGAAATGTGTCAGTTAAGTTTTCCTTTTCTCTTTAGTCATATTGTCCTTTTACAGATATAATTTAGCTACATCTGAAATTCACATACATACATACTTATATTACATACATATACTATATGCATACATATATACATGTATACATATGTACATACATATACTATATGCATACATATACTATATACATATGTACATAATAGCTGGCCACTTCTATTTAAGGATACCTGTCTATTAGGGCCACTAACCAATCCCTATTGCAGACGCTCGCTCAAGCACATTTGTGTTTGTTCAGCACCCACAGAGCCAACCAGTGATTCATACTGCAACTATGCTAAGCAGACTTTAGTTACAGTTTCTGGGAGAGAGCGTGTTCTCTAGCGTGGACAGGAAGCTGAACAAGGCCAGTCCACTCAAACCTTCGGTAACAATGACTTGTGAATTTGTGCTTGCACAGCTATCGATGACCCCCCAAAGGGTTCCACCTACCAAGTTTCACTCACAAGGCTTGGGTGAACCTGTGGGTATGGTTTTCAGGCACTTTCTAAAAGGTGCTGCATTCTGGGATTGCTCCATCAAGAATGATAACATCAGGAAGTCTCCTTCCTGACAAATCGACCATGGTGAGATTCAAACATGGGTCTCATGGTCAGAAAACGAATGTTCTAACCACTTGGCCATGCACCCATATCTACATACATACATACATACATACATGTGTATTACATATATATATATATATATATATATGCTACATACATATATATACTACATACATATCTTATATACATACATGTGTATTATATATATATATATATGCTATATACATATATATATATATATATATGCTATATACATATATATATATATATATATGCTATATACATATATATACTACATACATATCTTATATACATACATACATATACATACATGTGTATTATATATATATATATATGCTATATACATATATATACTACATACATATCTTATATACATACATACATATACATACATGTGTATTATATATATATATATATGCTATATACATATATATACTACATACATATCTTATATACATACATACATATACATACATGTGTATTATATATATATATATATATGCTATATACATATATATACTACATACATATCTTATATACATATACATACATGTGTATTATATATATATATGCTATATACATATATATACTACATAAATATCTTATATACATATACATACATGTGTATTATATATATATATGCTATATACATATATATACTACATACATATCTTATATACATACATACACATACATGTGTATTATATATATATATGCTATATACATATATATACTACATACATATCTTATATACATACATACACATACATGTGTATTATATATATATATGCTATATACATATATATACTACATACATATCTTATATACATACATACACATACATGTGTATTATATATATATATGCTATATACATATATATACTACATACATATCTTATTTACATACATACATACACATACATATGTATTATATATATATATGCTATATACATATATATAATACATACATATCTTATATACATACATACACATACATGTGTATTATATATATATATGCTATATACATATATATACTACATACATATCTTATATACATACATACATACACATACATGTGTATTATATATATATATGCTATATACATATATATACTACATACATATCTTATATACATACATACACATACATGTGTATTATATATATATGCTATATACATATATATAATACATACATATCTTATATACATACATACATACGCATGTGTATTATATATATATATGCTATATACATATATATAATACATACATATCTTATATACATACATACATACATATACATGTGTATTATATATATATATATGCTATATACATATATAGACTACATACATATCTTATATACATACATACATACACATACATGTGTATTATATATATATATATGCTATATACATATATATACTACATACATATCTTATATACATACATACATACATACACATACATGTGTATTATATATATATATGCTATATACATATATATACTACATACATATCTTATATACATACATACATATACATACACATACATGTGTATTATATATATATATGCTATATACATATATATACTACATACATATCTTATATACATACATACATATACGTACACATACATGTGTATTATATATATATATGCTATATACATATATATACTACATACATATCTTATATACATACATACATATACATACATGTGTATTATATATATGCTATATACATATATATACTACATACATATACATACATGTGTATTATATATATGCTATATACATATATATACTACATACATATACATACATGTGTATTATATATATGCTATATACATATATATACTACATACATACATATACATACATGTGTATTATATATATGCTATATACATATATATACTACATACATATCTTATATACATATACATACATGTGTATTATATATATATATGCTATATACATATATATACTACATACATATCTTATATACATATACATACATGTGTATTATATATATATATATGCTATATACATATATATACTACATACATATCTTATATACATACACATACATGTGTATTATATATATATATGCTATATACATATATATACTACATACATATCTTATATACATACATACATACATATTCATACATGTGTATTATATATATATATGCTATATACATATATATATACTACATACATATCTTATATACATACATACATATACTACATACATATCTTATATACATACATACATATACATACATGTGTATTATATATATATATGCTATATACATATATATACTATATACATATCTTATATACATACATATAGATACATGTGTATTATATATATATGCTATATACATATATATACTACATACATATCTTATATACATACATATAGATACATGTGTATTATATATATATGCTATATACATATATATACTACATACATATCTTATATACATACATATAGATACATGTGTATTATATATATATGCTATATACATATATATATATTACATACATAATTTATATACATACATACACATACATGTGTATTATATATATATGCTATATACATATATATATATTACATACATAATTTATATACATACATACACATACATGTGTATTATATATATATGATATATACATATATATATATATTACATACATAATTTATATACATACATACACATACATGTGTATTATATATATATGATATATACATATATATATATATTACATACATAATTTATATACATACATACATACACATACATGTGTATTATATATATATGCTATATACATATATATATATTACATACATAATTTATATACATACATACACATACATGTGTATTATATATATATGCTATATACATATATATATATATTACATACATAATTTATATACATACATACACATACATGTGTATTATATATATATGCTATATACATATATATATATTACATACATAATTTATATACATACATACACATACATGTGTATTATATATATATGCTATATACATATATATATATATTACATACATAATTTATATACATACATACACATACATATATATATATTACATACATAATTTATATACATACATACACATACATGTGTATTATATATATATGCTATATACATATATATATATTACATACATAATTTATATACATACATACACATACATGTGTATTATATATATGCTATATACATATATATACTACATATATATATATATATATATATACATATATATACTACATACATATCTTATATACATACATGTGTATTATATATATATATATATATATATGCTATATACATATATATACTACATACATATCTTATATACATACATGTGTATTATATATATATGCTATATACATATATATATATTACATACATAATTTATATACATACATACACATACATGTGTATTATATATATATGATATATACATATATATATATATTACATACATAATTTATATACATACATACACATACATGTGTATTATATATATATGATATATACATATATATATATATTACATACATAATTTATATACATACATACATACACATACATGTGTATTATATATATATGCTATATACATATATATATATTACATACATAATTTATATACATACATACACATACATGTGTATTATATATATATGCTATATACATATATATATATATTACATACATAATTTATATACATACATACACATACATGTGTATTATATATATATGCTATATACATATATATATATTACATACATAATTTATATACATACATACACATACATGTGTATTATATATATATGCTATATACATATATATATATATTACATACATAATTTATATACATACATACACATACATATATATATATTACATACATAATTTATATACATACATACACATACATGTGTATTATATATATATGCTATATACATATATATATATTACATACATAATTTATATACATACATACACATACATGTGTATTATATATATGCTATATACATATATATACTACATATATATATATATATATATATACATATATATACTACATACATATCTTATATACATACATGTGTATTATATATATATATATATATATATGCTATATACATATATATACTACATACATATCTTATATACATACATGTGTATTATATATATATATATGCTACATACATATATATACTACATACATATCTTATATACATACATACATATACATGTGTATTATATATATATATATATATATATATATATATATGCTATATACATATATATACTACATACATATCTTATATACATACATACATATACATACATGTGTGTATATATATATATATATATATATATATATATATATATGCTATATACATATATATACTACATACATATCTTATATACATACATATACATACATGTGTATTATATATGTATATATATGTTATATACATATATATACTACATACATATCTTATATACATACATACATACACATACATACATATACATACATCTGTATTATATATATATATGCTATATACATATATATACTACATACATATCTTATATACATACATACATACACATACATGTGTATTATATATATATATATGCTATATACATATATAGACTACATACATATCTTATATACATACATACATACATACACATACATGTGTATTATATATATATATATGCTATATACATATATAGACTACATACATATCTTATATACATACATACATACATACACATACATGTGTATTATATATATATATATATGCTATATACATATATAGACTACATACATATCTTATATACATACATACATACACATACATGTGTATTATATATATATATGCTATATACATATATATACTACATATATATGTGATATACATATACATACATGTGTATTATATATATATATGCTATATACATATATATACTACATACATATCTGATATACATATACATTCATGTGTATTATATATATATATGCTATATACATATATATACTACATACATATCTGATATACATATACATACATGTGTATTATATATATATATGCTATATACATATATATACTACATACATATCTTATATACATATACATACATGTGTATTATATATATATATATGTTATATACATATATATACTACATACATATCTTATATACATATACATACATGTGTATTATATATATATATATGCTATATACATATATATACTACATACATATCTTATATACATATACATACATGTGTATTATATATATATATGCTATATACATATATATACTACATACATATCTTATATACATATACATACATGTGTATTATATATATGCTATATACATATATATACTACATACATATCTTATATACATACATACATACATGTGTATTATATATATATATGCTATATACATATATATATGCTATATACATATCTTATAGACATACACATACATGTGTATTATATATATATGCTATATACATATATATATATTACATACATAATTTATATACATACATACATACACATACATGTGTATTATATATATATGCTATATACATATATATATATATTACATACATAATTTATATACATACATACACATACATGTGTATTATATATATATGCTATATACATATATATATATTACATACATAATTTATATACATACATACACATACATGTGTATTATATATATATGCTATATACATATATATATATATTACATACATAATTTATATACATACATACACATACATGTGTATTATATATATATGCTATATACATATATATATCTATTACATACATAATTTATATACATACATACACATACATGTGTATTATATATATATGCTATATACATATATATATATTACATACATAATTTATATACATACATACACATACATGTGTATTATATA
>OZ010588.1:81945028-82007528 GCA_963932145.1 Acanthosepion lycidas | reverse complement strand
TGACCAGAATGGGTGTTAATTTTATTTAATTCAATTAATGTGACACTGACTATTTAGATGATACCAGTCAAGGGTTGAAAGAAAGAATAGATCACTATGTGATAATTTGCCTAAGTACATCAATACATCTGGGTTTGCAATTGCTGAACATTTATTAAGCCATCCTAAGTGTGTGTCTCATTCTATACCAAAGACATGTTCTCCGTTTTGAGTGAGATACATTCAGATTTCCATTTGAAAGTCTTGGAAAGATCAGTCAGTTATGTGCCATGCATGATACACGCTTAGACAAGCATTTATCTTTTGATATGTAATGGATTCGACTAGAATTCAAACTCGACTCTCCGATTCCTCAATTCGAGCCGCTATTCACTACTCCAACGTGCCTCCTCCTCAGTTATGTGCCATGCGTGATACATGTTCAGGCAATCATGTATCTTTTGATATATGACCAACAAGGCAGATTTTTTCCCCGCAGTAGGTTTCCATTTTTATCTCCAGTAGACCAGTTGCCATCCAAGGCTATAGCACTCGGTCTGTCCTGCTATTTACCCATAGCTCGGGGGAGAAGAAGAAGATTCATACCTTTCCCAAGTGTATTAGCACATAAGTGAATGTAATGGATTCGACGAATTCGAACTTGGCTCTCCATTCCTCAATCTGTGTCACTATCCATTAAACCACCATACCTCCTTGGAATGATATATATATATATATATATATATATATATATATATATATGTATATCAAATCCCTACAGCTCATCTTCTTTAAGCAGAAGGAGTGGCTTTTGGGCCTGAATGTTGTTTGCCTTTGAGATATATCATTATATATAACTGATTTTGGTATTCCACACATATTTCAATTGTTGTACACATTTTTTTTATTCTTGAGTACAGCTCGTTTTTCTTTTTAATTTTTCTTTTTTTTCCAGTCAAGTCAGGCTTAGATGTGCTACTGGTAACATGTAACCCAGTACAACCTGTTGCATTGATGGGCAGTTGGTGTCTAAAACAGCTCCCTAACTAGCTTTTCTGTTGGTGAGGGGGTGGCATGTTACCCCACAGGATGAAAAACAAGACATTAAAGGGTGGATGAGCTTCTTCCAGTTAGGTTTGTTATATTCCCTTATGTGCAAATATCCTTGTGAAAGTTATGAATCCACCTCTCCTCTCCCCAGCTATGAATTAATTATTGGGATTTGTATCATTAAATAATTATCTCCAAAAAATTCTTACAATCTAAAATATTTTCCAGTTTTAAATAACATGCAAAAAGTTGATATAAAACAATTATTATTATGCCTTTTACTTATATATATTTGTTTTATTCACAAATGGAAAGGTCTAGTATTAGCTGTGATCCTATTATCAGAAATCTTAACATGACTGCCCAAGGATACTCTTATAAGAATCAAACTCCGTGGGATATTCTGAAAATTAATTATTTTGATAATTTTTACAATAATGATAAAAAAGACCCCCGACAACTTTTCTGAGATTTCTATCGATTAACAATCAATAAAACTGTCTATTATAAAAGACTTGTTAGATTATTAGCAATTATTCCAATCATTGTTGTAGTTGCAATTTTCCAAACTGGAAGGGATTTATGAACAGGCAAAGGCTTGCCACACCTAAAAAGGGTTTGTCCCTTGTCCCCAACACACATACTTGCAAAGTTTTTGGGCTTCTTTGTGTTCACCATCAGGAAGACTGGAAAAACTGCAATTTGCTCGTATTCACTGTTCTCTTCTTATAGACATCACATGTTTCCCCCCATGTTTTCAATTAGTTAGGACAACCATTGTTATCCAAATGCATCGGCAGTGACACAATTTCCCCAAACAGTCATTTCAAGATAACACAACTTGTCCGGTGATAAGCCTCATTCTGGCCCAAGGGAGCGAACTAGGGAAAAATATTTAAGGTCTTAAAATTTTTTAACTATTGTTATTTTCCATTTCAATTATTTGTTCAATTATAGCGATTAATGTATTATTTACCACTTAAGGTTGGGAAATATTTAATGTCTTAATTGCTATTTAAGAGTAAAGTGGCAGTCTATGTTTTGTGGAGGAGGAAGAAGACAAAAGAAGAAAAAAGAAGAAAAAAAAAAAAAAAAAAAAAAGAAGCATACTATCTCGAATCTCTTCCAGCTCGGCTGCGCGGACTTCAAGACCCACTTTCTCTCCTGCCAACTTCGATGTCTGCTCACTTCGCTCGACCAAATTCTTTTGCAGTTCTTCAACTGCTGCATTGGATGCTTGAACTTGTGCCCTTAATTCACCCTTTGAAAGAGAGAAAAAAAAATTAAAATTGAGTTTAGTTTGGTTTCTTCCGTGACAGACAGAAGCTTTTAATTCATATTTATCTGAAAGTTAGAAATTAATGGAGTCTATAAACAAACAAATAAAGCTTCTGCTATAAAGAAACAATCAAGTAAGGCTTTAATGATTGTGAATGAAAATTAGAAAACTTTAGTGAGGAGAATAGACAATAAAAGAACAGGGGCCAGGCAAACACTAGATGATGATTGATGCTGCATCTAAATTTTTGAAGATTGTGTGATGCAGAGAAGCAAGAAACTGGAATAGATTTTCTCAAGCAAGAAGTGTGAGAAAAGAAATTATTAGGATAAACCTTAAGGTTACATCTAGCTAAGTCAACATTTAAATGATGAGACCTAATTGCCTATATATATATATATATATATATATATAAATATATATATATATAAATATATATAAATATATATATATATAAATAAATATATATATATAAATAAATATATATAAATATATATGAATAAAGACAACAGGAAAACTTATCTTAGCTGGTTTATCCTCTGAAAGCAAATGTAAGGATTTTGTTTTACAACGAGTATTTATAAACAAAAGTAAAAATATTGTTAGTTTTTCAAAATGTTTTAATTTAAGAAACGCTCATAAATATTCACCAGGTTAACTGAAAAGTCTTGGTAAATTATGGAGGATGCTAAGTGATGTAATTTAATAAACAAAAGTGACTAAATGATGTTTTTACATTTTTTTTTTTTTTAGAATTTAATTATTATTTATATTATTTTAGTTTGGGATTAATTTATGTATATTTTGAATAAAAGGAAATTATTGATGTTATATTCAGCACTCCAACTGCATAGCTCCATAGATGAACCTTTTTGTAATTGATCTGTTCACTTGTCAGGAAATTTCATATGTGTACCAACATACAACATAGATGAAACAAACACCCAGAGCATTAAATGAAGAAAAATAATGACATTTAAAATATGTTTAAAATTGTCAGTGTATAACAGCATTCATTTTATGTAGAGCCCAATGATAAAAGTTGTCCATCGAGTGCTGTATATGTATGTATATCTAGACAGTATATCGCCATTCAAACATGTTTCATTGAATAATGTAGACATAGCTACAATGGGTAAATTTAAAATTTTAAAATAATTATAACAGAGTTCATTCACACATGTTTTTTTAAAAATCACCCTCACAATGAAATTTTATCACAGTTACATTAAGTTTGTCATTGTAATTCACCTGTGAGGATGATCTTGGAGGAGATTGAAAGTACTTGGGTAGGAAAAACTGATTAGAGAACTGGGAAGGATTATTATAAAAATATATAGACATAATATGTCTATATTATTCAATGAAACACACACACATATATATATTAATTAAACAATAATATAATAATAATAATAAACAAAGGAGTAATATCGTTCATCATGTGCTCATTTCTAGTAAAATTATTTAATGAGGATTTTTTTAATCATTTTATCGTGAGCAAGGTAATAAAGCCAACAAAATGCAAGAAGTTACTGACTGCAAAAGAATATGAAGGAGGAATTTACATTGGGAATACTGAATTTAAAAAAAGAAGAGCCTATTGAAATAAAATTTTACCTTACATGTAGACATGTGGATAAAATCTCTTTCATTTGCAGTTTTTAATTTTATTCATTACCTTCTCTTTGAAAATTTGTTTATTCGGTGTTAGAGTTTAATTATCCAGAGCATTTTAATAAATTACACAATCTGGAGATAATGAAACCCTTCAACAAATTTACTGTAACATTTTGGATAAATATGTAACTTCTTATATTTACTAATAACTATGGAATTTCCAGTTTATCACGAGAGGCTGTAAAATAAGTAATGAAATAAGTATCAGAAGAAAAAAAAAGTTGCAGATAACTTACAATGCAGGATTCTGTATATTGGAGCTGCTTGTTTAGACTGTCTTGTTGTTTGGCATCTTCTTGCAGCTGATTGGTCAGTCTGTTGCATTCTTCCTGCAATTGGTCCAGTTGAAACTTCATTTGCATTTTCTGAGCTTCTTCATCAGCAAGGAGAGCTGCCTTTTCATTGGCATACTGTGCACGGATCTGAAACAGATGCAAACAATACAATGTACAATACATATGTAAAAATTCAGATATAAATAAAATATATCTATAAAACCAATATCAATAAAAGAAAAAAAAAAAATTTTTGTGCCAGCATCTTTCATTCTGTAATCCACTTTTTGCACAGAATTGCACAAAAATTGACATTGATAGAAAAGGGGTAGCAGGATGCTAAACACACACACACACACACACACATATATATATATATAAAAGAAAAGACAACAAGCAAACTTTTTATGCCAACACGTTTCATTCACAAGGAACTTTATTAATGCTGAGTATTAAGTGTGGAGATTTTATTTGGTTAACTTTTATTTATATGAAGATGTGGAGAAAAACAGAAACAAGCAAGTTAATATAGTTACCAAATGAAATTTCCACACTTGATACTCTGCATTAATAAAGTTCCTCATGAATGAAATATATTGGCATAAAAAGTTTGCTTTTTGTCTTTTCTTTTATATATATATATATATATATATATATATATATATATATATATATATATATATAACATCAAGAAACTAATTAGACAACTGGAAAGGATCAGTATAAAAATAAGTAGACACAATATGTCTATATTATTCAATGAAACGTTTGAATTGAGATATGCTGCCTATGTCAGATTAACATTTAAGATCGAAAATAAGGTTGGAAATAAAAAATATAAATTCTAAATTTGAGAGACACTGGTTTTGAAAACGAAAGCAAACAAAAAAAGGGGCGTAACTCTATTTTTTTCCCAATAAATCAAGAGAGTAATTGATAATAATATTACTCTAAACTAACTAAAACTATTGATATCAAGAACAAGGTATGCCATAAAAAAACAAAAAACAATATAAAATAAAATAAAATTAAATAAAGTATTACTACTACCACTGATAATAATAATAATAATAAAATAATACATATCAATGGAAAGAAAATGAAATAAAATAAGAAAAATAAAGTAGAATGAAATAAGAGCCTTATATAGTGTAATGAATAACTTGAAGAGAATAAACTTAAGAAAGCTTTATTCAACTTAATTCAGCTGACAAAAAAAAGAATTAACCTAGCTTATTTCTAAGCATATTTTTGATTTTGAGTTTGTCCATTATACCAAACAGGGGGAGCAGGTTGTGGGAATTACTTACAACATTCTCCCCTACCGGCTAGTTATTCGTACAGAATAAAAGTCTTTCCAGCGACCTGGCATTTTGCCGGTCCTTTGGGAACATAATTGTTCAGGTGACTGGTGGCTGTCTACGTCAGACGACAAGTTATATAGTTATCGTGATTCACTGATTAACGTATTTCTGCTTAGAGGGTCTAGCCTTGAAACGGCACCGTTTTCTTATGTTTCGGTTGCTGGGTGTCTGAAAAATAAGTGTCAGTCTCCGATGTAGGGTGAGTCCGTTTTTGGGGTGTCGGTCTTTCTTCAGAATCAGAAGTAGAAGAAGGTTCATAAGGATAATCGGATTCATTCGGTAGAGTATCTGAACTAGATATACGCGGAATTTGATCGCCTAGCTGCACTGGGCTGGTTCTGAAAACTGGATTTTCGCGATTCTCCATCGCAGTAGCCTATTCAGATGTATTTCCACCCAGCGCGAGATCTCTTAAGGAGACGGTTGATTGTCTTCCTTCCGCAGTTTCAATCTGGGCGTATTGGGGGTTCGCCTCAATTAGTTTCACTTTGCTGACTAAGGGGTCATGTTTACTATGACGAACATGGTGTTTCAATAAAACGATTCCAGGTTGAGCAAGCCATGAAGGGAGGGAAGTTCCTGTTGAGCTTCGTCGTTGGAACGGATAAAACCTATCATGTGGAGTGGCGTTTGTAGATGTACACAGTAGGGTCCTGATAGCGTTTAGAGCCTCGGGGATGATACTTTCCTATTTTGAGATCGGCATTTTCCGGTTTGCCAACGCCAACTGAACTGTCTTCCATATTATTCTATTATATCTTTCACAGAGCCCGTTCCCTTGAGGGTTGTAAGGGGAGGTTCGGCTTACCGCCACTCTTCGTTCATGCAAAAAATTCTTGAGGTCTTCCGACATAAAGGCAGATCCCAGATCTGTATGAATGTATGCAGGCACTCCGAAAATTGCGAAAAGGGAGCAGAGGCCTTGAATAACTGTAGTGGCAGTTACATCAGGGCATGGAATGACGAAGGGGAACCTTGAGTACTCGTCAATTACAGTAAGCATGTATTTATTCTGAGTTTTAGAAGGTAGTGGACCTTTGAAATCCAGATTAAGCCTCTCGAAAGGCTGAGTGGCCTTTATGAGTGTTGCTTGAGGGGGCTTATA
This sequence comes from Acanthosepion lycidas, assembly GCA_963932145.1. Classification (NCBI taxonomy): domain Eukaryota; kingdom Metazoa; phylum Mollusca; class Cephalopoda; order Sepiida; family Sepiidae; genus Acanthosepion; species Acanthosepion lycidas. The sequence continues at coordinate 82,000,796 of OZ010588.1, read as the reverse complement.
GAATCTTGGCTTATTTTTTGCGCATATTTGGCAGGAGTTGGTAATTCTTTTTACATTTTCAACTGAATATGGTAAATTCCTGCTCCGGACTACATGTGTCATTCTTGTGATGCCCGGGTGGCACAATTCTCGGTGTATGCTCTGAAGATCAGATGAGCTTGCTGTTAGACCGCACACCCTTGAAAGTGCGTCAACTGTAGCGTTCTCCTTTCCAGGGCGATAGGAGACGTCAAATGAATAACAGGAGAGTTCCATCCGCCATCTTGCAATTTTCTCATTTTTTATTTTACTTGAGGTTTTCGGGTTAAACATGAATGATACCGATTTTTGGTCGGTGATAAGGTGGAATTGTCTACCAATCAGATAATGCCTCCATTTTCGTAAAGCTTCAACTATGGCGTACGCTTCTTTTTCTATGGCAGTATGCCTTCGTTCAGACTTCGAGAGTGTCCCAGAGAAAAAAGCTACAGGCCGACCATGTTGTCTTAAGGAGGCAGCTATTGCCGAATCAGATGCATCGGTTTCAACTACTAGTGGAGCTGAAGGATTAATGGCAGTAATGGCAGAATTAGCAATATCCCTTTTTAAATTTTGAAATGCTCTAATGGCTGAATCAGATAATGGAAAAGTTCTTACTTGAGTAAGTAAATGTATTTTTTCAGAAAAGGACTCAACCCATTGGGAATAATAGGCAAACATGCCAAGGGCTCGTCGTAATGCAGCTATATTTCCAGGAATTGGTAATTCCATTAGGGGTTTAAGTCGCTCGGGGTCCGGTCTCATGGCACCATTCCTGACTATGTAACCTAGTAGCTTGATGCTTTTCAAATTATATGAACACTTTTCCTCATTAAGGGTCAGGTCATATTTATTTACGGTGGCCATGAATCGTTTGAGGTTGTGGTTATGATCTTCCTCGTTATAACCGCAAATAGTGACACTGTCTATGTATGCCACAGTACCCTTCAATTTCTCCTTAGAAATTATTTCGTCTATTACCCTTTGAAAACTTGAGACCCCATTTGTAACCCCAAAAGGGATCCTACGGAATTGATATAAACGCCCACAAGCTTCGAATGCCGTGTAAGGTTTTTCCTCCAGCTTGATGGGTATCTGATGGTAGACACTCCTATGGTCCAACGTACTGAAAATATGATACTTAGTGATATCGGAAACCATTTCGTCAATACGGGGCAGCGGATACGCATCGAGCTGTGTATATCTGTTGATGGTCTGGGAATAATCAACAACCATCCTCTTTTTATGGTTTTCATTAGTCGTTATTAGGACCTGGACTCTCCATGGCGATTTGCTGGGCTCTATAATTTTTTCCTTAAGAAGTCTCTTCACTTCCATTGCAATAAATTCCTTGTCTTTGAGCGAATGGCGTCTAGATTTTATGGCTATAGGTTTGCAGTCAGAGAAGAGAGATGGATATTGGACTTTTGCAGTTGCTAATCCACATATTTGCAGCGCTGGTTTGGTACCACCGAACGGAATTGTAAGGTGAGAATGTTGATTAAGGAAATTGTGCCCTAGAACTACTTCACAGCAGAGGTTCCTCATTACCAGCAACTTGATTTTAGAATAGAAATTTTCTTTTAGCTCGAGGTTAACCATGCAGAATCCGATTACACGGCAGTGTAAGGACGAAGTGGCCATCAATATTTGATTAGGACAGGAAAAGATTTTCCATTTGTTTGTTTCCACGATAAAATTTTCAGAACTCCCCGTATCAATAAGAGCATGGAGATTTAGTCCGTTCACTCTGGCCGGCACAATTATTTTAGAGAGGCATTTGGGAGAGACAGTCGATACGGCAGATAGAGATAGGGTGGCGGCTAAACGGGTTTTCTGTAAAGGGGCCGACCGACAAACCTTTAAAAAATCTCCCTGCTTGCCACATCCATGACATCTACTGTTTCGAGTCGGGCAGGATGAACGAGCGTGTTTACGAAGACCGCAGAAGTAGCACTTAATCTCAGCTGGGGTCACAATGTTGGGAATTTGAGATGGGAATTTGTTGAGAATGAGAATGGGCAGGAATAGTAGCCCCTGAAAAATCAGGTTGCGAATAGAGATCTGATTGTTTCTGTCCATGTCAAACGTAAGGGCTAGTTCGTAGGCGGTAGCCAGATCCAAGTCCTTGTTTTCGAGCATCCTTTGTCTGATTCGGTTAGACCGTACTCCACTGATGAAGGCATCTCTTATTGAGATATCCCTGGCTTGGCTTGCTGTCAGGGCAGTAAAATCACAGTCGCGACTTAATATTTTCAGGTTTTGAAGATACAGCTCTAGACTTTCTTCAGTCTCTTGACGCCGAGTAGCAAGTAAGTATCGTGCAAAAATGGAGTTTTTCTTCTTAATGAACATACCATCCAGAGTGCTTATAGCAGTATCGTAATTTTGACACTCGGACAAACACTTATAAATGGGAGTGGAAACATGGTGTAATAAGAGGTTTAATTTCTGTGAGCCAGTCAATGCCGACGTAGAAGACTGCAGCTCCGAAAGAAATCCCTCAAACATATCCCTCCAATGTTGCCATTTGTCACTAGAGAGTCAGGGTCTGATGTATCGAGTTCCAGTCGGTCAGGCTTGAGGTATCGTTCCATTATTTTAAGTTGAATAAATTGTAATGAATAACTTGAAGAGAATAAACTTAAGAAAGCTTTATTCAACTTAATTCAGCTGACGATATTCAGTCACCCCCCCCGACGAGGGTGTCATGTGGCACAAGGCCTTTTTAACGTGGGCATTCCGAGCCCGTAATCTCGGCCAAAAATATGCCCATTGAACCCGTATAAACGGGTTCAGGGCCGGTCTACCTCCCCGAAGGAGACTCCGCCCTTCGGCGTAGCCTCCTTCGGGTTCCTCCCCGCTCGAAGGAGAGAGTTCAACCGATCAATCAGTCGACTGACTGAGCGACTGACTTGTTACTCTTACTACTCCTACTTATTATAGGTGGGAGAGTCTATTAACTATAGAATAGATGTGTTCCACTATAACAAAGATGAAGAAGAGACTCGAGACGACGGAGATGTAGTTTTACAGAATGTTGCTGAGGATATCACGAACCGAGCGTGTGGGCAACGATGAGGTCCCGGAGAGGATGCAAACAAGGAGGAGTCTTATACATAATATCAGGAAGAGGCATTTGAAGTTTCTGGGACACGTAATGAGAGAGGACGGCCTGCAGAATCTGATACTCCCAGGTTGAATAGAAGACAATGAAAAGCAACGCATAACATATCTGGCGGGCTTAAGCAAGTGGATGAAAAGAACGTAGTCTAGGGGATATAGCAGAAGGACGAAACTTATTGTGATCTAGAAGGGATGGGGAAAGTGGAGAGCCATGATCGCCGGCGTCCTGAAATGACATGGCACGTAAAAAGAATAGAAGAAGTTAGAAAAAAATTGTCCAAATGTGCATGAGCTATTTACTGTGTCTGTTCGGGGCGTAGGTGATCATGGCTCTCCACAACTTTCTGTCCTTTTTAGCTCTTAATAAATTTTGTTTGTTTTATTATCGCTCCTAAATCCTTCTCCGCCATTAATCAAGGTCACTAAGTATGTTATACCTTAATTCCGCTGCCCCACTTACCTTCAACCTTTCCTGTGCGTAACAGATTTCCCAAGTCCATCTTACTGATTATGTGCCCTAGAAATCTCAACTGTCTCTTCCAAATGTTAAGTAATAGGTTGGTGCAAAAATAATGTCGTTTTCTCACATAGTAACATATGTGAGAAAACGACATTATTTTTGCAGCAACCTAATATAAGTTTCCTGTAAATATTGGCCCTTAATGTTCAACCACTCCATGTATACTCTGCCATTTATATATGATGACATTACAAATAATGCAGGGAGTCATGCAGTGAGAATTTGAGAGCTGATATTTATGGTGTGCGTTGGAAGGAAAAAAAAAAAAACATTATTAAGGAGAGAGAGAAAGATAAAGAGAATAGGAATTAAGAAGATAATGGGTGACATTTCATTTAAATTTTTGAAGATCAAAGTTGAATGGGAAGCAAGAAGCTGGAAGAGAGTTCCACATGTAAGAAGTGTAACAGAAGAAACTGTTAGCATAGAACTTACGGTTACATCTAGCCATTTCAACTTTAAAATGATGAGACCTTGGTGCCAATCTAGTACTGCCCTTAAATTCATAAAGTCTAGGTACCACAGTAGAAAGTGCATCAGAAAAATTACCATGAAAGTACTTATAGAAAAAGCACAGGGAAGCTATGAGAAAGTAACTGAAATTGAGATGCCAGGTCAGGACCAATTCAGGGCTGAGATGCCAGGTCAGGGCTGATATTGCAAATTCTTCTTTGTATTTTATCAAGAATCTCTAAATATATAGTAGAAGCACAATATCAGATGTGGCAGTAATATTTAAAGCAAGGACGAATGGTAGGGTTATATATGTATGATAAATTCTGTCAAGAAAAATTGTCTAGCATGACACAGGGAAAATAATTTTCCTACTAGTGATAGTATTAGGTTGGTGCAAAATAATAACGTTTTTTGACGTTAAAAAATACGTCAAAAACGATATTATTTTTGCACCAACCTAATAGTAGTAAACAACCAATACATGAACTGCTACTTTGTGGAATTGACTCCCAAGAGGTTGCTTCCCTGATTGCTACAATCTTAACCTGCTCAATCCTTTAATTCATTTTCAGAGAAAATTTATAAGAAAGTATACAGCTAGAATAGAAAATTGAAAGAAGTGTCATACTAGAATAGAATTTGCACTCAATATCACACCAGACAATCAAGTGAAACCAGGTGCAGGCTTGACATGAGGCAAACACTTGGCTGCCGAATGCAGAACCACGTGACATCACAGCTGCACCTAGTTTGGTAAGTGTAGGAACTAGATGCATATATAGATATATAAACAACCACCCCAGAGAGGAGTTGAGCAGTCGAGAATGTAAGCTTTGTGTGTTCCATAAGGCTGTGTACAAACAGTAGATGACAGAAAATAACAAAGTATTGGAGTGAATAAAATGTTAAATATGAAAGATTTATGTGATATTAGTTTCATTATAAAAGTTTAGAGAATATTTTTTTGTTCAGTATGACATCAATATGACTTACGTGTTCATCAGTCTGCTGCATCTGAGAAATCCTTTCTAATAAATGTGATGTTTCCAAATGCGCTTCCTCGAGCTGTTGCTGTAGGTGCAGAGTTTCATCTTGTAGAGATTGGTTTTGCTTCTGCATATCTGACAACTGCTTTTCTAGTTGGCCTATGAAAAGAGACACAAATAAACATGGCTGCATTACTCAAGTCCACTTGGTGTCTTCGGATTTTCTCCAAAATGACGACCAAGTAGAATTAAACTAGGGGAAGCAACTCTTGTAAAAATACAGTTGAAAAATAAATTGGAGACAAAGGTTAAATATTTATATCATTTTAAGAAAATGGTCACCTGTGAACGTTGGTCCATTTTTAATTAGCATATTGTTCTAAACAGAGAACATGCAGAGGTACTCATTATTGCTTGCCGTTTGACTTAAGTATAATTCATTTTTGAATAAGCTTTAACAATATTCTTTGGCTACTTTCGTGTTTTCTGAAGTATTTTTCCTTTCTATATACTTTTCAAAATGTCTTTTATCATTGTTTTTAGCATCTAATGGTCCATTCAAGAAAAAAACACTAAACAAATTTTTAGGCAATCAGATACAACACACACTGAAGAAAGAATATAACAGTCAAATTACACTAAGTCAGATTTGAACCAACTCATATTGGTAAGAACTGAAGTATATACTTGTGTTTCTAATTACTTTAAACATTATATTTTAGCGGATACACATGCTTGAGTAGACATCTTGTTTTTGTAAACAGTGTGAATTACACTCACTGGCTTGTGTATTTGAGAGTCTTCATAAAGAAGATGTTCTCTCCAGCAGGGTTTGTACCTACATCCGCCTTTATACAGTGTAACCCGGATATAAGAGAGTTGTCGGGACCGGAGAAGAAGTCTCTTATATCCGAGTTTCTCTTATATCCGGGTTTGGTCTATTTTGTTTAGGTAAGTATGGCTCTAATTTGGGACCAGAGAAAATTTCTCTTATATCTGGGTCACACTGTAATTTAAAAACTATAGTAAAAAAAATAATGGCAATTGCCATACAAAACCTTTATTTCCACTGATGAAGAACAAATGCATATGTTACTTTTCAACACAGCTACCCAACATGGTGATGCACTTCTGGTATCATTAATGAGTTTTTTTATCCCTTCTGAAAAGGAGCTTTTCGGTTGCTTATGAAGCCATGTCTCTATGGTTTGTTTGTTTGGGCACCCAACACACACATACTTTATGGTACCCCAAGTTATCATGCACAATGGCATGTGCAGGTCCATAACTGATGCCCATGATTGTTGCCACTTGTGTATACATGATTCGTTGGTCTTCCCTGATCAAGTCATCCTCCCACTTGATCTATTCTTCCATGTGCGACGTTAAGAGGTGACCAGATTGGCTTTCATGCATTACACTTGTTCTACCTACTCATACACCTTTTGTTAATTCATGGGGAATGCTCCATACAATATCAACATCAGGGGAATGATTTCCACAGGTTTAACTCCCTTTGCTCACAGAAAGTGCATTAGTGTGTTGTTCTTTGATGGTGCAATTGCTGAGTGAAGTGTCCCTGCATCTAACCTCATTGCTCTCTGCCACTTGACTGAAGAATTCATTAAAATTCTAAAAATAGCTTTTTACAATAATAGTGGTATCAAGAGAAAAACTGTTCTTTTGATATTGTTTATTTATTTTTTTTTTGCAGTTTCTTTGCCCAAATTTATTTCTACTTCATTTATGTAGAAAGCTAAAAATATTTGTCATATTTCACATACAAAGTTATTCAAATGTTATGCAAATGAGAGAGAAAGATTATGAATATTTTGTCTTTAGCTTAACAAAAGAAGAAAAAAGAAAGCTAATACTGCATAGGGTTCAGAAATATTAGATTTCTGAATTTGTATAAACTTGTGGCATAAAACAAAGAATTGGTTTGATATGAGAAGTGTAAAGGGCAATTATCTGCTTAATTATCACTGAAAAGAAATTAGATGAGTGCAAAAGTTTCTGTTTCTAAAGAGGTATGGGTTCTATCAGGTTATTTTGCCCCAAACAAATTACTGCTGTGATTATTGTTGCAGACATAGGGTGCTCTTATGACTCTAATGGGCTATGGGAATAGTGACATGACAAAAAAGTTTCTGCTTTTTTTATCAAAGAAAAAAATACAGAAAAACAAAGAGTAATAATTTTTATTGTGCATTCAGTCACTAGTTTTCAAAAGAGCGGTGCTGAGAATTCTTTCTCCACATCCAATAAAGTCTTGTGATTTTCTGTAAAATCAGATACAAACCAAGGATGTACAGAAATCTTTTTTGGATTCTGCTAGAATTTATATCTGCTTTTCATATGAATGAAGATTAATTTTTTTCATATTAATTCTTTAGGCATTTTACTAACATAATCTATTTTTTTCTTTAATGTTTTTTTACTCCAATGATATAATCCATATTCCTTCCTTTTCTTGTAATCATTGCTGCAGACATTATATGCTTTAACCAATTAATTTTATCATCAATTCTTTGTTTATTTTTATTTTTCTTAAGTGTATTAATTCTGAAGATGGTCATCTATCCCAGAGCTTCAGACATATTTGTATTTCTGAGGAAGTCCTGTTTCTTTTCTTTTAGAAATTTAGAGATCAACTATTTTTATTCCTTAGTTCATAAATATTGCATCAACAATTAAAAAGTGTCTGTGAAAAAAGAAAACAAAACTTTCAGAAGAAAAAATAAAGTTACTCATTATACTCTTTTAGGGAATTTAAGAATAAGTCCTAAGCTTTTTTTTTTATTTTATGAGGCTTATATAATCCAAATATCAATTAGATTACAATAATCAATAATTATGAAAGCAAACATTGTAAATGGATTTTTTAGGGACTTAAAATAATAGAAATGGTTTAAAAGAGTTCTAGCCCAAAGACAATCATAAAACTTGATGGTAATTTGAAAGGAGTGGAGGTTGATGTGAACAAGAAAGATGGCAAGTTACAAAGAAATTTTAAATAAAATATTATCATTAAAACACAATTGATATTTCAAAAATAAAACATGTTTTAACATTGTTAATATAACTATAAAATAAATTTTGTTGGTATTTTTTTCTTCCAGATAATAAGTACAAATATACATAAATCAAATATAACAAAATCTACAGCAGCAGCTTTTAACAATATGTACATGTCACAAACAACAGCTCCTTTTCTGATTTGCAGTTTAAGAAATTTAGATTAGAGGGTAAACAAAAATTAGAGAATACATCAATTCTATACTTTCTAAGGAATAATTTTTATTAAGATACAAATATGTAAAGGTGTGGTTTTTCCTTGTCACCCAAATATTGAATGATGACACTTAAATCACATGTTGCTTAACCAATAATTTTCTATTTCTTTTGCTGTTTGGAATTTTATGGTTTCAAGTCAAGAATCCTTAATTCAAGCTGCTCCAAATTGAATATTTAGCTTACAGGAGTTTCCTTGGAACTATTGTTACTTTTTTTTTTTTTTTTTTTTTTTTTTAAAGAAGCTCATTGAAATAGAAAACAAATCATTTTTCAAAAGGGGATTGTGCTGTTTTGTGACATTTGGTTTTTACATATGGTCAAAACTTGCCAAGCAAAAATGGTGGAGTGGTTAAAGAAATAAAAAAGAAAAAAAAGCAGAGCAGATAAAACAAAAGGGGGGAAACACACACACTTACAAATACACAAAAAATTCCTTGGTGTTTTGTTTAAAAACAATCACAGGTCCACAAGCTAAAATCTATGCACATATTATCCAAGATTAAAAAAAAAAAATCTCATTGTTCTAGAAGTAATTTGAACAAGATTCCTAATCTTTGTTGTTTTGATCATGGCATTTAGGATGCAAAGTACTTTCCAGATTTCTGATACAAAGTATCCTCATTTCTCCATGATATTTTCAGATTAGTAAAGATATCCCTCGGTTAAAACAAAAACAATGAGTTCGATAGTCCAAATAGCTCTTGAAATATTTACAGTAGTATTTTATATATATATATATATATATATATATATCAATGTTTTCCCAACCTTTTTAGGTGTAGGTTTTCACAGGTCAAATATACTAATCTATAAATATCAGAGATTTGTATTCATATTTCAAATTTTTTTAAACGGAGGAAAAAAAAAAGAAAAAAAAGAAGGTATTTATTACATATAGCTTATTTTAGCACAAGGCCATAAGTCTGGAGCAACAAGAGAGACTCAAACTCATTATGTAATTGAATTGGTTTGTATTAGGTTGGTGCAAAAATAATGACGTTTTTTGACGTGTTTTTTAACATAAAAAACGTCATTATTTTTGCACCAACTTAATATCAATAAAAAAAACAAAAAAACAATCTTAATTCATAATGATAGTTTTCAAGTATAAACATCAGTTCTTTCTGACTATGTGGAAATATACAACTCTTTTATCCACCAAGCAGGCTTCTGGCATCATCAGTAGATTTGTCATAAACATTTATCCTCTGATCAGAAAATCTTAATCATTTTTTTCATTTCTTTTTCTTACCTGTTTTATTAAACAGGTAAGAAAAAAAATAATGAAAAAAATGTTTGATTGGAAATTTGGAACTGTCACAATTTGGGTATGTATACTGATTTTCATTTGTCCTGAAGAACAAAACATTTGGTCAAGTATTGTTTTGAAGCAAACAAAAACCATAAAGTTTTCAATTTGTAAGGATTTGCTTTGACAGTTTACAAAGTTTATATGAATCATCCAGTTTAGAAAGGAAAAAGAAATCCTTGAGGAATTCTGTTTCTTTTGTACTTTAGTTTTAAATTTAAAGTCACTTTCTTCTGTACACAGAACCACAGACTGATTGTATAATAGAAAGCAGATTTTGAGATTTATATGGCAAAAGTAATGGACCTGTAATTGCACAAAAAAAAAAAAAGAAAAAGAAAAAAAAAAAGAAAAAGAAAAAAAAAAAGAAAAAAAAAAGAAAAAAAAAGAAGTTACACATGTCCTCATTTCAACTGGGGCAACATTGGCTGGAACAGGATGAGAAAAATCTTTTGATTCATGCATCTTTCATTTCAAACATTAATATTAAAGAAAACATTAAAAACATCTTATTATTTTCAGAATTATTTTGCATTACAAAAGCTGTTACCCATATGTTAGTAATGACAATGGTTCATTTTCATTTTGATGAAGAAAGAAAAATTAAGATTTGATTTTTCCTTTTTTTTTTATACAAATAATTTTTTTCTGTCTGAATTTCTAGGATGAGGAGTTATCATTTATATGCAGATTATTGTCCTACCAGAGTTGCTTATTATATTGGCCACTGAATCTGTTGATGTTGATATTGAAATTAGTTTTCTTTATATAAAGGTGAGGTGGCAATGTTTAATATATGAACCTACAATGTTTAATATATGAACCTACAAAAGTATAGTCTTTCAAAGGGAAAGCTTTTCTCTTGACACCATTATTCTATACTCCCTCAGCAATTTTATTGTTTTAAAAAACTATTTTTAGAATTTTAATAAAACACAAATATATGAAACTGGATTTATACATTGTTTTTCTCAAGATTTGACTGACAACAAAAGTATTAAACACTATTTTATCAGATTGTTTATTTATAAGAATAATTTTTATTTACAAGTTAATAAAAATATGTGAACCAACTGCAATGAAATATTTATTATTTACCATATTATAAAGAAATGACCATGAAAACATCCATGCCGCCATATTTATTACAATGTTTTTCCTTCATAAATTTATAAAAATGTATGTGAACAAGAAAACTTAAACATGATCATTAACAGAAATTTTAAATTTTGGAAAAAAATGCATTTTCCAGACATGTCTTTCATTTGCCCTTGCATTATAATTATAATTTATTAGGTCGGTGCAAAAATAATGTCGTTTTCTCACATATGTTACTATGTGAGAAAACGAAATTATTTTTGCACCAACCTAATACTAAAATAGGTTTAACATCTGGAGTTATGTTTTTGCTCAAGGATTCACAAGAAAAACGTTAAATATTATTTATTTATTAGTTTATTTACAAGAACCATCTGTCTATTTCTGAGATGAGGTATTGTAACTATTTACATTGTTGTCATATTCACAATGTTTCGGCCGTTGTACGCTACAGACTTCTTCAGGTGATATATGCCGGAATTTCAAACCTTTATTTTGAATGGTAGATTGTTCTAGTTCCATGTGCCATGCCTTTTCTGGATATCTCAGTTTTAGTTAATTCCCTTTAGTAATTTTGTTCAATTGTGGCCAGGTATTGAACTTACTGAATTACTTCAACCAATGTTTTTATCCACTGAGCCATGTGTCCTAGGTGATGCCAGTCTATGAATTTTGGGGACTTATAAGCCTGATGGCTCAGTGCCGTTTTTTACCAGACCTCATATTGAAACTTTTTTATTGTCGTTTTTATCTACCTCTCTGTATTACTAGTTGTTGTATTCATGTCTATGCTTGGCCGGCTTAGGAGACTTTTGTGGCCTAGCTTATGCATTGTAATGAGGACAACAGTCCAAACAATGTAAATAGTGTAAATAGTTATAAGAACCGTGTTTAATACTTTTGTTTTCAATTCTTGAGAAATGAGAGAATGTATGAATCCAGTTTGATATGTTTGGGTTTTATTAAAATTCTAAAAAGAACTTTTTAAAACAGTAAAAATTTCTGAAAGTGTATAGAGTAATATTGGTGTCAAGAGAAAAACGTTGATTATATTTTTTTGCAGGTACATATGTTAAACATTGCCAATAAGCTGTTATTCTTGTTATGCAGAAACAATCCATTAAGTCATTGGATCTGAAAATCTTAAAGAATTTTAGCATTTTAGAATTTAACATTGGTTTTTGTGAGCAATCTTTTACAATTTGTAAATTTTACTTAGAAAGATAAATTAAAAAAAAAAAAAAAAAAAAAATCAGCTGAATTAATTTTAACATTTTTAATCCTTTTTGTGATTTTTAGACACCTTGCTTAAAGCTTCACAGAGTACAAAAGAGGTTTTTATGAGGATAGATAATACATGGATTCTGTTTTTTCAGCAGTCACACTGCATTGGGTAATTTCCCCTTTTCCTTTTTAGTATTAGTCCTAAAAGTATGATAATAGTAGCTAGTAAATTTATTCTGTTTTGAAAGCTAGAGTTTACCAAAATTCTTTAAATTCATATTTTTTCACTATGATAATTTATTTTATTCAGAACCATTAATCAGGTGAGTAGAGAAAAAAAGCTAGTGTACAATAAAAAAAGCAACTAAAACAAAAAAAAAGAAAATGACAAGAAAATCATTCAACCATGTCACACCTTGGGAGAGAGAAAGAGTAATGGGGGTCACACAAACAATGGAGAGGGATAAAGCAAAGAAGAAAAGTCAATGTTCAAATGTTATCATATTTCAAAATTTTTTCTAATTTTTTAAAAGTTTTGACATTTTTTTCAACTTTGTTTTAAGACGTGTAATGAATAATTTCTTTATAGAATTATTTTCTTTTCATAGTTCTCCATAACCTTCTATTCATTGTAGACCTACGCAACTTTTGTTTCTTTGCCAAACCTCCCATCCCTATTCTGCCAGCCATTCACACAAGCTTGTCAGGTAGGTGGCCTGCTGCCTTCCTGTCTCTTGTCATCGTTATGTCCAGTGAGTGTTAGATTCTTCAAGTCCTTTTTGCTTATTATATGTCCAAGAAATTTCAGCTGTCACTTTCTAATGAAGTAGAAAACTTCTGCTTTGCACACTTTCTGATCACTCTTGGGCAAAGTGTAGTAGTACCTAACAAAACAGGCTTCTAGTAAATAAAATTTGAAGATTTAACTAAACTGTTGATATTAAATAAAACAAATAAATAAGATCTCCAAATTATTGTTTTTTTTGTTTAGTGGCATATCAAATCTTTATGGGTTATTTAATGCCAGAATCTAAATATTTTGAACACAATTTTATGCCTCCAACTACAGATAAAATGTATTGCTGGTAATTTTTCTATAAATATGTGCTGTTGGTAATTTTTTTATGTAAAAATGTATTGGTGGTATTTTTACTTTAAAAATGTATTTTTATACTTTTTTTTGTGATGTTGGAGGGTGTCACTTGTCACTTTTGCTATTTCAAGTGAAAGTTTGTTATCTCTTCCAAAAATGCAAAAGTTTGTTATCTCTTCCAAAAATGCAAAAGTTTGTTATCTCTTCCAAAAATGCAAAAGTTTGTTATCTCTTCCAAAAATGCAAAAGTTTGTTATCTCTTCCAAAAATGCAAAAGTTTGTTATCTCTTCCAAAAATGCAAAAGTTTGTTATCTCTTCCAAAAATGCAAAAGTTTGTTATCTCTTCCAAAAATGCAAAAGTTTGTTATCTCTTCCAAAAATGCAAAAGTTTGTTATCTCTTCCAAAAATGCAAAAGTTTGTTATCTCTTCCAAAAATGCAAAAGTTTGTTATCTCTTCCAAAAATGCAAAAGTTTGTTATCTCTTCCAAAAATGCTCATTACATTTGAGACTTTATAGATGCAGGTACTAGTAGTAATGCCTTCCCTTTGATATCCGTACTAGTAATACTTGTTCAAGTAGTAATTGCCAAATAGTATAATGAACACAAGAGAATCGTAATCTGTATAGTAGTTTGGTTTGTTTTGTTTTGTTTTACAGCATATCAACCTCAATAGGCTATTTAATGACGACAAAATTTTTGTTGCTGGTAATATTTTTTTCCTTCAAAAATCTATTTTTGGTAATGTTTTTTCTTCAAAAATGCATTGCTGGTAATAATTTTTGGGGGTCAACTATTTGCTCATAGCTGGGACACTAACAGGTGCTACCACCCTGGGTCAGGGTGGATCTAGGAACATCAGCAATTAAGAGGTGGTTCCACACTCCTCAAAATCTCCTGATCATAGGCCTTGCTGTTGGATGTGCTTTATCGTCTTACCCAGGACATGGATGTAGTTTATTGCCATACCTAGGATGGCTGTATAGTAGTAGAGTAGAGAGAGTGAACATATAGCAATAGTGGATAGACAAGAAGAGTGAACAGTGATCGTATAGTCATCATGCTACTTTCTATTTATTCACTTCCTTTATGATCATGTGATCTACTTAATAATGGAATCACCTGTGTTACTCACTGGTGATCTAGTTTCAAGCCACAGTCTTGGCAAAGACACTTACTCTTATACAACAACTTTCATAGCGTTTTTTTTTTTTTTTTTTTGTCGGGGGTCATTCTGTCCCCATAGATGGGACCCTACCATTCCGGGTCAGGGTGGATCTGGGACCAACATCAATTAAAAGTTGTTGGATTAATTGTTAAAAATTAATTTTCTTATAACTGGTATTTGCCCAATATTAAATGTTTTATGTATATCTGCATCAGTCACATTTCATGAGTAATTACTCAGGATTGGCAATTGCTGTGAAAATATTTACAGAAAAGGCACAGGAAAGCTATATGAAAGTGACTGAAGCCATGCTGCAAGGTCATGACTGTTAATGTTGCAGATTCTTCTTTTGTTTTTGTCAATAATCACTAGATATATAACAGAAGCACCAGACCAGATGTAACAGCAATATTCGATGCATGGACGAATGGTAGACTTATAAAAATAAAAAGAAAGATTCTGATGATAAAAATTCTCTAACACAATATAGTGAACTGATTTCCATAGCAGCAGACTTAGCAACTGATTCAATATAATCATTCCACTTCATGCCAGTGGAAAATATGAGACCAAGAAGACACAGTGAGTTGTTCTGGAGGTTAGTATCAGTCATGCTGACGGAAGGTAAAAATAGGTCTTTAAGAAGATTAATAGAGAATATTATTTACATTATTTGGACTATTGTCCTCATCTTTGTCGCCATATTTATTAATACGTATCAGCTGTTGTACGCTCTAGCCTTCTTCAGGTGGTTGGAATGTCAAACTAAACCCTTTATTTCGCTCACTGGGGTAGACTGTTCTAGTTCCACGTGCCATGTTTAATGGATGTCAGTTATCAGTTATCTCCTGTTAATTTTCCTCTGAAAGTTCTCCACTGCCTTAACTGGGTATTGAACTCACACTCTTTGGGTCCTGTCACTGGATCTAACCAACTCCTTTATCCACTGTGCCATGTGTCCTTGAGGAATAATGTAAATAATGTACATAATACCTCATCTCAGAAATATAGACAGATAATAGAGAGCAGTTTTGTTTTAGAGGTGTTAAATCTAACAAGCCATTTCCTGCCCCTGTTAACAACGGATTGAAGGTTATTTTCAAGATCAGCTGCAAATTTGATTTTTTGAAACCTACCAGACTTACTTTTAAGACAGGAGTAAATAGTTGCATCATCAGAATACATACAGAGTTGGAAACTGATGACATCAAGAAAGTCATTGATAAAAATGACAGTGTGTGTCCAAGAATATAGCTCTGAGAGATGCCTACATTAATACAAGACCTAGAAGAGTGACTGTTCAAAACAATTTTCATTATGTTATTTGATAAGAAAGATTGAATCAAATCAAAATAACTGTCCAGAAACACCATAACCTTCAACTTGTGAAGAAGACCACAGGCCAAAATCTGTCAAATGCCTTTGAGATATCTAAAGCAACAACCCAAACTTTGTCATTGTTATCTAAAGTGTGGCATATTCTTTAAGCAATAAATGTCAACACATCAGCAGTAGACCTAGAAAAGTGAAAGCCATTTTGTTTGTTGGAAAGAAAACTCTTTGAGGTGAGATGCTTAACCAATTCGAAGTTTATTAGGGCCTTTAGTACTTTGTAAAAAAGAAGTAAAAGACTAATAGATCGATAATTTGAAAGATCAAACAGTTTGCTAGAGTTCTTAAAAACAGGAATTACTACATCGAACAATCTGAAGAGCAAGGAGTTTGAAGAAAACAGGGACCAGTTGAAGGGCTGATTTCTTAAGGACAATTAAGGTCATTGAGTCCGTATGCTTTGTGAAGATCAAGTTTGGAGATGATAGTAGAAACCATAGACAGTTATATGCACATCACACAGTAGAGACTCGGTTCTAATTGGAAAGACAGGCAACGATATTCCTGATGAGTTGAGAGTAGAATTGAAAGATAATAGAGCATTCTGCTTTATCAGTAGAAGATAATAACACTTCAAATTGATTGAATAGAGGAGTGATTGAGGACTTACCCTGATTTAACACACACTTACAGAGCAGCCAGTAGTCACATGAACCAAATTTGTGAGAGGCTATAGGATGCCTCACTCAATCAGTGAACAATGACTTAGCTTTATTGAGGACACATTTGCAATTATTACAAGCGGGCACATAGAGGTGTCTATGTTGATCAGAGCTATCACATAGGTATAGCCGGAAAAAGTGATTCCTGCATGCTATTGCAACTCCGCAGGCAGGTGTGAACCAAAGAGATGATTGTAGTTTTGTCTGGTATTTATGAGACTGCACAAAAGCCTCAATGCTGGCTTTTACCTAAGAAGAAACCTCAGAGGCACAATTTTCACTTTTACTGTGTTGTCTCCCTTCAGAACATTGGCAATCAAGGCTCTCCACAGTTTCCTATCCTTTGTAGAGCTTAGTAAATTTTGTCTATTTTGTTATACCTCCTAAGCCCTGTTCTGCCATCCATTTACACAAGATATTTAGGTAAGTTATACACTGCCTTCTTTATCCCTCTGGCCTTCAAAATATCCTGTGAGTGTCAAATTTTCCAAGCCATCTTTTCTCATTATGCACCCTAGAAATTTCAACTCTTTTTTATGTTAAGTATAATGAATAAGTATCTCTTTTTTTGTTTTCATTTTCTCAAAGCTTAGTTGTTGCTCACATGTTCAGTCCATGGTATTCTCAGCATCCTTCTGTAGTACCACATTTCTCTTGTCTCAAGTTTCTTCTTTATCTGTTTGGTTGATTTTGTTTAGCAGTGTAAATTCTCAAGGAAAAAAAATGTATAAATTCACTTTCATCATGCTTACATTTCATTACAATTCTAATCATTGCCTTTTAAAACAATGAGGAGTTAAGGTAGTTAAAATAATAGTGGTGTCAAAGGAAAAACTGTCCTTTTGCAAAATTGTTTTTTGCAGGCACAAAGGTCTAAGATTGCTAAAAAATTATTTTTTTACGAAATTTAAATTAAAACATTGATTTATTTTTGATAGATTTCTTTAAAAATGTTGTCTGGTGTGACCATCTTACAAATTGTCTTTGAATTTGAATCGTCTATATAACCCATGTCAACATTGAAAACAGATTATGAAGAAGCCTTTTTTGAAAACATTTGTATATTGACCAAAAATTAATAAAAAACAAAAACAAAGTGGGAGAGTGATAGGTAGTTAATTAGTCACCTTGCAATGCTCTAGTGTCGTCAAAGTCTACTAGGTGTAGCATCAGGTTACCTTTCTCCTCTTCCACCTCAGCTAGCCGATTCTGAAGTGTTTCCACATCGGGTGACACAGGACCTCCTCCACTCTGTTGTAATAAGACAAACAATAACAAATACTGATCAATCAGAATAAGGAATTTGCTCAAAGGTAAGTCACTGTCTTAATTTCATTTAACAGCTCTAAGGTAAGCTATCTAAATTATCAATCTTGTTAAGCAAAATGTTCTTTGATGTCCTAAAAGTTCTCATTACCTTCTCCTTCTGGCAGCTATCTTAATTTCACCTTCTCAAAGTTTAAAAAACTTATAAAAATATTTTTTTTTAATCATTTCACCTCAAGCAAGGCAATAATGCCACTAAGGTGCAGGTTGGGGGTTTACAGTGAGTGAAAGAGAATGAGAAAAGTGAGGAAAAGGACAATAAAGGAACAGGATTCAGGGAGATGGCGACTGATGTTGCATTTGAAACTTTTGAAGATTGTAGATGTGACATGTAACAGAAATTAACCTTTCGTATCATAGTATATTTTTTCAATGCCATATTTTTTTAATTCTAAGATTCACCTAATACTTGGTTGAGGAACCACTCAAGGTACAGGGATACTGTTAAAATGGTTATGATGAATTAAGTGTAAGGTACAAATGAAAGAGTGGTGTTTGAAAGGGAAAATTATAAGGTCTGGTGGAGAGATAATGACTGACTCTTGACTTGAAGAGGTTAAGATTGTAGTTTTCATGGGAGTCCACAAAATTAGCTATTCTTGGGGAAAAATCTGTCTAACTGGAACTTTTACTTTATATTTGAGATATGGAGGAAATGAGGCTGATTCGACTCTGTGGAAGTAGCATGGCACATTCTAGATGTAAAGGTCTGAACTGGTGGAACTGCAGAATGGAGCTAATCTGCACATTTTTTTAAAAATGTTTCACCTCATGCATGGGGGTTACTGCAGGGGAAAGAAAATGAGAAAGGACAATAAATGTACAGGTTTCAGACAGAAGTTGGTGTTTGATGTTGCACTTAAATCATAGGTGACAGGGAAGCAAGAAGCTGGAAGAATATTTGCTATGGAAATAACCCTTCAAAATGTAGGCATTCATATCTTCCTACAGCTTCCATCTCTTTAACATCTATAAATTGCCATGAATTCTTGGAAAAGATAGTGGCGTGGTCTCCCATTGCTTTCTCCGTAGTTTTAAATTCAGATTAGCCCTTCTCCTACACTGGATGCTAACTAAGGATTAAAAGTGCAGTTTTCTCTGCTATTTAACTCATAGCTGGGAGTAGGCATTAATGTGAAGTAAACATAGCAGAATCAGTCCGAGTTTGAACTCTGTTTGCCAGTTTCACTTCACAGAGAATTATGTTATCTGCACATCCCATCAAAGTGGTTACAATGGCTAAAATACAATGCATTTTAAATCCTATCATCAGGGCTGTTGCTAGAAGTAAAAGCCATTTTTTCCTATTTTAATAACTAGCAAAAATTTATTTCTTTAGCAGTATTGGGTTAAAGTGCTTTAAAGGTACAATGGGATAAAAGATAACTATTTTTAATTACAAAGGTGATGTGGTTCTTACCTTTTTCAGCGCCTCGATTTCTTTTTCCAAAGTTTTGATCTTTGCAGTGTACTGTGCCTTTACCTTGAGTAATTTTGCTTCATTAGCCTTTGACCCTGGGGAATCGGTGGCGGATTTCTGTTTGTCCCCTGCTTTGCTTTCACTCTTTGTGGAAACAGTTGATTTCTCAGGAGACTGTCTTTGCTTGCTGCTACGAATTTTCTCACCTGATGCATTTTTTTCTGAGAAACTTTCACTCATATGCACCTTCTGGAGCCTGGAAATCTCTTTCTCTTGAAGGTTGACTTGTTCTTCAAGCTTTTTTCTTTGTGCTGTTTCAGATTCCAGCTGTTTGAGCAAATCTGAATGGTCTGTGGACGGTAGAGATGGGTCTTTAGAGGTAGCTGCGGCTGATGGCGCACCCTTCAGATTTTGCACCTCAAGATAGGTCTGTTGGTAACGCTCCTGCAGAGCATTATACTGCACAGCTGCCTGCGAGTAGGCTGCCTCATATTGTCGCAGGGACATTTGCAAAGTGTGTAACTGCAGATTTAATTCCCCCCTCTCTTCTTCCAGTTTCTCGGCTGATGCACGAAGTCGCATTTCAAGCTTTGATCTTTCCTCTTTCCACTGCATCTCGAGGTCGGCAAAAGTCTGCTGTTGTAAGAGGTTCTGTTCAGAGCTAATGGCCAGTTTTTCCTTTAGAGCCTTTACAGTGTTTCCCGTGTCCAGCAGTTGGCGGTCCTTGTCAGCCACCTCATTGGTGAGTACTTCTATCACTTGGACCTTACTGTCCAGCACCCCGTTTATGTCTCTGAGCTTCTGCTCCAGCATCTTGACCACATGGTCTTGCATGCTGCCCTCACCACGGGACATGATCTCCTGTAGATCTTGTTCATGACGGATCAACAGGTCACGCAGGTTGTTATCGCGAGTGGCCACGTCTTTCTCTCGCTCACGGATGATATCACGTAGTTGAGAGATTTCAGACTCCCGTTCTCCCAGAGTTTCCTCAAAATACTTTTGAGTTTCGTTCAGCCGTAAATGGAACCGCTCAGATTCCACTTTGAGATTGTGCTCAGCCTTTTCCAATTTTTCTGTTAACAGGGACATGTTTTCTTCACTGGCTTCTACTTTACTAGTGAGGTTTTTGATAAGTGCTGCCTGAGAAGTCACATTCTGGTCTTTTTCTACAATTGATGTTTGAAGAACCTGTACAACGAATCAAGAAAAAATATTATACATTATATAAAATGCTGTCATTCTTTATGACATCTGTGGATTACATTTCCTATAATGATATCTGAATTTACCTACATTTAAGTTACAGACACTAGCTATACAGAACATTCTAAAATACACCCATGTGCAAATTAATTGAAACAAAACGAATAATTCCATTATTATTTACTTTTTTTTCATATTTTTCCAATGAAACATGACCCAGTTTGTATGTCTATTCCACAAAGTCGTATCTTGCAGATTAACCAGATTCTCGATTGGATTTAATAAAGAGAGTCTTTGGGCCAGTTGATAGTACTTTGATTTGCTCACTGGTAAGGCTTGCCAGTGCATTTGTGCAGCATTACAATTTTTGTATGCTTCCTT
Source organism: Acanthosepion lycidas (assembly GCA_963932145.1). NCBI lineage: Eukaryota > Metazoa > Mollusca > Cephalopoda > Sepiida > Sepiidae > Acanthosepion > Acanthosepion lycidas. The sequence goes on along the minus strand of OZ010588.1, from coordinate 81,980,113 downwards.
GGAGTATTGTCCATCACAGATAATAGCTGTAGGACAACTAATTGACAGTTGAGACAATAGTATCTGGCCATGATAAAAATCTATTGCAATCATGGATGACGCAATATTTTTCAAGATCAAATGAATTTCATCATACACCCCCAAAATAGATTCATATTGCTGCACACCACTGCAAATGACCTAATCTGAGGAAAAAATAGAAATCAATTACACCCTGTCACTCCAGTAGGTCTAAAACTTACCGTATGGTGAAAGAAAGGAAACTAAAACAGTTGTTTCAATTAATACACAAGGGTGTATATTTGCTTTTAGATATTTCTTATCTAAATTTGTCTAACAGTTATATGAGGGTGGGCTGAAAAGTTCATGAGCTGACTATGAAGGAGTAATGCTAGAGTTGTGAAATCTTTTATGCCTCTTGGGAACTGGTTCCACAAGGCAGTGGTTTGTGGAAGAAGCTGCTTGAGTGGAACTTGCATCTCACCAGAGGAATATGAAGGGATATGAGGGTGACTCACTACAATGTGTGTGGCATGGCAACTCAGCTGTGAAGGTTAGAACTAAAGGATGTAGTTCATCTGAAAACTCTGCATGGAAATAATGATAGAGCAGTGAGAGGCTTGCAATGCCTCATCTGTGAAAAAGGGGTTGCAGTGTGGAAAAGAATTCATTGCTCACAAGGATGTGGAGAGGCTTTTGAACTCTATTGAGAATGGAAAGTGAAGACTGGGCACTTCCTGTCCACATATGGCAGCAGTATTCCATTTTCGGCCCTGGTCTGGCTCTTGGTAAAGGTAGAGGACAGCAGGAGGGGGTTAAGGTACTTGGTGGAGTGGTACAGAGAACTGACCATTTTCCCAGCATCTTTAGTGATGGATTCTATGTATGCATTCCACTTGAGGTCTGGGTTGAGTTTAAATCCCAATAGGGACTGAAGGCATAGGGCCTCCCTGAGGGAACATCCATTCATCATGATTGGTGTAAGTTCTGGGTCTGACTGATGATAGTAAAAGGTTACTAGTTTGGTCTTTGAGGCATTGAATGTGACCAATCACTTTTTCCCTCATTGAGCTGTTAGAGCTAGTTCAGAGGATAGATCTGCTACCAAACACTGGTTATCAAGGGTTCTAGACATGTATCCATATATTGTTGTATCATCAGCATAGACATTCACAAATGATTGAAGTATACTCTTAATCAGATCATTTATGTAGAGTAGGAAGAGGGTTGAACTGAGAAGTGAAACCTTGGAAGATGCCTATGTTGATTGCGTGGGATTCGGCCATCAACAACTACCTTCAGGGACCTACTCTTTAGAAAGGACTTTATAACTGAGAAGACTCTTCCAGTGATTCCATAGCAAGAAAGCTTGAGCAGTAACCCATTATACCTTTGTAATATCTATTGTAGGAGGCATGGTGAAGTTATGGATAGTGGCTCGGATTGAGGAATCGGAGAGCCGAGTTCAAATTCCAGTTGAATTCATTACATTCACTTATGTGCTAATAACCTTGGGAAAGGTATGAATCCTCTTCTTTTTCCTGCTAGCAGTATAGACCGGGTTCTATAGCCTTGGATGGCACACAGTAACCCTTAAACTTGAATGGCTCTTGGGCCTTGTATTGAGTGAACATTAGTAAAAAAAAAATATGAGGCAAAATTACCTGCTTCTTAATATGTCTGAAATTTTTCCTTTCTAAGACAAATGTGTTTCTTTATCATTTCTTTGAGCTTGTTCCAAATTATTAATTTTCTGCTTGAAAACTATTTTCTTTGTGTATTTCTTTTGAAAGGAATAGTTATTTATTTATATCTTCATTACTGCTGTTTTTGCCATCTCATTTTGAAGATCTTCCAAAATTGGACATTTATTGACTATTAAAATAGCAAAGTTTGATAAATTTGTTAAATTGACAGAATAATCAACAAAAAACTTTGGGCAGCCATTTATAATTTTAGACAAATTGAAACTCTTAAATATCATCTTCAAATATAAATATATTTTCATAAAGGTTTTTGAACCCATTTCAAATTTTTATGCTATCAAATACAATCAGAGAAATAAAGCAACAGGAAGAGAAAGACTGGAAGTTTACAATAGAAAATATAATAAATTATATATATATATATATATATATATATATATATATATAACTACAAAAAAAAGCTTACTTTAATGACTTTATCTCTTCCTTTAACAACTTCATTTTTCTCACCAGCAAATTCCTGCAAGTCTATGATTTTTCGATCCAATTCCAAGATTTTGTTGTTGAGGTCAACAATCAGTTTATCCTTGTACAGAATCTGGGCATATATTTGATCTATCTGGAAATGGCAACAATACAGGAGAACTTTTAGAAAAAACGTTTTGCCATTATTTTAGGGAAAGTTCATGTATAGAGAACAAAATACAACCGAGAAGAATTACGGTAGGATTTTTCAAGAAAAGCAGGCAAATACTTAAAGAAAGGAAAAAAATGGTTTTGGAATAAACCAATTATAGGCATGGAAAGTAGAATCAGAGAGTAGAATTCAAATTCTGACAGTCTGTTATGCTCACTTCACACTATTGCCTTTGAGGAAGGTATGAATCTACCTGTTATCAATTAAATAGCAGACTAGACTTGCCTTGGGTGGCAATCACTTAAGAAGGAGGATAACTATGAATTCAAAGACGTAGAAAATGAATGGAAAGCATTCTACTATCTTTTTCAGGAAATCATAGGAATTTACAGGTAATAATAAAAAAGGGATCTGTGGAGAGCCAGGATTGCTTACATCCTGAAAGGATGCACCATGTCCCTTCAGGACATTGGCGATCATGCCTCTCCATAATTTCATGTCCTTTGTAGCTCTTAATAAATATTTAATAAATAAACCTTGCTCCACTATCTATTTACTCAAGCTTGCTAGGTAGATTACGCATTGTTTTTCTCTGTCTCTCTTGCCTTCAAACTGTCCAATGAGTATCAAATTTTCTAAGCCCTCTTTCCTCATTATGTGACTTAGAAATTTCACTTTTTGCTTTCTGATGTTAAGTATAAGTGTCCTTTTTGTTTCCATTGTCTCTAAAAATTAAAGATATGGTATTAAAAAGAAGTTTCTAAGAATATGTTTTTATTTGAGCATTATTTAAATTAAAGTGATTAAAAATGGATATGAAAAACAAGAAAAAATAACATAAAAAAGGGGAAACAAAAAATAAATTGATAAATAACATTACCATAAATTGGTGATATTGAAATACAAGATTAAAAAAAAGGAGCTTTGATGAGAGAAGACTGAAAAATCGGTTTGTATTTTCATATCACCACTAATGTTATTTTTAATTTTAGTTTTTTTTTTTTGTTATTTTTTCTTCCTGTTTAAACATGTTCGTTTTTAATCACTTTAATTAAATTTCATACCACAGCAGAAAATTATTTAGGGGAGAGAAATATCAAGGAGATATATATATATATATATATATATATATATATATATATATGAGAGAGGCATGTGATTGGTTAAAATTTAGAGCAAAAAGATAACATTGCATTGCAAGACTGTTTAAGCAGGATACACTGTGTTAGATTTAATTATGCAAATCTATATTTTCTCAATGAAAATTAATATTATCCAATGTTGTTAAAATTTTCAGGACATTTTCATTGTGAAAACAGTGACTTGCATAATAAAATCTGACATAGTGTACAAGAGACAGGGGAGGAAGAAAAAAAAAAAAACAGCCAATGTTCCCATATTACAATGCATTTAACATCAGGTGAAAAAATGTGCTGAAAAATTCTTTGCTCAACCCTCTTCCCAAAATCTGAACAAATAACAGATCAATTTTTGTTGGAGATGGGGGACCAAGAACTTTTCAGCAAACCATCATAAAAATAAACACACAGAACAAAAAAGCAAGTGTTGTCTGTTTTGAAATGAAGTATTAACATCGTTACATAAGAGTAATATCCTCATCTTTGTTGTTTCTATTAGGTGAAATATTTTTTTGTTCAGGTGTATATTGCACCCAGTAACCCTTTTCAAAATGTTATCATTGATGCTGTTTTGTACTGAGGAAGTGTGTAGTAATAGAAAAATAAACATAAACTGAAATAACAAGGTGACCAAAATTTCACTATCTCTAAAAATAGATGTGTATTCAGAATCACCAAGCCATGAAGTCATATTTCGACCAACTAATGAAAAACTGTCCTGACCAGGATACAAACATAATCTAGAAAGCAAATCAGAAACAAGATCAGTTCCCAACCAGCATGTAAGGTCACTGATCATAAGACAATCAGAAGCGAAGTGGCAGTTTCAAAGTGGATTTCTAGATATGTATATAATGAGATGAAAAGTCAACCTAAATCCATGAATTGAATTTATCCAATCTCCAATGGTGTGACATCATAACATACCTAGAGCTGAAATACAACACATGTGATGCATACAGTCTCACATAAACTCATACACTATCAACCTCCTGCCATCCACTGGCAGCCTTAGACGTCCACACAATCCTGTGGTGATACTAAAACATATATACAGCCTTCACTTCACAGGACAACTGCCATATTTGAATACATACATAAATATATATTTACATTCTGCTGGAATCTCTCTCTCTCTTGCTTGCACTAGGACATTTACATTTGAACTCTTGAACTTCCAACTTTCGCTTTATCTTTCTGTGTGTGTGTATATATATATATATATATATATTGTCATTCACAGGCAGACTACTTTGCTGCATCACAGCTCATCAGTGTGACTAGACGTCTGGTTGCCTCTAGCTAGGACTGAAACCCAACTGAATTAGCAGCAGTCAGGGATTCTACTCCCAAGCCGTTTGCACACAGGAGGGATGAAGCTGAATTTAAGCGTATTTATTTTTAGAGAAACACACACTGACTGAGAGAACTTGATTTGATTTACCAAAGAGTCTTGCATTATTAGCAGTAATAGTCACTGTTTATTAGGTTGGTGCAAAAATAATATGGTTTTTTGACGTTAAAAAATACGTCAAAAAACGATATTAATTTTGCACCAACCTAATACAAACCCACACTTCCTCCCTAGGTAGAATTAATATAAGTAAAAGTTTGTCGCTTAGCTGTTTGATGTTACCTTCAGCATCACAACTCCAGAGTTTTGCAGGTGAACCTGTTTGTTCACTCTTCAGGAGGTATCAACAATTTACTGCTTATATTTTTCAATTTTTTTTTATACACTTATCACTGGTATTGTGTTATTTGAACAATTATTTTGTAAATATTAACACTGTGTATTTTCTTTTAATCTGTACATAAACCCATAATAAATATATGGCAATATGACTACCCTTGAGGAAAACTAGTGGTGGACCTACATTTTTGGGGCCCTGAAGCTTGAACAGATATGAGGGCTCCCTCACAACCAACAACAAAAGATATGAGAATCTGATTTCTAAAATGTAGGCTATGAATTGATTCTGGTCAATTCAATGAGCCCATACAGCAGGGAGTTCAGGTGCTGCAAGCCCCCAAATAATTTTTTTAAATTTGACCAATAACAGGGGAATTTTGAGGTCATATGGAACAGATAATAAAGCATATTCTAAAGTCAACATTAACCACTTCAACCCATTGGCTTATGATTCTATCACTAAAATGACCTTATTTTAATAAACACTTAAAAAAAAAAAAAAAAAAAATACATTCTGTTGAAAAATTCATTCATTAAAAAAAGTTGTTTCAGGGTTCCCTCTGAAATTAGGAAAGCTTAAGCTTCATTAGTTTCATAGTAGATTTGCGATTGAGGAACACATTGATCAAAGTGTGGTAATAGAAAAATAAAAATGAAAATATGTATCTCAATAATTTATGCAATAACAAAAACAGATGCTTGAGAATTAGTTAGGCTGAGTCAAGTTCAGAGATGTTGAGATAAGCTTTTATACTTATATGTGGAAAACGATTTCAGGGCCAAAAAAATAAAATGAATTAAACATAACATCATTTCTGGCTTTTTATTCTGTTTTAAGTATTTTTATTTATTTTTGCTTTCAAAGTTGTCAGTAGATATGGACATTGTGAAAATGTTGGGTTGTATTTCATTTTTAGATTTTACATTTGTTTTGTCCAGAAGTTGGATAATATATTTTGAGCAAAGATTTAATAATTTTATTAAAACATTTTTGAAGAAAAAGAAGTGACTTATGAGTCCTACACAATAATAAATAATTGAATATAAATTGTGATCATCAAAATTTCCAGTATTCAAATCACATTTAGTTAATTTACACCTTAAAGCATTTGTAGACACAATGGGTTTAAAAGCAACACAACTAGATTTAATTTAATTTTTTTCTGCAGAAATAAAAAAAGATAAACAGTTAACATTTGTTAAACTGAAGTAGTGGGTTTTTTGTATAAAAATGTCTGTAGCCTGCTTTGTACATATATTTTTTTGATGCGGGTGGGGGCATTTTTGAGAAAAATTAAGTTTTAGCATTGGAGTGAGCGAAGTGGCTCTAAATTGGGGTTTTATTAACAATATACATATAATATCAAAATAGACCTTGATTTAATGTCTTTATTTAGGATAGGGGATATTCAATGTAAATTTAATGTAAAACTGAATGTGATATTGTGTCTGTGTTTATGCAACTGCGTGTACAGAACCATAAAAAAAATTAAGTTGCATCTTCTTTTTCTTGATAAAAATAGTAGGATTAAGAGGTTTTCATAACATCATGAATCATGTTGCTTAGTAACAGAAAATGCAGTTGTATCTATTTAGGCTTCCATACATTAAAATATGGATGAATGAAAAAGACACACAATTTGTATAAGAAAGACACAATTGGCCCAGTTTAGATAATAGTTACACAATAATTTGGATCCCCACTTGCTAAAAACTAATTTTGCAGAAAAATATGATGGTCATACTTATTCAGAGCACACAAAAATCCATAAGAAAAAGACATTTTCATAGAAAAATCTACTACTTCAGTTTAATGAACTGAATAAATAATTAGAAAATGATAGAGTCGTAGTTATGGCATTTTAATATAAGCAGGAAGAAATTGGCTGTGGGTTTGAATTCTATCTTTATTCAAGGCTTTGTTAATAGATGTTGCTGAATCAGTGATTTATAAAATAATTTAATTTTCTCACTTTCTATATTATTATTTGAAGTTCTGAGGAACAAGAAAAGGCAAAGAAATGAGAGATACAGTTAGTGACAGCAATAGCCAAGCATGAAAAGGAAGTTAGATGATGGGACCAATGATCTGTTGTTTACAGGTAGACTACATATTGGGACAATTGTGTAGGGATTCATTTTCAAAATCATTTACATAACTTTAATTCATTAAAAAAAAGAAAAAAATATTTAATTCCAATATTTTTGAATCAACTTGTAGCATCTATTTGTATGCCTTGTAGGTGTTTTTTTTTGTGGCTTTAAAAAGGGACATATTAAAAGTATATACAAATATATTAAACAAAGGCAGAGGAAGAGAAAATTAAATTTTATATATATATATATATATATATATATATATATATATATATATATATATATATATATATATATTATATATATATATATATATATATATTTGGGGAAATTGTATGACAAAATGGAAAAAGTTTACTTATGATGCATTTTGTCCTTCAGGACTTCATAAGATTAAATTTGTTATCTCAGTAGGACTACACATGCACATGACAGAGGGGGTGCTGGGAATTTTATAATTTTTTTATCAGCTGAATTCATTTAGAGTCTTTTACTTTTTCTTTCCGTCACTTTTGTAAGTAGGTATTCCACACTGTGATATTAGAAGATCTTCCAGGAATGCTGAAATGTTGTAAGAGCCAGGGTTCAAATTTAGTGCAGATGACCTTGCGATTAAGGCACTCTCTAGACATTTATATCATAGTAAACTATTTTCTCCTTTGATCAAAGTAGCAAAATTGTGGTCAGTCTCATTATGGTGGGCAACCAAAGTATTTGATGTAACATTTTGTAAAATGTCCGTTTTGTATTCATATAATCTTCTATTTAGATTCCTTGAAGTTTTTCCTATATATTTTTTGATAATTATTACAGGCGATGGAGTAAACCTCTCCTTCAGGTTTAAGCTTATTGAAGTTCTTTAGTATTTTTTTATTTTTAAAAAACAGTGCGCCATACAGAAGTATAGCTTAAATTATAATTATTTTTTAAAAGGAAGGAATCATATTTTTTTAAAAATAATATATATATATATATATATATATATATATATATATATGTAGGAGACACAGTGGAGAAATGTATAGTGGCTTGGATTGAGGAATCGCAGAGCTGAGTTCGAATTCAAGTTGAATCCATTATATTCACTTATGTGCTAATACCCTTGGGAAAGGTGTGAATCCTCTTCTTCTCCCTCCAGCTATGGATAAATAGCAGGACAGACTGGGTTCTATAGCCTTGGATGGCAACTGGTCTAGGAGGACAACTCTGAATTCAAAACCTGCGGAGGGTCGTTTGGCGACCTTGTGGCACTTAGTGCACCAGGTCTCTGAATTCGGCCCTTCAAAAAGTGTGGCTGGTCCTGCAGGAAACCTTCACCACTATAATCAAATCTCCTGTGCTGTTGTCGGGCTGTCGATTTCCTGGGAACTGATCTGCTTGACCCTCATACGTCAAACTTGACAGGAGAGTCGACTATATATATATATATATATATATATATATATATATATATATATATATATATATATATATATATATATATATATATATATATATATATATATATATATATTTGAGCTTAACAACTTTAACAAAATATTACAATAACAACCATAAATATGAATACAAGTTATTATTTAAAAAAGTGAAGTTAAGCAACTTTGAGCCTGGTCAGTACCTCAATGGGTGACTGTTTGAGGTATACTAGGTGCAGTAAGCTTGGATGTGTGGGGTTAATATAAAATGGTTTGGTATTGTTAATCAGAGTCGAGTCCCAATTTCAGTTAAGTTTGTTATATTCACATATGTGCAAATACCATTTGGAAAGGTAGGAATCAACCTCAGTTATGGGTTAATTGGTAAGACTTGTATCACTAGATCATTATTATTTCAAAAAAAAAAAAAAAAAATTTCTTACAATTTAAAAACATTTTCTGGCTTTAAATAACCTGCAAAGTTATGGTAATCTGTAGAAAATGAATCAATCTATAAAAAAATATTTGTGAAATTTGATGATTGGCTCATCAATTTAAGAAAGCTGGAGAATTCATCAGCTGAAATATTGTGATAAAAGCAACAAAGACAAAAAATGATTTTTTAATATCTGGAGATGAATGAGACACATATAGGGGAGACTGTGTTGTGTTTAAATTGTAAAACTTCTTTTTTGCTTAGGTTTGAGATCATTGTTCATGCATTGAGATTCAGGGTTACAGGAATGTGTGGAAAACAATTATTAACCTTTAGAACTGTGTAAGTGACTATTTCAGCCAAGCAAAATGTTAGTCTTGCCAAAGTTAAATTTGAATTTCTTGATTGTATAGGTGATGTAATGGCCATCCACTGGCAGCCTTAGACACCCACACAATCCTGTGGTGATACTAAAACATATATACAACCTTCACTTCACAGGACAACTGCCATATTTGAATACATACATACATACATACATACATACATTCTGCTGGACACTCTCGCTCTCTTGTCTGCACTAGGACATTTACATTTGAACTCTTGAACTTCCAACTTTCATTTTATCTTTCTATGTGTATATACATATATATATTCATGAATCATTCATACAAGAAACAAATATAGAGGTTAATGATTTAAATGGTGAGAATACATCATCGCAAACTATATAAATATTCTCGCCATTTAAATCATTAACCTCTATATTTGTTTTTTGTATGAATGATTCATGAATTTATAAAGCATAATTGCACCTTTTAATTGAAATATATATATATATATATATATATATATATATGTATATGTATATATAGTCATCCACAGACAGACTGTTTTGCTGTATCACAGCTCATCAGTGTGACTAGACATCCAGTTGCCTCTAGCTAGGATCGAAATCCGACTGAATTAGTGTCAGTCGGGAATTCTACCCCATGAGTGACTACACTATAGGTAGTAACTACCTTTAAGTAGTTGTAAGTCAACGGACTACAAAGTCTAGCTGGGATCTGTTGAGTACGCCTCAAACTTACGCAAGAACTACCAACCTTTGCAATAATAGCACTCACTATTGGATTGACTTGCAATGATCTTGTGCATAACTGTTACCTTTATTCTTATTGTATTGGTTTTTACAGTAAACCTTTACTTAATCTATTCACCGTGTTTGTCAAGTATATATTCCTATTAGCAAGGAATATAACAGTAGGCATACCCTTCTATGGTAACACCTAAAACAATCTTGACTGAAAGTGAGAGCCAGGCTACTGCAATTTCAAATATATAGAACTAATATATGGAACATTATATTTTGAGGGGATTCCATATACAATAAAAGGGGAAGTAATATTCATAAATGATGCAGAGTGCTAAATGTTAATCACCATCAGAAAAACAATGACTCTCCAAAGGATAAAGTTAGAAAGAGGTTAAAATGGATACTACCTGGTAAACATCAGTAGAAGATTAAAAAACACCGCAGACCAAGCAGTTAGCAGTTGGTCAGTTGATAGCTAACAAAAGCGACAAAGATACAAAAGGAAAAAAAATGACCGCACTTTTGGTACCTGCTCGCCAGACTGGCCCATATCGTTGATGATCTTGTCGCGCTCATGAAGCTGATTTGTGATCGTGCGTATCATTTCCTCTCGCTGTTGGATCACCTGGTTGCGCTCCTCTATAATGTTTTCTTTGGCTGCCACCTGCTGGTCACGGCTGGCCAGTTGCTCATCCTTCTCTGCCAGTAGGCGGTCTTTCTCTTCAATTTTACGCCGAAGTAATTTCATTTTGGCTCGGTTTGCTTGCTCTGTGGGCAGCTCCTCTCCGCATTCACTGCTCTGTTTGAGGAGGACAAAACAGAAATGGAGGACATGTGTGCATTTGTGGAAGAATACATGGGTATTAAGTTAAATGTGTGTGTGTATGTGTGTGCGCATTATTTTATGTATTGTGTATGAATGAGAGGGTGCTGAAATGTCAGACCCATTTCCAAAATTTTTACCAAACAGAATATATTTGAAGGGTTTCTTAGTGAGGCTGAGAACTTTTAAACACCACTCCCTTGTATGTGTTAAACTAGTGGTTCTCAACCTTTTTTTACCCAACGACCCCTTTTCCTTCTTTTTTTCTTGGTGGACCCCTTAATAGCTATTTGAGATAAGACAATATTCTATTTTTCACTAATAAAAATTTTGAGGTTTTAATAATTAAAGAAATATTTTACTCAAATTACGTGTCATAAATATAGATTTTGAAAATACATAAATTTGTTTTGTTTATAAATTTCTTAAAATTAAGAAAATGGCCACTTTTAAGAAAATTTTTAAAAATCAAGCAATTATTTGACGTTCCAATCTATATAATTTCTATCTAAAATACACCAGAATATTTTACTTATTGGAAATAATAAATTAAATCATTTAGCCTTCAATTAAAGCTAAAAATGAAATCTTCAAGAATGATTTTTCATTTTAAAAAATTAATTTTAAACCTTAGGTATTGAAAATTGAGTGAAGGTACCTATATAAAAGAAATAAATAAAGAAAGAATTATATATATTTCAATATAGTGTAAATTACAGTAGAAATTTAATTTTTAATAATAAAATCCATTCTGAGTTGACTTTCTCCATGGACCACCAAAATATCATTGTGGACCCCCAATTTGTTATATTTTAACTGTGGACCCCCAGAAATATTACATTGACTCCTAGGCCTATGTGGACCTCGGCTGAGAATCCCTGTATTAGACAAACATCTGAGTTAGAAAAAGAATAAAAATAATGTTTTTGTACAGGGTGTGGCAGAAATACCTCTCACATGATGGTAAGGCATTAGCTAAAATCATGGCTTCTTAACTTGGGGTTAATGGATTGGTTTCAGGGCGTCTGTGAAGATGAGATAAAAATTAACATTTATATTGGCTATAGAGCCCTTGTTCCAATCAACGGTTTCCCATTGAAAGAAATACAAGATAATGCCTCCTGCCACTGCTTGAAAGAAAATGCACACAGCCACTATTTACAATACCAAGCGTTAGGCCTCTTTTCAATTGCTGTTGGGTTCATGTTTAAGAATTAAACATGTGTCATTATTCTCTGCACTCCTTTAGAGCAAGTGATAATTCTCATTTTCTTCAGTTTATCATGCCTTGGTTATCTCTCAAGTGTGACTGGCTGAAAAGTGATGTGTGCAGTATAGAGAAATGCACATATAAATATTGTGAAAAAACAATTAGACTGTAAATATCCGCTTGTCTGTCTATTTGTCTGTGAAGGGCTGGTTCTTATAGGGGTTCATGACACAAGGAGTCTCTGATTCAAAAAAGGTTATGAACCACATAGCTAGATACCAACAGTGTCTTACTGTTATGTGGGAAGTAAATCTGCCTGTTGTATGTCTTCTATAATAATATGTTGTTACATTAAAAAAAAAAAAAAAAAAAAAAAAATAATCTATTTCATTTGCTATTTAAATTGTTCAAACTGTTGTCCTCAGCTTTACTGTTAAATTCACAATGTTTTGGCCATTATATTCTCCAGCCTTCATCAGGTATTGAAATTTCAACTGAACTCTATATTTAGTCCACAAGAGTAGATTGTTCTAATTCCATGTTCCATGCATCTTAGTTTTACTTAATTTGCCTTGATAATTCTCAAAGTTTTTGATCCTTCTGCTAAGGCCAGGGATTGAACTCACAACTCTTTGGGTCAAGTTACTTTTTGGATCAATCAACCAATACTTTTATCCACTAGTCCCTGGTGAAGAAGCCAGAGTGTACAATGGCTAAAATGTTGTGAAAGTGAAAGTAAAGACAACAGTACTTGGGTACACATGTTCCCAGGGGAAGAAGGCTGGAGCATACAATGGCTGAAAAATGGCGACTGTGATAATAAAGATGAGGACAACAGTCCGAACAATGTAAATAGGTACAATGCCTCATCTCAGAAATATAGTTAAGGTATTTCATTTATATCGAGGTTATTATTTCCATGCTTGAGATCATTAATTTTGAGAAACATTTAAACGAATTCCATTTATATTGAAGTATTTTTTTTCATTTAACCCTTTAAGACTAAAATCATCCCAAATGCACCTAACATTCCGGGAATGCTTGAATATGTAGCATACTATTTCAATGCATAACATTAACACCTGTCACATGATCCACTAAGAAATACTCTATAAACTTTCAGTGAATTTTTAAAAACAAATTCTCAATTTGAGATTTTAATTGAGCAGAACAGTTGAGATTTAGAACCTTGAGCAAGGTTCTTCCTTAACTTATCCAGTTTTAAGTCTATCTGGAGCTTAAATGCTACACATGAAATTTGTTTTCAAGTTGAGTCTCTACCCCTGCCCAAACTGAGAAATATTTAATAAGTCCATCATATTTACTGGGGTGGGGGGGGATGAGGAGCTATAAGGCACAGGTTTTACAAAAGCTTTTGAGGGTCTCTGCTATCTAAAACGCATTCATTTTCCCCCTCACTGTATGGTTTGAACTTTTTGTATACCACTCCTATGCATCATACCAGTGAATTTTAGTTTGGGGACAATTCTGTTTGAGAAAAAAATGAATCATAAGTATATATGAACATATGCACATATGTTTTTGATGTAAGCCTTACCTTGTCTGATGCATTATCTGGGATGGATGCCTTTTTAGCTTCTTCTAATTGGTGATTTAGTTTGGTAATTTTGGCTTTTGACTGCAATTTGAATTTAGACAAACTTGCTTTGGCCTCCTGAAAATAAATAAAATTAGCTATAAATTGGACAAAGGCTGACTATGAAGGAGTGATGTAAGAGCTATGAAATATTGCATGTATTAATTTCAATGCTTCTTATTAATAACTGCATCATTTATTTCCTGGTAAACAGGTATGCATCTGAAGACTTCAAAAGTAACAAGTTCTCTTGAAAATGGACAAAATTTAGCATTATAGTGTTATCAAGTTCCTGCAGAAAAAAAGGTTTAGCCCCTAAAGACATTCATGCTGATATGGTTGCTGCATTAGGGGATGATACTTGAGCTTTATCAAAAGTGGACAGCTGTACTTAGGAGGGAAAAGGAGAGTCTTGAAGATGACCCAAGGTCTAGATGTCCTGTAACTGCCACCACCAAGGAAAGCACTGATCGTGTTCACCATATGGTAATGGATGACAGACAATTGACTATAACTCAAATAGCCAATGCTATTAGCATACCTTCTGAGAAAGTTGAGAATATTCTGTACGATGAACTTAGTATCTTTTCTAATCTATAGAGACATTACTTTTAGCTATTATTAGAGTATTCTATCATGGCTGTTGTTTTCAACTAGATATGGCACACAATCATTGTTCTAGTCAACTCATGAGATACACTTTCATCTGCCAAAGAAGAATCTGAATTAACAACCTTCTCCTCACCTGGCACACTTTCATCACAACATCAATCCCAGGGCTACTCATGGTAAGGGGTTACCAATTCAGATTGTTGCAATGCATAAAGATGTGTAGGAAGATAGTAAGGTTATAGTTGTCAGAGAAACATCCTCTTGGAAGTCTGTTCCATAAAGCAACAGTTCTGAGGAAGAAGCTGTCTCAGTGGAACTTGCTACTTATCAAAGAACCTGAAGAGATGGTCTGCCACCATGCCATGTTCCTGGTGGGTCCCAGCTATGAGCTTGTGGAATTAAGGAATGTAATTTGTCTGAATGAATGCCATAGTAATAGTAACAGCAATAAAGTAGTGAGAGGCTAGGAATGTTTCAGCTGCGAGATAAGGGTTGCAGGTTGGTGAATAATTCATCAAACGCAAGGATACATAAGCAGTTTTGAATTCTGTTAAGGATGGACAGTGAGGATTGGACAGCACCACTTCTTAGAAGACTTAACTTTAAAAGAAACCATCTAATGGTCTATCAAAGAGAAACATTTGAGATTGATAGAAGGCATATACATACATTGAGTGTGGAAATAGGAATCAACACTGCATTGTGCCTGTCAGTTTCACACTTCAATGAAATCTTAAACCTATATATATATATATATATATATATATATATATATATATATATATATGAAGAAATATAGTTTTAAGATATGCTATATTTATAAGATAAAGTGCTCAATATCAGAGATAGAGAGTATGTAAATATAAAAGTGAATATTGTCCAATGCTGTCCAATCCTCACTGTCCATCCTTAACAGAATTCAAAACTGCTTATGTATCCTTGCGTTTGATGAATTATTCACCAACCTGCAACCTTATATATTTTGTGTATTTAGGCAGCAATCCTTCATTTATGCATGTTTCATTAAAAACGACAAACAAGATACTACAATTAAGCTTTTTATTTAATTTTTCTTGTGTTTGAACAAGTGCTTTTATTTTTGGACAGAGTGTGTAGAAACTGTCCAAATGTATAATTCCGAGTGCTTTCGGTTATATTTTTAGCTAAAAGAGAGAGAATTAATTCTTGCAGATCTTATTAAAAATTGTACCTTCTTGAGCTTGATCATGAACTGAAACACTAGCTAGGAGTCTCTCGTCCATAGTAGATAAATTTATCAGCCATAAAATTAATTCAATTTAAAAAATGTTACTTCAGGACTTTGTGCCAATCATGTGTGAATGATCTTAACTGAAAAAAATATTTCTCTGAGGAATTCCATGGGGTTCTTAACTTTGAATTATATTTTTTGTAACTTAAATTTTAAGCAAATAAAAAAAATAAGAAACAGAAAAAAAAAAGAACCTGAAAATATTATCAAAGTGTCATACCTGCAGTTCAGAATCTTTCTTTCTGATAATTTCATCTTTGTCCCGAACCATCACCTTGAGCTGCTCCAACATCTTCTCTTTCTCTGTTATCTCCATCTGTAAGTCGCTTCCCAAGGATTCCATTTTTGATGGCACTAATTAATCTGCGGATGATAAATAAGCACTTCTGAAAATTTCTAAGAAACTAGAATTGTCTTTATCATAAAGGATAAAGAGATTCAGAGCAGCTTTTTTCATAACTGGGGGTCCTATTTGACAAGAAAAAAAAATGTTAACAAGGACTTGTCTTTATAACTAATATAAACATTAAGCTCTACAAAAATAAGTTTCTTGTAATTTCATAAAATTAAATGTGGGAGGTAACAGATGTAAAAACAAAATTTCAAAAATAATTTCAATCATTTGTGAATAAGTTCTGAAAATTTCACTAAAATACAATAATTATCTGATTTTTTTAAGAATTTCTGAACCTGCTTTTCACCAGAAAAACATGCTTAAATTTATGGTTACCTGTTGATGCAAAACAAAAAAAAAAAAAAAAATTTTTAACCAAAATTTCAAAGGTTCTAAAAATGATTAAAAAAATATGATTTAATAATAAAAAATTTCTTTGGTCTTTCCTCTTAATAATAAAAGAAAGATTTTGATTATAAAACTTTGTTTTTATTTAATTTCAGGTATTTTTTTCATCATGTATAATCATTTTTTAGTGTATCTTTAGAGGTACCTAACTAAAATATTTTAGTTTTCCATGATATTAAAAAAATAGAAATGAATCAGATGTTTAGCCATTGTCTGTTTCTTCTAATTTCTGTTTTGGCGGTAAAAGTTTCTTTCTTATACCATTGATGTTATCATAACGTTACAGAACCTGTGTATCCACTTTATTAATTTTATTTAAAATCAATTTCGGTGAATTTCCTGTCTTTGAGACAAAAAAAAAAAATGTTCAATAATACTGATTCCCAAAGAAAAAAATTTGCCGACATATCAAATACCTTTTGTAAACAATTGTTATCACCACCTGCTTATTTGGTGTTTTATTGCCTACTGTGTTAAATGGGTGTATTTACAATCATGTCACTTCAAATAAGAGGTATTTTAATAATAATTTTAATGATAAAACTTTGGTTTTATATAGTTTGGGGAATTTTTACATCATGTATGATCATTTTTTAGTAATTCTTCTAACTAAAATATTTAATTTTTTACAATATTAAAGAATAGAAATGAACTAGAATGAGACATTGTGGTGCTAACTGGATGGATTTGCAATCTTGCTGATTCAAATAAGAGATTTTTTTAAGAAATACAATTTTCTGAAAGCATGTATTTGTGTATAATATGAGCCTCACATTTAATTTTAATTCAAAATTTCTTATGTTATGCACAAGAAAACACAGTGTGTGTGTATATATATATATATATATATATATATATTAGTACATCACTTGATAAGATACCTGCAGTGCTGAAACAAAATTGCAACTTTTGTAGTGATCTTATAAGATGTATATGTTATAAATTTGAATAAATACTATATATAAATATATTTCCAAATGTAAAAGAACAAAGAATAAAATTCAACATTCAAAACATTAATTTAAAACAGGGCACAATACAAGAGTAGAGCAATAAATATTTATTATACACTGTTACATTAGAACATGGAAGTTACTACTACCAAATTGTACATTTTGTTTTGACGCTTAATAAGCAACGTCTCATCAGTCAGTTAACAATTATAGTAATAAGCATCATTAACTACCTGATGAGACGTTGTTTATTAAATGTCTTATTACCATCATTGTTAACTACCTGATGAAACGTTTATTAAATGTCGAAACAAAATGTACAATTTTGTAGTAGTAACTTACATGTTCTAATGTAACAGTGTATAATATATATATATATATATATATATATATATATATATACATCTTTCTCACAGACATGATGAAGCTTCCCTCTGTCTTTTCTACAATTATTTTCATGGTAATTGCTCTGACAAGCTATTTTGACTGGTGCCCCAACTGCATGAATTTAAACATGCTACTAGTTTGGCATCTCAATCTCACTCTTTTACTGTTGAAACAGTTAAATGTAACCGCCTCTTCTACTCCAACAGCTTCTTCTCTTCCATTTCCCAATAGTGGGACTACCTTCCTCTTACTTGCTTCCCTGATAACTATAATCTTCAAAAGTTTAAATGGAAATATCAATTGACATCTGTGGCCTTGATCCCTGTTCTTCTTTTTATCCTTTCCTCAATTCCCCCTAGATCAATTCTTTTATCTCACTTTCATTCTCTGTAGCCTCTTGCATACTAGTGGCACTCCCACCTTGCTTGGGGTGAAATGCTTAAAAAAAAAAAAAAAAAAAAAAATATATGTATATATATATATATATTAATGATGGGGTGATGCCAATATTTTAACAATTCCAATACAATTCCTGATACTGTTTTATTTTTCCGATTCTGATAAGATTACTGATTCTGATACCTACAATGATTAAAATTCATTATCTTCAGGCCCTATAATTGGTTTGGGAAACTTAATGAACAAAGTACATTTGTTAAAACATTTACTAGTTGATATATTGTTATCTTAAAAAAAACCCTCCCAAACTACACTTTTCTGCTTGGCATTAGATATCCTTACCATAATTGGGGTCTGAAAATAATAATCATTGGTTAAAATTTAATTTTTTTTTACTTTTGGATAAAAATGTTTCTAGTTTTCTAATGTGTATAATTTGTAAAGATTCAACTAATAATAGTTTGCTATTAACTGTAAAATTGAAAAAAAGGGTCAATTTTTTGGCCCAACTTGTAAGTTTTAACAAGCAAAGGTGCCCTTTAAATATTTTTTAAAAATGTATATGCGGCATTTTTCAATGAATGGAACAAATTTAGGGGTGATAATTCAATTTCAGCATGCCCTTCAAAAATAAGAGACACCCTAATATATACATAATATTGCAACAATAATACTCTAAGCAGAAAGGCATTATCCTATGTATTGTGGTTTAACTCATGCATATATTTTGATAAAGTACAAGGAATACCTAATCCTGCAGGACAGTGAATAAAAAAAAAATACAAATTTTAAATTTACCTGTAGATATTTAATAAGAATTAAATATGAATTATCACAGCAACTTAATAAATAAATAATAAAGGGTCTTCAATTTTATCACTAATAAAATAAATAAATTTCTCACAACTAAAAAAAAATTATAATTTTTAAAAAGAATCAAAAAGCGTTTTGTTTTTGTTAAAAGAAAAAGAAAGTAAAAGTGCAACAAAACAGTAAAAAACATATCCCTTAATTTTTTTTAAAGAGATATAAGCAATTTTAGCAAATTTTACAATAAATTAAAAAAAATATTAATAAGTTGAAAGCTAAATAACACTGATATCCAAGTTGATTATTTTATAAGGTATGAGATTATCAATTGTTACAAAGCATTAAAATAAAAATAAGATTAAAAATGATTAAAATCTTCATAAGGAACAAATGCAAATGTGTATTTTTTGCATGGGATTCATTTTTTCAGTTATTTATTAGATTATTATTAGATTAAATTTTACTAGTTTTATTTTAAAAATATCAAAACAAATCAAATCATGTGCTTCTGCTACTCATCTCGAGGTTCTTGACAAAATCCAAAGAAGAATCTGCAATATAATCGATCCTAACTTGGCATCTCGACTTCAGTCACTTTCTCGCAGATGTGATGTGACTTATATCTGTCTTTTCAACAAATATTTTCATGGTAACTGCTCTGATGAGCTTTTTTTTCCCTGGTGAAATTCCCTATATGAATTTAAGTATGCTACTAGATCTAGGTTCCACCCTTTTACTGTTGAAATAGTTAAACGTAACTGCCACTTCTACTCCAACAGTTTCTTTTCTCACACTTCCTGTTTGTGGAACTCCTTTCCATTTACTTGCTTCCCTGAAAACTACGGTCTTCAATTTTAGTGTATTTATTAAAAAAGACTATAAAATTGTTGTGTGGTTAAAAATAAAACAAGACATGCAAGAGACATACACTGATACATGTTAATATTTCATGAAAGAGCTCAATAATTAATTCTTCTCTTGTAATGAACCTCACTAACATATCAACTAGAATTTTTTAATTTTGTAATTCAAGAAATACAAAGTGATGCTAAAAATTTCTTGGTCTGAAAAAGAAGCCTCCTTCTAAAAAAGAAAAAGTGTGTCAGATCGGGAGGTAGGTTGAGCTGAGAACTTTTCAGCATCCTTGTAGTTATAAAATTTTAACTATGATAAAAAAGGTTGCAATCAAGGGAATGTTGAATTTCAGGTTTTTTTCTGAATCATTAAAAATGTGTTTATAAGATAAAATATTACAATTAATTTTAATTTGAATGCGTTCTTTTGTTACTGGTGATTTTTTTGTTGATTCATGTTGCAACAGTGTGCTGTCAGTGGTGAGGAGGAGGACATATAAAACAACAGGTGATTTTAAATTTAGAATGAAATGTACACATGGTAATATTGCCCTTGACAAAATGCTTTTTTTTTTCTTTTTTTTTTTTTTTTTTTTTTTTTTAATTAATAAGAAGGTTATTTGCTTTTATTTTCAGTATATATTTATGGGGGAGTCAAGAGTAAATTAACATCAGTACTACAAAGTGAGTAATTAAAGTAGTGACTTACCCCTTTTTTGAGTTCTTGTCAGCAGGGAGGTATAAAGGAAGGGAGGTGAGTGGAATAAGGCAGACAACAGCAAGTAAAATGGGCTTCTGAAACAAAAATAAAAGGCAACAAAATAAAAATTATAAAAAAACAAAAAACATATCAAAAGATTATAATGATGTTTTTTGTAACCTTCCTTTCCATTCCTTGTTCTGTCGTCCATTTGCGCAAAGTGGTCAGTGTAGAGATATCAGTTGTCATCTGATACCTTGTTAAAGACACATCTGCAAGATGTTACAGAAATCATTTTGACAAATAAGGTCAGCTGAGTGGAGTGGACCTCCCAACAACCAGGTCAACCAACCCTGACAAAGAAAGTCAACTGAGTGGACTAAGAATCAGGTCAACACACCCTGGGTTCTTGTTGAATGACTTTTTTTTGTGAGTCAAAAATTGACAGAACAATTAAGGCTTGTTCTCTATAAGACAGTGATCTTTAGCAGTCTAAACCAGAGAGAATCACTTGCCTGCCATGCAAAAGGAAGTCATAGGCTGGTTAAACTGTTCAATCCCTCACCTTGGCTCACTTTTGGAAAACTACAGTCACCCCAAGAAGTAGTCCCTAACAATCATTTATACAAATTTACATAAATCTCAACTGTGGGGGTCCAATTTTTTTTATCACTACTAATTACAAACCACTCCTCAGATTGCTGGAAACTGAAAAACCCATAACAAATTTATTTTTTATTTTATTTATTTTTTACAATAAGCTTTGCCCTGTAAAAGGCCTGGGAGCCACTTGAGGCATAGTGTTATGTTAGAGGATAAGAGGGGAAGACAACAATTGACTTCAGACTTGAACAGGTTAAGAATGTAATGATCAAGGAAATATCCTCTTGGGAGTCTGTTCCATAGAGCAGTGGTTTGCAGAAAGAAGCTGTTTCTGTGAAACTTATTTCTTGCCAATGGAATACAGTGGTTTGTTTCTATGTAAGTGGAATGGTAGGTCATAGCTGTGAAGGTCAAACCTGGTTGAACCAGGATATGCAATTTGTCTGAGCACTTTTCATGGTAGTAGTGATAGAGAAGTGTGAGATTTGCCACATCCCCACTTGTGAGTGAGAGGGGTTGGTGTGTGGAAAATAATTCTTCACCAACAAGGACTTGGAGATGCTTTGAATTCTATCAAGACTGGAAAGTGAGGTCTGGGCAAGACTACTCCATTTTTGGCCTGATCTGTCTCTTATAAAGGTGGAGGATAGCATGAGGAATCAGGTACTTACTGGAGCAGTGCAGACAAATACTCAGAGATGGAGTTTGATCTTATTACAAGCTTGATTATTAATCTGGCCTTTCAAGATTACTCAACCCCACAGAGGATGAGGTTTTACAGTTTAAAAACAATGTTAGATGTGGAAAAAGCCCACATGTGAGTTAGTGAAATAATAAGAAAAACGGAGGAGGACCCAGATTTATGACAAGTAGTGCAGAATATTTTCAAAGTCAAGTATAATGGGAATTTGCCAAGTTAAAAAAAAAAAAAGATAAAAAAGCAGCAGCAGCACAGAGTTAACAAGTTGGTAGTTATGATTTCTTATGAAGTTGAACAAGAATTTGTACTTTTTTTCTTTTGTATTGCTGACAATTTTCTTTTTGTTACAATTACGTTGTCTAAAGTGCTGTAGGTGATACAACCATGGGCAAATGGTCTAAAATCAGAGAGGTCCATAGGCATTGCGCTGTGTCCCAGAGTGTGAGCCATTGTATTAAGCCTGAGGAGTACATTATTTTCTGTCGTGGCTTGAAGAAGGAAAACCAGTTTCTTTGGATCTGTTTTTGAAGTTGCTTTCTTCTAGTCATTTTGCCTAAAGAGGCAGGACCCACAAAGTTTTTCCTTCTCCTAGACTGGTTGCCACCCAAGTTCGAGCCATGATAGAAAATAATGGACTCATTTTCTGTTGTGTCTACAACCCCATATTTCTTTATGACTTATTGTTATTTTAATGTTATATTTAATATTTAAAGTAATAATAAGTTGTACATTTGATAACAGACTGTTCACTCTTACAGTGTAAAATATATATGGTCGATCCTTGTTATTGTAGAGGGCTAACTAATCCCAGTGATCTGTCTGAAGTTCCAACTCCTATAGGGCCACCCTGGTGGAATAGGCAAAGATCTACACAATCTCAATGGTCAAACCAGTGGAAGAGGACAGTGCCTGTCAAGCTGGTGTAACCAAGGCAGACCTTGACAGATCAAACATCTGACAGCCCAATGCAACCAGGTTTGCTAGATCTTGCCCTTTTTAATTCCCTTTGAGCCACAAGGGAGGCACTTCTGGCCAAGTGTGTGGTCTACTTTGTCATGCATAGTTGTCCACTAAAATCAAATTCACACAAATTACCTCATCAAACACAGCCATCTCAGCCAGTGCTGGTACCAGGGGAGAGAAAGTGAATAGGGAGAGATGATGATCATGATGATCATGATGCTCACATGTGAGTGGGTGCCAACAACACCCCCACATCAATATGAGTAGTGAAATTTATATAAGATGAAAAGGGATAAATTTGGCTACTCATATAGTCAAAATAAGTATCAAATTTTTATATACATTATACAAGTTTGTATAATGTATATAAAAATTTGATACTTATTTCTGCTTTCCCTAATATGAGCTGTGAAATTTACTTATATAATTAAGAAAAAAAGAAAGAAAAAAATGGAAGACAACAAGATATTGTTGCAAAATACAGTTATTCCCTCATCAGCTAAGTGATGAAGAATACATGGTAGTGGGGGCCGAGTCTTTTTCTCTTCCCTGGAGAGGAACAAGAACCTGCTGAACTTAAAATGGACTGACTGACTGTCTGCAATTGATGGGTAGATTAAGTTCAATACTGCTACTACAAAAGTATGGAAGAAGTGAAGGGTAAATTTATTAAACTTATTAAAATTTGATAAAAATATTAGTCACAAAAATGGTTCCTTGCGGGCCACAGAAAGACAGCTTATAGGCCATATGTTTGAGACACCTGATCTATACATTATATTTATACAATGAAATTGATTAAAACAAAAGAGACACTAAAACCATGTGTGTAGCATAGTAGCATGTTGGGTTCAAAAACCAAACCAATATATCTAAAATGGTGACTGGGCAGAGATCAACTCACAGAAAGAGTATAAATGCAAATATACATACGTAGCTGTGGGGCATCTTGGCGTGGTGTAATGTTTAGCAAGCTTTTTTTCACTTGAACAATTATAACAGAGTTGTGAGTTCGATTCTCACTGGGTGCTCTGTACTTTCGGTCTTATGAAACATCTAAGCTGCACTTAAGAAAATCATTTATGGGGACATTAACGTGGTGTAATGATTAGCAAGCCTGTTTCACTAGATCAATTATGACTGAATAGTGAGTTTGATCCTCACCTCACGAGTGTCCAATGTTTTCGACCTTGTACCAACATCTAAACTATGCTTAGAAACTCAGATTACATAGCCATTTTTTCTTTTCTTTTTTTTTTTTTTGAGGCAGGGTGGTGATTAATTTTGCACAAAACAAGATGAGTTCTGCCTGACAAAGGAATTGTCATAATGATTTAAGGAAAGGTTTTACAAGGCCAAATGATCTTCCAGATACTCAACTTGGACACTCATGGTAGTCCAAGGACACTGAGTGCATATATATATATATATATATATATATATATATATATATATATATGTTATATTTTCATTATATATATATTATATTATATTTTTATTATAAGAGATTATAATAAAAACATTTTAAATTGCTACACAAAAGCTTTCATGTTTCAATGCTATGATTGTACTTCCTCAGGCGATGGTTACCAAAAAATAAAAATATAATAATATTTTGCTCTACTTTGTATTGAGCACTTTTTAAAAAGTAAATGCTACAAATGCTGGATTATTACTCAATTTGTCCTTGCATATGCTGACTAGAAACCATTGAACAGTTGTGGTACTTAAAGCAAACAGGATAAGTTAAAGTGTTTCTGTCAACCTTGCTATTCATAAACTTGTACTGTTAAATTGAAATCGTTTCCCCATTATTTGAAAGGTCTATCATTCATGTGTGTTTTGATACAACACCTATGAACTGCATCGATGTTCCAATTAAAATCTCATACTGGGTATGACGATAAACTACATCCAGCAGCAGGCCTCCGATTGAGAGGTTTTGAGGAACGTAGAATCTCCTCTGAATTGCTGTTGTTTCCAAGACCACTCTGACCTGGAGTGGTAGCACCTGTTAGGGTCCCAGCTATGGGCAAATAGTGAACCCCTAAACTGGGGTCAAAAAATTATGAAAGTATAAAAATACATTTTTGTAATAAGATTACCAACAATATATTTTTATAGTAAAAAAATAAATTACCAGCAATACATTATTGGAAAAAGGTGAGAAAAATTACCATTTTGAAAAAAAATTATCAAAGTTCCAAAGAAAAATTAAATTTCAGCATTAAATGACCCATAAGGATTTGATATGTTGTTAGACAAACCAAAGTCTTTGTAAGTTGATCTGTGTAGATCTTCAAATCACTACGTGGGCATAGTAATGGTGAGAGGTATCAGAAACAAGTAAACAAATCTGAGGTGTACGGTTACAGAAAGTGGTAAATAGTGAAATTAAAGGATAAGAGTTCACTTGAGATGAAAGTTAACTGATTACTATTTTCAGTTAGCAGCACTTCCAATAGTTTACGGTTCCCCAAACTTTTCAGAAGAACATCAACGCCTTCATAGAATCCTTGATACACTATCAACTCCAGACATGTGTAAAAGAAAAAAAAAAAAAGTAAATGAAAAACAAAAGTGAATAATAATTATTTTTTAAGGGGTAGGGATTCCTTTAACCCTTTTCCTTCATTATTGTTTCTCAATAACATGCATTTTGTCATTTTTTTATTTCTTTTAAAATTTTTCTTCCTATTCTAGACACGTTTGTTCAAATATTAATGAGAAAAATCTTCTTGAATAATATAGGTAATAGAAACATATTAAATTATTGGGCAGCATTTAAGCTAGCTCCTGTGGAGGGCTCTTGATTGGGCCTTCATCCCTATAAGTAGAGAGGTATAGATGCAATAGGCAACAATAAACTACAGAAGAATTCAAAACTGATTGCAGCATTTAAGTATTGCATTAATATTTAGCTCACCTTTTAAAAGGTTCATTGATAATTCTTCTGCCGGTACTTAATTTAAAGACAATTTTATGTACATAGGTCATTACTTTCTGTATAAACAATTATTTTTATTTCATGGTTATTTCCAAGTTCTAAAAATTGTTATTGTAAAAAAAAAAAAAAAAAAAAAATGGCTGAAATCAATTGCAGTAATGAAAACTTGGGAATCCCAAATTTCAGAATTGCAGGTCTGGATCTGGCCTGGAATGATTTCAATTTGCTCACGGAGTCATCCTGATTCCAAAATGGTATGATATGTTGGGCTACAGCCTTTAGGAGTAAAGTTGAAAAAGTGTGACATTCGCATTTATTATATACACTGTGTAATGAATTATTAACAAGGTGACAATTTTCCATTTTGTCCACTACATGTTGGAATTTAACAAAATTTTCACAGAATGATGGCAAAGTTATATGCATGTTATGTAAAAACTGTAAGGTTCAGTGCAAGTGTAAACAAACTACAGCCATTTGCATGAGTAACACGATATTTCAGTGTTTCAAATTATTAACGAATGACTTCATAATTGTGCAATTATGGGTCACAAGTGACCTTCTGATAACTAACTTCTGAGAAGTCTGTTATAATATCTGAACTTGCAAAAGGTAGATCAACATTAGAAATATCCAAAAGGATTGGAAAATATCATCAAACTGTGAAAAGGTTTGTTGCAGCTCCTAAGAAGGTACTTCAGAGGGGTTATAAGGGTCACTCGAGAGTTGTTTCCCAACATTTTCTGTCGCTAATTAAATGTGAACCTATAAAAATCCAGGAGTAACCAGCAGAGAACTTTTCAGGCACACTGGAGAAACAACTGTGTCCAGAACTACTTGATGTTGTCTTCTAAAAAAGGTCAGGGAATTATTGAGATCGGTGATAATGCTTCCACTGACAAAAAGATATGTACGAAATCATCTGAAATGGGCAGATAGCATGGAGGTCAACAAGGTTTTGTTTATGGATGAATCTCGTGCTACCATTGATGGCTCTAATGGTTGGAGCAAAGGTTGGGTCATAAACAGACGACATCGTCACCAACGCTTGATGTTGCAAAAAAGGAGGAAGGGTTATCATGATATGGGCTGGTATTATTGGAAGTTGTTCTGTGGAAACTGCCTGATGGGATTAAAATGACAGCAGATTCTTATATGGCCTTCCTGAGAGGGCACTCTGAATCTTGGTTATAAAAACAAAGGATCACTTTCAGGAGAACCATCCTATTTATGCAACATAATGCTCCCTTGCTTGCAGCGCAGAAAACTGAGTACCTGCAACGATTAGGTTTCTGTGGACTCCAGAAAATGAACTTGCCAACTCTCCAGACTTAAACCCAATCAAGAACTTGTGGGGCATTCTAAAGTGATGGATTTATGAGAATGGATGCCAATTTAGAAGCAAGGAGGACTTGTGGCAGGCAATGGTGAATGTTTTTAATGTAGAATTACATCAGAGGAGATCCAGAAATTGACATGCTCCATGGACCAGCACCATATCCATGTCATTTCAAGAAGAGGATCATATATCCCTTATTAACCCTTATTAACTATTATTTTGGAACTCTATGTACTTGTTGATTTCTATTTATTTCATGTCGGTTACTGTATGTATCCATAACAATCTGTATATGAAGCAATTAAATTTTCTTGTTTACATGAGTTTTAATTACATCTCGCTAATACTTAGGAACAGTTATAATTTAAGTAAATTAGGTAAATGACTGTAGTTTTTGTTTATTTTTGTAGAACTTTACACTTTTTACAAGGTACATGCATGTAGTTTTTGGACAAAATGAAAAATTTTCACCTTGTTCATTATTCATTACACAGTGTATAGAATAAATGAATTTTTCCAGGTCATAGTCTGAAATCATTTTTTTCTTGACTCCTATGAATGTCAACTTTTGATCCAAAATCTTTAATCAATTCCCCCCACTGGCATTTATAAAGCACCTTTAAAACTCAAGTATTTAGTGATCCCCCATTGGTTGATAGTGATCACTATGGGGTCTCCTGTTGTAGGTACATCCACAACAGAGTTAATAAAAAGTGGTATATTAGGTTATCACACATGAAATGACGCACTTTATAGGAAATAATTTAACATTTCTGAAATGTTAAATAACTAATTTACTTAGTTGGAATAGGCACCATGTTGATGAATGACTGTTCCCCAATGTACCTCTAAATTCTTGATCCCATCTTTAAAAAAAATGATCATCCTTTGACATGATAAACAGTTCAAATGCTTTGATTACTTCTTCCTTACTGGAGAATGTTTTATTGCATATGAAAAACTCAACATGCTTAAATAAGTGATAATCAATAATGTTTCCTTTTTCTTGTACCTGTTATTTTATTGCCTTGCCTGGGTGAAATAATTAAAATAAATAAAAATAAGACATGTGGTCCAGATATGAGTAATGCTTTATGCACAATGGGAAAGGCTTGCAAAATATACACACGCATTAATAGGCACACTGAATTAATATTAATGTGTGCGTGAGAGAGAAAGTTTTTCTATGTCAAAACATATGATAGAAAAAAAAAACAAAGAATAAAGTGACATGGGAAATGACCCTCTACACAGGTAACTATGTCATCGACTATATACATGTAAACATATGCCATTAGCTTTGACAATTGAATAAACCTATTTTAGCTTTTAGAAGAGATTGTTGATCAGAGACAATAGGAGAAATATTTTTAAAAAAAGTGGGTAAACAACTTGTAACAGCAGAGAAAAAAAGAGGAAAGTAAAAAGAAGAGAGAGAAATAAAAGGAAAGAGAAAGAGTAGAGAGAAAGAGATAGAGAGAAAGAGAGTGAAAGAGATAAAAGGAAAGAGAGTGAAAGAGATAAAAGGAAAGAGAGTGAAAGAGATAAAAGGAAAGAGAGTGAAAGAGATAAAAGGAAAGAGAGTGAAAGAGATAAAAGGAAAGAGAGTGAAAGAGATAAAAGGAAAGAGAGTGAAAGAGATAAAAGGAAAGAGAGAGAAAGAGATAAAAGGAAAGAGAGAGAAAGAGATAAAAGGAAAGAGAGTGAAAGAGATAAAAGGAAAGAGAGTGAAAGAGATAAAAGGAAAGAGAGAGAGATCAAAGGAGAGAGAGAGAGAGAAAGAGATCAAACTCAAAGGAAAGAGCGAGCGAGAGATCAAAGGAAAGAGAGAGAGAGATCAAAAGAAAGAGAGAGAGAGAGATAAAAGGAGAGAAAGAGAGAGATAAAAGGAGAGAGAGAGAGATAAAAGGAGAGAGAGAGAGATCAAAGGAAAAAGAGAGAGAGAGATCAAAGGAAAGAGTGAGAAATAAAAGGAAAGAGAGATGAAAGAGAAAGATAAAAAGGAAAAGGAGACAGATAAAACATCAGGTAGAACGTTAAAAGGAAAGGGCAAGAAGAAAAAATTAATGCAGAGATCTGAGTTTAGTCTGGCACAGGAAAATGTTGGTCATTTTGTGAGAATAAAATTCACTATAGTATAGTGTATAAAACCAATTTTCTAACCACTGCTCTACACTAGGTAAATATATGGATATTAATCAAACTGAGCTAAGCAGAGCTAAATAGCAGATTAGAAGACTGTGTAGCTAATTCTCCAAGTGAGTATCATTTGCCTCTTTTTTCTTCTTTTGTTGAACAATTGACATTTGAATTTCTAGTCTTTATATGAACTTAAATAGACCACTATAACAATTGGGAAAAGTACAATTACTTCAGCGACGAAGCAGACTGAAAAGCCCTATGATTAGAGAGAAAGAGAGAGAGAGAGAGAGAGGCTCTATGATTAAACAATAGAGAGAGAGAGGAAATGAAGGAGGATAAATTAATAAGGTTGTAGAAAAGATAATAAAAGAGAGGAACTTCATCATAGAGAGTTGAAAAGTGAGGAGGCAAACAGGTGAGGAATGGTGTAGAAAAATATTAACTTACTATAAAGTGATTTTTTTAAACTTAAGAATTGCTGATACAGCTCTAACCAGGCTTAAACGAAAATGATGATGATGATGATGATGATGACGACAATAATATCAAAATACAAGGATCTTGAAATAGAAATCTCAAAAATGTGGTACATGAGGACTTAGAGACTTTGGGTTGATTGTTTCCATTGAAGGAATTCCTGGTTGCCCATGAAATACAAAAAAATTGCATCCACAAGTACAGCTCACACATTACGAAGAGCTTTATCTATGTAAAATGTGTTTTTTTTTTTGTTTTTTTGTTTTTTTCTACAAAATTGATCAGTAGAAAATGTCATGAAACCATTTCTGACCTTAGGCCTCGGATTTGGGCCTGGAAGGAAATGTATAAACAACAGAAATCAAAGTAAGTAACAACAATAATAATAATGTCAACAACAACTTGAAGACACATTATAAAACAAACAAGCAGATTTAAAAGAATGATGATGATACCATCACCACCAGATATGATTCTTGTGGCTTCTGATCTTAATTTAATGACGATGTTAGCATCTGCATGTTTTGTCTTGGTGAATTAAGATGGGCTATTGTAAATATCCTGTTCAGTATAGCAGATTTGCTTGTCAGTTGCCTGGTCTATTTGGGTGTGTTCTCCAGGGGCAGATGTACTGTGCATCTTTGTTCATGTAGTGAGGGAGCATTATGGTCTGATGTCATAGGGTTGTTGTGTTTTTATTTATTTTTATTATTTTAAGTTTGAAGCATAAGGTAGCCATGGTGATTTTGGATTCACATCGAGATACTTGAAAACATCCACAATCAGTGACTAACTGAGAAGACTTGGTTACAGTTAGGTATTTCTAACTTAGCCCCAACTGCAAGTTTATGTATAGCTTTTATTAAAACCTGCCACAACATCACATACATTTGGCTGTGATGCATGTGCTTCATATACACTTACCAGATTGCTTGTCATGATGGGTATATTGGGTATACTTGTACTCCAGCATCACTTTGTTGGCATGCTGCTCCCTAACGCAATAACAATAATTGTTGATAAATTATCCGATTTTACCTCTACTTTATTTTTTTAACAAATTTATTAATGTAAAAAAATCACTTTTGATTCAGTCTATGAACTTCTGAGATTTGAAATATAAGCATAATAAAATTGGGTACTATGTCATGGCAGCAATATGCCATAAGCATAATAAAACTGGGGAATATGTCATGAGCATAATAAAACTGGGGAATATGTCATGAGCATAATAAAACTGGGCAATATGTCATGAGCATAATAAAACTGGGCAATATGTCATGAGCATAATAAAACTGGGCAATATGTCATGAGCATAATAAAACTGGGCAATATGTCATGAGCATAATAAAACTGGGGAATATGTCATGAGCATAATAAAACTGGGGAATATGTCATGAGCATAATAAAACTGGGTAGTATATCATGGCAGGAATAGCTGTGTACAAGGGAGTGCTGAAAATTCAGATGATTGGGAAGTGGGTTAAACCAATAGCTTTTCAGCATGTCCCCAGATTAATGTTGAATTCCAGATGGAAGCTAGGATTTTGAATGCTGATTTTTAATGCAAACCTTTTCCAGTTTCCAGTTGGAAGATTAGAGCAACACAATCTTCCATTTCTCTTTTGTCTATGGTGTAGTACTTTCTTAGTCAATCTCTAGAAACATAAGAAAGTATAAAATGAATATGCACTCAGCAAAATTCTCTCTTCTGGAACTCTGATCTCCGGATTTAATTAGCAAGTAGCAGGGAAGGTGGAAGAGGAAAATACAACATAATATACAATTTTTGATTATAACTTCTCATGCAAAAGGAAATTGGATATAAATATAATTTTATAGTAGACTGATTCTTTTATAATGGTTATAAAGTATAAAACCTTTCAAGGATGCATTTGCTAAAACCTCGTTCCAGCTAAGTATTTAGGCAAAGTATGATAGCTTAAGACTGTCATCTATACAATAAATGTGGATGTCAGTGTGTCACTGTGTCAGACTTTTTCGTCTTTACTCCTTGGAGGCTATAGTCCAACATATTATAACATTTTGGAATCAGGCTGACTCCGTGAGCAAATTATAAACATTATGGTGCAATCCTGAAATTTTGAATTCTCTAGTTTTCATTACTGTGATTGTTTTCAGATTCCTCCATCTTGGCTTCTACTGATAAAAACAATGAAAGGGACACAACTCTCTAACTTTCAATGGCTCATGTTCAAATAAAAAAATTACTGTTTTCAATGAGTAAATTGAAAATATTCCAGGCCAAATCTGGACCCACAATCCCAAAATCTTGGATTCTCAAGTTTTTATTACTGTAATTGTCTTTGGTGATTTTTTTTACATGCTTTTTGTGACAAATTTTTTTTGTATGATAACAATATTTATAACTTGGAAATAAATTTGGGAATAATCAAAATGAATTGTGAAATCCAGAGAAAGGGACCCATGAAATAAAAATAATTGTTTGTATGGAAAGTAAGGACCTACATACATCAAATTGTCTTTAAATTAAGTGGCGGCAGTAGAATTATCATTGAACTTTTAAAAGGTAAGCTTAAATACTAATGCAATACTTAAATACAGTGATCAGTTCTTCTGTAGTGTATTGTTGCCTATCACATCTACTCCATACCTATTGTGATGAAGGCCCAATCAAGAGTTCCCCACAGGAGCTAGATTAAAATAAACAAACTAATATAGATAGATAGATAGATAGATTTTCCTTTTTTTTCTATTGCTCTATCTAACTTTTAAGAAGCATGAAAAAAATGATTGTTGATGTTCATGCTTGCTCTAGATTAAATTACCTGTGAGAAAATGAAATAAAATCACTAAAAAATAAAAATAATGAGTAAAGGAACTGGAAATGTGATTACCCCACTTGATTTCATCAAATGTAAATGTTAGGTGGCACTGTTAAAGCCTATAAAAAGGCAAACATTTCCTCGCTCACTATCTTTCTCCTCTTTGCTCCAAGATATGAACCACGTGGCAATTATGCTCCCATTGGGGAATGTTAGTTTTCCATGGACTACTGATGACTGAACTTCCTTGCCACTTTCCGACGCACAACACTCACATGTATCTTCCAAAAACCTCAACCTATGAAGTAGGCTAAGCTTTCTCTTTAGTTCTTCCAACTCAGTGCAAGGCTGACTTGAGTACAACCACAGTAACAATGCTTGTACAAACTTACTCTAACTTCTGGACCAAGAAAAAGAAAATGGACATCACATAACCACTATTAAATCTCTCAGTGATAAAGTAAGTAGAAACTTTCCATTTGTTGTTCCAACTCTGTGCAAGGCTGACTCGAGATCGACCATGAATACAAAACTTATACTTACCTACCCTAACTTTTGGACCAGAAAGAGAACAGATATGCTGTAGAGATATTGAGAACTTTGTTTCACTACAGTCACCATAAAAAGAATAAATGTTTGTAGTAGAAACCAAGTTTTTGTATGCTTCTATCTTCCTTGTTTACATATTGAGCAATCACCTTCACCTAAAATATGCACAAATAATTAACCTATTAACCTCCATAGAAGATAATGATTGATATCACAAGAAAAAGAAAAAAAAAATTAGAGCTAACCCAATTCTGTATGAGATTTATGTAAATTTGCATAAATGACAGAGACATTTTCTAGTGACTGCAGTTTTCCTCTTCACTTGTCAGTATTCATAAGACATAAACAGTTTTCCTTAAGGATGAGGCATAACCTGCACCAACACTGCCTTCATTCCACATGCTAATTCTGCCTTTTTATTTTTTTAATCAATTCACCCCAAGCAAGGTGATTATGCCACTAAGACACAAGGGGTTACTGAGAGTGAGAGAATGAAAAGACTTTAGAGGAAGCAGAAACCTAGTCCTAAACAGGGAACAAGGGGTAAACTTTTATTCCTTTTCAAAAAAATGAGGAGGAGGAGTATGAACAGGACATTAGAAAGAATTTGCCATTATATATGGATAAATGAGAAACAGATACTACGCCTTGATTAAAAAAAAATAAAAAAAAATCATATTTTTCTGGGCATATAAACACCAATTTCAGACAACTCATATTTAATTTACTCTTTGACTATCAGTTTCACGATTATATATATGTATTTTCACACAAATACACACATACAAAATTTTTCATATATTGTATTTTATATAATCTACTTTCATCTGATATTTAATTATTTTCAATAATGGTGTGAACCAGATTAGCCTGAAAGGCGACCAACCCTCTGAAAAAGATTTCCACCTGAGCAACATGCTAATTTACTCCAATGAGCTTCACAAAAGCTTATCCAAGTTACAGAGTGACACACCTTAGAACTGAAAACATCTACCACCCCATACACACACACACACCTGTAGAAAAAAAAACAAATTAAAATATCTACACATAACAGCCATATCTATCTACCTGCTTTGCTTTCTGTGAGATTAGAATGGTCACTGTTAGAGAAAGAGCAAGTTTATTAGGACAGAAGAGTAAGATAAATAAATGAGTTTTAAGTTTTCTTTCTTTAGTTACTTATTTACTGCCAAGTAGACACATTCCAGAAATAGCTTTTAAAACTGTCCTCTTTTTTTTTTGTTTCTCTTTTAAGTTTGCATCAAAATAGTCAAACAGAGAAACCAGTTAGCCAACCACTATCTCCATACCTACTAGATGAAGGTAG
Source organism: Acanthosepion lycidas (assembly GCA_963932145.1). Lineage (NCBI taxonomy): Eukaryota > Metazoa > Mollusca > Cephalopoda > Sepiida > Sepiidae > Acanthosepion > Acanthosepion lycidas. Next base: position 81,945,620 of record OZ010588.1, on the reverse strand, counting down.
GAAAGTGGCATATTTTGAATGTTTCAGACACGTGATGTCCAGACCAGATAGTTTAAAGCAGGTAAAAAAGGATATACAAAAGATTAAAAAGGTGGATCATTTGCAACAGTGGATGGAGAAAATAGTTTTTAAAGTTCAGGACATATTTTGTGTCCCTTCCACTTATGCTAAAAAAACAGTATAGGTTAAGTATCATGGATGGTTCAGATAAGTATTTGCTAGAAGAGTTTAGAAAGGTAAATAAATGAGTAGAGTTTGAAGCAGGTAAGAAAAGGATATAGATTATTATTATAAAAGGTGGATTATTTGCAACAGTGGATGGAGAAAATAGTTTTTAAAGTTCAGAGACAAAGATGATTATGACAATAATAGAGAAGCAGGAAAATACATGGACAGATTAAACACATGATTAAATGAAAGTAATCTACATAGAGTTCTGATTAAATTAATAGTAAACATATTTCTAAACCATGATGAATCTATGTAGGATTAAACGCTTAAAAGCTTCCATAGTTGAAAAAAGGGGATGTAATTTGATTACTTTCTCATTAATTTTTTTCATTCCAGGAAGAGGAAAATTAAATGGTTTTGC